>CM021109.1:153287607-153903463 GCA_007115665.2 Sequoiadendron giganteum | reverse complement strand
TTTTTACTTGCTCCTATTCCTACTACTGAGATTTGAAATATCAATTTCTTAATAAAAATTTGCAAAATTTTTAAGATGGAATTGGTATTGACCAGTACCTATCTATGTTGGGATAATGGAGTAAAGATATGGGTGATGATTATGGAGACAGGCTTTTGTGAGATAGATAGATCTTCTTTTTAGCTTAACTCGAATAGTTGGACACTTTGAATGTCTTCACTTTGTGCAAACGTGCAATAATATTAATTATTTAGACTCTTCTTAGTGATCCTAGTGATATCCCCTTATGTTATTAAGAAGTTGTGAAAGGATTTAATTCAGATGTGAAAAGAAACCAGTTAAGATGATCTATTTAAAAGGACTTTAATCCAAATAGGAACCTATTAAATCAGAAATCTTAAAAGGAATTTTAATTCTCCTACACACATAAACCAATTGGAAACATCACACAACTACATCTAATATTTATAGGAAAATTAAATGTACATCTATACACTTATTTCGAATAACATAAACAACCACTTTGGAGATAGCTAAATTAAATTTAAACATATAAATCCACACAACTATTGAACACTTGAAAAAAAATCCTAACTTATGTGTAACCTTCTCCATTATATTTATCTTCAAATAGTATGCATTATAATGATAGTCTTTGATATAAAATAGATTAGTAAGATTTTGTAATCTATCTTCTTACTATGCCTACCCTAAAAATTAAAATGATGTGATGATCATTTCAATCACCACATATCCAACATATATAGCAATATATTGAAGAGGGTACAACTCTTCATACGTGTCTTTTAGAATTAACAATAAAACATTCACAACTATTCTCTAGTGATCCACAAGTGAACTTGTGTTATATGATCCAAATATTCTTGTCTCAAGTGTGTGTCAGCATCCTATGAAGCATTCCTTGAATCTATCTCCATGATGATCATCTTCTCCAAATTCTCATAGGCCTCCTCCAATGTTGAATCCTATTTCTTGGCTACTCCCAAGGCTCCCTACAACATTAATTGGAACTCTTTCTTCCATTCACTCTGATTCTTTAGCTCTCCATCATCTTTGAATAGTGAAGGCACCCCTTCCTTTGAAGCATATATGAATTCTTTAGCATCTTCCTCCATTTCCTTATAATAGTCCTTGTGCTTCCTCATCATACCCTCAATGACTATAATTGAACCAGTGTTAGAAATGCTTCATTTTTTCATTTATTGGATTTTTTCCTGAATTATGTCATTTATTCCCTTGTGTTCCTAAATAACAGTGTGACTCTTCGAGTGAGTCGCCCATAAATTATCCATCTAGACCATTAGGTTAGTGTGCCTCTTTTGGAATACTACATAAAGTGTGTCAAATTTGGCCTTTCTCATTTGGTTTGCACTTCCTCACTTTGGTCTTGTGATTGGGAACCTTCTCCTTCAGTTAACATTCTAGAAAACCCCTTGAATGTGTTCCTAACTATGTCTTTCTAGAAATCATTTTCTTTTAGTACTTTCTCATTATTCAACTTGTACATATCATTCTCCTTGATCAACATTTGAATCTATGCTTTATTCAATTTGGCTACATTTATGCCAATGCCAGTTGTGACCACAAGATTAGTCTCTCCTACCTTCAGTTTCATCACATGACCGAATGCCTTCTTAGTATCAATGATCACAGATTTCTTATGTGGGGGATACATTGCCCAAATCATAAAAGAGTTCTTGTCAGGGTTATACCTTGATCTAGTATATACTTCTATCACACCTTCTGGAGTGAGCTTATCCCTAGTATCATTATTATGCAAAAAACTATAAAAAAGAAGAGAAAAATTCAAATCCAAACCAGGGAAAATCATCACACCAGACTCCTCTAATAGTTTTCTTCCTCTTTCTGGAGTCATTATCTTCATCTCGTTGTCTACATCCACCTTTAATGTGCTAAGCAACTGATTTTCATTTTTGGGTGTAATGTTCATGATGGATTCCCTTAATGCTTTTCCCTTTTTCTTGTACAAGAAAGATCTAAATTCAGGAGACTTTATAAACTAGTCATTGGAAACAAAGGATTTATAGGTCATTTTCCTAGTATCTACATCAAATGCTTCTTGTTCTTTGCTCAGAGGTTGATACTCTTCAATTCTCAGTTTGGGAATATTTTCAAGTTGGCCTCGAGGTTCTTTTTCATCAGAAGACTCCTCACCACCAGAGGACAACATTTTTTCTTTATGTATCACCCTCATCTTTTGTTCCACTTCCCTATTATAGTTATCAATTCCCAATGCGGTTTCTATTTATTTTGTATTTCTGATTATATCATCATGAGGATATGGTATATGATCATATCCACATAGATTCTATTTTTTACCTACAAAAATGATATAACCCTTGGGATCAAATCTATTTCTTGGCACACCCTTCTTCATATTTAGATGTAATAACTTATCCAAAATAAGATCATACCCTTCCTTCAATGCCACAGTGAAATATCCAAAGCACAATGTACTGGGCATAAATGATTTCTTCTCATACGCACTCAAATTCATAACATTGGAGTAATCCAATTTCCTAGCAATCTCTAGATATGAGATCCTATTTGGCACAATTTTTGGTAAAAGGAAAGGTGTATTTTCAAAACCATACACTCTAATCATGGTAGAATCAAGATAACAATACTAGTCACCCCAATTATGACCTACAATTGGTGGTCCATTGAAATCCTTGGGCCTTAAAAATCTCTTCATTTCATTAGATAATGAATAATCACAAGGGTGATTATAAAACTTGTAGAGTGTCTTGACAAAGTATTCCTCAAAATAGATAAAATTGGAATCCAAAAACCTACTATCCCAAATAGAACTTCATAGTTGCACTGGTAATGGTTGATCCTCTCTATCCAATTGTGTAATTCCCAATTCCTCTGGCCACATTCCTATATCTTACCCATAGTATAGTATCATGTGCATGAGAGGGGAATAGTGTTTAAAATGTAGTGTATGAGATTCATTCTTGATGGCCATTATCCCTTATTCTCTTCCTCTAGAAATGTGTGAGGAATAATCAAAAGGCCTTGCATTATGGCATTGTATATCAACAAAATTACCATTGGCTCTATAGACATGAATTAAGAAGCCCTTGTTCCTATTTTTTGGCATGTTGAGAGGTAGGTATATTTCAAGTAGGGCTCGAATAGATCAACATAAAAAGGAAGGCCTTCATTATCTTCAAGTGGCACTAGGTTCCCATCTTTCCTAGGCTTGTGCAATGGTAACCTCCATCCCTTGTAAGTAGTATACATCCTCCAATACTCCTTATCAAAACCCTCATGCACTATGGGATCATCGCATGAATCATCTGGGTTGAAAAGCTCACCAAGTGTAGTTCTGGATATATATATAAAAGGCTCTCCTTGCGGGTTGTAGAATGCTTTGAGGTCTAGGTTATAATGTTTAGTGAGAAGTTTAATGAGCTCTACATTTACAAAGACATTGGGAACAACCAGTAATCCTAGATTGAAATTATAGGGGTTGCACACTGGTTCAAATCTATTTCTCCAAAAGTAGTGAAACATAAACAATTCATATCCCCTAATAGGATTCCATACATCGCCTATGTGTTTACATTTATCTTCTAATTTCTATGCATCATCCCTTAATTGTTTAGACCTTTTGGCTTTCAGCCCTAAGCTAGACAATTGATAAATGAGGTCTTGGTATAATTTTTGTTTTAATTCTGGGCCCGTTTTAGTTTTCTATTTTTTACTCTTGGATTGGATACTTTCACCCTATTGTTTACTATGTTTTTTTTTTAGAGAACCTGAACCTTGCATTTTTAAACTTCACAAGGTGGAAGAATTGAATTGTAACTTGTCAATTGCAGAGAGAATTAATATGCTTACTTGTGTATTCTAGCCACACTAAATTCCTTGACTCCAGCTCAGTCTCCCATCCTTTCTGCTGCAACTCTTAAAAAATATTTTGGTTCAATCTTTTTCAATCAAGAAATATTTACATAAAGTTCATTTGTGCAGCCATTACTGTTTTCCACTGGAATTGAATGCAATGGTATTTTAAAATTTTAAAATTTTAGATCGATACAAGAAGGTTTGTATCGGTGAAACCTTTCTTCTCTCTAGCCGATCTATGTGCTTTATTTGGTGTCACCTTTTTTTATACATTCATAATCGATCACCAAGACATAAATGAATGTCCCTTCGATATGAAGCATCCCTTTAGCTCTCATACTTAGTTAGGAAGACCACCTAATACTCTTATCGATATTATATACATGCCCCTTTTCTTGTTTTATAACTTTCATTATTTTGGGGAGAAACTCATGAGTTCTAGACTGTTTGAAATCCTTTTACTCATCACCCAATGTCTTTCTGAAAAATTATGACCATCCCATGTTACCACTAGGCTAATATGTACTATCGCTGAGAGAATAGAATTATTTTCTGATGATCTTGGTCTCCCCAATGTACTTTCTCCATCACTTCATTCATTTGGGTAAGTTAGTGAGTCTTTCCCCAAAAAATTACTTTGTCAGTGTAACCCCCATGGTTAGAGAGATTTGAGGGACTTATCCTAGTTGCATATGCCTCCCTGATACATTTGTTCTCCTGCTTTATTGGAAAAATAAAATATGTTTCTTTCCGATGAGGTTTCTATTGGCATGACTCAAGAGCTCAGCATGATTTGAAAACTTCACTCCGATTACTTTGCTCATGCCAATAGGCTTTCATTGGTGAAACAATATGCATTGTCCTCTTGATTACATACTCTTGTTATCTTTGGGGTTTTTTATTGTTGTGACCGGATTCATGTCTTCTCGATATTGTAGAAAAATTCCAAATGAAGGGCTACAATTTTTTTATCAGAAAGGCGGACACATGGTCTTCCCGATAGAAACCAATTACTCTTTAAATATTTTTCTCAACTATGGTCAAGGAGATGCTAATATATTAAACACCATATCTATGGGATTATTAGTCAAGATGGGTTAAAATATGGATCTATTCACACAAATAGCAACAATTTTTATTGATCATAAAATTAAGGTGTGGAAAATTTATGTGGTATGTGAAAGGTGAGTGGGTGGAGGCTAGTGAAAATGTGATATTTTTCCAGTCCTAACATCAATGTCATCAATCTATATAGCCAATCAATCATAGTTTTCTAGGATCTTTTCTAGGATCTAATTGTTTTTCAACTGCAATATTTTCTAAATATCTAAGGGACATTAATGAGGAAGTAGAGAATTAATGAGCAAGGATTTTCACAATCTAATCAAGATCTACAATCAGATCATGAGCTATTAGATGCAGGCATCTGGCAGTATTTTTTTCTAGATGATTGGTGGTGGTTTCCACTCTTCCAGATATAAATATATGTTGGCAACATATGCTATTAAGTTTGGGGGAATTTCTTAGGAATTAAGTTTTTAAAAGGTTGAGAAGTTAGAAGCTTTTTCCTATAGTTGAAGAAATATTTTACAATAGAAAGCTTTACAAAACACTGCTATTCTCTGGCATATTATATTTTTTTAACTCAAGCTATCATTATATTGGAATTCAACCTTTTTTTAGTTTATTTGACATTTAAATACAATTTGTTTAGAATAAATCTCTGAAACTATGCATAATATGGCCTTTTTCAAGTTCCTTCTTTACATTTTCATTTATGATAAAAAAAATATGTTAAGCTTATTTTGGTAGTTTGCGTAGTTGATTTTCATATTGTAGGCTTCTATGAGTTAATGGTAGCTTTGAGAATTTGTATTATGTCGATTAAAATTCTCACTTTTCTTTAATTGTTGTTTTCTAATATTATGTTGTATCAAGAGGAAGAGTTTCTACAATTTCTAAATATTTTTGTTAACTTTTGGAGCTTTTTTATGCTTGATCAGACCTTAACAAGTGCTTCCAATGGGGAGATTTGAAAGACTGCATTGTGCTTTTATTCATCCTTTTCTATTTGTTCTCTTTCTAACAATGAAGTTTTTTGGCATTTTGTGTCTAATATATCATTCATAAAATAGAATTAAGATTTGAAATGTCGTAAAATCTTTGGTGCATCACCATTTTTATGTTTTATATTTGCATTTCCTTCTACCTTTTCTCCCAACTCAAAGAAGTGTCATAATTCTATAAAAATATCTAATGTATTCATTCAGGTACAAATTGGTCCCCCACTCATTGAATTTCCCATAAGGTTGTTGGAGAGGTGCAAGATTTGATGATCAACAAGGCTCATATTTCAAGTTTAGAGAATTGACCACTAGCTTGGGCATGATTGTAGTTTTGGCTCTTGAATCTATTGTATTATTTTGTAGTAGCTTATCCCCTATGATAAGAGTCAAGAAGAAGGGGGTGGATTTTGGATTACTTGCTTCTTTCACTTTTATTTTTTCTATCGTATTCACATATGTTGGAACCCCCAAGGATTGGGGGTTTGATGTAGGTCTTTTTCCCTTATCTTGATTGTGTGGGAGGACTAGATCCAATGTCATATTTTTTCCATTATATTCTTTGTGTCCTACAGAAAATTCTTTCTCTTAAAAAATGGATAGGATGTCCCACAAGGATATGTTGGTAGGGTCCTTCTTTAATTTATCCACCATATTTAGTATTCCTATTCGCAAGACCTTCAGTTTGATCATGGGTTCTTCTTTCCCTTGGGAAAGGTGGTCTACCACAAGTAGGCATTTGGTTGGGTTTGTAGTGCTTGCAGCTAGGGCCAATGTGGTTGTCAAGTAGCTAGTTTCAATAATACATATGACACGTATTCTGCAATGAACGTTCTCTCTAATCTAGTATTATAGTTCTATTGTACTTGTTGTGTTCTTGCAGTTGGGACTTCATTTGTGAAAATTGAGTCTTCTCCCTCCATCCAAGAAAAGAGTGCTTGGTTGGGGAAGGTATCCATTTTTTTTATCTAGGGACATTCCTACATCTGAGCACTGAATCTAGCATTCTCGATCTTAGGGGACTAGTAACTTTTGGTATTTGGGGGAATGACCTGACTTATTTCTTTCACCACCTTCTACTAAAGATTTCCCTATGGAAAATTTCAGGGCATATGAGCATCATTTCTCAAAAACCCCAAGCATTTTCATCTCTCACTAGATTGTTTTGTCTTAGAATCAAGTCCTTGTTCATGTTGGTTTTGAGTGTTTACAATTGGGTGGTCATCGAGACCATTTGTCCTGATGCCTGTGGATAATTACCCCCTCTTAGAGCCCCTTGGTATGTATTCTACAAGAAAGGTGTCCTCCCTCCTTTATAATTTTGCATGAGGAGCTTTATAGGTGTTTCTTGCTAATGTTGAATAATGACTAGCTTATTTCTTGAAGTCCTCATTAGATTCTTCATGGCTTTCAAATCCGCAACCAATGAGGAAGAGCCTAATGTGCTAGGTTGTGTATTTTGGTACACATACCTCGAAGGTGGTAGTGTAGATAATGTTCTAGAAAGTGAATCAGAGGTGCTGGGAGTTACCTTATCTTGGGCTTTGCTAGAGATTTCTACAAAAATCGGTATCAATGGACATGGTGGAAGCTTCCTTGCATCTACTAAATTATTATATGCTTGCACATCCAAGTCATATGCATAGGGTAGAGTATCACCTCTGATCAATTGAACCGTGATCGTGATATCTGTATTGAAGGCCTTCAAATAGAACATGAATTCTATGGCCACTAGAGGTCTAGCTATCATAGGAATCCTTTGCCAGGTTTTATGGAACCTAGTGTTGAAGTCGGTCATGGCCTATTGTGGAGCTCTCTTCATTCTGATCAATTACTGTAATAAATATGATTGGTCTCCCTTCTTTGAAAAGTAGTGAAAAATATTGTCTTGGAGGTCATCCCAAGAACGGATGGTATTGGGAGCTAGGGATCTATACAAGTATTGAGCATTCCCTTTCAAAGACATAGCTAACAATCTTAGGGTGACATTTTTCTTTGTGATTTTGTTAACCCTAAAAGCCTCTTCTATGTCCTTGAGGTTCTTGGAGGGTGTTTTAAAATCCTCCCTAGTGAACCTCATAATTCCTTTAAGGGAATTGATAGGTATGGCAGGCCACACATCTAGAGGTGTAGGTGGAACTAGCAGACTGCCACTATCTTAGGTTACAAAATTTCTAGCAGTAGGAGCTCCTTGTAGGGCCATCAAAAACAAGCTCCTATGTACTGGGTAAATAGGTATTCTAATTTGAAAGGTTTGACCAACATGAAAGGTAAATAAATCTCTAGAATTTGGGCTAGCACTTATAACTCTATTGCTTCTTATAGGTGATATGGAACTTGTGACTCATCTTCTCTTAGGGGCCAAAAGGGGTAATTGAGAATAATAATAATTTCCTCTAGGGGATGCTCTAGTTTGGACTCTAGAAATGAGTTTACTAGTCTCTCTTATTGTTCTGATTTAGAAAATTCCTCCTCAAATCTAAGTACTAGACACTGTGAAATAACTTGGTCCCACCAAGCATGCCAAAAAACAACTATTGATCTTAAAATATTGTGGTTCTCCTGAACAACCTTGTGGGAAATTTAGTGAATGTGGGACCTGTCTACACCTCATTGAATAACCAAGTAAGGATTGTTAAATAATTTGGCTCTTCTCTAGGTATGGGGAAAGGGAGAAATAAATACATACAAGAAAACTAAAGGTGGTGATGTGCCAATTTTTTTACAACATTTCAAAGCCCCTTAACGACTCCATTTTCTAATAAAGTGAACAGAAAATACCATAGACCCTTAATTGTTATAAGGAAAATGAACAAATGAGGCCGATGTAGGCATGAAGCATTCATTTAAATTACCCCATGGGAAGAACTGATGAAGGTTCAAGCAGAAAAAGGAAAAGCTAGCTTCAAATAAGATACTTCAAATTCTTACAAATCTATTCACTTAACAACATAATATGAATCCACCAAAAACTTAAACAAGAGATTGAAGAGTATCAATACATCATTCAATTTCTTTAAGCTAAGGTTCGAAGATAATAAAAGATTAACCATTGAAAATTTATTAATCAATACTTATACAAAAATAATGAGAACACATAGCATTCGATATATAAATTTGAGAATAAAGTGTAAAACAAAGGCCACACAAGCACAATATAATACAAATTTGATCTTGATATATTGATGAATAAAATACTAAGGTCAAACAATTAAATAGGTTTCTTGACATGAATTACAAAAGAGTGAGTTAAATATCTACAAGAAATCTACTATATCTTATCCTACTACTACTAATATCTATCTATATATTGATTGATCTATCTAAATCTATATCATCTCTAGGAAAACCTCCCTTTTATAGGAAAAGGGGATCACATGGGTACCAAGCACTCACCACAATGAAAGTTGAAAACCCTAATAGGTGTCACTACCAGGTAACCTCAAATCTAATCAAAACTCATATCTGATCTAATTAATAAAAAATGAGCTACTTCCATAATCACAATAGGTGGTGATAGCTCGATGACTCAAATCTCCAACAATCCTTGTGCATGTCTTCCTATTAGAAGGAAGATACGTCCTTGAATGTTTGCCTCTATCCGATCCGATCTAATGTTGGTCCTAATGGAGATGTCAAAAGATGGTGACTCAAGGATTTAGGAAGGAACAAAAACATTTCCACCCAAAAATATTTTCAAAATCCTTCCCTTGATGGTGAAGAGAACTCCCTAACAAAAGATAGGTGTTTTGGTGAGTGGGTGGTAATTCTTCAAAAACTTACATAGCATCTTGGAGGAAAACACATATGGGGAAGACACATGTATATCATCGGGCCCGAAGAGAAATAAAAACCAAAAAAGGTAGGATAGCCACTACATGGCACCATTTCACACATTTTCACCAAAATATTCCCACAACCTCCAAAAGCATGCACTGACATGACAAGTGGCAAGAAATATATGTGAACCGAAACATAAAAGGGCCTTGGAGTTGAAAGTGATATGCGCGCCTTGGGGCCAAGATCAAAGAACAAAGAAATAAAACACTTGGCCAAAAATTCTCTACAAAATCATTGTAGTGTCCATACAATATTTATGCTATTTAATCAATTCGATGAGGATGCATTTATTTTCCATCCCACTCCTATAGCTGAGACTAGTTTTGGTAGCTTTTTAAAATTCCTTTTATGTATTTATTTATGAAACCATAAATTTCATGCTCTTATATTATAAATCCATTATTGAATTTCTTTCAAAAATATTATTGTTCAAATTCTCTATGGCATAGTGCATTGAGAAATTTATTTTCACCTTCCCTAAGAAAACCTTCATCCCTCATTACCTGAATTCCCAAATTATAAGAAACATTTGAATCTATAGAATCTAGAGGAAGATCTCCCTCCCCTACCTATTTTTCATTTCCATTGACAAGGGACTAAAGAAAGAAAAAGGAGAAAAAATCATTTGGATTAATTTTAGAGGGAAGGTCTTCAAGCCCCTCCTAGGCTAGATATAATATGGGAAAAGGAATGTATAAAAAACTAAACTAGTTGTGGTTAACCTAATCTTGACAACATTTAAAACCTCAAATTATCCTACAAACCCTACAAGGTTTCAAGTTCCAACTTTAACATAGCACTAATAACAAGAATTTATTTATCCCTCCTCTATCTAGCACACTTAACCCTAAGTGTGTTTGGACTCTTAAACTTAATTGAGTGCTTCCTAAGTGAGTACATATTATGCTAGATCTAGTTGAATTATGCATGAATAAATTATACTCATCATCCTAAAAATTCCATAAGTTTGTCCTTAACCCTAAAGGGGATATTATTCTATACCTAAGTCAAGAAGATATCTACTTATATCTTTTTGTATGGGCATGTGCAAGATCAGGATGGGCCAAAAAGTGGCAATATGATGGGTATGTGGCTGATGACTTTATTTTTACCCAAAATTGATGAAATGAAAAGGGTTTTTAAAGAAGATTCTTAGCTTTCCACCAATATAAATTATGTTTTAAATACTTTGAATTCAATAAATAATTATTATTCATTTTCTATTGAATTACGACTAAAGTGCTGATTTTTAGGTTGATTGAAAAACATCTATAGCTTTCAAACGGTATCATATTTTTTGAATCCAAAACCTGTATCAAATTCTATGCTTCACATACTATAATATTAAAAAATAAAAAATTGAATTTCATGAAATTTTGACCAAGTTAAGGTGGTCAGACATACGAGTCATTATATTTTCTAAAATTTATCATAAAAAAATTATAATTCATTATTTACTTAGAAAAAAATTACAAAAAAATATGCATCACATTAGGAAATGAGTCATCTACTTATATCTAAAATATTATAAAAAAATATTATCATTTTAATGTGGTTAGGGTGGTCAAACACACACCTACTTCTTATTTTTCCCTGAAATTTAAGTACTATTGTATTGAAATCTCAAATTTTCACCAAATAGATTTTATTTTTTTGTAAATAAACCTAGTAATTTAGAAACTAAATTAAATTTTCTACAAATTCTATTCTTACATATTTTTGAAATAATATAGGTAACTTATTTAATTTTTTATGTCAAGATGCCTAACTCTAATTTTTCTGAATTTTTTTGCCACTTAAGGGCCTATTTTTGCCTTGATGATCCTGCACATACCCGTATCTTATATTTATAGTCATTATAATCTATCAATTTTGTGAAGTTTGAATCTCAATGAATCTCCTTGTTGTATTGACCTTAGAAATTTTTAAGTAACTCTTCATGTAGGTTGTTATCACTCTTTTATACATATATGTGAAATATTATGATAATGAACTATGTAGGCACCCTTTACCAATAATATACATGACTTAAAATCATGTTTACTTCTTACAAAAATTCAATTTCACATAGGAAGTTTCCTTTGTGACATGTTTTGTATTTATGTTGCACGTATTTCAGGTGGTCTTACTCTTGTAGGTGGTTCTATATTTCATCATGATAATTTTTTCTATATATGATGTTGTAAATGTAGATGCTTTAATGTTCATATATATCTACATGGTTTTTTTAGGTGATATTTTGGTGTAATTTTTGTGGTTTCATTGTCCATTACATTTCTATTTGGTTGTGGTGTAAATCCTTGCTAAGAAACCATAGGATATTAGATTAGGAACATTTTTTAAATGCACCAACAAAATAAAAATGACACAATAGTGTCACATTGGATAGAGGCACACAAAAAAATACATCACCATTTCCTAAAAATAATGGCACACACAAAATAATTTTAAAAAAATAGAATGCCTTCATGCTATATCAACACTTCAAGCCCAACTCTCGGAAATTCTATTAATCTCAACTTTGTTTTAACAAGAAACACTTCACAACATTACAAAAAACACATATTTAGAAAATCACCAACATCTAATCCACACAATGATTTAGGTTGGCCTTATAAAGGATTCTCTACTCCATCACATGCATGTTGGCCATGGGTCTAAGTCTCGATGTCAATTCCATGGCTCCAAATTACATTTCCATAATTCATGTCTTTGAGTACCTCATTAAACACCCTTGGTGGCTCTAAGTACTACATGCAGTGCACTCATTCAATGTAAGTAACAATATTACATGCACCTCAATTTAAATTGCATCCAAACTCAAACTCATCCATTTCAACATATGAACCAAAATTAAATGAGCTTCTACTAACATTAGCTCACAGTTGGCCCAAACTTTGGGTCAGTCATTGAGTCCAACTCCGAACCCCCAATATTAAATGTGGTGCTATTGGAACCTAGTGAAACCAACTCAGCTACACCTCATGTTAATCCATTAACCCATCCTTAACTATAATCATTAAATTCCCATACTTTGGAATTCACAACATTTGGCTGAAGCACCATGCCTAGTAACAATTATTTAATATGCCTAATTTGGGCCCAATGGTTGCTCCCATGGTGAATCCTCGCCAATTTAATTTTTTCCTTTCTCCATAACATCTCATATCCAACTTGCCACAAATATTAAATGTGTGCCAATTTACAATGATAATCACAAGGAGTGAACCCCCTTTTCGATCACACCACACATATTAGACCTTGTGGCCAATCCCTAGGACTAAACA
This sequence comes from Sequoiadendron giganteum, assembly GCA_007115665.2. Classification (NCBI taxonomy): domain Eukaryota; kingdom Viridiplantae; phylum Streptophyta; class Pinopsida; order Cupressales; family Cupressaceae; genus Sequoiadendron; species Sequoiadendron giganteum. The sequence goes on along the minus strand of CM021109.1, from coordinate 153,890,376 downwards.
CCCAACATAAGACACACAACCCTATATCCTCCCCCACCTTATTTTAGTGACGCACTCAACATCGGTGTAAACTACAAAAATTGAATGGAAGGTCCCTTCCTTGAAGGGGTTACCTTTAGACTTGGGAGTTATTGTCTAAGAACTCCAAGACCTTATCTTCAAATTTTCATAATGTATCTACCTTCTCCAAGCTTGATTCATGTCTCAAAAAACCCTCCCACATAATTAGGACCTCTCAAGACTTCCTATTCTCAAATTCATGTTCGTGCATTGAAACAATCTCTTACACATGTTTTTCCATCCTATCTATGATATTGGTTATACTTCTCATTGGCATAGACCTTACTAGGTCCCTTTTTGTGCTCATGAAGGGGAAAAAGTTGAATGCCATGAAAAATAGGATGCACCCTCAATTATTTTGGTAGATTTAACTTGTATTCCACCATAGCAATCCTTCCAATAACTTTAAATAGCCCATCATAACTCCTTACTAAAGTTGGAATTAACCCCTATGATGGTTTGATCTAGATTTGGTCCATCCTCAAGAGAATCATGCCTCTTACCTAGAACTCAACCAACCTCCTTGTAATGTCTACATAATTTTTCATTCAATCTTCTACCTTAGTCAAAGTGATACCTTGCCAAGTCCACTTGACTATTTTAATGCTTCAAATAATTAGTTTTTTATGGACATTCCCTAATGCAACCATGCAATATGGTGTTTAGAGTCAAATAATACTACCTAGTTTATAATTTAAATGGTCAAAAATGAACCATGGAGGCCATTTGGAGGTGTTGGTACTTTATTTAGAGCCAAACTTAGTCTCACCACAAACCTACAAACTTTCCAAGAAAAAATATCAATAAGGGTAAGGATTAGCCAACACATAAGTAAATATTTTTGGATCTCTACTTCTTCTCTTTAGGCTTTGTTAGACCAGGGAGGGTAATCTCAAAAAAATTATGTTCCTAGATATCGATGTTTCTAGTATCAAAACACAAAACAAACAAATAGTTCTCCTTATATGCTTAAAATCACCATACCTTGAAAGTTTGGAAAAACTTTCACAATAATGATTACTTAAACAAGAGAATATATGGTCCCATTAAAATTCATACACACCTAGTGAAACATTCAGAGAATGATTTAATCATGTTGTGTGATCTTCAGTCAAGTCAGCTACCAGAAGAGAACATGGATACTAAACCAGGCCAATGCCATATTCTAGGAAACAGAGTCAAACCATGATTGGGTAATCAACCTTGTATTTTAAAAAAATACCTATAGCCTTAGAGATATTTCCTTACAATATTCCCACCCATTATATCCATATTTAACTTATTACTAACATCCTCATACATAGACTATACCAAACCTACTGTTAAATTCAAGCATTTACATGCATTCCTTGAATGAACAAGAAAGAAAGAAAAACCACATCCATTGGAAATCAATAGAGATAAACAAGATAACCATTGATACTTGTATTTATAGCTTGTATAATTTGCATGAAGGAGAGAAAATATACATTGAATTTATATCACTTTTTCGTCTATATTGCTTATCAATAATATATGTTGGTTGACTTGTTCCTATAACATGTTACTGTGAAACTTACTATCCATGTTCTTGTATCTATTTTCTTTGAAAATAATTTCATATTTTCCTATCGACTCCTTGAACTACAAATACATCCTTTTATCCATCCTTAGAATCCCTTTTATAACCCAAGGGAGCAACAAGCATTGAGCTAGAATACAATTCACATTACATTTCATTTTAATTTCAAATTGAATTTCAATAGAAAACAAGAAAATATCTCCCAACTAATTTTTGGGGATTCATCCTTCAAATGAAAAACAAAAATAGAGTCCTCGAACCAATTGATTAGAGCCATCCCACCAATCATAAAAAAATTAAATCGTAGTGGAACCAAAAAACACTTAGATCCATAACACCCCGAAAAGCACCGTTATCAACACAAAAAGCCAAAAAAGCTTGAAACCCACTTCATGTCACACCAACCCAAGAGACAAAACATCACACAGGACCAAAAACCTGAGCACCTATTAAGGAAAGTAATAGGATATTACTTTTCCTTGTCACCAGGTGAATAGGTGTTCCCACTCGGTGTACATATATTTAGAGGAGTAGTCATCATCACCTCATCCTCAGAATCAACCCAATCCTTCATGGCTATAAGATATTGGTGATGGCCATAATCAGTTTCATCCCCACTATCAAAAGGATCATCAGAAACCTCAATGAGAGAATTATGAGGTCCCATGCGAGCACGATGATACCTATTCCTTATTGTAGCTTCTCTTTCTAGACTTTCAACTTTCTTCCCTTTTCCTTTGGTTGTTTCCTCTAAGATGGTTCAACCTCTAAGGTGGTAGGCACGCCTAAGACCACCTCATGTTGAACCTTCGGTAGCTCTTGTCTTTTTCACCGATGTTGTTGGTATCTCTGGTCCATATTTCTCATCTTGAGGAGAACTCTAAAATTCTAAAGGATTGAGCCTCTTGGAACAACGAAATGGGTTGACATTTACACTTATCTTCCCCATTTTCTACTCTGCTACAAAATTTCTCCATACATAATTATCAATTCACTCAGAAATGACTATCTCAAAATCACTTCCTTACACAAACCTTGGATTCTTTCTCAATTGGATAGTGAGAAAATCAAGTGATCCTTATTAAATAGAGCAACTAGTGTGCATCTACATTAAATTTCTAGAAGAGCTTATGTGAGAGCATTATCAATCAACTAACCTTGTTTTCAAATCTCAACCGTTGATCAAAACTTTGAGCAAAATCAACAATTAGAAATTCAAACTTATTAATGATGAAAAGATTAAGTGCATGCATTTGATACTTATCTCAAATCAAGATACTTAAGTATTTCCTTAACTTGCATTTCAATCACACGCTTAATTTTCCAATCATACATGTCATGTCACATTTATCCACTTGCCTGTACAAAATAACTCACTTGTAATTCATCATAGCAGGACAACGGGGAAAAATCATGATTTATCTTTAGCATATCTACTTGTACCTTGCCTTACTTCAATTTCACTTTCCCACTTGTACCAACCTATGATAGGTTTGATGACCCTGAAATTTACTACTAGTCTCACAAGCGTGCTAAAGAATTAGCTCTAATTTTAGCATTATTTCTACCTTGAAACAATATCAGCTACTATCTCTAGTCACATCCACCTTTATTAGAACCATAGAAGTAATTTGCATGGAACTTGCCCATGTGCCCATGAAAAATATAGGACTTTGGTGGGACCCACATGGGATGGCAAGGAGTGGTCAAAATTAAGTCACATCACCTACCATCGACCATCAATTTTCAATCCATACTAAGAAAAACACGATATACCAAGGTCTAGAAGATCAATCAACATGAAAAATGCTATTTCACCTACCAACCCATGTGACCATTCCTCCTTAATGCTGAAAAAATACAGGCATGTGGGGAACAGTCCCGATGAAAACACATGCCATTAATTTTGTCGTTGATTTATTCCTCGAACAAATTTCACTACCCTTTGAGGATTTAGGCCCCACCATAAAGCAATACCACGTGGTCATCACCCGCTAAGCCATGTCTTTAAAATATTATTGAATACAACAAGACAAGCTGGCAGAGAGTGGTAAATATATGGCCACTATTGGCATATGACCAACACTCCCCTCGAGATTCACGATATGAAATAATCACCTCCCATGGATCCATTAACTTTGGCAGTTGTATCAGCCATTAACAGGTTGATCTATTGGTGCAATGGAAACTATGGGCCAATAAGTGGTATCAAAGCCAAAGGTGACAGGTTTGAATCCCCTCGGGTAAAGCTGAGGGGGGGTTTTTTGGAAGATGGCTTGCACTCACCTCAAGATTCATGACATGAACTAATCACCTCCCATGGATCCATTAACTCTGGCAGTTCTATCGGGCATTAACAGGTCTATCTTTTTGTCCAACAATAACTATGGGCCAACAACCATGTCCTCCATAAATCAACCATCAATCATCTTTGAAATGATCCAGTCATCCTTTCTAATGATACCAGGTCCACCATTGTACCATACACATGGCTGAGACATGCCAACCTGTATGAATAAAATAAGAAGTGATAAACCAACACAGGCATATGGGGAGTGGTCAAGATTGATTTCTTTGATCAAATGGCTCATATGAAACATTATTATGCACATGCCACAAAAGTTATTTATAAAGATGTGGTGTTCCTAGGTGAATGACGTGCCATCCCATAATGCAAGCTAAGGATTTTTTAAAAATTTCTTTAGATTAAGCCTTCAACTATTAATACTTGGAAAGACATGAGGCAACCATCAACCTAGGACTAGGGGCCGGTAAATCAATTATTTTGATGGCACAAGTGACAACTTAGATAACCGGGAACGGGGAAAGGCAAGTCAATGTAAAATTAAAATGATCAAGGGTTTATGCCAAAATTTTGGGAGTTTTTTGAAAGTAAAACCCTATCATAGTGACAAGGAACATGAGCTAAAACAAAAAAAACAAGGGACCAAGCTGGATTTTGCATAATTTTCATGATAGAACCAAAAAAAAATTTTGGGGTTCCATCAGTGGCTCTTGTTGGGGACACATTCCTTTCATAGGCATGGTGAGATCCTAGAATCTATGGGAAAGCAAACCATAATGCCCTATCCATTGGGTGACAAATTCCTTTTCGAATTTTCAAACCACATTTGTTGGCCCTAGGCCAAAAATGAAAAAGAATAATTCATGTTTGCCTCTATCAAAGGCACTATTTTTTTTTGTCTATATTAAGCCCAGTCTAAAAATGTTTTCATTGTATATATGAAAACAAATACCACCCTTTGCATATTTTATCACATCACTAAAGCTTTCATCAACAAGATTATTCTTATGCACCATTACTTTTCTGTTAAAATTGATCGAAAAATAGACAATTCTATAATATGTTCTAAAAGGATCAATATGAGACCTCCCTTCATCATTTATTTGTACATCAAATATAAAATTCTCATAGTAGTCAGGTCCAACAGAAGGATCATGTCCTACACATGGTTTTCAATTCTTCTGTGTGTGGCTCAAAATTTGCTCACATATTTGAAACTCCTTTAACTGAATTGCACCATAATGTATTTTACTACCATTCCAACAATATAAACCAGTCATATCATTACATATTTCAAAGCTCTAGAAATTATACTTATTAAAACCTTCAATATCTTTTTTTTCAAAATCAACAGTATCAGCAAGAATTTTCATATGCATCATCAGTTGAGAAACCTATCTCCTTATATGTTAAAGGCTCACTGTTATTTGAAATTTGTTCATTAGTCTTAGCACAAGTATCTTGGCTTTCCTAAATATAACTACTTTCCTTATTTGATGAAAAAATATTCATAATAATAGTGTGGATATAAGAAACATCAGTAAAAAACTCAATTTCACATTTACTAACATGAATTTCATCATTGTCTACACCATCAAGATCTTTATCATTTTCAACCTTATGCTCAGGTTAAGGTCACTGAACACATAAGTTTTTATCCTTTGAATGATCATCATTCATTAAATCGGTATGCTTTGGTGATAATAGGCCTGAGCTATACTCCAAGTATTCATCATGTGAAACTTGTTCACTTGTTTGTAAACAAGCAACCTCATCATTGTTTTTATCATTTGATCCTTCAAATGTAGAGAAAATCTCTAGCTCCTCCTCATAAGAGCATCCATAACTCTTTGAATACTGAAATTCATTGACATCATAATCTTCATCATAAATAAACTCACCACTACATAAAATTTGTTCAGAACTCTTAGAATGTATGCCTAAAATTTCATCCTCAATATCTTGACTATTGGCTTGTGGTAAGAACTCAGTAACACTTGCAAGTATATCTCCTTCTCCATCACTGGTATACAAATCTACATATATGTTGCTTGTGGAATGATTACAATTTGTATTTTTATCCATACAACCAGGGGAATTTTTACCTTGAAATACACCATTTTCAATTATGTGTATCATGTTTTAATTTACCAAAATGGGACAACAACTATTTACATCTTTATGCATTATGTTTTGTGTATGGTAATACTAAGTTTCTTCAACACTCTTTATCCATTCAAGTACCTGATCAAAATTATGGGGTTTTAATTCTTCTTGTAAGGTACTCAATCCTAGCTCAAAGATTTCAAAAAATAAATCAATGCATGTTGAATCTTCAGGTCTGAAATTTTTGGGCACCTCCAACAAGGCATCCAAAAAACTCGAGAACAAATTAAAAGGTGATTCATCCTTATTCCTCCTCATATTAGACAACTCTTGAATAAAATACATCTGATCATTTTTTCTAAATTCTTGCTGATGTTCAACTTGGAAATCATTATGATCAGTGTGTTGGAGTGATGGAAAAATCCAATCAATCGAAACAACATTACTTTTGCAATCATTTCCATTTTATGACCCATGAGTTCCATTTGCATGTGGTGTACTAGGATAATCAACACTTGCAACCATGTATCCTTTCATCACTGAATATTTCATATTGTTCTCAATATCCATAGCTATTTGATATGCCTGATGTAATGTTGTAGTATCCTTGTCTCTTAACAAATAACTCATTTCCTCATGAAATGCATCAAAGTATACAATCAAACACTGCATCATTTGGTCGTAATATTTTAGGAATGTCTTTTATTTTATTTTTAAATATAAGGTTGAAGGTTGGGACCAATTCATCTTCTTCCTTCTGGATGGTGTTAAATATGTGTCTCACTGAGTATGGATTGACTCTTTCTCCAAATTGATTGATGAATACTATCATGAATTCATTCCATGAAGAGATAGAACACACAGGTAAATATGAAAACAATATCTAGAATCACCTTTTAGAGTTTGAACCAAAAAAATCATAACAACATCTTCATGATTTATCTAATAATCTCCCATCAAATCAAAAAATTCTTGAAAATGTTGAGATGTTGATTATGATCTCGTCCCTTTGAAATTTGGAAAACATTCCCTAACTTCATTGGGAATAGGGTCTGGAAAACCTTGAATACAATTAAAATTCAATGGTCTATATCTTTCCACGGAGAAATTTAATTGATGACATGACAGGGGTTGAACACTCTTCATGTTTACATCATGCACCCCACAAGGATGTATAATTGAATGATACATTTTTCACACCCTTTAAAAATTTTAAACATCAACTCTATAGTTGATTAACCCCCCTATTTCTTCATTTATCATGACCTTAGAACATTACAATGCATATCTTAGAAAAAAAATTCAAAATATCTCAAGTGGGTAGGTTTAAATATAGATATACTGCTTATTCCGCATATTACAAATTTTAATATATGAAGTATGTAGAACAATATTCACTATTCCCTTTCTTAGTGATTTTATTCACTGAATTGGGAATGCATTATTACTTTTATATTTCTTTAAAATGGTACCCATCTAGATATATTTTCCTTTTTAGGTTCAAACAAAGGAGAATACCTAGATGTATCAGTTGGCACCATAGTTTATTAGGTTATTTTCATAGAGTCACCACCTCCTTTGTAGAGGACCAAACTTTTCAACAAATTTTTCTTCAGTTGGTTGTCACTTGAAGTCCCTACTTCAATATTTCCACTGGTTCAGAGTTCTTCAGAGGCGCCACTCACTTGCAATGATGATTTTTAAAATAGAACTTCCTAGAATCTTTTAAGGCAAGGTGATCTACTATAAATACCCTTTTCCATAAGTCCCCAGTGGAGTCACCATTTCTATTGGTTTTTGTTTAGAACAAAACTTAGTCTCACCACAAACCTATGAACTTTCCAAGAACAATTATCAATAACAGTAAGGATTGGCCAACACATAAGTAAAGATTTTTAGATCTCTAGTTTTTCTCTTTAGGCTCTATCAGACCAAGGAGGGTAATCCCGAAACAATTATGTTCTGAGATACCAATGTATCTAGTATCAAAACACAGAACAAATAGATAGTTCTCCTTCTATGCTTAAAAGCTCCATACCCTAAAATTTTGGAAAATCTTTCACAATAATGATTACTTAAATAAGAGAATATATGGTCCCATTAAATAAGATCATACACACCTATTGAAACATTCATAGAATGATTTAATCATGTTGTGTGATCTTCAGTCAAGTCAACTACCAAAAGAGAGCATGGATACTAAACCAAGCCAATGCCATATTCTAGGAAACATAGTCAAACTATAAAACTATATGATTGGGTAATCACCATTTTATTTCATAAAAATAAATATAGCCTTAGAGATATTTCCTTACAATATTCCCACCCATTCTATCCATAATTAACTTCTTACTAACATCCTCATACATAGACTATACCAAACCTACTTCTAAATTCAAGCATTTACATGCATTCCTTCAATGAACAAGCAAGAATGAAACAACACATCCATTGGAACTCAAAAAATATAAACACTTAGATAACCATTGATCATCATATTTATATCTTGTATAATTTTCATGAAGGAGAGAAAATATATAGAGACTTTATATCACGTTTTTTTTTCTGTATTACTTATCCAAAACATATGTTGGATGACTTGTTCTTATAACATGTTACTTTGAAACTTACTATCCATGTTCTTGTATCTATTTTCTTTTAAAATAGGTACCTATTTTCCTATCGACTCCTTGACCAATTGATCCCCCTTTTATCTAGCATTAGAATCCCTTTTATAAGCAAAGGGAGCAACAAGAAAACAAGAAAATATATCCCAACTGATGTTTTGGGATTCATCCTTCAAATGAAAAAAAAAAAATAGAGCCCTAAGAATTGTTGATCAAATCCATCCCACCAGTCATCAAAAAGTATCCTTGTGGCAGCATCAAAAACAACGTAGATCCATAACACCCTGGAAAGCACCATTATCAACACAAAAATCCAAAAATATTGGAAACCCACTTCATGTCACACCAACACAAGAGAGAAAACATCACACAAGACAAAAAACCCGAGCACCTAATAAGGAAAGTAACAGGATATTACTTTGCCTTGTCACCAGGTGAATAGGTGTTCCCACCTAGTGTCTTTATCTTTAGAGGAGTATCCATCATCAGCTCATCCTTAGAATCAACCCAATCCGTCATGGATATAAGATAATGGCAGTAGTCAGAATCAGTTTCATCCCCACTATCAGAAGGATCATCAGAAACCTCAATGGGATAATCATGAGGTCCCATGCAAGCATGATGATACCTATTCCTTCTAGAACCTTCTCTTTCTGGCCTTTCAAATTTCTTACCTTTTCCTTTGATAATTTCCTCTGAGATGGTTTGGCCTCTAAGGTGGTAGGAATGCCTAAGAACACCTCCTACTAAACCTTTGGTATCTCTTGTCTTCTTCATGGGCATTGTTTGTATCTTTGGTCCACATTTATCATCCTGAGGAGAACTCTAAAACTCCAAAATATTGAGCCCCTTGGAATGACAAACTGGGTTGACATTTACACTTATCTTTCCCATTTTCTACTCTACTACAAAATTTCTCCAAAATAAATTACAAATTCACTCAGAAATGACTATCTCAAAATCACTTCCTTACACAAACCTCAGATTCTTTCTCAATTGGATAGTGATAAAATCAATTAATTGATCCTTATTAAATAGAGAAACTAGTGTGCATATGCATTACATTTTCAGAAGAGCTTGAGAGAATTATCAATCAACTAACCTTGTTTTTAAATTTCAATCGTTGATCAAAACTTTGACCTAAATCAACAGTTAGAAATTCCAACTCTCTAATGATGGCAATATTAAGCGCATGCATTTGATACTCATCTCAAATAAAGAGACTTAAGTATTTCCTTAACTTGCACATCAATCACACGCTTAATTTTCCAACCATACATGTCGTGTCACATTTACCCGCTTTCTCATGGAAAATTACTCGCTTTTAATTCATCATAGCAGGATAGCGAGGAACGATCATGATTTATCTTCAGCATATCTTCCAATACCCTGCCTTACATCAATTTCACTTTCCCACGTGTACCAAGCTCTGACAGATTTGATGGCCCTGAAATTATTTACCAGTCTCACAAGCATGTTCAAGAATTAGCTCTAATTTTACCATTGTTTCTACCTTGGAACAATCTCAGCTACTATCTCTAGCCGCATCCACCTTTATTAGAGCCATAGAAGTAATTTGTATGGCACTTTCTCATGTGCCCATAAAAAATAAAGGACATTAGCGGGACCCACACAAGATGGTGAGGAGTTGTCAAAATTAATCCACATCACCTACCATCGACCATTGATTTTCAATCCATACTAAGCAAAACACAGTTTCTCAAGGTCTAGCAGATCAATCAACATGACAAATGTTATTCTACCCGCCAACCCATGTGACCATTCCTCCTTAATGCTTAAAAAATATGGGCTTGTGGGGAATGGTCCTAATGAAACCACATGCCATAAATTTTGGCGTTTGCTTTATGCCTCAAACAACTTTCACTACCCTTCAAGGATTCATGCCCCACCATAAATTAGTACCACATGGCCATTTTCTGCTAGCCCATGTCCTTAAAATATTATTGAATACAACAAGATGGGCTGGCGGGGAGTGGTAAACATATTGCCACATCCTCCATAAATCGATCGTCCATCATCTCTGAAATGAGCCAGTCATCCTTTCCAAGGATACCAGGTCCACCATTGTACCATACATGTGGTTGAGGCCCGCCAGCGCATATGAATAATATAAGAAGTGATAAACAAACATGGGAATACAAAGAGTAGTCATGATTGATTCCTTTGGTCAGATGGCTCATACGAAGCATAATTTTTCACATTCCACAAAATTTATTTATAAAGATGGGGTGTTCTTAGGTGAATGAGGTGTTGTCCCATAACGAAGGCTAAGGATTTTTAAAACTTTCTTCAGATTAAGCCTTCAACTATTAATACTTGAAAAGACATGAGGCAACCGTCAACCTAAGACTAGGGGCTAGTAAATCAATGATTCTGACAGCATAAGTGACAACTTAGATAACCAGGAATGGGGAAAGATAGGTCAATGTAAAATTAAAATGATCAAGGGTTTATGCTAGAATTTTTGGAAATTTATGAAAGTAAAACCCTATCATAGTGACAAGGAACATGACCTAAAACTAGAAAACAAGGGACCAAGCCAGATTTTGCACAATTTTCATGATAGAACAAGAAAAAAAATTTGGGGTTCCATCAGGAGGTTGTAGATGAACTATGTTGCATCCAATACTTGTAGCCAATTAGATTGATCCAACCATACAAAATTCCTCAGATAACCTTCTAGCACTACATTTATATAATTTTTTTGTCCATTGATCTCCAAATGGTGACTTGTTAACATCAAGAGATAAGTTCCTATTAGCTTAAAAATATTTTTTCAAAATTTACTTGTAAACATGATATCCCTATCCAATATAATACTGAAAAAAATACCCCAATACTTCACCACTCTTCACCACTCTTTTTTGGTTTCTACCTACATTGATTTTTCATAAATTTATGGCTCACCAAAACTAGTCAATATTATATAATACAATGAACGAGAGTATCATTCAAGGGGTTGGCTTAAATTAATAGATCTTCTTATAGGATTTTTAGGTATCTTTTGTTGTTCTTGTTGTTGAATTTTTTTATTTTCTATCATTTTTGGAACTACATTTTCTATGATCTTATTATTTATGCAGGAATTTAGAAAGTAGGATGATAACAAGTTGTATACTAATAGTTGTGTTGTTGGAAGAGTGAAACCCTGGGATTTAATTAGGATTATTCACCTTTACAAGCATGACACTTGGGGAATTGAATATGGGAAATGGCGTGACATTAACTTGGAGCATGAAGGTGATTCAACCAACCCTTGATCTCCAATTCCTTATTTTTTATTGTTGTTTTTATGTTTGAAAATTGAATTATGATGAAATACAATGATGCAATCAGCTAACTATTAAAATGCAATGTTTTGATATGAATACAGATGATCTAGAAACTTATAATCAACTTTAATGACCATAAATGGATAGAGTAGACATGTGTGCACCCGTGATTTGAATTTGAGCTTGATTTTATTAGACAAGGGCACCTAGGGTTCCCTATATTGGAGTTCTAAAACTAAAATCTGCTTTCATGGTCCTCAAGTCCCTATTCTATGGTTTACTCCTTCTATATATTGCTATCAATTCATTTTTGTTACTGAGATATTTGAGTTTCTATATTTCATCAAGTTATAAGTATTGAATGCATCAATGAATAAATATTCTTCTAATCTTATTCAAACTTTTCACCTACACACTCAAAGATAGAGGAAGGGTTGTGCCATATAGGAGCTTGCCTCAATCAAACCCCATGCTAATATTTCTACCTCCACAATGGAAAAGTTTATGATAAATAGATCTTATCCTTTTTAGGGATAGAGACTAAATGATAAATGAATGATGAATCAAAAACTCACTATAAGTCACCACTCAGATCTGATAGCCTTGGGGGACTAAATTCATGCACATCACCTTCAAGGCTTGATCCAATTCAAATACCTACAATAATTAGTTTTCACAAACAAAAAGCATGCATAAACATGAACAAACTCAAACAAAACTTGGCATGATGCCTTAATGTTGAATGCTGCAATAATTCTATACATTGTATTATTGACTTCTCTTTCAAGTATAATAATCACTTCTGAGTTTCCTTATGATCACCTCTTAATTGAAGTCGTGAAAATACTATGTATTTATATACAATTTTTTGTCAAATTAAATCTCAATATCCAAAATTTAAGGATTTGAAATTAAAATAATAAATTTCCAAGACTGACATAATTAAATTTGGGGATATTTTAAGGGGAAAATGGCTCCCTTGTCTAGACCCACTTTTTAGAGATTTGAAGTTTTAGGGGAAAAATATTAAATGCCTACTTGGGTTTTATGCATCTTATTTCTTGATAAATGATAAAATGGGCCATGTAATACACAATTTAAGAAATTAGGAGTATGATTAGGTCCAAGCACATAGGAGGGAGAAAAATGTAGTGTGAAATTGTTAAGGGATAAAATTTATGATGCTGCATTTAGCCCCCACTTTAGTGAGAGTATGAATTTACGCTCAAACTCACACTAGAGTAATAATATGTCAAGAGATGTTCAATTGATATGTCAAGAGATGTTTAGTTGTCTGAATGTTGAAGGGATAGGATGATATTTAATCTAGGGGAAAGCATGTAAGCCCCCAGAATTCAAGATCCCATGTAGAACCAACATAAGGGAAAGGAACACACATATATGAAATGCAACATGACAAAAAACACAACAAAAAAAAAATGCAAATAAAATAAGAATGAAAATACAAAAAGGAGGGTATGAAAATCATACTAGAAAGCTCTATATAAATATTACTAGGATCCATACCCAAGGTGTACATCACTCATATTCTAAAAGAGTTTGATATTTTCTAAGTGAATCATGAACCAAAGACACAATGTGCTAGTGAAGTCTGATATTCACTAGGTAAGCCTTAAAAAAAGAGTAGAAAAATGAGAAACACACAAGGACTAGTGAGGAGTGGTTTTCACTAGTTTTGTTACTATGTCAACCATACCAATAATTATAGTCCTAATAATTTGGATAAGGTTCCACATAAATGATAAAAATCTAAGATAACACACCACAAAGTCTAGTGTGTGTGAATAAAGTGAAGCACATAATGGAATGTATGCCCACACCTTAGAGTAATTTCTAAACACCATGGTGTGAGAAATTGATTTAAGGTAGAAAAATGATAAATATGATAAGGTCATGAGAGCTTGTTTGGAAATCCCTATGCTAACGATTTTTTTCCAAATGAAGCTAGCTCATAACAAGGGTTTTCCCCACAATGAAATGCCACAAAAGACACAAAGATGATCACATAAAGGATCCACAAATCTAGGGTTAGTCTACATATTTTATAAAATAATATAAGTGAGCTCAAAATTGGCATCATTCCCTATATAATCATGGAACTATGAATACAATGAAATAATGAAACATAAAGAGAAAAGAAAAACTTTTCAGTCAACATGGAAGAGTCCTAAATGTCTTAGCAACTTGCATCATCTCCAAAAGGAAAACAAAAGACAAAAGTGTGTATGGGATAGAGATGAATGAAGATACAAATAGATGGATTCCACAACAGATGTGTTTTGTTTGCATCCTTGTGTCAACGAAGGAAAAAGGGTCCTCCAAATAAAAATCACAAACATAAAGACACACCATGTGTAGGAAAACACAAATAACACATAAAGAAAACATAAAATGGGTACTACATCCTAATCTACATCCCAATCTTGATCATCATATATGGAAGGAAGACAACTAGCCAAAGGGACTACAATAAGTGTTGTGCAAGGAGTATCACCAAGTTTTAACACATGGTAAATCAATCTCAATAGGAGGATCATCATGGTTTCCCCCATATAAATACATAAATTTTGAGAAGAACAAAGATATTTCAATATGTTCATCAATCTTAGCATTTTCATCTTCATTATCCAAATATATCATAATGGGTGGTTTAATGACATTGTTAGTTATATTTTTTGGTAGTGGTTGTAATTGATGTCAAAAATTTGTCAATTGTTTGTGGTTGTCATTGATTTCAACACCTAAGATTTTTGTAGTATTGTGGGCATTGGTTGTCAATACTTGAGAAGATTGTTGCATTTCTTGTCATTATTGATAACCTTTAGTTTGGGATTTCATAGAGTATGGTGAACTATTCCTGAAGTTGATAGTTGGATGTCATGCCTTGTCTTATGATAATGAAAGAAGTATTGTGTATGGTTTCTATCATCATAATTTATCTCATGATGATATATTAAGATGAGGAATATAAGTATTGTTGATGGTGGAGAGATTTTGATGATGATTTACAATATGATGTATGCTCTCTCTTGATATTTGTGATGAAGAATATGTTGCTAAAAGAAAGTTCTAGCCTCTACAAGTTGTTGAAATGTTATATTCATAGAAGATGCTTAGAAGATTGTTTTGAAGAATGCTCCACATTTCTACACTATTGTATCTATGGTTTGGTGGTTTGGGATTATATGTTTGTGCTTTTTGGATGTTTCACTCTTATCTTTTCAGGTTAATAGTTTTTTTGAGAAGGTTTTTGTAAATTTTAAAAGGTTGACAATATTGTTGGTTGTCCAGACCGGTCCGTAAATGCTTTATATTTATCTACATCAATGTCTCTACTCCTGTGTCTTGGTGAATGTACTATTAGTGTCTAGATAATGTCTCAATTCAAATTTCATGTGTTGAAGTGGTCTGCAATTTGATCTGCTAATGTTATACCTCATGGTTGTGTATTTTGTGTTTTTTGGAAGTATTTTGTTCGTATTTGAGTTGCGGTAGTTGTTGGTGGCATGACAATTTAAAAGAAGTATTTGGAGATCTAGTTTGATCCAAAATGTTGATTTAAAAAACTCACATTGTTTCAAGCTAGAATTTTTAGCAATACATTATGATAGACTATGGAAACTTGATGTTGTTGGATTTTCGAGGAACATCCCTTTGCAATCTACATAGTTGGGTTGATCTCTTTTGGTGTTGTATTGTGTTTGATTTGGTCTTCTATGTAATTTATTGATATCTATTCAATAGGGTTTGTCATCTTGCTTGTTCCTTGTGTTTGAGGATTTGTGCCAGTACATGTAGTTGTATTAATATGGATTTGAGTCTTGACCCTATCTTGGTTAGAACCACATTGGGTAAATTCAATTAATGGGAAGATAAAAGCATTAATATGTCATCTGGGCAGTGTCCAAGGCTATTTGGAATAGAAGAATACTTGACCATCTCCCTTAGATTTTCTACATTTTTTTTAGTGTTGCTAACGTTAATTCCTAACCTAAGGCCATCTAGCTATCTAACTCAAAAATAATTTATCTTAAAGAAAACTAAGAGTATATTAAACTAGAAAGCATAAAATGGCTAATCTAGAAAACATGATAACCAAATGAGAAAGCATGGAAACAACTAAACCGAAAAGCATATAAACTACAGAAGTAGAAAAACTTGTAAAAAAACTATGAAACATCTAATTAAATACAACAAATAATAGTTCATAACAATTATCACACTACAAAAATGAAAGACAGTGAGTGCTCTTGAACTTTAGACTCTATAACAAGAGTGTTAATTACTTCTACAATATTAACTTGTGCAAATGACTATACTCATAATTGTTATTCATGCAATAAAGACAACATAAAGGAAAGTACTCATCTATTTAATCTACTCTCCCTTGAGTGGCTAGCTCGTGGGTTACTACATTTTTCCTTAGGTCACATACACAACATTTCTAAAAGTTCTCTCATTAAAAATAATTTACATCCATAATTTCAACAACTCTGAGATTGATATGAAATAGACTCTTTATTCATATATATTCAGAAAACATGTTGACAACATAACATTACTATTCTACATTGTCTTTTTCTTTTGGAGATTACATATTTATAGAAAAATCCTAACTAAGTCCTACATTTCAGATGGCTTAGATTACCATTCAAAAAGTCTACAACAGATTGCAACAATATTTTTGTCTTTAAATTCCCATTACATAGATATTAAAGAGGTAAAAGTCAAGCCATGAAGTCTTTAAACTTTTTAAAACATAACATAAATTTAACCAAAAGAAATTATGGTTTCGGTCCATCATCCTAAAGTTCTGGAGCATGTTTCTAGTGCATATCTTCAATCTGTTTTGGAGCTCATGTTGTTTGAATTCTTTTAATTGTTGTATGATGAATGATTATTATCCTAAAAAATACTTAAAACAACCCATTAAATATGCATTAGCAAGATACTTCAATAAATCACAAGAAATAATGTTTGTACTATTTTCCTTAAAAGACAAGCAACTACTTTTCCGAAAGTTTAATTAATTGGCAGAGAATAGGATTTTACATATGTAAGATAGGGATTTATTATGTTAACATGATGAGGTTATTTTTACCTCATCATTTCCTCCCCTTCCTAATTCCTCGTAGGTCCTCCTGCCCCTTTGTTGTATCCATTCCCTCCATCTTTGTTTAATTCTTAATACTTAGCACTAATATCATACAAATCCTTTGTTGTTTTATCAAAATCTTCAGTTTCATTGAGTAAGCCTTGATGATAATTAACTCCTTTTTTCCACATATTGAAAACTCCATCATCTTGATTTGTATTAATATGAAAAGGAGGTGGAAAGAGAAACAAGGGAGGTGTATACCTCATCCCTATCCAATCCATTTTGAGGTCTTTTAGGATTTTGGCAAAGGAATCTACTCTTTTGAAGGACCATTTGAAGTTAAGAGGGGAGATCACTTCTCTTTTCTTCAAAATGATGGTAATAGAGTGTATCTCTCTTCATAGGCATGACAAGATTTACCAATTAATTTTTTCCCTTGTTCTCTGAAATTATTATTACAAAGTCAAAGTCTCTCATCATATCTTTGCCTCATAGTTTCATCCACTTTAACAACTAAAAAGGTAGATTTAAAAGATGTAGGTTTACTATTGGGACATATTATCTAGAGACCCACATTTTTCTCTGCTTGAGAATATTCCCTAATGCATTCTTTCTAGTGAACCTAATTACGCATGGAAGATAGCAAGGATCTCAATTGCACTTCTCCAACAAAAAGGTTAATAAAGAGACTAGTATGTGTTTCCAATAGTAGATCATGAGAAAATACTTTTCATAGCATATATTGTTGCTCATGAGTTGATTCTATAAACACCTTAACAAATTCTTTGTCATTAGGGTCATGTGGCCGGTCATGATAAATTCTTAGCAATTTCCATCTTAATAATTGTTCATTTTATAACATTGAATATAACCTTGATGGTCTCCTGCATGCTAATAGAAATTCATCTGTTTGACATGCATTTTTATTTTCCCTATAGACCCTATGAAATGACTCTTTCAAGAGTACCAACTCCTTTTTTTACCTGTTATTCTCAAATCTTAGCATCTTTCAAGAAATAGCACCATTCCATCCACTTCATTCATAATGGGGGAATTTGGAATTGGAATCATTCAGTTATAGTTGGTTGTGTCTAAGTTCCTTTTGATTCCATTATTGGATTATTGGAACTTTGCTACAAATCATGTTCTAGTTCCACAATCTTACTAAGAGAAGCATTTAGTTCTTCACTCTGTCTTTTTTTTTCCTCTTCAAAAGCTTGAAAGATGTGCATAAAATTATTTTTCAAACTTTCAATTTGTTTGTCCCTATCATAAAAATAAGCATTATATATCCTATTTTCTTGATTCCAATTTTGAATTTGTATCTACAATTCATTAATGAATGTATCCTTTTCTTTTATCTACAGTTTCAAAATTTGAATCTCCCGATCTCTTTTTCCTATTAAAGTAATATGTACTTTTATTTCCTCTTGTTGTTGTACAATATGTTCATTTTTTTGGAATTTGTTTCTTAGCTCATCAATTTCTAATCTCATTTTTTTCTAATTTTGCATTAGCACCTTCATTTTCAACTATTTCAATAACTCTATTTACAATGGGGGATAAATTTGCTAAACCATTGTCCTCAACCTCCGTAAAAGTTGGATATTGTTCCCTCTTCTCTTCTTGTATATCCTTAGCAAGGGATTCTTATTCATGCTCTAGATGGGAAGGTATTTCCTCAACAGGGGTTTCTTTCTCTAGAGACTAATGGATTTGTTCCCATGTTTATCTTATTTCTATGTTATCAATAGGATCCATGGTTTCTATGGGATTTTTCTACTTCTTGGACTCCTTTTTCTTTGAACCACTTCCTATATTCTGAACTGGGTTTTCTGTAGACTCAGAGGACAATCTCTTACTTCTTATCAAAGGAGGAGTGTTTTGAAAAGTGACAGTTGATCTTCTTTTCATCTTCCTAAGGGGAACGTTGTCTACATATGGATGAATAATTTCAGCATCTTCTGGCTTATCTGGGATTTTCAATTCCTTGGTTAAATATTTTGGCACTTCCTCACTAGGGGTTATGGGATTTTTGGCTTTAGGAGATTTAGAGGCCTCAGGGGAAGTTCCTCTGGAAGGTGAAGCAACTTGTTTAGAGGATTCCCCTTCTTCCAATTTTCTTTTGGGCAAAGCTTTTTCAAAATTCCAAGGAAATTTTTTCCACTTGCTTTCAGGTTTCTTTCAAAAATGATATTTACAAATTAATTGAATTAACCCATGGTTTTCCAATGGCACTGAACTAGTCTTATATCTTTCTATGGAGGAATTAACATAATCACTCAAAAATTCAGGCAAATTAACCCTAAGGGAAGGGTTTTCTTTCCCATGTCACAAATGTATCAACATACGAAATGCAGGTCCTACCACAGTAGTAAGTTGGCCTACATAGATAAAGTATTTTATAATCCATGCAACAGCTGTTCCCTAGGGCTTTAATATAGAAGTTCTTTGAAACCCTTTATTATGTCCTCTAGTATTGATAACTATCATGGGTTGAGGGTCTCCCTCTTTAAGAAATAATTTTAACAACTTTTGATATGTAGCTTGAGAAGTTTTAGAGAATTTAATACCACAATTATCTAAACCTGAGAGGCGAGAAATGACTTTTGGACTCACCTGAAAATGCTTCCCATGAAGTGTCACCTGAACATTAGAGTGATTTTCTATAAATGAATTCACTAACTTCTCATTGTATCCCTCAAATTTTTTAATGAAATCCAACCACCCCACTTCCTCAAACAAACTAGAAATGTTTCTCAATCCCAATAAATTTTCCACTGAAGCCAACTCTGATTTCTTCTTTGCAACCCCCATTTTTTTGTCTCCAATCTATGATTCTTTTGAAAAATTCAACAGTGCAAGAAGCTTGTGCACAATTATTTTGAAAATATAATCAAAAAGTGATCATTTATTTTGTCTTTGCTCAGAGCTTACTATGCAATGATGATAATTTTCATGGAGGAGTGTGAAAAGTGTTGGACTCAAGGGAACACTGAGAGGGGGGGGTGAATCAATGTTCAGCAAATATTAAAACTCCATTCACCCAAATCATGAAACCATTTCACCATTGTATTAGAGAAGAGATGTGTGCATTCAAAGTAAACATACATAACACCATAACACACAATTTTTTGCCTGGAAACCATGTTAGGGGAAAAACCACGATGGAGGTTAATCCACAATTTGAGTACTCAAATATAATTGTTTACAAAAGGAATGCACTTGCATTCAGGTGCACTTCCTATAACTCACTGCTCAAAGAGAAAGGCTTACTACCCTACAAAATTTAGATTAAAACCATCTGAAGGGTGAACTAAGATAATAAAATCTATTCATGCCAAGTAACAATTTTGATGAAGCTCATAGATCTGATTCTGGATCCGCTTTCCGATTTTGTACATTGCTTTGCCCTATTCTACTCTTCTTTACTGTTCGCAACACTTATGATCAAATTCACACAACTCTACTAGTGGATATCATAATTCGCAATACTACATGCACACATTTTTATTTGCACATCATGTTGCTACATTAAATGATAAAAAAAACCACTTATATATATCCACGATCAAAGATTTATTCATCCAATAGTCAACTTGCAAAATATTAAGTTACTTTTATCTTGTCGGCCAGATCTACCCCTAAATCTTTATGTGCATCCTCCAAAGTTGGTTAAGACAAAGAGAGGACCCAAATAACACTTATTCCAACATGAAGACTTATAATTTATTACATATTATACATCCATGATTTCCATCTTTGTTGGGTAAGCCTTCTAGCATAGATAATCAACAAATTACTACACCGTATCTTGTATATCACTTACCAGTGAGTGTGTATTAGTACCAAGATACTACAAGCCTCAACAGACCTTCCTTAGAGATCCACAACTGAAAATATCTATCTGGTGGGATGTTTAGATCAAATTTTGTGCCTTTAATTGAATGCCCTATTCTTTACTTTGTTCTGCTAGTAGTAGTCAAAACTGCACTATCGAATGCAAGACTTGAGTTGCATGACTTGGGTTTCCATGAATTACAACACTTATCAACCAATCTCTTTAGCCATATGCCAAAAATCTCCCCCTTTAGCATTGATTTCAACACTTAGTGAAAAATGACTAAGTGTCAAAATATTTATGGTTACACTGCCAAATAGTTTGCTGCACTTACTACCCCTGAGATTTATAAAGCATTTTTCATTGCATTCTCTCCCCCTTTGACATCAATGAAAAATAATGGATGCCATATTCCAAAAAACAAAAAGTGACAAAACATGTGTTCAAAATCACCAATCCTTAAAAACACATATATGCTTATAGTTCTCTTTGATCAAAATTGCAAAAACTTGAAGACAATTTACTGACATCTCTAGAAAATTATCTTATTGTTTTTCTTCACTTTCGGAAGGAACTTCTTCTAGCTATCAATTGTAATTCCAATACTGATGATCAAAATATTGTTCTTGGAAGTTTTGATGATAATCTCAATGAGAGATTCAGGAATTGTAATTGCTTCTTCCAATTTCTCACCACTCTTCAAAAATTCCACCATCTGCTCCAACTTGTATTCAATTAAGTCCTTTACCTTCCAAAAAGTGTCCACAAGAAAATTCTTGGATAGTTCAATTTTTTTTGTGTTGTCTGTAACTCTTGGATTCTTCTTCTGATAATGTCATTCAGATCTTGAGATATGCCAAATCTTTTGTCAATGTCATTCAGTTTTGTCTCAATCTAATCCAACTTATCCTTATAATTATTGACTGCATGGGGCCAACAAATGTAATAGTTGTAGATTCCTATGGCTGAGTTAATGTATTGACTTAACTCATTCATTTTCTTTTTCAACTTGGAAAGATATAGTCTGAATTGTTCCTTTAGATGAGAGAAAACTTCACCTTCTTCTTTTCTTTTCACCTTAGAGCCTATTGATTCTTTGCTACACTCAATCATCTCTTCGGGTAGAATGTTCTTCAAACTTTCCAATTTTATCTTACAATGCTCAACATGAGAATTTAGAACTTAAATAATCAAATCTTGATCGTATGATGGTATTTCTGACCATAACCTTGCAATTTTATTCATGTCACCTACACTATGGATAAGCTATTGTAGCTTTACTTTTGTCAGATCTTCTTGATACTTACTACCTTATTCTTGACCGGATTCATTTTCCAGTGGATTCTCAAGTTCTTCATCAGATTCTTCATCTAGAATGTCCACAATTTCCTTTCCTTTTCCCTCAATCTTGGGAACTTATCTTTTCAGAGGGTTGTATTCAATAATCTCCTATCCTCTTTTATGTCCTCTCTCAGTGCTACTGGAAGAGGAACCAACTTCCATTGTTCTATTGGAGGGGAAATATTGAATGATCCACACTTTACAAGCAAATTCTTACAAAACCTTTCCAATTATGAATCTCAGTTAGACAAACTCTTAGAATATGAGTAAATTTGAGTGCATACCGGTTTGTCTGATGTCCATGCTACATTGTCAGATTTTGGCAAAAAATTAGAAAATAAATAAATAGACATATAATTAAAGTGCCCAACTTGAATGGATACCCTGACTCCTTTGTTAGTTGAATATTCTCCAGCATCTGATCTTTTAACAACCCGTATAGGTCAAAGTATTGACCAACAATTATCATTTTGTGAGCAATGTACACTGCGCTAGCTTATATAGATCCTTCAAAAAAATTATAGAATATTTTATAGGTTATTTTGTGTGCAATGTACTTCATATCTGGATTCTTGATTTTTGCTATCAACATGTCTCTCTAATCTCTGATTATTCCAGTTAGGGTTTCGACCTCTTTGTTTTTTATAGATTTCTTTCTAGGAACATCTCTGACTTTGCAAAAACCAGTTAATTTCTTGATTGCCTCTTTTGAGATGATGTAGGGTTTGTCAAAAGTTAAAACATCACCATGTAATCCTCTTAGTATGAATTTTACAAATTTTTCATTCTCAAGTTACAAAAACTCATTCCACATATCCAAATTTCCATGCTTGGCTTCACTCAATTGTTTTAATTCATCAAGGAGCAAAAAATTTCTCATACACCTAATATTTGCAATATTATATTCATCTAATGTGATTGAGTCTTTAATTTTTTCAATTTTTGCTTTTCGCATTTACGGTTCGCAACTACACACCAATTTGTATGAAAAATTCAAGAATGACTTGAAATACTGAATAGATTTCATGATCTGCCGATGAAATTGATTTTACTGCTTCAAAATCCACTAGTTGAGTTCTCTCCTTCTTCTCTTCGACAATGGAAAGTGAAAAATGACGGCTCAAACTTGAATTTTATACCTCACACATGTGTAATAAATTCATTTTCCCTAAGTCTCTATTTTACCAAGCAACAACAGAAAAATTTTCTGTAGGCCTATGAATTTGCTGAATTTCCTTTGCTAGAATCATCCAAAAAAATTGTACACTATGAGTTCACTTCCATGACTATTCTCTGCATTTTGGTACCATCCATAGATAGGGGATGAAATATTTTCTTGTAAAACTCCCCTTAGGCCAATGACCTAAATATAATTACCATAAGAATTACCGGAAGCAGGTTCTGGTATGGAACCATTTCCAACATCAGAATCATTTTTTCTTGCCCATGCTCTCTTCATTTGATCTCTGATTTCATCCACATTTACCTTCTGTTTCCCTTTATCATTTTTCTCTATATCTCTATCTTTGTATATCGAACCTCTTCTATCTATGTTCTTGTTTCTACAGAATCTTGCAATCTGACCATCCTTATTACAGTTATAGCACACAATGTTTCCTTGTTCTGACCAATCATTCCAATGACTTCTTCTAGATTTGCATTGATTATAAATATGCCCAAAATTCCCACATGTATAAAGTTCAACACTTCTTTTGTCAATAAACTAACTTGACTTATTTTTCCATTCAATTGATTTACGACTAGGATTTTTGCAATTGAAATACTGACCATAAAATGATGAATATTTTTACCTCAAATTACTTCTACATTGGATAGCCATATGACTAAACTTATTGCAGAGAAAAAAATATCCATTAAACTTTTTTGCATTATGTTTTCTTACTGGAAATCTTCCATTTATGTTATGTCTGAAATTATTTTGTGCTGATCTAGAACTTTCTCCCTTTTCATAACCAAGACCTCTCTTATCATTTCCATTCTTTTGTCCCTGACTTATCTCATCCAACTTTACTAAACTAATCTTAAAATTTTCTTTCTATTCATTTGCAATGAAAAGATCATTCCTAAGAGTAGTAATCAACTTACCAAGTTCTTCTTGATTGTTTCTGGTTCTTTTTAATTCACTTTCTAGTTGAATGAATTCTCCATTTATTTTGTTGCATTCATCAGATTTCTCTTTTAGGGTCTGAGCAAGTTATTCATCATCATATATTCCATCTCATTCTTTAGTTTTGTATTGTCTCTAGCAATATTTTCACATTCTTTAGTTATCTCCTTCAAGGTTTGATTCAAGTGAGCATTATCCATGTCTTCATTCTCCTTCTACTATATCTGATCACAAAGATCTTTCCTTTTTACCCTGGATTTAACTATCTGATCCTTCAATGATTGAATGGATTTCTCAACATCTCTAAGATTTTATTTTAGTTCTTGAACTTTTTCTTTAGACTCATCAAGGTCATGAAGAGCCACCATAAGATTTTGTTGGAAACTACCAGAGTCCATCACATTCCAAGATCCACCTCAAGCTATGAAAATTATTTAGAGGAACTTTCTTTGATACCAATTGTTGGAATCAAGGGAACATTGAGAGGGGGGTGAATCAGTGTTCCACAAATATTAAAACTCCATTCATCCAAAGCATGAAACCATTTCACCATTGTATTAAAGAAGAGATGTATGAATTCAAAGTAAACATTAAAAACACTATAACACATATATTTTTGCGTGGAAACCCTATTAGGGGAAAAACCACAGTGGAGGTTAATCACAATTTGAGTACTCAAATATAATTGTTTACAAAAGGAATGCACTTGAATTCAAGTTCACTCCTCAAAGAGAAAGGCTTACTGCCCTACAAAATTCAAATTAAAACCATCTGAAGGGTGAACTGAGTAATAATATCTATTCATGCTAGGTAATAGTTCCAGTGAAGCTCATAGATCTAATTTTGGATCTGCTTTCTGATTCTGTACATTGCTCTGTCCTATTATTCTCTTATTTTCTCTTCACAACACTTATGATCAAATTCACACAACTATACTATTGGATCTCATAATTTGCACTACTACACACACATTTTTTTCTTTGCACATCATGCTGCTACATTAAATGATAAAAACAACCACTTATTTATATCCACAATCAGAGACTTATTCATCCAACAATCGGCTTGCAAAATATTAAGTTAATTTTATCTTGTTAGCCAGATCCACAACTAAATCTTTATGTGCATCCTCCAAATTCAGTTAAGACAAAGAGAGGACCCAAATCACACTTATTCCAACATGAAGACTTATTATTTATTACATATTATAGATATATGATTTCCATATTTGTCGGGTTGGACTTGTATCATAGATAATCAACAAATTACTACACCGTATCTTGTAGATCACTTACCAGTGAGTTTGCATCAGTACCAAGATACTACAAAACTCAACAGACCTTCCTCAGAGATCCGCAACCCAAAATATCTATCTGGTGGGGTGTTTAGATCAAATTTTTTTCCTTTAACTAGATGCCCTGTTCTTTACTTTGTTATGTTAGTAGGAGCCAAAATTGTACTATCGGATGCAAGAGTTGAGTTGCATGACTTCGGTTGACATCAATGACAACACTTACGAGCCAATCTCTTCAGCCATATGCCAACAAAAAGAGTGTCATACTAGAATTTAATCACTTAGTGGCTCAAGTTACTAAATTAGGAAGGGAGAACTCATGCCAATTAATTACACCTTATTCAAAAATAACTACTTACTTTAAGAAAAAAATTTTACTTACTTACATTTTGTGATCGCTTGAAGATTTTTTACCTTTACCGATTCAACAGGATGATGGAATGGTATTGGTTGAGGTGACAACATATTTATTATGACATGAGTGAGAAAGTTTTTGAATGATGGAGTCATCACTGAGGAAAGGCTGTCATGTTGGATTTTATTTATGATGAAAAGATGGCAAAAGTTAGCATAATTTCCATTAGTACTAAAGAGAAAGTTTCGGAAAGAGACGGGCAGAATGGACATGGATAAGTTTCAGAGCATGCTTATGAACATGCACTTGAAACCGATGACTAAGTTCTAGAGCACACTTTATGGCATGCATTTGAAATAAAGAAGATGAATGAGTTTCAGAGCATCGCTAAAATATGCAGCCAGATCAGCAACTAAAATAAGATTTCAGAGCATCATCACAAGATGCAACCGAAGCAGCAACCGAAGGAAGATTTCAGAGCATCATTGCAAGATGCACCTAGAGAAGCAATCGAAGGAAGATTTTGGAGCATGGTCACAACATGAAGACAAAGCAACAACCAACGGAAAATTTTGGAGCATCGTCACAAGATGCAACTGGAGCAGCAACTGAAAGAAGCTTCCAGAGCATCATAGCAAGATGCAACCAAAAAGAAGAAAAATAGCTATATATGAATGAACTCAAACTTTAGGAGATTTTCTCTACCAATCACCATTCTACAGGAACAACCATTTGACATGATGAGTTGAGATGCAAGTTCTAGAACATCTAGGCATCAAAGCTCACAAGTTTTGGAGCACCTTCACAACTAATTTCATGCTTTCTGGAGCTTCGTTGTGACAAGAGGTAAGTTCCAAAGCATTGGGCATCTGGACTATCAAGTTTCAAAGCATCTTGGAAAGGTTCTTGAGAATTCATTTTTAAATTTATAAGAAGTCTTGCAAAATGGACACAACATGTAGTTAAGTCCGAAAATAGGAACTAATGAAAATGCTTTGAAACAAATTGGTAAACATGTCTTTTTATTACATTTTTTCATGGGTTTTTTTCTTTTTTGATATCCAATAAGCAAGGTTACATGGAAATTCCTTAGCAGAGTCAATGCATTTGATTTCTCCTTGCATTTCTATAGATTTTTCAAATTCTTCTTTGTTGACAGGTTTATGGTAGATACGTAGGTGATGACCATTTACCAAGAGAGTTTGTGTATCACCATCAATGGGTTTCAGCTGAACTATGCCATTCGAGAAAACTTCAAAAATTTCATATGGGCTGAGCCAATGAGTTTTGAGTTTTCCTTTGTGGTCTCTATATCTAGAATCAAATAGCAAGGCCCAGTCACCATTATGGAACTCTCTCTCTTTAATGTGTTTTTCATGCCAAACATTTTGTTGATGTTGAACCAACTCAGTTTGATGGACAAAATCTAAATGAAGCTCATCCAACTCACTTAACTATAGAACTCATTCCACTTAGGCTCATTTCGGATCTAGGCCCAACTCCATAGCTATTCTTAGAGTTTGGATTTTAAACTCAATGAGAAAGAGAGGTTTCTTCCAAAAAACAAGTTCATAGGGGCTGAACCCAATTATCAATTTCCATGTTGTATTATACACCCAGAAATCTTTAAGTATTTTCCTAGCCCAATCTCTTCTCCCTGAAGAAACCATTTTTGTCAATATGTTTTCTAACTCCCTATTAGACACTTCTACTTGGCCATTTTTCTGAAGGTGATAGGGAGATGAATTCTTGTGACTCACTTGAAAATGGTTTGTAAATGCCAAAAGAACTTTGGACATGAATTGGGGTTCCTAATATATAATGATGGTTCAGGGGGCTCCAAACCTAAGAAAATATGATTATAGAGGAATTCAACAACTTGTTCCTCTCTAGCAACTCATAGGGCCTAAACTTCTACCCATTTAGTTATGTAATAGATGCAAACAAGAATGTATTCTTTCCCTTGGGAGGAAGGATCTATGGGACTAATAAAATCCAATCCCCGTTTTTAGAATAGTTCAAGGACTACCTAGGGTTGCAAGGGAATTTTAGCTGAAGTGGTTGGTCTTCCTACTCTTTGACATTCATCAAAGTGATGAATATACTTTTTAACATCTTTATGCATTGAAGGCCAATAATACCCAGTGCCCAAATTTTTATGAGAAATTATTTTTGCAGAGTAATGACCCCTAGAAGGATCATCGTGACATGCCCTAAGGATACTATAAGTTTCATCGGCCCTGACACATCTTCTAAAGACCATATCAGGGCCACAACGAAATAACATCCCATTAATCCATTTAAATGGGGAACTCTCTCTAATAATTCACTTCCTCTGTTTAGGTGTAAAACTAGGTGATACTTTTAAAGCGGCTAAATTGTTGGCAATGTTAGCGGACCAAGGTGTCTTTATAGAAATAGAAAATAGATTTTCATATAGAAACTCATCTTGCATCGGTGCACAATCACCATCTTCTTATTTAATTTGAGACAAAAATTCTGCCACTATATTATATCTCCCTGGCTTGTCAAGTACTGTTACATCAAACTCCTAAAGGATTAGTAACCACCTCATTATTCTCCAATTAACTACAGGTTTATTCATTAAATATTTTATAGTTGAATGATCTATATAGATAGTAACTTTGTATCCTGTAATATAATGGAAGAACTTTTTAATGGCATGAACCACAACCAAGAATTATTTTTTTGTTGTCATGTAGTTTTTCTCAGCAGATGTCAAGTTTTTACTGATAAAATATATGGCATATTTACCCCCATTCTAATCTTCTTTCCCCAATACTGCACCAATTGTGTCATTTGAAGCATCGACATAGATATATAACAAAAGGTTCCAATTTGGCCCACACAGGATGAGAGCAGAGACAAGATTCTCCTTTATTGTTTCAAATGATAGTTGACACTCAGGTGTCCAGTTAAACTCCACGTCTTTCTAGAGAAGGGAAAACATAGGGGCAACTATTTTACTACAGGCTTCTATAAACCTCTAATAGTATCCAGCATGTCCAAGGAAACTTCTAACATCTATTTGTGTCTGAGGAGTAGTTAGTTGTTGAATGACTTCAATTTTCTTAAGATCATCTTTTATTCCTTCTGAGGAGATATGATGACCTAAGACTATTTTGTGTTCCACCGATATCAAACACTTTTCATGGCTAAGGGATAGTTAGTGATCCTTGCAAAACTCTTAAACTTTATCCAAGTTCTAAAGGGCTTCATCATAGGTTAAACCATAGACAATGGAGTTGTCCATATATACTTCTACACAGTCATTGACAACCTCAACAAATATAGCCATAATGGCTCTCTGAAAAGTTGTAGGAGCATTACAGAGTCCAAAGGGAAGAACACGATATGAAAATGCTCCCCATGGAAAAGTAAACAATGTCTTATCTTGGTATTCTGGTGCTACCTAAATTTAATTGTAACCACTAAATCTATTCAGAAAGGAGAAATATTTCATCCCAGCTAAATTTTTGAGAACCTGGTCAACAAATGGTAAGGGAAAATAATATCGATGAGTGGCTTTGTTAAGTTCTCTATAATCTACACATATTATTGACTTCCCATTTTTATTTGGAACAACAACCATAGGTGACACCCACTTACTATTGGAGATAGGATAAATAAATCCTGCACAGAGGAGTTTCTCAATTTCAATTTTGACAAGATCCTTTAATGTAGGATTGAGTCTTCTCTATGGCTAACGTGCAGGTTTGATGTTAGGATCAGTATAAATGCGATGCATACAAACACCTGGATGGATTCCCCTCATGTCTATGAAGTCCAAAGAAAAATATTTAGACATCTTTACCAACACATTAAATAATCTATCCTCCTCTGATTCTGTCAGCCAATTGTTGATGTTCAAGGTTTTTCCCAGCAACAGCATAATTGATTTCATTCCTGGATGGGTGGAAGTGACAGTATGAATTGGTTGTAACAAGGTGTTGAGAGGACAACTATGAGGTATCAATCGATGAAATCTATTAATGTCCTCAAAAAAATAGCTAGTTCTGGGAATCATATTGGCCAACAAACAAGGCATTCCCATAGTAGTATAATTCTATTCCATCCCATGTACATAGATCGGTTGCTGTAGAATTTCTAGACCATCAATCATTTCCTCATCACTTAAACCTATGGCAAGATGTGCTACATCACTTACTAACTCATCCTCTAATTCTTCTACATGTTTTTTAATGACTACCATGGCTAACGAGGCCAGACTATCTTGATTATTATAACCTTCTGGTTCATCAACCCAGATGTTTCTATATTTAGTGCATTTAGCAGGAGGGTACAAGAAAAAATGTTTACTATTTGGACCATGAGAAATGTTCATTCGTCCTCTGCAATCGATTTTAGCTACGATAGTGGCCAACCATGGTCTTCTGAGAATTATTGGATAGCTATCTTTGGGTGTCAGTGACCAGATGACCTAAAAGTCAACTAGATATTCCCATCCATCAACTTTGACAAGAAAATTTTTAATAATGCCCTTTGGAATGGCTATGGACTGATTTTCCATCTGTAAGACTATAGTTGTGGGATGTAAATCAGTAAGTCCCAATTTTTCCATGACATCCACAGTCATTACGTTAATTGTTTCTCCTAAATCTACTAAAGCATTAGGTATTTATACCTCATTAATTGTGACTGTGACAAGTGGACTACTGGGATCATCATATTTTGGAGTGACAGTCTTTCTAGACAAAAATTCAGCTAAATAGCCATCGATGTGCATAGTATTTATTTTCTTTTGTTTCCTCCTCGGGGTTTTAATACAAAGTTGTTTGATCAGCTGGTTCAATTCTGGAATTTCCTTTATTTCTTGCAGTAAGGGAACATCTATTTGCATTTGTTTAATTTCTTGAATTAATGCAGTTTTAGAGGTCGAAGACATTTCCAGAGTATCTTCCGAAGTGGGTGATTTGAGAGGCTCTAGAAATGATGGTTGAGTTTTCTCTTTTGGAGAGGTATCATTTCTAAGAGTTTTTGGAGATTGACCTTCCTCCTCCTCCTGAGGTAAGTCAGAAGCTCTTGCTGTTGAAGAAGGGAAAGTATTATTTGTAGTAACAATGTGTTTGGGTGGAGTGTCCTTCTCAAGAGTTTTAAGAGTAGGCTCATCCATAATTTCTTCAATGGTTGGTGGTTGAATTGTTCTACTAGAGTGCAGCTGAACATTTCCACAATGTATTGCATTAAGTTTGGTAACATTATCTTGTTCAGTAGAGTATACCAAAGTATTCTGTCGATTATTGTTGGGATTGGAGAGTGGTTGTGTTGGGAGCTGAGGTTGAATTATTTGTTCACTCTGAGGAGGATTCTGGGGTGGAGGTAAAAGTTTTTGTTGTTGGCTCCTATGAGGCCAAGTATAAAATTGATTCTGCCCCTGATTCCATTGAGGAGTTGTATGTTGTGGATAACACTGTTGTTGAGTTTGGGTTGGCCACTGCTAAGTTTCCCATGATTATTTTGCATATTCAGGGTTTCCCCAATGGGGAGTTCCCCAATTAGGTTATTGCGGTGGTGGTTGAGGCCATGAGGGGGTCCATTTATTAGTAGCCTAGTTGTTTTGGGGTTTCCAAGCAGGATTGGATTTCTATCCATAAGGAAAGTTCCCTCCTTAGCATTGATTTACCACATTGATTTCTTCCTCAACATGTCCAGTCATTTTCTTGGAATTATTGAGATCACTAAGGAGCTCACACTGGTTTGTAGGATGATTTTGTTCACAAAGTTGACAAACATTAACCTTGTCTAGGGGGCATTCTCACAATAGATGTTTATTTCAGAATCTTGGGCAGTAGATGGACAAAGTCTCAGGATTCCATTTCTTAGCTTGTATGCCACCCAATGTAGTGTTCAATTGATTGTAGTATGTATATTTTAAGGTTTTCTATTTCATCACAGATCTCTCCTATTTCGTTAGACCCGTTAAAAAAAGTTGTTTTGTGAATTCCTCCACGAGTACGTGAGAAATTCAGACAAAACTTACATATTTCATCAAGTCCCAGCTAAGACACATCTCCTTTTCCCATTAGATCAAGGCTCTACCTTGCATCCTCATTGAGTCCTTTAAGAAATATGGTCTTGAGAATCTCATCACTAATGGTCTCTTCTCCACATCATTTAGACAAGAAAAGAAACCTATCTAGGTAGTCCTCTAGACTCTCATCCTCATTTTTCCTAAGTTGAAATAGCTCCTCCTTTTGGTCACTCTCCCTACAATAACTTTGGTACTTATGTAGAAAAGAATTCTCCATGTCATCCCAAGATGTAATAGATCCTGCAGCTAATCCCATAAACCAATCCATGGTTGTATCCTTCAAGGTAGAAGGAAAATACTTCAATTTTTGGTTATCATTTTTATAGTCATAGGTTTGACAAAGGACCTTAAATTCAAATAGAAACTGATCTGGGTCTTCCGAGGACAAACCACAGAAGGTCAGAAGGAAAGCTGAAGAGATATTTTTCATCGTCGAATCATCTTTAGCATCTAGAGTAATAGGATAAGTGAATGTTCAAGGTGGTGGAGGATCATAGTTATTATATTTGGCATTATTTCGGTTAGTTTCGACCCTATGATCACCCATGATGTTTAGAGGGATACGTTCCTCTAAGATGATTTCTTCTATGATAGGTTGTTCTATTGGATGATCTTCAAAAAGATAATGGAAACCCTTTGGTGGGTTAGGCTCAACTAATTCGTCAACCAAGTGTTCCTCTAAGCCTTGGACTTCCCTATGTATGATTGGAATGTATTTTGGGGGGGGCTTTGGTATAATCATCTGTGAGGGCCTCTTTTCCTGATCTTGCAGAAAAGGAAGCTAGAGGGGGGGTATTTTGGCCTAAAAAGAGGTATTTGAGGCATCTCTTATTACAGCTCAAGAGAGAAAGCTATCCCCAACAATCGCACAAAAAATTGATAGGCTATCATTAGGTCCCATTAATTTAGAAGATAAAATCTTCAATATGTTGACCAGGCAGTGTCCAAGGCTATTTGCAATAGAAGAAGACTTAAACATATCCCTTAGATTTTCTAAATTTTTTTTTTAGAGTTGCTAACATTAATTCCTAACCTAAGTCCATCTAACTATCTAACTAGAAAATTTTTTATCTTAAATAAAACTAAGAGTATATTAAACTAGAAAGCATAAAATGACTAATCTAGAAAACATGATAACCAAATGAGAAAGCATGGAAACAACTAAACTGAAAAGTGTATAAACTAAAAAAGTAGCAAAAATTGTAAACAAACTATGAAACATCTAATTAAATACAACAAATAATGGTTCATAACAATTATCACACTACAAAAATAATAGACATCGAGTGCTCCTGCACTTCAGACTCTATAACAATAGTGTTAGTGACTTCTAAAAGATTAACTTGTGCAAATTGGTATACTCATAATTGTTTTTCATACAATAAAGACAACAAAAAGGAAATTACTCATCTATTTAATCTACTCTCCCTCAAGTGGCCAGCTCATGGGTTACTATGTTTGTCCTCAGGTCACATACACAACATTTCTAAAAGTTCTGTCATTAAAAATAATTTCCATTCATAATTTCAACAACTCAAAGATTGATATGCAATAGTCTCTTTATTCATATATATTCAGAAAAAATGTTGACAACATAACATTACTATTCTACATTGTCTTTTGCTTTTGGAGATTACATATTTATAGAAAACTCTAGGTAACTAAGTCCTATATTTTAGATGGCTTAGATTACCATTGAAAAAGTCTACAACAGATTGCAACAAAAATTTTGTCTTTAAATTCCCATTACATAGATATTAAAGAGACTTGAGTTGATCCATGAACTCTTTAAAGTGTTTAAAACATAATAAAAATTTAACCAAAACAAATTATGATTTCGGTCCATTGTCCAAAAGTTCTGGAGCATGTTTCCAGCGCATATCTTCAATCTATTCTGGAGACCGTTCTAGTTGAATGCTTTTAATTGTTGTATGATGATCGATTATTATCCTACAAATTACTTAAAACAACCCATTAAATCTGCATTGGCATGATACTTCAATAAATCACAAGAAATAAAGTTTGTACTATTTTCCTTGAAACACAAAAAACTATTTTTCCCAATGTTTAATTAATTGGTAGAGAATAAGGATTCTACATATGTAAGATAGGGATTTATTATGTTAACATGATGAGGTTATTTTTACCTCAGCAGTTATATTTTTGAGCCAATCGGTTATGTGCTTCATGTTTCATCTACACATTTCCTTGTTGTTGACTTGGGTTGATGTGCACTAGCATGTGAATTATTTATGATCACTTTGGAAGATGCAATAATATTGTTTTTGGTCCTCTCTTTCCCCTAAATAGGACCACACTATGTTTTTATGGATGACTTGTTGAAATCATTGTTTATATTTCTTTTGGCCAACCTAATTATTGTTTTGAGGTCTTGTGATGGATATAAATAAAAGAAAATTTTAGATGCAATATGTGAGAAACTGTGGAAGTGTGTGTGTGGAATGTGAGGAATATCCCATAGAGTAAGTGTGAAATTGTGTGGAAGAAATATTAGATGTGCTTTAATTCCTCAATCAATAGAGTGTTGTGTTGACAAATATTATAATTTTTTTATAAACTTCTTATATCATGCTCTGAGATAGTAAATCACGTCCTTATATCTTTCCCCTGAATTTATGTGTGCTTCAATTCTATAAGTCCCTTGTATCTTTCTCTAAGGTTGTGCACCTTACTCTTCAAGTCTTTTGGTAGTGAGCTTGCTTATAAGTAGTGAGATTCTATATTGTGAATTAACTCTCACCGTAGTTTTTCCCTCATTGGGTTTTCCACATAAATTTGGTGTCATCTTGTTCATGTGTTTTCATTGTTTCATATTTCTTATCTCATAATCTTGTTAAAGATAGAGTTTTTATATATTTTATTGCTGAACTAGTTAGAGGAATAATCTTCTATATCTTTCATAGCTACTAATATGTTTAAGGTTTTTATTTAAAGCTTGTTTTGTGCTCAAGAGTTTGAGTTCTAGAAGGGTATTTTTTTACAAATCCTGATTCACCCCCCCTTTTAGTGTTTGTTGTATTCAACATTTGGTATCAAAGACAAGTTCCTTTGGAGAAGGTTAACCACTTGATGTAAAGGTCTAGGATGAAACATGATGGAGCTTACAAGGATCCTAAGTTTGATGGTACTAATTATACTTTCTAGAAATTGAGAACAGAAAGTTATCTAAACTCTCTAGGGTTTAATGTATGTCAATCAGTCAGAGATGGTTATGTTTCTCTTACTTCCCCTCCAACTGATCTAACTAAAATTAGGCTATATCAGAACAATTCAAAGGCTAAAAATGTTATCTTGTGTGGATTGGTTGATTCAAAACTTTTGCAAGTTATTAGTTGCATCTCTACTAAGGATGTCTGGGAAAATCTTAACATCTATGAAGGGGATACCAAAGTAAAGAAATCCAAGATGTAGATTTGAGACCTTAAGAAAGTTAGAGGATAAATACATTGCAAGTTATATGCTATTCTTGGTAGTGTAGTCAACTATGATTATATTATGAGGAAGGTTCTATGATCTCTCCCTAAATCCTATAGTCCTTAAGTGTCTACTATTAATGAGTCTAAGGATTTGAATTATTATTTAGTAGATGAAATGTTTGGAGCTCTAACTACCAATAAAAGGATACAATATGAATTTTTTGATCAAAATGATGAAATTGATAAAGTTGAAGAAAACTCTATAAGAAGATTGAAGAAAGATATCAGCAAGTACAAAGGTAAGTCACCTTTCAATTATTTCAATTATGGAAGGATCGGTCATTTTCCATCTAAATGTCCTTATAAAGAATTAGATGATAGTAATAAAAGAGATAAAGTTAAAATAGGTTTCTATTCCAAGGGAAGTAGTTGTTGCTCAAAAGATGAGGATAATGATTCAAATGATGAAACTCTATTCATAACTTTAAAAGACAAAAAAGATCAAGAGGTTTGGTACCTTGTAGGCATATAAGATTAATAAAAGATCAATGGTAGTATGGACTACCTTTCATGCAAAGGAAGAATAAAATGATTAGGTGATTTGAAATGGTTTCTCTCACCATATGACTTGTGATAAGAGAAGGTTCATCTATCTTAAAATGGTCAATGGTGGATTTGTTAAGTTTGGTGGTGATGAGTCTGCAAAGGGTGCAACAAAAATTGATGTAAAGAATAGGACTAAGGGTGTTCTCCATGTCAAGGGTCTAAAGAATAATCTTCTAAGTTTTAGCTAGATGTTCAACAAAGGGTATAATCTTACTTTTAATGCTAATGTTTGTGATATTAGGAAAGCAAGGTCTGAAAGATTAGTTGTTGAAGGAAAAATGACAAGTGGAAATGTCTATCATCTAAAGGACGCTAATGAAAGAATCGGCTTATTGGATTAGTCTGGAGAATGTTGTATATGGCACAAAAGGATGGGGCACATCAACTTTGAAAACATGGTAAGATTCAATTACTCTCATGTTGTGAGAGACATACCTAAGATAACCAAGCTTGTAAACACTTTTGCAAGGAATGTCAGATGGGAAACCAAACAAAGACATGTTTCAAAAAAAAGGAGCACTCTGCTACAATGTCATTGGAGCTAATTTATACTGAACTTTATATACCTACAAGAACAAGGAGTCAACAAGGAGAAAGGTATTTTATATCACTTATTGATAATTACACTAGAATGAACTATGTTACATTTTTAAGAGATGTCACATATTGATTTTATCAAATATTTTATTTCAATTATTAATCATGAAAATTTCAATGTTTATGATAGATGATTATAGAAATGGAAATGGAAATTGAAATTTAAAATGATGATTATTGAAATTGAAATTGAAATTTAAGTGAAATGATTTGAATTCGTTATTTATGGAATTCGGGGATTGTCATTACTGATGATAAATTGAGTGCAAGTGAACACAGGAACAGGTGAATGTGAATGAATGTGAGAACATTGTTTAGGTAGAGTCATTTTAGCCATTAGACATTAATAAGGATGATGGAATCTCACACACACACTTAGTTATTATTTTAATGTATTTTTGTGATGATTATATTTGTAAATTTAAATTAAGTTTATTTGATTGCTTAAATTTATGTGAAAAAGAATATATTATTTTAAATGGAAATTTAAATATTGTTGTGAGAAAATGATTTATTTTTTATTTTCGCAAATAATAAAAGTAGAAATAAACATTTTAAAAGAAATGGATATTTGTATTAAATTTAGTATTTAATGAGAGTGGGAATATTTGTTTAAATAGAAATAGATAAATACTAAATTAAATTATTGAAAAAAAATTAGAAAACAAAACAACAGTTATCAAATTGAAAAGAATTACATCATAATCAATTTTGTATGCAAAACAAAATGAAACTTGGAGTTGGCCATTTGACTAGAGATTAAAAACTGAAATTGTGGATCTAACTTAATTGTTAACTGCACGATTTGCTTGAAGGAAGAACAGAGATAAAAGAGAAATTCGATTTTTGGGAGTTGGGGAGAAAAAAACATAATGGTTAGTTATCTTAGGGGGATTCAGATTATTCTTCCAAATGTGCTAGAGGAAGAGTGAGGAAAGTAGAATAAAAAAACAACTTATATCCTTATATTAGGAGACTTGACTGATCTCATGCCATGATGGGCAACCAGGGACATAAGAGTTGGTATTGTAATTTATCTGGAGGCTGCTATCTTCCTCGGACGTGAGACCAAGGAGAGGATTACCTGATGAGAAGAAAAGTCTAACCCCCCCCCCCATGCGTGTGGAAGGAAGGTAGGGAGGAAATGTAAGCTTTCCCATACGCGTAGGAGGGGAGGAGGAGGAAAGGTGTGGGTGGAGGAGAGAGGGCATGCAACTGAGAGAAAAGGAGAGTGATTTCAGTTTGAAATTTTTATTAAATATTAAATACCAAGCACATGAGTGGAAGGAAAAAGATGTACGGCCCAGGGAGGGATTTATTAGATACAAATTTTCATTAACTTCCCTATGCAGGTGAAGAGACGAGAACTCAAGCTCATAGAGGAGAAGGGAGGACTGTAGTGAGAATTGAGAAGAGATAAAATATCCTCTTAGACACATGTGGCTATAGGAAGAGAAGGGAAGGTGGAGCTACATGAAGAGACCAAGATAGAAGTAAGAACAACTATCTACCCTCCATCTCACCAAAATAGGAAGAAAGAAAGAAAGGAACACAAAACCACATAAACAAAAGAGAAAATAGATAGAAAATTGACAAAGAAAGACAGGGATTAATTCTCAGATTTAGGAAACCAAACAGCTATAGAAGATTCACAGGTAGGATCAATGGAAATCTACAATTACCAAATTTATAATATTAATATGCTTGTGTTTAATCATTTTCTATTATTTTGTATTTTATCTATTGAAAACAAATCACTGTTTCAATCCAATTTAGGTAAAAGATCAAACACCAAATTGTGTTTTTATCAGGAAAATTGTTAAACAAGCTTGAACAAAAAATAATCAAGGAACAAAATAATCAAGGAACAGTAGATTTTTTTGTTTAGTAAATTATGTTTTTGCATAATTGAAAAGATGCACACAGAAAACATAATGTTTTAGAATTTTTTAAATTTACAAAAAGCTTTAGAAAAACCCAAAACTGTCAAATAGATTTAATTTTCAAAATGAAAAGAAACAAAAAAGATAGTGTTTTGATTTAAATAAAATTGTTGAACATTTTTTCCAAAATGAAAGATTAAATATTTTTGTGTATTTAAATATGCTTGAAAAGCAAAAGAATGGAATTTGATAATTCTCAAAGATTGATTATAAATTTTTTTAATGAAATAGAAGTAAATGTGAGGTGTTACGTAGTTTATGAAAATATATAATTATTTTAAGGAAAATGTGAAAACTGGAAAAGAGAAGGAAGCAAGTTAAAAAATATATAATTACTTTGAAAAGAAACGAATTAGAAAAAGATTATATGAATTGTAGTTAAATTATATGAGTAAATTGACCGAAAGAATGTGTGCTCAATTATTCTTGTTTTATATGCACTTAGTTACATACTTGAGATACACCTTCTTTTATTTTTTATCTTGAATAGAAAATTGCAATTCATGTGTTTGAGAAAGATAATTATTGATTTTTAAATGGAACCATGTATGCTTGATATGGAATGCACATGACATGTGTTGGGAAATATAATTTATTTATTTTGAATGGAATCATGCATGCTTGATAATTGAATGTGCATGTCATGTGTATGGAAAGTTACCTTCTGGGACAAGTGTCGAATATGGGTTTATAGAGAGCGTAGTTTTGCTTTTCCAAAACTACTATTATTTGTCGTGCATGAAATTTTACTTGGCCAAGTAACTTAAGGACCATTGAAATAGATGGAATATGATTAACTCTCTACCATATCCTATTATCGAACTTGCTTATTTCTTAAATGAATTAGAAAAATCAAAATTCTTGTGGAATTACTAGTTATACTAGGCACGCATCAGATTCCATCTTGCTTGTAGACTTCTTTTTGCTAAGCGATTTGTGCAGGGTCCGGTATTATTTGATTGACTAAAGAATTATGGGGAAGCATAAGCTTCCAAGTTGGGAAGAAAAGGTGCATGAACCTTGTTCTCATCTTCATGTTTGAAGATTGTCTATTGGATTGAAGAAAAAATGAAGACTTCTTCATATATCTATTGTATTTTATTATTGAACGATCATTGTAGAATTTAAGGCGACATAATGCCTAAGTCTTGAATTGTAAATTTATTTTACAATGTTTTGTATTATAAATGTAATTGGATGTATTATGAATCTTATTGTAGACTTTCAGTCAATCATTTGGAATCTTTTGGATTTTATGAATGTTAATGAATGGAGTTTAACTTTCTTTGGAATATAAATGATTTTATTTAAGGAATTGTCAATGTTTTGAAATTAAAGAGTTTCACACTTTACATTTCGTATCAGAGCTACCAAGTTCTGCACTATAACCTATGAGCTCATTACACAACAATGCATAAACCTTATCAAAAGATAAAGGTTGAAAAGTTCTTATGCCAGAACGACAAGAGAAGAGAACTTAAGGAAGTAAAAAGGAAGATGTAAGCATTAGTAACTTGTGTAAATTGGGGCTAGTTAAAGATTTATCCTTGGAATCAGAATTCCTAAACCAACAACTTATGATGAAACCTAGTATTGTGGAAGATTAGGCAATCAAGTTATGTAGGAAGGTTAGGAAGAATAACCTGTACATTCATGACTCTAAGAAAAAGAGAATGAGTAGGAATGAAATAAATTGAATTGTAGCAACCTACAATTGTAAATGAGTTATGAACTCTTGTATTAGTGTAAACACTACGAATCTATTTATGCAAAAGTCAGCATAAATTAGGTTGTTCAAAGTGGGATAGGAATGAAGAAAGTATCCTCAAGGGTTGGGGAACTCATGACTTAAATTTTTGTGTAAAGATAAAGATATTGTTAGAAAAGAGTTAGTACCGAGCGAGGAATTGAGAAAAGACCAGAACGGTCAGATGAAACAATCAATGAGGTTATTGAAGTTTCTGGAATCAAACAACCTATGAATAATGGTTCCAAAAGGGAAAAGGAATGCAACATGACTTTATGTATCAGGACACTAGAATTTGCAAGGAAAGCAACACTCTGAGTTGAGAAGTACATCAACAAAAGAGGTTTGTGAGCATGGATATTCCTCCATTAAAAAGGATATTAGAAAGAAGATGGAATATTATTAGTTGCTAATTATTCATTGAATATCCTACTGAATGATCCACTATGCTGAATCTATGAGATAAAAGAAAACAATGAAAAATCTAACCTTGAGAAAAGTGTATTTAAGGTATGCCATGAGGTAGGGAAAGCAATGAAAAGACAACAAGAAGGATTGACAAACCCTTTTCAAGGAAGCAAGTGAATTTCTAGAAGTTCAACATGAGAAGAATGAAAGTTGTAGAGAAACTAAGGGGGGGGAAAGGAAGAGAGTGGATTGACTCAAGCTAAGTACCCCACCCAGCAAAAAACTTGGGTATGACTTATTTGCAAGTCATAAAGATGATTAAGTCATACATTTTATGACCATAGGGGGAAAGGGGCAAATGGAAAGGTTAAAATCCATGACCTTTATGTTTTATGATTATTTGATCTAAAGATCAAAGGATATTATTATCAATGCCTTAGAAAAGGATAGGCAGATAACTTGATCATGATAAGAAAGATCATTTTCTATGGGATTGACAAGGAATGATCTAAGAGACTCATGATTGGAAGAAAGTGTCTCTATACTCTTATTCTTAAAATAGAGAATTTAAATAACGATGTAATTTCTATATGGAATATATCCATGTCATGAAACAACTTGACACTAAAGCTTACTATGCTAAGAAACCTAATAATGAAAAAAAAGAAGTTAGCTATTTAAGCCTTTGGGATGGAGTGAAAAATAAGTAAGATGTGACATTATGTGAACCACACCAAAATCTCTTAATGAGAATGATTAAATGACTTAATCACTACCTTACTCTTTAAGAAACCTTGGGTTAAAGATAACCCAATTGGGACAAGAAGTTCTTTCAATAAATAGAGAGATGTTATGATGAGACCAAAACCTATTAAGTTGGATTTCGTACTCGATTACTCTTTAAAATCTATAAGTAGGAATTGAACTTGAATGAGTTGTTCAATGGGTCTTGACTATAGCCGTATAGAGTGGAGAAATCTATAAACAATCAGACTAGTCAACAATTAAGGATTCCATCCTAAGAATTGGAAGGGAATATTGGGTTTAAGATTTTCCCATGCAATTGAATATCATTGGAGTTAATGAAATTCTATAAGGATAGAAGCATAGGAGGGATGCCTATTAAGTTAAAGAAAGTCATATTATTGACAAGACTTTACTTTAATTAGCTCTTATATTAAAAGAGAAACACTTTCAAAAGGAAACATCTATTGTCATGACAAAACATCATAGAATTTTCACTTAGCAAGAAATTCTGAAAATCCTATGGAGAAGAACATCAAAATTGTTACTTGTGCTCAAAATGGAAATATCGAAGTTGAGACTCTCCTATATAATTAAGAAATCATGGAGTTAAATTTTAATGCTTGATGATGAGATATGCAATTAAATTTGTTATTATCTAGAGATCAACATGATTGAACAAGGATTAATACTCAAAAATTAGTACTAGATTAAATAAAGGAAATTAGATTGAGTTAAAAGATGAATTGTATCTTTGAAAATAATCCAAGGACAAAAGAAAATCCATAGTATCGATGTCTGGA
Organism: Sequoiadendron giganteum; assembly: GCA_007115665.2. Lineage (NCBI taxonomy): Eukaryota > Viridiplantae > Streptophyta > Pinopsida > Cupressales > Cupressaceae > Sequoiadendron > Sequoiadendron giganteum. The sequence goes on along the minus strand of CM021109.1, from coordinate 153,847,988 downwards.
GATAAATGGGAATTATCTCCGCAAAACCTATAACCACTGACAAGAAGATTAATAATGGCATAAGATCAAAATAGGTTATCACTAGTCAAAGGATAGACTATTGTTGGATATAAAAGAACCTATGTGTCCAAAATTTGGAAGATTCGAGAATCGAACGAGGAAAATAATGTCAAATTTAGGACACTGGAATGATAGAGGGAATTTTCAGATAAGGATCCACTATCATCTGAAAGAAGAAAGAGTAAGAAGCTATATGAAATGTAGCAAAGTAATGCCTAGTATGCCAGGAAATGAAGACCAAAAGTCATCATTGGTATGACAAGTAACTCTCTTGAGATTCTAGAAGGAAAAAAAGGTAGAATTGACATAATGTTCTAGTGGATAGACTCATCAAAGAAACAAATAGTTTTTGGAAACTCAACTTCTAGGATTTTGATCCTAAATAAGATATTGTGGGTAAGTAGTTGCTTAGTAAACTTGAAAGGTTATTTCAGTTTAGAAAATAAAGATAGAGTTGTGTAAACCAAAATCATACCATGAGACATTCATTTGAATAAATGTTCAATATATTATTTTAGTTAAATAAGTAAAATGGTGGACTAAATCTTAAATGATTTGTAAACTTCTAAAATTGACGTTTGGACAATTATATGGAGAGAAAGGAAACTTTATTAAAGTTGTAAAAGCCTTGGATATAATCATAGACTTGATAAATGTCAAAATGGAATAATAGAACGAAGTGATCGATGAAACTTAATTGATAACAAAGCTTAAGTGTGGAGCAGTATCAAAATTTATAAGTGTCTAGGAGCTAGGTTATGCTCAAGATAGACAAGTAATTAAGGGAAAGTACTTGATGGTAAGGATAATGAATGTGTAAGTGGAAGATGGACTCGAGTTATGAGTTGTCTAAAAGTGTATATAGAAATGAAAATGATTGGACCCACGATGAAGTGTACAATACATCAACATTCCTCTTCCATTTGGGTTATACTAAGGATAAAATTCATGGACCAATGAATTTCGATCACTAAGTATAGTTATTATTTATATATTGAATGTATTTATGGAAATAAGCTCTTTGGGAGAGTAAGTATGTGTGAAGCATATGATATTTTCCTATGTGATAGTAAGGACACTTTAAGGAAGGTCTAGAGAGGACAAGATTACTGTATAGGATGAATATTTTGTAAATCTTACATATTTTGGGAAATCATCAAAGTTTGCTCTGAGAATTGTGGGACCCTTTGATGTACTGGAAGTCATGAATCCAGTTGCTGATAGACTAGCATTAACAATGATAGTACTCAGTACAAGGTCCAGTGGGACCAGTATACTGAGGATAGTGCTACATGAGAGGATTTTGTGATGATTGACAATCATTTTCCTCATTTTTTTTCTTAGAGTAGTATTTTCTTAATGCATGAGATAATTGATACTTGAGTTTTTGATTCACATGTTGTGAACTTGGATAGTGTGGATGCTACAATGAATTTCTTATGCTCATGTTTTGAGAGCTATGATGTTAGTAATTACTTTATTATGATTGAAATAATATGTTATTTGATTGAGATACTATGTTTTATGATTGAGATACTATGCTTATTGATTGATTAATAAGACATCAAGATGATGTCTCTTCCAAGAGCGGAAGGATTTCATGTATTGATTTTATGAAATATTTTATTTCAATTATTAATCATGAGAATTTCAATGTTTATGATAGATGATTATAGAAATGGAAATGGAAACTGAAATTGAAATTGAAATTGATGATTATTGAAATTGAAATTGAAATTTAAGTGAAATGATTTGAATTCATTGTTTATGGAATTCGGGGATTGTCATTACTGATGAGAAATTGAGTGCAAGTGAACACAGGAATAGGTGAACGATAATGAAGGCGAGAACATTGTTCAGGTAGAGTTGTTTTAGCCATTAGAAATTAATAAGGATGATGGAATCTCACACACATACTTAGTTATTATTTTAATGTATTTTTGTGATGATTATATTTGTAAATTCAAATTAAGTTTATTTGATTGCTTAAATTTATGTGAAAAAGAATATATTATTTTAAATGGAAATTTAAATATTGTTGTAAGAAAATGGTTTAATTATATAATGTATAATTTGTGTAATTGGTTTATTTGTTATTTTCTCAAATAATTAAAGTAGAAATAAAAGTTTTAAAAGAAATGGATATTTATATTAAATTTAGTATTTAACGAGAGTGGAAGATTTGTTTAAATAGAAATAGATAAATATTAAATTAAGTTATTGAAAAAAAATTAGAAAACAAAACAACAGTTATCAAATTGAAAACAATTACATCATAATAAATTTTGCATGCAAAAAAAAATGAAACTTGGAGTTGGCCATTTGACTGGAGATTAAAAACTGAAATTGTGGATCTGACTTGATTGTTAACTACACAATTTGCATGAAGGAAGAATAGAGAGAAAAGAGAAATTCATTTTTTGGAGTTAGGGAGAAAAACACATAATGGTTCTTTATCTTAGGGGGATTTAGATTATTCTTCCAGATGCGCCAGAGGTAGAGTGAGGAAAGTAGAATATAAAAACAACTTATATCCTTATCTAAGGAGACTTTACTGATCTCATGCCATGATGCGTGGCCATGGACATAAGAGTTGGTATTGTAATTTATCTAGAGGCTACTATCTTCCTCAGACATGATACCAAGGAGAGGATTACCTTGTGAGAAGAAAATTCTTACCCCCCCCGCCCCCCCCCCCATGCGCATGGAAGGAAGGTAGGGAGGAAATAGAAGCTTTCCCATATGCACAGGAGGAGAGGAGGAGGAAAGGCGCGAGTGGAAGGAGAGAGAGTGCACAACAGAGAGAGAAGGAGAGTGATTTCAGTTTGAAATTTTTATTAAATATTAAATACCAAGCACACGAGTGGAAGGACAGAGATGCGCAGCCCAGGGAGGGAGTTATTAGATACAGATTTTCATTAACTTCCTTGTGCGGGTGAAGAGAGGAGAACTCAAGTGCATGGAGGATAAGGGAGGACTATAGTGGGAACTGAGAAGAGATTAAATTTCCTCTTAGACACACGTGGCTATAGGAAGAGAAGGGAATGTGCAGCTACAAGAAGAGACCAAGACAAAAGTAAGAACAACAATTTTCCCTCCATCTCAACAAAATAGGAAGAAAGAAAGAAAGAAAGGAACACATAACCACATAAATAAAAGAGAAAATAGACTGAAAATTGACAGAGAAAGACAAAGATTCATTTTAAGATTTAGGAAACCAAATAGTTACAAAAGATTCACAGGTAGGATCGATGGAAATCTACAATTACCAAATTTATAATATTAATATGCTTGTGTTTAATCATTTTCTATTATTTTGTATTTTATTTATTGAAAACAAAACACTGTTTCAATCCAATTTAGGAAAAAGATCAAACACCAAATTGTGTTTTTATCAAGAAAATTGTTAAACAAGCTTGAACAGAAAACAATCAAGGAACAATAGATTTTGTTGTTTAGTAATTTTTTTTTTTTGCATAATTGAGAAGATGCACATAGAAAACGTAATGTTTTAGATTTTTTTAAATTTAGAAAAAGCTTCAAAAAAACCCAAAACTGTCATATAGATTTAATTTTCAAAATGAAAAGAAACAGAAAAGATAGTGTTTTGATTTAAATAAAATTGCTGAACGTTTTTTCCAAAATGAAAGATTAAATATTTTTGTGTATTTAAATATGCTTGAAAAGCAAAAGAATGGAATTTGATAATTCTCAAAGATTGATTCTAAATTTTTTTTTACGAAATAGAAGTAAATGTAAGGTGTTACATAGTTTATGAAAAGATATTATTATTTTAAGGAAAATGTGAAAAATAGAAAAGAGAAGGAAGCAAGTTAAAAAAATATAATTACTTCAAAAAGAAATGAATTAGACAAAGATTATATGAAGTGTAGTTAAATTATATGAGTAAATGAACTGAAAGAATGTGTGCTCATTTATTCTTGTTTTATATGTACTTAGGTACATACTTGAGATACACCTTCTTTTATTTTTGATATTGAATATAAAATTGTAGTTCATGTGTTTGAGAAAGATAATTATTGATTTTTAAATGGAACCATGTATGCTTGATATGGAATGCACATGACATGTGTTGGGAAAGATAATTTACTTATTTTGAATGGACCCATTCATGCTTGATAATTGAATGTGCATGCCATGCGTATGGAAAGTTACCTTCCGAGATGGGTGTTGAATATGGGTTTATAGAGAGCGTAGTTTTTCTTTTCCAAAACTACTATTATTTGTCGTGCATGAAATTTTAATTGGCCAAGCAACTTAAGGACCATTGAAATAGATGGAATATGATTAAATATCTACCATATCCTAGTGTCAAACTTGCTTGTTTCTTAAATGAATTAGAAAAATCAAAATTCTTGTGGAATTACTAGTTATACTAGGCATGCATCAGATTCCATCCTGCTTGTCAACTTCTTTTTGCTAAGCGATTCATGCAGGGTTGAGTATTCTTTGATTGAATAAAAAATTCCGAGGAAGCATAAGCTTCGAGGTTGGGTGGAAAAAACACTTAAACCATGTTCTAATCTTCATGTTTGAAGATTTTCTATTGGATTGAAGAACAAATGAAGACTTCTTCATATATCTATTGTGTTTTATTATTCAATGATTATTGTAGAACTTCAGGTGACAAAATTTCTAAGTCTTGAATTGTAAATTTCTTTTACAATGTTTTGTACTATAAATGTCATGAAAGATGACACGTATTTATGAATGTAATTGGATGTATTATGAATCTTACTGTAGACTTTAAGTCGATCATTTGGAATCTTTTGGATTTAATGAATGTTAATGAATGGAGTTCGACTTTCTTTGGAATATAAATGATTTTATTTAAGGAATTGTCAATGTTTTTAAATTAAAGAGTTTTGCACTTTACAAGAGATAAATAAGAAGCTTTTGAGAAGTTTAAATAATTCAAAGTAAAATTTAAGAATGAAACGGATATAAGATCAAATGCTTAAGATTAGAAATAGGAGGTGATTTTGCTTCAAATAAATTTGAAAAGTTTTGTGAAGATCATGGTATTAGGAGAGGTTTGTCTACTCCTAGAACCCCTAAATAGAATGGGGTGGTAGAAAGGAAGAATAGTATTGTGCAAGAGATGGCTAGAACCATGTTTAAAGATGTTGATCTACCTAATATGTATTGGAAGGAAATAGTTTAGACTGTTATCTACTTTTTTAATAGAGTGCATTTGAGGGTTAATAATAGTCATACCCCTTATGAGCTATGGTATCAAGGCTCCTACTATTAAATACTTTAGAATTTTTGGTAGAAGATGTTATATCAAAAGAGGTGAAGGGAACCTTGGAAATTTTCACTCAAGGTCTTGTGAAGGAATATTTCTTGGTTACTCAACTAGGAGCAAGGCCTATAGATGCTATAACAATAGACACACTAGCAAGAACCTGTTTGGAATTGAAACATCAAAAATAGTGTATAGGAAAATAGGGTTCACCAAAATAAAATGATTACCTATCACACTTAATTTTATTTTAATTTCATTAGGAACATAGACCTCCCAAAGGTAGGATTGAATTTCAACCAAAACATGAGTCAAACCTATTATGGGATCTACTCTTTTCCTTATAATAGAAAATGAAAAATATGTCTGAAATGCACTTTGGGGAGATAAACTAAAAATGATTAATGAACTCAATTGCATAATGTAAAACTTGAAATGGAGGTGTAAAGCATAGAACAAATAGAAACTACAACTTTTAGGCTAAAATGAGAAGGGTAAGATGATGTTTAATAGTCACTACTATGATAGATTCGCCCTAGGGTGAATGGGTCTTTGAGTAGGGTTCCAAAATCTAGTTTCACAATCCTTTGATCCCAGATCTACACTCCTAATTCCACCATGTTCCACTATTAGAAATTCAGAAATAAAGTCTACAAATGAGTTTATGTGGCTTGGAAACTTTTATGAAAACTTTCACAACTTTGAAAAGTTTCACTTTTGATTGAACTGCAATCTTTCGTCATCTACAAATTTACAAACACAAAGAGAGGGAAAAATTGTTTTTTTTTGTGAGTAGGGATTTTCCCTTGTCAAACCCCATTTTGGTAATTAAACCTTGATAATGAAATATAATTATAAATGATAAGGAATGATGAATGAATAATTCTACGCCACAACTCACCAAACCTTTAATGGATTCCCTTAGTGGATTGAAGTCCAACACCTCTCTCTAATTATTGGATCTTGCATGAATTGTCCTAAATGATAGTTCAATTTGATAGTCGAATGCTTGAAACCTACATCCAATGTTATCTCAAAAACATAATATGAACACACATAACTTTGATATGATGATATGATCTTGATTTCTACTATAAATGATAAATAAATATGCTTTTCAATTCTCTTGACAATAATATTTTCTGTTGTGAAAGTTTCCTTAATGCTAGATAATGTTGCTTAGATTTGAATTGACAAAATAACTATGTGTTTATAGGTGTTTATCTAATTTATCAAAAATTAGATTCGAAAAGATGATATTTGAAATTTTAATTTGATCCATTAAATTTTTACCAAAAACATATTAAAAATTGGGACTTAAGACTTAATGAGGACCCATTTGCCCTTGGATGAATGGGTCTTGGGGCCTAAATCAAGGCCACACAATTTCAAAGGAAATTAATTTAATTTTAGCATTTGTTTATGGTTAGTTTCCCTTTAAAAAAATAGGAATAATAAGGCTTAGGAATACATAATTTAGATCATTAAAAGATTAATTAAGTCCAATTAATTAAGGGACCCAAACATAGTGTGAAAATTTAAAGAAGTACATTTTTCTACACTACATAAACTAAGTGGGTGTACTAGAACAAGCTAACTGAAGATGGTGAAGTTGTGAGAAATAAACCTAGATTGGTTTGTAAAGGTTATTCATAAATTGAAGGAACAAATTTTTAGGAGACCTTTGATCTAGTAGCCAACATGGAGGCAACAAGGATTTTTCTTTCTTTTGTTTCTCATAATAACTTCATAGTTTATCAAATGGATGTCAAGTTTTCCTTTTTGAATGGTGATCTAGAGGAAGAGGTAAATATTGAGGAACCAATTTTTTTCTAGTTATCAAAAGATCCAAAAAAGGTGTGCAAACTTAAGAAGGCTTTGCATGGACTCAAGCAAGCTCCTAGATCTTAGTATGCTTGGCTGGATAAGTATTTACTTCAGCAAGGTTTTTGTTGGTGTTTCAAATCGATCAGTCCACTAAATCCTATAGACTTAGCCAATTTCTTATACTTAGACTCAAAGGGGGATTTGGTCAACTGACAAGATTCAATCAGAGACTGAGATCTTCTACACTTGTGGCTCTGTAGGACCAGGGTGAGTCAACCTATACAATTCCTAAAGACTTTAATGCAACTATGGACAAATAATTCTTTTTATAGCAGATAATTCCCAATGAAAATAAACCAAGGAAAGCATTTGCAACCTCAAATTTGGTAGCATTCTTGGTATTTCAACACTCACTCACCAATTGGGAGGCAAAACATAATATTAAACCTCAACTAAACAACAGGGGTTTAAAATGATTTTGAATTTAAAATGTTTCTGAGAATAAATCAAGCTGAATAACAGATTAGTGCCTTACTCTGGGCCATGAATTCAAATACAAAATCATAAGGACAATTCCATCAACAAACAAACTGCAACCAATGGATTCAAACTGCTAATGTATTACACCAATAGACCCACTCTTATTATCATCAAACTTCTTCTTACAAATCCACCCTACACACTTACAATCACAATTATCTTCTCAAAGTAATTTAACCATTTCATTCAAATAGAATCATGAACAAACAATATAGTCTCAAGGAAATTGAGATGAAAAATTCAACATACTTTGTATTATCAAATTCATATGACTGGAAGTATACAACATTGGAGACAATTGTGATAAAATTTATGCTTTACTTGCACAAACTGGCTAACATTTACTCATAAAATTGAAACATTACAATTGTATATTCAATACATGACTCAGGCTCAACACTATTCTATCTACCTAGCCCCATACAAGAATTTCAGAACCCTTTATAATGAGACAATAAGAGAAGATATAGAAGGAATAAGAAACAAGAGAAACCCTAAAATTAATCTATTGAAGACACATGGCAACTTCATCCTCCATTAAACAACAACAAGAAACTAAAAATATCTTCTCATCCCCTGCAATAATAAACTTACCATTGTATTTTTCTTCATCATGATTTTTCAAAAAATCCGTTATGTGTGTATGCAACAAATATGGCATTCCAGGAAACCATATTTAATAGAGGCAACTTTCATCATTCAGAACTTGGGCTTTGTCGTTCAGACTGAAAGCTGTGAAAGTCGTGCCTCAGCCAATCAAAAGAAAGAATTAAACTTGCTTATGATTAAAAACATTTTAAATACATTTTAAATTTTACCTAAATTCCCCTTTTACAAATACATAATATTTAAAATATTCACAATGTTTCAAATATTGACATTTGAGAACATTAGAAAATAGGAAAATTTTAATTACACCTGCGGGCCATTTGAAGAAATTTATTGCGGGGAAAATGGGACACCTCGAGCCATGAAAATTTGTGTACAATCGTAATCAATTATTTAGAGAAAACCCATTTCCTCAAATTTTTCCTAGCTCTTAAAATTTAGGTACCTCCTTTGTAAACTAGCGCCTGAGACGTGTTTGCCGCAACATAAGTACATTAAAATAATCTATCAATTGACCTCGATTTTTTATGAAAATAGAGTTGTAGATATTTCAAACCAAAAAAATAAATGGGTTGTCATTCAAATTGAAAATTTGGAAACTTTATGGAGCACCATTTTTGGCCTTGTCATGATCAGAAAATGATTAAATGATCCATCAAAACTTATCTTGAGACCCTGAAATTGAGTAGGAATGTACACATTTCATCCAAGAATGGAGTGAAAAATATGGTTCAACAAAAGAGATCCTGAAGTGAGAGATATCAATCGACAAAGATTCTTAGTCAAATGTTGTTGCAATTGCACCTATTCAAAACCAATTAGGGCTCACCAAATTGCCATCTTGAAAAAATATCAAATCAACTCTCGATGATCTTCCACTGGCTCATTTGGGATCAGTGAGTGAGTTTGTGAGAGGGATTTTATTGAATCATCATTCATCAAAAGATATTGAATTTCAAAGTTGACCTTGAAAAGTTTCAGAAAACGCAGATGCAAAACTAAACAAACTGCATTTACTTTTGATCTGGTAAAAATATTAAATCTTATCATGAGGCTCTGCAACTTGACAGGGGAGTACATTTATGTGGGGAGAATGGAGAGAAACAATCCTTTTTTCTTTATAGTCAACCATTTTTGAAATATTAACCTAAATAGGAGGCCACTTTGTAAAACTGAAAGTTTGCAAACAACATAAAAGTGTCAAAACCCTTCAGCTTCTCTTTTCAAAACCCTAACAAAAATTATCATGGGAAGCTAAAAATTGACATACAAGTTAATATATGTCACATAAGTGGTTCCACCAAGGGGTTTGGCTTGAAAATCAATAGAATCCAAAATATGACCCTCCAAAGTAGGTCATTTAGGCAGATTTTCAGGTGCACTTCTAAAAGTGTAGAGGCAAAATTTTCAATTTGGCTACTTCAAATTTGCAAAATTTGAAAGTGCCATCAATGGCTCTGACTGGGGATGTGTTCCCCTTGTGGGGATAACAAGAATCCAAATCTCTAGAGAGTAGACCAAATACTGAGCCCATTGGGTGCTTTCAAACTACTCCTTTATTCAACCTCTTTTTCAACTTCACTTGGTGACCTGGGGTCACCAAACAAAAAATGGGAGTCAACTTTTACCTCTATCAAACACCAATATATTAAAGGATCTGACCTCCTTCAACTCGTGCTTGCCTTTATCACACTACAACAACATGAGTGACTAGATCTCTGTAAACACCAGTATCAAGTTGCCTTTGAAAAAGTGGAAACTTGCTCTCTGTTTTTCTTCATTGTCACATGGCAACCAAATCACATAGGGAACAACACTTCCACTCTCTTCATTCTCTGGTTTATATCAGGTGGCAACATATGATGATAGTGATCAAGACCACATGGATACAAGGTCTTATCACATTTACTAACCCCTTCATAATGACCATGCTTGAAGGAGATATCGTGCCCCAAGAACAATGTGCAATCCTCTTGTGCATTGTATAAAACATGCTCACACATTTGTATCTCCTTCAATTGAATTGCATCATAGGTGACTTTGTCATTATCCCAACAACATAGCTCAATCATATTATTACATGCCCCAATGTTTTGAAAATAAGACTCATTAACACCCATAAATCCATTGTCCACATTCAAATCATGGCATTCAAAAGAAATGTTGGTATCCCAATCAATGTTTCCCACTTCCAGCTCATAGACAAGACATTCAACATTAGTAATGTTATCACAAAGAGAAGTTTCAAATACATGTTCATATGACTCGGAACTTTCGTTTGGAACAAAATCATCATAGTGAGTGTCAAAAACATATTCACTATTGCAAAGATTTTGACACTCAACATTATCTCTTGTTGCTCCAACGTGAAAATTTGAAGCATAGTACCCATGAGGAAAACTATGAGTTGCAAATCAAGAAAAAAGGTCCTCATATGCATCCATGTGATTGACACAATTACATTCTTCAAGTGCAAACTCATCATAAAAAATTCAATTAGTTGTACTAGTATTTATCTCTACATTTCCACTATCATGTACAACTACATATGTGTTATCTTCATGCAAACAATTAATGATAACTTCAAATTCAGCAAGAAAAGTAGAAGAAGGTAAAGCATCAAACCAAACCGGAGTTCCTAATTTATCATTATCAACATATGCATGATCCTCATAATCAACTACTTGAAATGATTCATCCAATGAACCTCTTTGATACATATCTCCTTCTCCATTCATATTGTTGCAACAATCAACAAGCCTACCTTCTTCAATGTCAAACTGAAAACCATCAATGGTTTCTTCATTGCAACTTCTCACAAATGATTGCTCTGACTGAAATGTATTGCATACCTTGTCATTTACAATTGATGTACTGAAATTCTCAAAAGAATTTCTCAAATCAACAAGCTCCTTTGTCTCATCATGAATTCTTGCATCAATGCTACATTTAATACTTGTAAGATTAGTGTTAACGCAGAATTTTGCATGTAGCAATAGTCTCATGGGAAACTTATCTATTAGGGGACATTGTGCACTAGCTAAGTGACCTCCGAGATTTTATCGAAGCCGGCTCTTCGTTTAGTGGGGAGGTAAAAGGTTAGAAAGATAATGAAATATAAAATCTACACTACACGTGATGTGCCAAAATCATAGAAAAATTCACCAGAGCATAGTACAGAATGCAAAGGCCCGAACCACCAAAATGTTGTTCATCAAGTAAATTTTCTCAAAAGCACTTTAAACATAACAAATACCCTCTAATTCACATAGCATAATCTCACACAACTTTAGCTAACACAGAAGAGCCGGGAAAACATGATCTGCATTTATTTAGCTATGAAAGATTACAAAAGCTGAAGAATAGGCATTCATACAATATAAGAAGATAATAGCACAGACTAATGGTCTTACTAAATGCATGAAAAACAGAAAGGCCGAATTGATTTGGCATAGTCTGGAGTCTTTAAATTTAATAAAATTATTACAAAGGCTTCTTCCCAGTGCTTGAGAGTTTTTTGCAACTTAATCAACAACCTAATAAAAAGAAACATGGCCGCATTTATAGGCCAGTCCACCGCCTAAAACACATCTAGAGAAAGAAAGCCATGAGCAAGGATCGATGCCCCAGATCACCTCGAGCCACCACAATAAAAATCAATCACCTAGGAGCATGCCAGTGAAGCCATTGCATGGAACGGAAAATGACACAACAACAGAAATGAACACGGGGCACCACAGAAGAAAACGTGGGAGTATGCGAGTACAAAAGGCGCAATAGCAATTCCAAGCTAATCGGTGCAGTAGCAATCGCCATGTGTCACATAGATGGGGCCTGAAAAAAAGACAAAGGGACACCCAACGAAAAGCTCCAAGAGGGAGCCACATGGAGCATGCCGAGCGAAAGAAAGTACAAGGTGGGCCTTGTTGAGAAAACAGCTCGAGAAAGTCACATGGCGCGCAGACGGAGACTAGCAAGAGTGAAGTGATATGAAAAGAAAAAAGCTTCGAGAAGGAGCCATGTGGAGCATGCCAAAGGTAGTGAGCAATTGAAAGGTAAGATGCAGTTGGAAAAGAAAAAAACCGCAAAGGCTTACCAATTTTTTGTGAAACAGTTTGGTGACTCAAAGGGGCATTTCGCTTGTGGAATGAAGAACCCCAGAAACCTTGGTTCAGCATCCCCAAATTGCTCACAACCTCAAGAGGGCAGCCTGTAGACTGGTCCAGACTTTGTTTGATGGCGCAGAGAGAGCTTACAAATTTTCATGAGCCAATTTCAGATTGATATTGGCTTGAAAGGAATCCACCAGATACTTTCATTTTTAATTCCAGCTGAAAGAAGAGCAGTGCCAATTGATGCTTGATCCCCTCAATCTTCTCGGTGGTTGGAGACTGATCAAAAGATTGGAAGACAAAAAGGTCCTGCTTCTTCTCCTTGATCATAGCAACAATGTTTCCCACACCCGCTACCACCTAATCTGCAATGAAGGGCGAAGGGAGGCCTCTCTGAATTAAGTGGGAAAATTTCACCCACATGTCACTGGTAGCTTGGTTCAGCCTGGCTCTGTATTTTGCCACCAGTTGAACAACCTCATGCATAGAGATGAGGATGCTTATGGCCATGGCCACCATTTTTGGTCCTTGATACCCACACCGCTCAAAGCCTCATCAAAATTTGTGTACAACTTGCCCAATAAAATCCTAGCCTCTGAAACCTTATCAGAAGTTACCTCCTGAATCTATTGTATTGTTTCACTTATTGTTCCACAAAGGCTAGCTACTTGCACCATAAATTTTAGGGTGGGCTGAAGAGTAAGGCACCATTCCTTCACCTTGTCCTAATATGATGCGTACAACTCCTTGGTGATCTCCAACGAGCTCATCTGGGGCGCAAGAGGCTGGGTCTTCAAGATATTCAACTCCACTTCTATGCTGCTCAAATTCGCCTTGAGCTTTGACAAGTTTTTGTCCAATATGGATACCTGTTCCTTTAGAGTGGAAACCTCTTTTTATTTTTCTTCCAGGGTGAATTCGGCCCACTTTCCTTTCTGAATTTCCAACTCCAAAGTGGCATTTATTTCATTAATTTTAGCATTTGTGCTCTGCCAGAGTTCCTTCATTCCTTCACTTAGCTACACGGACTCAGCGTAGAGTTTTTCCTCATTTGCTCGGCTTTGCTCGACCTCATGCTAGAGAGTCAGAATGATCTTTGTTCTCATAACCTGCAGTGCCTTGATTTGTCTTTCAAAAACACTCCTCTCCTTCTCTAGGTGACTTATTTTATTTTTCTAGGCTTTAAACTTATTTACCTAGATATCGACCCTACCCTTGCACTTCGATATCTAATCATCCTTTTTTCTTGCCTGGCGGTTGAGCTTGATGTAATTGGTGGTCACAATTTTTTGGGTCTCCTCCATTAGCTTGACCTTATCTTGAAGGTGGGCCTGCTGCAATTCTAGCCTGATAGCATTGACAGAGTAATCACTCAATAGCATTTCTCCTACCGGTTTAATCACATTGGGAGTGATTTTTGCAAACATCAATGAATTTTGGCTCTCATTAAACACAGTTTGCAAGAGAGGCTTTTCTTTCTTAGTCGCATCCTTTTGTCTTCTCTTGCTCATTCGGCTAGCTCGGGCGCTGTTGTTTGCATCAACCTGTGAAAAATATTCCTGGCCAGGAATACCTAGGCCACCAATAAAAAGAAACTCTCGAGGGACATCCAACAGGAAAGATAGCATACTTAGCGCATCAGTGGTTTTTTGGGCCTTGTAATAATGGCTAGGAGAATGGTGGGATGAAATGACCACTCACAGAGGATGATAATGCAGTGTAGGGAAAAACTAGAGATGTGCAAACTGAAGAGCTGGGCCTTAGGGATAAGAATTGTTGGCTCATGAGCCCAGCGCTAACACCAAATTGTGCTTTGAGTAAGGGATGAAACGCAGAGGACAAAAGTGGGAAACCAGGAGGGGTAAGACTCGACTGCCTGGGATATCCACCAGCAGAGAAAACTAGTGTAGATGAAAAAGTAGGGGCAGACAAAGAAGAGACTAGAGACATGGTAGAGAGAGAAGAGGGAAGAATTGTTACCTAAGGCTCATGAGGAGCTATAGATGATTCAACTTCTTCCTCTGTCGGTTGCTCTTCTTCTCCACCAGATACTCTGATTCGTTGCCGCTTTTCTTCCGAAGAATCCTCAAGGTCAACAATGACCCGCCCTTTACAACTGGTAGTCCTTACTCGCTTCCCCGTTGATTTAGAGGAGTTGGATGGCTCCGATGTTTGTGCATGTGAATCCTCCTGTTGTGTAGGATATTTACTAACATATTCCTTATGCATTGGATTCTCTGCAATGGCAGGGGAATTCTGAGTTACCTCCTCCCCAGGCTCTATGGCAATCTCTTCCCTTCTATAATGTTGCTCGGACATTGAAGGGTTCACAAAATTTTCTATATCTGGATGTGCATTCTCCTAGATGTCATCAAATATTTCATCAAGGGCCACCTCTTTGTAAATCTTGGTGGTTGCCTTAATCTCTTTTCAGAAGATCCAAAAGTTTTGAATCTTTTCAGGACACCATTCAAGCTTTTGCAATTAGGTACATAGAGCCTGGTTAATCTTTTGATTTGGATTGGCCCTCCCAACTATGTAGGAGAAGTTCAGCCACAACAGTCACATGTCATCATTAGGAAAATGTTCAAGGCCTACATATAACCTTAAATTCTCATCCTCAACATTTCTCCGAGGGTCCCAGAATGGCTGAGGCTGATGTGGGATTCTTATGCCAACCTCCGATTAACTATTTTCGGAGTTGTATTGCTAGGTTTCATTTATCACCACCAACCCAAGATGACCCAACTTTGAAAATAGAATATTCGAAGTATCAATCTTTGAAGTCCTTTTCTTGATCAACGACATAGAACCAAACATGACCAGTAGCACTAAATAGGAGGTTAAATGTTTTGCCCCCCAATAGTCATTATCAATAGTACATAGCTGCCTCATTGCTTCCAGGGCTAGCACTTTGTCGGAAAGAAAACCAGGGAGCCGGAAGGGCTCCCAGAAAAAACCTCACATGTGGAGTATGGTGAAATCTGCGCCAAAGAACCAATCACAAGGTGGTACAATCTTTCCCAATCAGGACTTTTGACAGGGCGACAGGTGCATGGTCATGTTGATCCCAGCTCTATCCAAAGCCCGCAAAATTAGGGCTAAGAACAAATCTGAAAATGCATAGTAATCAAAGGTTTTTGACATGACAGGAGTCCATGTCAAAACTAGCTTCCTTAGGCCACTCTCGTCAAAAATAGCCAGAGACATAAATGTCAAAAAAAACCCAGATTCTGGTGTAATATCAAGTAGGCCAGAAAAGAGGAATACCTAAACCTAGAACTGACCTGGAAATCCTACAGTTGCTGCCACATCCCATCACTAATAACTTTTGCAAAATCCAGAAGCAGAGCCACGTTGTTCTTCCTCAACATAAAGTTGAGGCACATTTGGAACTCGAAAACTTGCTTGTTTGTATCCAAACCACACACTAGTGCCAACATAGAAGTGACAAAAGAAGACCCACCTTTCAGAGCCCTTAGACTAAAAGGAAATTTGGGTGGCATTGAAGTATTTGTCAATTGAGCAATTTTGGCGCGGTAAAACTGTGGTGCCATTCGGAGCCCTCCCCACTTTTCATGTATTTTGTTTACTTCAAAAATCTCAACATCCCAAGTCAAGGGTAGCGGGACACATAGCATATCTTGAATAGATTCAGGGTTGATGATTACCCTAAAATTAGTGTCACTTATCACTCTAGTGTTTGGGTCAAAGCCTCTTGCGCATGCTGCCATGATTTATGGGCAAAGATGTACCATAGGAACCATGTACTAGGGAAGCCCATAGTCCCATAGACACTTGTTGAAAGGGTCTGTTACATTCTTCATTTTATCGCATGCGGTTTCCCTAAGGCTCTTAGGATTGTGGGATAGCTCAGGATCAAAGACATTATCTCAATCCTCCACAACCAAAGGTTGATCTCTATGAGGAATTGTGTTCAGTATTCTCTGGTCCACCTGACTGGTGAAAGGCCAGCAAGACTTTGTGGGGATGCCTGGAGTAGCATAAGACTCCTGGTCATAGATTTGTACGTAGGGTGCCTTCTTCATTTGCTCAACTATACTTACTGGGGCTAGGGCCTGTGTTGGATTCTTCGCAATCTCAGCCATTTTTTTTGTATTCGCAAGAATTTTTCACAAACTTTCACAAAGGACTTAGCTTATTAAAAACTTCTATCTTGCAAATGCCTTAGTTTTTTTATCCTTAGATAACTCTTGCAATAAATGTGCTTTGCATGTTTAAATTTTTTTTTGATCTTCATGAAAAACGGTCAAGAAGGGCATGTGCCAGCCATCCATACCTAATTTCTATATGCATCACCAACATTTGGTGTGTGCAGAATGATTGCCAACCTGCCAAATTTCTCTCTACATTAAAGAGACAAACTTTTGCATGTGGTGGTGCCTAATTTTCTTGAACAACGAACCAAGACAACCTTGCAAAAAATATTTTGCAAGCTTTATGCATTTACTAATTTTATTGAATGTACTTGGGCACATCACCCAACAGCCTGTCTTTAAGATTTGCCTTGATTCAGATAGGATGACAGCCCCTTATGCTGGCACCTGGCCAATTTCTAATTAATTCAGCAACTTGAACAGAGCAAGTTGCAACTGTACTTGCATATTCCTATCACCTCACATGCCGCAACACTGAAAATCGAGGCTTGGCAACACTTCAGCTTAGTCATAATTATGTCCTGCCTCATCAAGTGAGCCCTGACCAGTCTATAAATAGGACCAATAGCAGCATTGCAAATCAAAATATTTCCTAGCATTCCTAGCTTAGCAAGCATTTTTTATCTTAGCAATTTCAATTTCTAGCTAGAATATATGCATCATTGAAACACCAATAAGGTTAGTCTGCAAGAAGACTCAAGCTTCCTTCTTCAAAAAAATTAGGTGCAGGTGCTTAAAGCATATGACAGGCATGAAAAACTTGCTATATGTGAAGGAAATTAAGTGGGTTCTTGGAAAATGTTGTGTAGAGTATGAGGAATAGTACCGGGTAAACACCAACATCTACTCCCATTTTGTCACCTCGCTGTTGGATATCAACGTCTCCAAATGCAATATCTTGAAGCTGATGAAGTGAGTGTTCCCATGGTGCTATCTCAGAGGGTTGGAGGAAATAGTGCCTACTGCTCAATTTGATCATGGGGTCCCCTCAGTTCACAACCTTCGTCTGTTGTTGCTACATGGAGGACCCGTGCCAACCAGGCCCTTCCTTTTTGGCTTCGAATTGGAGACTCATGAGGAGCATCACACCAAGGTCCACACCGGCTACTTCTTTCCTATTTGGGTGCATTATATCAAACCATTATGAAACTTCCAGTGGTACAAGGATTTCAAAAGGATGGTGTTTCCTGATCTCACGCCGCCATTTGCTGCAATTTTTGGTCCCTCCCATTGATAATCTAAGAATGAAAATGGTCCCCAATTTTTATTTTTCCCTTTTCAAAGCTCCACTTTATAGCGGGCATATGTATATATTTTGATACAAGGCCAATGGCCCTTATCTTATATAATGTAAATTTTTGGCCAATATATATAATACTTATGTTTTTTCAGAAATCTCGGCCCATTTACAATGTTGTTTCAATTTATTGCACCATTGTTGTTATTTCATAAAGCACTGAGAAGACCCAAAACTTTAAAGCAAGAAAAATAATTACATATTTACAATTTACAAAGCCATCACATGGCAAAATTAATGATTTTTTTAAAGATGTATTTCATTAACTAGAATACTTAGGGCATTACCTTCCATGTCTTCCAACTCAAAAGAATTGAACTGTTTACACTGGATAATTTTGAAAGGCCCTTCCTAGAGGCTGTCAAATTTTTCATGCTGGTCGGGCCTTGCTCTACGCTCATTGAATTTGAGCACCGATTCCCCGCATTGTAGCTCTTGATCTAATGTCTTTTTATCAAATGATTTCTTTACCACCTACTAGCAATTGTTCATCACCTCAAGGGTGTGCTCTCTCTTTTCTTGAACCTCGAGTAGCTTGAAAAACCTTACCTCCATTGCTCTGTTTTGTTCAATCTCCAAAGATTTAAGCAACTACAGGGTAGGGATTTTTGTGGTGATAGGTAGCAATGCCTCCTTCTCATACACCATCTCATAAGGAGATGTCTTTAGTATCTTCTTGGGCATGATTTGGTCTTCAAACAGCATTGTCCAAAGGTTCCTATGCCATTCTTTTTGATGTTCTGAGCCTATCTTCTTAGTTAACCTAAAGAGGATTTTATTTGTAGACTCTGTGAGGCCATTCCCTTGGGGATAATAGTTAGAAGAGATTTTTATGAAAACCCCATACTTTAATGTGAACTGGCTCATCTTCAAGCTGAGGAAAGCCTTAGCATTATCGGAGATGATTGTTTTGGGTGGGCCAAATCTAGCTACCAATTCCTCCAGGATTAACAATCTCCACTTCTGTTGCATTTTTCAATGGCACTACTTCTGCCCATCTAGTGATGTAGTCTGTAGCTGTCAATATCCACCTATGTCCAGCTAAAGAGAAAGGGTTAATCATCCAAATGAAATCCAGATCCATTGAAAATTTTTTTCTTCTACTACTACTACAGGCCTTAATGGCATAGCAACATTTTTTCTCTTTCCATCATAAAACTAACATTCATTGCAAGACTTAATCAGTGAAAATGCATCATTGAAAATTGTTGGCCAAAAATAACCAGCACATATAAATTTAATTGTTGTGGTCCTTGCAAAAAAATGTCCTCTGGTTGGGCCATTGTGGTATTGATCCAATATTCTCTTTGCTTGCTCTTCATTTACACACCTTAGCAGGACGCCATTGAAATTTCTTTTAAACATGACTACCTCCAAGAGAACATAATTTTTATTTTGTAAACGATAGAAATGCCTTTTAAAACAAGGTAAATTGATCGGATACCTTCCCGTTTGCATGAAGTTTATTCTATCCTCAAGCCAATCACCTTGAGAACTTTCTTCGTTTATTAACACAGGTTCTAGAGCTTCAAACTCTATCATTGCAACTTCACTATTTTCAGTGAGATACTCGCACAGTCGCTTTCCTTTGACAGTCTTGATAGGTCTGACTTCAATATCATATTCTAAGATCTTGGTGATCCAATTAGCTCTCTTCTCCATGATTTCTCCTTCCATGATATACTCCTGCACACTAGGATGGAGTACACAAACAATCACCTTATTACATGATATCAAGTGTTGGAAATTCTTCAGGCCTTTCACAATGGAAAAGCCTTGCTTTTCTACAAAATTGTACTTCACCTTATACTCTTTTAAGGTTCATGAGTAAAAAGCAATAGGAGACTCCCTTTTATCTTCATCATCTTTTTGCATAAGTACAGTGGCAATGTTGTTGCCACCACCAAAAATGTACATAATTAAATCCTTTGATAGTTCAGGGCTAACTAACACAGGGGAAGAAGAAATAGCCTCCTTTATAAGCTCAAAATATTTTCTGGCTTCCACCATCTATTTGAAAGTCTGGTCTTTTTTAAGCATTAAGGTAATAGGCTGAACGATTCCTGCAAAATCTGCAATGAATCGGCTAATGAAGTTGACCTTACCCAGAAATGACTGCATGCCCTTCTTGTTGACAATTAGCGGGAGCTCTCTGATCGCATCAACTCTTTCAGGATCAATGGAAATACCCTCCTTAGAGACAACAAACCCCAATAGCTTCCCCTAGGGAACTTCAAACACACATTTCTTCAGGTTTACATAAATCATGAATTCCTGGCACTTCTGGAAGACAAGCTCCAAATGATCAAAGTGATCATTAGTAGATTTTGAAAATACTTTCAAATCATCCAGATAGATGAGTATAATTTTATGGATCAAATCCTTAAAGGAAATATTCATGGCTCTCTGAAAGGTGGCTCTGGCATTCAAGAGTCCAAAAGGCATCTTGGCATATGCATAAGTTCCCCACTTTGTGGTGAATGTTGTTTTGTGTTGGTTTTCTTCCTTTACCCGAATCTGGTTGTAGCCCGAAACTCCATCCAACATTGAAAACATTTCAGAACTAGCTACGGTTTGTAGAATTACCTCCATTGAAGGCAAGGGGTAATGATCCTTTAAGGATGCTCTATTCAAGTCTCAGAAGTCTACACATAGTCGTATGTCTCTATTTTTCTTCCAGACTGGTACTAGGTTTGACACCCAAGTGTTGTGTTTTATCAGAAACACTATTCGAGATGTGATCAATTTATTCAACTCCTGTGACATGAGAGATTCTATCTTTGGGTTCACAAGTCTCTATCTTTGAAAAACTAGCTTTGCCCCTTCCAACAACTCAATTGTATGCTCGATGATCCCAGGATCGTATACTTTAAGATCATCATATGACCAGACTACTACACTTGGATATTCTTCACAGAAGTGCCTTAGTCTATCCTTATTCTTTTGACATAATTATTTCCCAACCTTGAGCTTTCTATCTTCCTTGATATGCAAATTGGTGTAATCACCCTTGTCAGTCACGAGCTTCCTTTTGTCTCTTTTTTCATCTTTAGAATAAAAAAAGCTCTCTAGAGTGACTAGGCCTCTCAGAAGCTTATTGGATTTCAACTGGATAATTTGATCCCCCTAAGCTTCAATGATCTTTGGTTGCAGTTGATTAGAAAATTCCCCAGATGACTGCAGAAATGACGCGATATGAGCATCGCTATCAAACACTTGACAATCTTGATTGTTATCTGGAATAGCGGGTCTTACAATTACCCTCACCACATGCTTATTTCTTAATAGTTCGGAGGTCGACTCAAACTAGGCCCTGATAGTCGCCATCCAGTCAGCTCCAGAGTTCTTCTCTCTTTGTATATCCTGAATATTAAAGGCCTCAAAGTTGTCAATAAGATTCTAGACTCTATGTTGGTAGGATCACATATGAACATTTTTCGTAGTAGAAATTCTTTGAATCTGGTTGACCACCAATACTGAATCTCCGAACACACTTATTTGCTTTGCACCCATTTGTTCCACAAGGCTTAAACCATGGACAAGACCTTCATATTCTGCTTCATTTTTTGAGCAAACGAACTGGAAATAGTAAGACCTCAGGGTCTTTTCTTCAAATGGAGATGTCAAACATATGCCTGCTCCAGCTCTGGCTCTGCATCTCACTCCATCAAAATGCAAAGTCCATAACCCTGAGATTGCTTCATTTTTGGACTCCTTAGTAACTTTGGGCATAGATTGGCCTTCCTCATGTATGACATAAGTGTTGAGTCCAGTTGCATGATAATTCCCAAAAGGGTCAATATCAATAAAATCATTCAACAAATTTTCTTCATCCTCCATCTGGGAACTAGTAGCTTCTTCTTCCAGAAATTCCACATTGAACCTCTCCTCCTGAGTAATTGTAGTGTGTGTTGCTTTAAAGTTGAGTAGAGCCTCATCAACAACATTCTCAAAATGCAAAATTTCTGACAATAGTTTCATCTTGGCTCCATGCTTGGTCCTTAGAATCAGGTGTGACCAGTCCAATGCTAGATATCCTCTGACATTTGTTGTGAACTCTTGGGACAAATAAATCCCAAATAGAGGAGGAATATCAATGAGTATGATATCCTGATTTGCAGTGATACTAGGGTAGGCAAACAAAGTCATAGGCAATCCCTTGATTACCCCGACAATATCAACTTTATTTCCATCTAGCTGCATGACTCCTTTGTTCAGAGGCTCATATTTTAAACCAAAAGCATCAGCTACTTGCTTTGGCCTAATGGTGGTGCGAGCACCAGCGTCAATCATACAATTATGTAATAGCTTGTCGCCAATAATAAGTGTTAGAAAGAAAAGCTTAGGTTTAGGCTTACTTTCTTTTTCGGACTCGAGCTTCTACTCTGGTTGATTTGTTAGCACTTTATCTAGGTCTGGCCTGGATACTTTCTCTTCATTGGACTAAATAATTACCTTCACATCCTCCTCTCCCAACAATGCTTTTTTTAATAGTACATTTTGCTCTGAAATAGCCAGGACATCCCACAAAGAAGCGTTGGCAGATGACTTCTTCAGTTGTTTCACAACATTGAACTGTACTTGCGACTGGTGAGTCACAGTTGCTTGCTCTTTAGGTTTTTCAATCAGTATTGGATTTGTGGATAGTGCATCTGGTTGTCTGGAAATAACTAGGATGATCATAGGAGCCTTTTCCTTTGGAAGAGGCAGATTCAGAGAACTAGGGGGAACCGCACTAGTATGTTGTGGGACTGATGACGGGCTTGCCGATGGACTAGGCATTGGCTGAGTTGAAGCATTAGTTGGCGGGGATGTAAACTTTCCAGTAAATCTCTACTTAGAACATGTGTTGTAATTAGAGTGTACCCGTGGAATTTGAGTTACAGGAAAATCATTTTGAAAAAATGACTCTTCTCCTTCCATCCAAGAAAGGAGTGCTTGGTTTGGAACAATGTCTATCTCTTGCTGAATGGACATCCCTTGCATTTGAGCAGTGAGGACAACATTTTCCATCTGTTGAGAGGCGTATGATTGGTTGTCGAGATTGGGTACACTGCCTTAACTACATTGGTCTACGATTTTTTGTTGCAAATTTCTCCACATGCAATTTCTCGGTATGTGTGCATCGTTACAAGGAAAACACCATGAATTGGCATCTTTGGCTAAGTTGTTTTTTCCAACCACCAGCTCTTTATTCAAACTAGGATGAATAGTCTGCATCGACAGGGTTATTGAAACCATCTGGTTACTCGGTTGAGCCGAGGCATTTCTGCATGACCTATCTTGCCACTGATTTGATTGGTACAGAGCTTTTTCGCCTTGGTAATTTTGGAATGCTAGCTTTTGATAGCTATATTGTTGCTGATTCATAGTAGTCAACTCATTAGTCATGGCCCGCATTTTTTCTCTCATCTCATTCATCTCGACAACTAAGGGATTAGGCACTAGGGCCACAAGTGGAACTGTACTTGGGGCAGTTCTAGGATATATGTACATAGATTGGGGAGGAGCCATAGGCAAGCTGGTGAAAGGAACATCAGCTTCTGCAGCGTTGCACTGGGGAAAAAATGGCATGATGGGTCTCGATGCCAAGTTTCCTGCAGCAATCAGATTATTTTCCACAGTGATAGTGAAGGCATAAGTATCAAGAAGAGCCTCTCCGCAAAGAGCTTGTAACATCATGGAAATATTGGGGTTGATTGACTTTAAGTAGAACATAAACACCAAATCTAGGGGCAGATGACTACAAACAGGCACTCTCTGCCAAGTTGAATGGAACCTCACATTGAAATCAGGCAGAGCTTCATGAGGAGCTCGCTTTATATTTATTAGTTGATGGTACAACAAATATTTGTCACCAACATTCATAAAATGCTCATAAAACGGGGTTCTGAGCTAGTCCCAAGTTGCAATAGTACTAGCTTCAAGAGCCCTATACGAGTTTAGCGCCTTTCCTCAAAAGGAGACAACCAACAATCTAAGAGCTACATTTTCATTTGATATGCCATGTACCAGACATATGTCTGCCACATCTTGCAGATGTTCTATTGGTGTCTTTGACTCATCCTCAGAATACTTAGGGATAGCTTTTAGAGCGGAAGCAGGGATTGGATCCCATACTATAGGTGGCACTAGTGCAATTAAAGGACTATTAGAGTCCCAAGCTACATAATTTCTAGCAGCCATAGGCAATAGCGGAGAAGGAGGATACGGAGGAGGTGAAGGGCTACCTCACCGACCTCTCGGGTGCATAGAAACTAAGGATGGTACGAGATGGCTAGGGACTCTTGTAGTCTATGACCTAGTTATAGGCCGATGGCTCATACACACTTATAAAATCAGGCGAATGTGCTAGTTCATGATCCCATTGGGCATGCTAGAAAAGAGAACTATTGACGTAGAATTTTGCATGTAGTAGCAGTCTCATGGGAAACTTAGCTATTGGGGGACATTGTGCGCTAGCTAAGTGACCTCTGGGATCTTATCAAAGCTGACTCTTCATTTAGTGGGGAGGTAAAAGGTTAGAAAGATAGCAAAATATAAAATCTATACTACAAGCGATGTGCCAA
Organism: Sequoiadendron giganteum; assembly: GCA_007115665.2. NCBI lineage: Eukaryota > Viridiplantae > Streptophyta > Pinopsida > Cupressales > Cupressaceae > Sequoiadendron > Sequoiadendron giganteum. Next base: position 153,823,530 of record CM021109.1, on the reverse strand, counting down.
AATCATAGACAAATTCACTAAAGCACAGTGTAGAATGCAAAGGCCCGAACCACCAAAATGTTGTTCATCAAGTAAATTTTATCGAAAGCACTTTAAACATAACAAATACCCTCTAATTCACATAGTATAATCTCACACAACTTTAGCTAACATAGAAGAGTCTAGAAAACATGATCTGCATTTATTTAGCTATGAAAGATTACAAAAGCTAAAGAACAGGCATTCATACAATATAAGAAGATAATAGCACAGACTAACAGTCTTACTAAATGCATGAAAAATAGAAAGGCTGAATTGATTTGGCATAGTCTGGAGTCTTTAAATTTAATAAAATTATTACAAAGGCTTCTTCCCAGTGCTTGGGAGTTTTTGCAACTTAATCAACAACCTAATAAAAAGAAACATGGCTGCATTTATAGGTCAATCCATCACCTGAAACACATCTAGAGAAAGAAAGCCACGAGCAAGAATCGATGCCCTAGATCACCCCGAGCTGCCACAATAAACATCGATCACCCATTAGCATGCCAGTGAAACCATTATAGGGAACGAAAAACCACACAGTAGCAAAAATGGACACATGGTGCCATAGAAGAAAACGTGGCATCAGGTGAGTACAAAAGGTGTAGCAACAATTCCATGGTAACTGGTGCAGCAGCAACACCACGTGTCATGTAGACAAGGCCCGAAAAAAAGATGAAGGGATGCCTAGCGAAAAGCTCTAAGAGGTAGCCATGTAGAGCACACCGAGTGAAAGAAAGTACAAGGCGGGCCCAGTTCAGAAAAAAGCCAGAGAAAGCCATGTGGCATGTAGACAGAGACTGGAAAGAGTGAAGCGATATGGAAAGAAAAAAGCTCTGAGAGGGAGCCACATGGAGCACACTGAAGGTAGTGAGCAATTGAAAGGTAAGGCACAACCAAAAAAAAAAAAACTGCAAAGGCTTAGAATTTTTTTGTGAAACAATTAGTATGACCAATTGCATCATAATATTGTTGATTACATACTTCTTCTTCAAAAATAATACCTAATTCATATCCATCATCATACAATAGTGAGGCTTTAGAAATGTTATCATTTTCCCTGTTGAAGCACTATTCACTTGAAGAAATCAACTCTACTTCCTTCTCTTGAAAGGAATCATAGTCACTAGGGCTGCAAACAAAATTGTAATCATCTTGATCACCCAGACAAGAATTATTTTTAGTTGGTTGCAAACTTAAATTTGCAGCATCATTGTTCTCTTCATGAAGACATGAAACCTCAGAATCAGCATGATCTTAAACCGTATATTCAAAGTCCATATATGAGAAAATACTTTCATTATCATCTACATTATTGAAGGCTTCATTTTCTATAGAAAAACCTCCTTTTATTTTTACATTTTCAGAGAAAATAGAAGAAACTTCACATATTTCATTTATCTCAAAATGACCATCATGGCTGCAATATTCATCTGGGTACATTTCTTCTATGGATTTTTCATAAACAACATCCTCATCATTGAATGATGCATCATTCTTTACTTCTACCATACCATCTATATCTATGTGATTAAGTCTTCAAAAAGTACCATCACATAATTGAGTTAGGAGATCACTTCGATATTTATCTATCATTTCTTCAATCACTGAAAGCCATTGATATAAGCATTTAAGGCTAGGGGGATTTAAGTGAGTTGGCATAGTTCTCCAACTTGGCTCACAACTCACACAAAACAAATTCATACAAAATGATTCATTGGGCCTTTTTGATTCTGGTATATCAAGTAGAAATTTTATGAATCTATCACAAAAATTATAAGGGGATTCATCTTCAAATCTTTTCATATGACACAATGCATCAATATGTGATATGGACTCAACCTTATTTACTGATTTATCATTATATTCTTCTTGGGTATGTAGAATTCTTTCTTCAGACAATAATTCATCATTCACTATTGACTCTTCTTCAAAATAATAAAGGAAACCTATTATGAGCTTATGCTATGAATCTATGGAATGCATTGGCAAACACGTAAACCAACGTTCAACAGTATCTTCTAAATTTCTTACAAAAAACTTCATGATAGCATCATCATCTTCAATTTTACAGTCTTCCATCACATCAAAAAAACCTTGTACATGTCTTAATGCTGATTCATCAATATCTCCTTTAAACTTAGGAAAATATTCATTAACTCTTCTTGGAACAGAATGTGGGTAACCTTGGATTTTACTAAAATCTAGAGGGTCATATATTTCACTTGCAGACACCTTTCTTTGGGGGCATGGTTGTGCTTTAGGCATGAGATTACAACTTGTAGAGGGAGAACTAGGACAACCATACATATTTGCAAATGAATTTGAATCCCTCTACAACTTACTCAATAATCAACATCCCTTGATTGTAGTGCTAAATTTCAAAAAATAAGGGAACCAAAGTTTTCCAGAACTTCAAATGTGGTTTTAATATACATATTTATCTTTCTTAAAAACTAGCAAATGAGAAATACCTAGATATGTTGCAATTGCTACAAATTATTCTTCCTGACTGAAAATCTTCATAGATCTAAAAATTTCTTCAAATCTTTAGCAAGTTCTTAGATAGAGTCGCCACCTCTATTGATAGAGGACTGAACTTCAAGTAGTTTGAAGCTCTTTCAAAGATGAATTTCATTCTGGGTCTTCTCCACCAACATAGTCACACATAAATTCTTTGAAATCTGCTATAACAAAATCACTTCCAAGTCTTAAAAATTCTCAATATTTGAACCAGATGTTCAGATTCACCAAATTCTTGACTCTATGATATTACAGTCTACAACTGGAGATATAAAATTTCTCCCCAGTAGATTTTCCATTCTATTGGTGTTTCAAACCAATCAATCCAATGAATCCTATAAACTTAGCCAACTTCTTATACTCATACTCAAAGAGGGATTTGGCCAATTGACGAGATTCAGTCAGCGACTAAGATCTCCTACACTTTTGGCTCTATAGGACCAAGGTGGGTCAATCTATACAATTCCTAAAGACTTTAATGCAACTATGCACATACATTTACTTTTATAACAGATAATTCCCAATGAAAATAAACCAAGGAAAGCATTCAAAACCTCAAATTTGGCTGAATTCTTAGTATTTCAACACTCACTCACCAATTGGGAGGCATAACACAATATTAAACCTCAACCGAACAACAAGGATTTAAAATTATTTTGAATTTTAATTTTTTCTGAGAATGCATCAAGCTAAATAACAGATCAGTGCCTTACTCTGGGCCATGAAGTCAAATACAAAATCATAAGGAAAATTCTATCAGCAAACAAATTGTAACCAGTGAATTCAAACTACTAATGTATTACATGAACAAACCCACTCTTATTATCATCAAAATTCTTCTTACAGATCCACCCTGCACACTTACAATCACAATTATCTACTCAAAGTAAATTTAACCATTTCATTGAAATGGAACCATCAACAATTAATACAGTCTCAAGAAAATTGAGATGTAAAATTTAACATACTTTGTATTATCAAATTCATATGACTGAATGTATACAAAATTGGAGACAATTGTGATAACAGTTATGCTTTACTTGCACAAACTAGCTGACATTTACTCATAAAATTGAAACATTACAACTGCATATTCAATACATGACTCTGGCTCAAAACTATTTTATCCACCCAACCCGATACAAGAATTTTTGAACCATTTACAATGTGAGAATAAGAGAAGATATAGAAGGAAGAATAAGAGAAGATATAGGAGGAAGAAATAGAAGAAGCTCTAAAATTAATCTGTTGAAGACACATGGTAGCTTCATCGTCCATTAAACAACAACAAGAAACTAAAAATATATTTTCATCCCTTGCAATAATCTTACCACTGTATTTTTCTTTCATCATGATTTTTCAACAAATTAGTTATGTGCGTATGCAACAAATATGACATTCTAGGAAACCATGTTTAATAGAGGCAACTTTCATCATTGAGAACTTGGGCTTTTTGTTCATAGTGAAAGTCGTAAAAGTCGTGCCAATCAAAAGAAAGAATTAAAGTTTCTTATGATTGAAAAAAATTGAAATCCATTTTACATTTTCCCTAAATGCCCCTTTTACAAATACACAATATTTAAAATATTCATAATATTTTAAATATTGACATTTGAGAACATTAAAAAATAGGCAAATTTTAATTACGTCTCCGGACCATTTGAAGAAATTTATTGTGGGCAAACCGGGACACCTAGAGCCATGAAAATTTGTGTGGGATCATAATTAATTATTTAGAGAAAATCCATTTCCTCAAATTTTTCCCAACTCTTAAAATTCAGGTACCTACTTTATAAACTAGCCCTTGAGACATGTTTTCCACAACATAAGTACATTAAAATAATGTAACAAATGACCTCCATTTTTTATGAAAATGAAGTTGTAGACGTTGTAAACCAAAAAAAGAAATGGGTTTTCATTAGAATAAAAAAATTTGAAACTTTATGGAACACCATTTTTGGCCTTGTCACGATAAAAAAATGATTAAATAATCCATCAAGACTTATTATAAGACCTTGAAACTGAGTAGGAATGCACACATTTGATCCAATAATGAAGTGAAAAATATGGTTCAGCAAAGGACATCCCAAAGTGAGATATTAATCGACAAAGATGCTCAGTCAAAGTTTTTGCAATTGCACCTATTCAAAACCAATTAGGGCTCATCAAATTGCCATCTTGAAAAAATATCAAATCAACTCTCGATGAGATGCCACTAAGAAAATAAGCTCATTTGGGATCAGTGAGTGAGTGTATGAGAGGTATTTTCTTGAATCATCATTCATCAACATATATTGAAGGTCAAAGTTGACCTTGAAAAGTTTTAGAAAACGTAGATGCAAAACTAAACAAACTGCATTTGCTTTTGATCTGGTACAAATATTAAATTTTATTATGAGGCTTTGCAACATGATAGGGGAGTACATTTATGTGGGGAGAATGAAGATAAACAATCTTTTGGCTTAAGAGTCAACCATTTGTGAACTATTAACTTGAACAGGAGGCCACTTTGTAAAACTAAAAGTTTGCAAACAACAGAAAAGTGCCAAAACCCTTCAGCTTCGCTTTTCAAAACCCTAACAAAAATTATCATGCGAAGCTGAAAAATAATAAACATGTTCACATATGTCACATGAGTGGGTCCACAAGGGGTTTGTCTTGAAAATCAATAGGCTCCAAAATATGACCCTCCAAAGTAGGTCATTTAGGCAGATTTTCAGGTGCACTTCTCAAAGTGTAGAGGCAAAATTTTCAATATGGGCACTTCAAATTTGCAAAACTTGAAAGTTATATCAATTTCAATGAAGGTATTGTAGACAAAAATCTTTACATTAAGGTTTAGGAAGACAAGTTTTTGATTTTGGTTGTGTATGTTGATGAAGTCATCTTTGGTGGAGATTATGATATGTGTAAAAAGTTTGAAAAAGATATGTAGAAAGAATTTGAGATGTCAATGATTGGTGAACTATCTATCTTCCTTGGGGTTTAAATTGTTAAAAAAATTTGATGTGTCTCTTGAGGTTGATCAGACTCTATATATGTCTATGATTGGAGGTTTGTTGTACTTGTCTGCTTCTAGACTTTTATCATGCATCAAGTATGTTTGGTTACCAAATTTCAAGCTAATGCTAAGCAATCTCATGAGAAGGAAGTGAAAATATTTTTTTAGATATTTAAAAGGAACTCCATATTATGTTATATGGTATAAGAAGGATAATATTTTTCCTCTAAATGCTTATATTGGTGTTGATTGGGCAGGATGTGTGGATTACCAAATAAGTACAAGTGGAAGTGTATTTTTCTTGGTAGACAGATTGGTCTCCTGGTTCATTAATAAATAGGACTCAGTTTCCTTGTCCATAATAGAATCTAAATACATTGCTTCAAAATCTTGCTACACCCAGGTGATTTGGATGAAGAAAACCCTAAAAGTTGTGAAGTTGGTGTGATGAACCTATTCCTATATTAAGTGTGATAATACACATACAATTAATATTTTGAAGAATACAATAATGCATTGAACAACCTGAAATAAAGAAAAAATTAGGTGGGTTACCAAAATGGAATTGATGAACCACTTAGGGACCTATTTCTCACTCTATTTCATTAGGAAATGAGATCCACAACATAAAATTATTATCAACCCTTAGGTGAATCAATTCAAAGTGTGAATCTATAGATTTTCTTTTTTCTGTCAAGATGGGGGTCTTGGTCAAACAACACTTTGGGGAGAAAAGATAAAAATAGTAAATCAACACTAAAATAAAATTTAACATTTGGATCTTGAAAATTAAACACAATAAAACTAAAACTAAAAAAAAAATGTAGATCAAAGAGCTCAGGTGAATCTGAATGTACCTTTCACCAAAAGTTAGTTTCTAAAGCTTATCTAGGACTCATTAGCCCAAGACAAAATGGGTCCTGAATTAGGGTTTGTATGCAAATTTTGGGAGCTTCTACTATAGATCTAAATCTTCCAATTTATTGAGTTTATAGGTTTGAAAAGGAAAAAATAAATTATATAGGTGAGTTTTGATGAGATGACAAATTTTATGACAACTTTGACAAGTTGGTCAATTTTTCTCTTCAAAGGATCTTCAAGATTTATTCTACCTAAATCTAGAATCAAAAATCAGGAGGGAAAATTGATTTGTTTCTAGTAAATGGGGGTTTTCCTTGATCAAACCCCTTTTTGGTAATCAAACCTTCAAATGAAATGAAACATGAAAAACAAAATGAAGAATGAAAAAATCTATGTTACCATTCAACAAACCCTTTCATAAACCATGGAATGTAAATCAACAACTTACATGAAATGGCTTCAATGGATGTGGATCTTGAACCTTGAATCTTTCTTGAAATAATGGCTTGAATTCTTGAATGGATCATGAAACCTACATCATCATATTAGTTCCAACAACATGCATGATGCAAGAAGGCTTTGATATGACAATTGGATCTTGGTTTCTGCAATAAATCTTCAATAAATATTCCCTTGAATTCCTTGAATTTCTCTTGAAATGCTCTTGAAATCTCATAAAATTGCTAGAGAAAATCTTAGATGAAACATAGTAAAATGACCTCATATTTATAGATATGTAACCTCAATTTCCCAAAATTCAAATATCACAAGCCAACATATGAATATAGAAAATAAATATGTTAAAATACTACCAAAAAAGTCTAAGGTCTTAGGTCTAATGGGGGACTAGTTTGTCCATGGGAGAATGAGTCCTAGGTCCCTAAACCTAGGACACACATTGGTCAATGAGAAGTGTTATGTTAAGGAATTAATGAATGTTGGGTTTCCTCTTAAGAAAATGTAATAAAATAGGCTTGGTAAATGAATTGGGGGGAAATTAAGGAAAATTAAGCTCAATTAATTAAAGGATTCCTAAATCAGTGTGAAAGTGTAAAGGGGTGCACTTTACAACATCAAAATAAGGCACGATTAAGTCCAAGTTAACTAGGAGGTCCCAAACAAGTGTGAAAATGTAAAGGGATACATTTTTCTACACTAAACAGCCAAACACATTTCTATCTGGCATCACTTTCTAAGAGAGAATATTGTAGAACATGAAGTCAAATTGGAGTATGTGCCTACCAAGAATCATATTGTAGATATTTTCACTAAGGAATTTTCAAAGGATAATTTTGAGTATCTCTAACAAAAGTTAGGGGTTATTGCCCCTCTTTTTTCTAGCTAGATGCATAATTGGGGAATCTATATAGGGGGAGAAATTCAAGGCATATATTTATCCTTGGACTAATGGTGGCTTCCTCTCAAGGGGAATTGGTAATAGTTGTTGCTTACAGGGGGATCCTGTTAGTTTCTTTAAGGAGTATATGCACATAAAAGGGAGAGAAAGAATGTGCTCCTCAAGGGGAGCTGGTATGATTCCTTGTAGAAGGTGGGAAATTGTTATGCATGTAGAAGTTTTTTGAAGAAGTGTTGATTAGGGGAGAAGGTTTTTTTGTTTCAATCAAATATATTTTTATTTAGAATTTATATGTTGTTGCTTCTAATGTGTAGGTGTGTGTAGCCCTTTTTCCTTGATTTAAAAGGGGGAGAGTGAGAAGGTGTGTGTTGCCATCAATTCCAAAGGGGGGGAATGTTTGTAGTAGTTGTAATTGATGTCAACACTTTATGCATCTATTTTGGTTGTCTTTGATGTCAACACCTGAGATTGTTGCAATATTGTTTCAATTGGTTCTCAACACTTGAGAATATTGTTGCATCAGTTTTCACTTTTGTCAAAATTTAGTTTGGTTTATCATAAAGTATGGTGAACTATTGATATATTTCATGTTAGATGTCATGCCTTCTCTAATGGTAATAAAAGAAGCATTATGCATGGTTGTTGTCAATAGATTTGATTTCATGATGATATATTCAAATGAGGATTAGAAGCATTGTTAATGGTGGAGAAATTTTGATGATGATCTATAGTATGTTGTATTCTCTCTCTTGATGTTCCTAATCAAGCATATGTTGTTGAAAGAAATTTCTAGCCTCCAAAATTTGTTGAAAGGTTTTATTCCTAGAAGTTGTTGAGAAGACTACTTTGGATAATGTTCCACATTACACCACTATTGTAGTTATGGTCTTGTAGTTTTGGATTCAATGTTTGTGCTCTATGGATGTTGCACTCCTATCTTTTTAGGTCACAAGTACTGTTGAGGAGGTTTCTATGAATTGTATAAGGTTGGCAGTGTTGTTGGTTATCTGAACTAGTCCATAAAATGATCCACATTTCTTCACATTGATGTCTCATCTCCTACAGCTTGGTGAATATTCTCTTAGTATTTGTGCAATTTCTTAGTTCAATTTTCATGTGTTGAAGTGGTCTACAAGTTGATCTATAAATTTTGTACTGCATGGTTGTGCATTCCATGTTTCTAGGAAGAAGTATTTTTTTCCTATTTGAGTTGTGGTAGTTGTTCATGGTGTAATGGAGTGAATTTGTACCCCTCACAAATTAACCATTTGCATTCCCTCACCTTAGAAAAGTTAAACCCAACAATTATTTTCCACTTCATCCATTTTTCTTCCACCCACTTGGAGGTTTTCTATAGTGTTAGTGGGGGATTTTTTGTTGAGGATGCTAGCATAGCATGCAAACGTCTGCATGGCATGCTACCGTCCAGACAAGATTCCCACTTTTGGAATCTAGAGAGGCATTACAACTCACCATTGGTGATGCATTGTAATGTTCCTATGCCTCTTGAATGACTTCAAGCAACTTCCTTCCATTTGTTTCACCTTGAAATTTCTCTTTCATCCATTGACACCGACTTCTACACACTTCTTCTCACTTATAAAAATTTCTTGAACTCCATTATGTTGTTACACTCTTCAACCATTATTGAAGCTCAAAGGGGTTACTCTACCATATTTCACTCTTGTTATTATGACAACGGTGGAACTTACAAGCTTGCAAGATCACATCTCCATTCACGTGCTTGAGGACACCTTGTTTCGGAGGTGATATCCATTTCATTTAGCATTTTCATTTGATTTAGTAACATAGTTTTGTTAGCATTGCTTGGTATTACTTTATTTCCATTTCTTTATCACATTTTCTATATCATGGTTATTTTGGTTGTCCGTGGAGGTGGGAAAACTAAAATGGGGATTTGACTACAGCAAGCCCCAAAACAACCCCAACATTTTTCCCCTTTCTGCTATGTGTAGGTGATTTCATTTGTGTGGAGCTTGTGGGAGGCTAGATGAATTGCGAGTTCAATTTCCTATCACCTTTCACTCTTGTCAACTTCTCTTTTTAAGTAAAAGTATTCTTCTTCCTTTCTCAATAGTTTAGCTCCTTTATGCTTTTTGTCCTTATATAAATCTATATTTTCCAAGTTGTAGCTAGTTCCCTATTAAGTCAACTAAATTTTGTACTCTATGTCTATATGGACACCAACGCCTAGCTGAGACACAAGCATGTTGCATTGGCATTTGCCTTCTACATTGGGGTCCTCTAACAAAGAGTTGGTGGGGTTTCAATTTTGTCTCATGAATTATCTCATCTAATTCCCTAAACCTCTCAAGTTGATAGAAGAATAGTGGTAGATGAATAGCCCTTCCTTTTCACTCTCCTAGGACATTAAAATTGCCTCAAATAATCCTTAGCATGAGGTAGATCAGGGTAGATGATCATTTTGGACCCTCTTGTGACCTAGGGTCCTCTACATTTGGTCTCCCTCTTCTACATTTTGGTAAACCTGATGTGAACATTATAATATCCATTTCTTTATGTTGAGGTTCTCTTGGTTGTATCTACTTGTTGGCCCTACAGTTTCCATTTAACCCAAAAGATCGACCTATTAATGCCCAATATAACCTCCATAGTTAATAGATCCACAAGAGGCAGTTAAGCCATGTCATGAATTTTGAGGGGAGCATTGACCATCTACCCAAAACTATCCCCTTAGCATTACTCGAGGGGATTCAAACCTAGCACCTTTGGATCTGATACAACTTATTGGCCCTATAGTTGTCATTCCACCAAAATATTGACATGTTAATTCCTAATAGAACTACCAAAGTTATCAGATTGACAAGAGGAAGTTAAGCCATATCACGAATCTTGAGGGGAGTGCTAACCATCTCCCAACACTACATAGGTTGTGAGCTTGCACATTGTGAAGCTTTATGAGGTTCAAAACCCAATCTACAACCTCTGAGTACATAGTGAGAAGGAGTGCACAACATTGACACATAGAGATGCACTTTACGAGGGTCACTTTTTATCTTGCCTCCCAAGAGATGGTATAAATGGTAAAGACTAGTTACTTTGATGAATCCACTTGTGCCCCTACACCTCCCACCTCTCGTTTGCCTCTGCCTTTGGATGAGGTCAAAGTCATCCCTATTCCTATAGAGCATCTCATGGCTCTAGACAAGAGACTACTGGATCTTCCAAATCACTTAGAGAAAGATTAGAGCATGGCTAGGCCCACTAAGGTTTCTAATGAGATCAGATATACATTAGGAAAATATCGCACATGCATAGAGTTTCTTTGTGGCCTAATCCATTTAGCACAAGAATACATCCCCTCTTACAACCCTCATTCAAGCATTACTCAAAATCATGAGCATGATTCATATGAAAGATAAATCAATGTCTTGATACCCATGACATCAGTATGCATGGCTGAAATGGGCCCTTTCATTAACACCTCCACTCCTAAACAACCTCCTATTGTCAAAGAAAGTAGGGTGCCTCTGGGATTTGAGTTTCTTCCTCTTGGAGCAACCCTGCCTTTAGTAGTAGAATCTCTGGTGGAATGGGGGCTGGTGGTTCTGGTATGTCTTGTGGTGGTTTTGATTGTGGATCTGGTGGTGGTCATGGTGGTGGCTCTTATTGTGGCTATGGTGGTGGCTCTGGTAGAGGCCATATTAGTGGCCCTAGTGGTGGTTCTGGTGGTGGTCACAGTAGTGGCTGTAGAGGTGGTTCTGGAGGTGATTCTTGTGATGGTGGTTCTGGAGGAATATTTTTTGGTCCTTTGTCATCCTTTGATCCTATTTTGAATGCTCTCTTATACAATATGGGTCAAATGCAAAACCAATTGGAAAATATATCTGAGGCCTCTATCCAGCCCATCTTTCAACACGCTTTCTAATGTAGCCCTTTTTTAGTGAAATTTTTGAATACTCCCTTACCTCAGAGGATGGAAATACCTAAGTTTGAGAAGTATGGTGGTAAAAGAGATCCCCAGACACATATGTTAAATTTTAATGTGATGTGTTAATATTTCGTTCACCATGATGCTTTGATGACTAAGCTCTTCCCTTGATCTTTCAAGGCTATAACACTAGAGTGGTACTGTTCCTTGCATGATAACTCTATATTTTCATTTGACCAAGGGTGATCCCACAATACTGGTTTATAATTTTTGGGCAAACTGGACACTGAACTATTTTTTTTAACTAAATATTCACTTTCAAGCTCCTATAGTGGCTAAACCATGAGGAATTTCAAGTTGATGAAAACTAGTGATTTGTGACATTTTGTCTATAGATTCTAAATATCTGTTTTTCATTTTTTTTGGAATCAGATTGCACTTCTTTTTTCATCTCCTCCGAAAACTAGTTTTTTTTGAAAAACAACATTTTTAAGAAGTGACGCTCACCGTATATAACATAAATTTTTTTGTATGAAGGATAAAATTCTAATTTTTTCAAATTTAGATTTGAAACTACAATATATAGCCCATTCATTTAGTTTCATATTATTTTATTAAATATTTTTTCCTTCATCAAGTTTTGAAGTCAAACCAATTACAATTCAAACATAGGCAGACCATATACAGCATAAATTTTTCTGTATGTATCGAAATTCAGTTTTTTTTTAATGGATCAAGGACATCAATACCCAACCTGAACACATTTTTCAAAATTTTATTTTGATAATCTACTATATTTCCACATGTGCAGAATAAAGAGCTTGATTTTCAATGAAAAATCTATTTTTAATAGAACTAAAAAAGAAAATACATAATAAACCAAAACATATTAAAATCGCATTCATTGGATAGCTCATTTTGGGGACTACCATGATAATTTCAAATAAATTTTAAATGAATTCTTTTGATCTCCCAAAAGGTAAATCAAAAGTGATTTTTTATCATCATTTTGATAGGTGTAAAAGAGACTTTGTTGTAGGTATAGTTTAAAACTAGCGGGGTACTATCCAAGGGGGTTTGATCTAAGGTGGTTTGATCAAACCCTATTCAATTGGAATCCTTAAAATGAAAATTTGTATGGATTAAATCATTATATTTTCTAAAAATATGTGATTTTAGAAAAAATCAGAATCTCCCAGAAATCATAAACTAGCTTTGTGGGATCAGCCCCAACTTGTAAATAAGTTTCTTCAGTAGTTCCAAGCTAACATCAATTTGAAGATGAGTTTCTTGGATCCCATCCAATTTAAGAAGGGAGAGAATGAGAACATCATTGGTTTCATTGTGCAATACCAAGTGCTCTTTTCACAAATCTCTTACCTGCTACTTGACTCAAATGTTTAGAAGGTGTTCATAGGCAGCCTACAATGAGATTGGAAGGAGAAGTTTTCCTTGATGGAATATACTTCTTTTGCACATATATGTGTTGTGTTGTGAGAGTACCGAAAAATGGTTGCTCAGTTCAAGGGATCTTCCTCGCCCTCCCATCCCAGATGAAGGTCTATAGTATCCATCTTAGGAAAGGGTAATTTTTTTGCAAATGTAGTTGCCATGACTAATGATTGAGGCCTCAAGCACAATATATAGTTTACTAAGTTATTTGAATCTTATTCTTCTATTCTATAGAAGCTATTTAAAGATAAGATTATAGAATTAGAAGATCCTCGACCATTGAAAGAGCCTTATCCTGACTGGTATGATGGAAACAAATTATGCCAGTACCATTGTGTCCACATGCATGATATTGCACGTTGTATGCACCTGCATCATGAGATATAGGATCTAATTGACAATGGTAGCATCCACCTCCATGGTAAGAAGCAGAATGTGAATAAGTTGCTAGATAAGGTGAATAGTGAGTTATAGATCTATACAGATCTATTTCCATCTTAAACTATGAACTTAATTATTGATCCTTTTGATGCTTCTTCTAAGGCCTCAACATATGTAAATGTGGTCTCATTTACTCCTAGTCCTCCCCCTGAACCTACTACTGGTTCACTCGATGTGACTTTTACATCATAGGATTTACCCATGAATAACAAAGCATCTCCTCTCTATATTCACACTCGCCTCAATGGAAACATTGTGATAGGATTCCTTGTGGACCTCATGAATCATGTGAATATTATTATAAAAGAGACTCTTTTTCTAAATTCCTTACAAAGGGAGGAATATGAGAAGACATAAACCACTATACATACTCATGATGATCTCTCTCTTGCTTTGTGTGGTTCCATAACTCTTTTCATCCTCATGGGACCTAAGGTTGTGGATACTACTTTTGATTTCATTCCAGAATTTGACCTATTCAGGGTGAAGTTAGGCATCCCTTGGCTACCGTTCATGAATGGGGTCTCTTTTGTCATTCATAAATGTTTGAAAATATCTCACAAAGGTATTGTGCATGTCATGCACGACACTATGTATCAGCCATTGCTATCTTGTTGGGGTTATTCCATGGATCATTTTTGGCTTGCCCTAGGTAGTTGGTCTGGTTCCTCCCAAAATGAACCTAATTTATTAGAATTATGTTAAGTATAAGACTGGGGGAAAGGTGCAACAAAAAATGAATCACCCTGTAGCATAACAACAAGCTTCCTCTTCCTCTCAAAATGGGAAGGGGAAGCCTACCTACACTCAAGGAACTTCTTCTTCTTTCTCCACTATTCCACTTATTTGTTCCTCTCGTCCAGTCACGATGCCTTTGACCTGCATCCTCATACATCTTTTGGGGAGTCTGATGGTGCCCGCTTAACGAAAAATCCAGTCATCGAGCGTTTGAATTTCATATCTTACACATCGTTCCTCGACACATTTTGTATGGTAAGGGGAAGGGTCCTCGTGGAACATCTTCTACATCTCATCCTTTGTGGTATCCTATTACTCCTACCTCTAAGGTAGTCGATGGGATCACTGAGGTGCTCGATCTTTCTCTCTTCATTTTGGTTACATAACCTTCTCCATCCCTTCCTCCTATTCCCATCTACAGTCCAACCCTCTACCAAAAATGGATGTGATGGATACTCTTATCGCTAACCAGGAGCCTTTTGTCCCTTCTTAGGTTGTAGCCTCTAGCTCCCATAGCCATAGAAAATTCCTTCTACATGAGCACAAGCGTCAAAGGAAGGCTCTAGCTACTGAGAAGGTTTCCTTGTAGAAGAAGGAAGGGGATCTAGCAACACTTACTTAGGCATCTTATTTTGTGTCCTTCCTTTTTTTCCCTTCTACTTCAGTTATCTCTACCTCAATATTTCTTCTAGATCCCCCTATGAGCGTTAACAATCCTCACCTAAAGAGGGTGCAATTATTCATTTCTCCTTTAGCTAAGAGTCGCCTTCTGATGTCCCTTTCGAACATCCCACCTTTTTCAAAACCTATAGACATGTCGAACACTTCAGTGGTGTCTACCATGATTTTATGCTCTTCCTCCTTGCCCTTTGCTTCATCTGTGGGGATCTCTCATCCTTTGATAAAGAAAAATATGGAGGATGACCCCACTTGCAATGGGGGTCATAAGAAGGTTTGACCTTCTTTAGAGGTTATTTTTGCATTAGCTTGCACCATTCTAATGATGGAGGTAACCTCGACATCCCTAGAGTTCATCACTACTCTTGAATCTTTCGGCGATTCTAGTAGTGGATATCGAGCATCGCCTCCATTACCTATTGAGTTGATGCATGGAACTATTGTAAAGTGCATGTTCAACTCTATAGATGATGTCCCAACTCTATTGGTGAGTTTTGCAAGATCACTAACATTCACCTCACAAGAACTGAGTGGAGAATACATCGAGGGGCCTTCTTCCTTGATTCTTTTTGCAGGATGGTCAGAGCATACCCCCTTGATATTATACCCTTGCAGGCTCATATTCCCTCCCCACATAGTGATCTAGACTGAGAGAATGATGACCTCTTAGTTAATAAGGACTAGGGGGAACCTCTTCTTTATCTATAGATTAGATTGTTTGTGTGTGTTATGTTCCCCCTTTCTTATTTATATGTTCACCCTTTCATATTTACATGTTCCCCCTTTCTTATTTATATGTTCCTAGATGAACCTTTTCATCCTTGTAGGTGCTTGGATACAAAAGTATTTTTGTGTCATAAAAATTCCTCTATTTGTCTCATCATTCTTCTCTTTTTGTGCCTTAATTTTTGACAATTGGGAATGATGCAAAGTGTTGGGAGAACTTAGACCTCCCTTCCATGTTGACAAAATTTTTATTTTTAATTTTTTCTTCATGTTCCTTTCTTCAAATCTTGGAATTCCTAGAATTGATGATCCTTTACTCCTACACTGCTTGCTACCTATCTATGTATATGAGTAGATCTAACCTCTGATTCCTAGATCCCCCTATCTCTTGATTTCTTCATCGTTGCTTATATTTTTATCTTTCTCTCTTCTTTGCTTGCTTTATGATGTTGTTCCTATGTGTTGTCCCTCATTTGTGTAACAACATTACCATAGCTACATCTCATTATGTTTTGTCATCCACAACATCACTTTCATCATTTCTCTTCTCTCCTTAAGATGTCACACACCTCTAAGTTTGGCATGCACCATCCTAAGGGTGGGTTATCATGTTGCTTCAATTTTTAGAAGGTGTATTCGGTGGCCAACGAATCCCTTGTGGAAAATCTCTATTTTTCAAAAAATGCATTCTTCAACATGGATGTCTAGATGAATTTTTCTTTCATCTCAGATTCATAAGATAGAATCTAGACTTTCCCTTATGAGGGATCATTATTTCATTAAAATTCCTTGATGATACAATCATTGGAAAAAAATATTGGATCTCTTTTCAAAAATGTTATCACTTTCAAACAAGAGTTTCCCTTGAGTGGACCCCTTTGAAAGATCTCCCTTCAATTGTTGACTATCTATTTGATTGTCTTCTTGTCTTCCTATGTGGATTCTTTTTGATATCTAGCATGTTTTGTCTACAAATTAACGTGTTACTTTGTAGGTGTGCCTATGAAGTTTCCTTTAAATTAGACCCTATGGAGCCTCTTACATGTGGCTTCCTTCAGGACCAAGCACTTGAGGCACCTCCTTTGCAATTTTGAGGACCTATGAAGTGCTTACATCCTATGGGATCTATTTGTTGAACTTTTTAGCTCCACAGACCTATAGATCCTTTTGTTCACCATCCATGGATCTATAAATCTATGGTGCATGTTTTTTCAACTCTCCTTCTATCTGAGGACTTGTGGAGCAAGCCTCTCTTCCATTTCTTTTGGGTGGGTCATATTTCGGTTTAATTCCTCGATGGTTTAGGTATAAATTTCTAAACTCTTTCAATATACTTTATCTTGCATTTGGTAGCACATATACTCAATAAAGTTGGAACATAATGTAATGGAGTGAATTTTCACCCATAAAAAATTTCCCTTTTCCATTCCCTCACCTTAGAAAAATTAAACTTGGCGATGCTTTTTCACTTCATCCCTCTCGCTTCCACCCACTTGGTGGTTTTTTGTAGTGTTGGTGGGGGAATTTTTGTTTGGGACACTAGTATATCATGTGGATGACTGCACGACACACTGCCATCTTGATATTATTCCTACTTCTAGAATCTACAAGGGGCATTACAACTAGACATTGTTGATAAAGTGTAATGTTCCTGCACCTCTTGACCAAATTTAGATGGCTTTATTATCCTCCATCCATTCACTTTGAATTCTACATAGTTCTTCTCACTTCTACACATTGTTTGAACTCCATTTTGTTGTTACAAACTCTACTTTTCACCATTAATGAAGCTCAAAGGTGTTACTCTTCCAAATTTCACTCTCATTGTTACAAAAATAGTGGCACTTATAGAATTGTTAGCTTGCATCTTCCTTCATGTGCTTGAGGGCACCTTATTTAGGAGGTGATATCCATGCCATTTATAATTGTCATTTGATTTCATAACATAGTGTTGTTACCATTTCTTGGTATTACTTTTTTTCCATTACTTTATTTATCACATTTGTTATCTCATGACTATTCTAGCTATCCATGGAGGTAGGAATATTGAAACAGGAGTTTGACTATGGAAAGCCCCAATGTTTTTCATCATTTTGTTGTCTATAGGTTATTTCATTCATGTGGAGCTTGCAAGGGGCTGGATGAATCATGAGTCCAATTTTCTACCACCTTTCACTCTTGTCAACTTCACTTTTTAAGTTAAAGTATTGTTCTTGCTTTCTCAATAGTTTAGCTCCTTTATGCTTTATGTTGTTATATAAATCTATATTTTTCAAGTTTTTGCTAGTTCCTTGTTAAGTCTTAATTTTATTCCATACTCACTATCCATATAGATGGTAGATGGATGCAACGTCATCCGTCTTCTGCACTGGGGCCCTCTAGTAAATATTTGTTAGGGTTTTAGTTTTGACTTGGGAATTAGCTCATCTAGTTCCCTCAACCTCTCAAGTTGATTGAATAATAGTGGAAGATCAATAGCCCTTCCTTTTATCCCTTCTAAAATATTAAAATCACCTCAAACAATCCTTAGTGTGAGGTAGATCAAGGCAGTTGATCGTTTTGGACCCTCCTATGACCTAGGGTCATGAACGTTCGGTCCCCCTCCTCTATAGGTGGTAAGATAATATAAAAGAAGTATCTAAACATGTTGTTGGATATTCAAGGAACATCCTTTATGATCTACACAACTTTGGTCGATGTCTTTTGGTGTTGCATTATGTTTGAGTTTGTCTTCTAGGTAATTTATGGATATCTAGCCAACAAGGCTTGTCCTCTTCCTTGTGCTTTGTGTTTGACGGTTTGTGCTAGCATATGAATTTTTGTTAAGATGTATTTGGATATTGAATTTTCATAATTATAACCACTTTGATTAAATTCAATTAATTTATGTTTTTGAATCAGCTAGTTACGTGTTTCATGTTTCATCTACACATTTACATGTTGCTAAAATAGGTTGATGCATGCCAGCATGTGATTTTTTTTGGATTACTTTAGAAGATGTAATAATATTTTTTTTCTATTCTCTTCCCCCTAGATAAGACTACACTATTTTTTTGGCTGACTTGTTAAAATCATTGTTTATCTTTCATTTGGTCAACCTAATTGATGTTTTGAGGTATTGCGATGGATATAAATGCAAGAAAATTTTAGATGAAAAATGTGAGAAAGTGTGGAAGTGTATGTGTTTGTGTGTTTTGAATTTATTGCATATCTCATAGAATAGGTTTGAAAGTGTGTTGAAGAAATATCAGATGTGCTTTAACGCCTCAATCAGTAGAGTGTTGTGTTGACAAATATTGGATTTTTCTATAAACATCTTGTATACTTCTTTGAGGTAGTGAATCTCATCAAGTCCTTGTATCTTGCCCTTGAAGTTGTGTTTGCTTCCATTCTACAAGTTCATTTTATCTTTCTCTAAGGTTGTGTGCCTTAGTCTACAAGTATTTTAGTAGTGAGCCTTTTTATAAGCAATGAGCTTCTATATTGTGAGTTAACTCTCACTGTGGATTTTCCCTCATTGGATTTTTCATGTAAATTTGGTGGCATCTTGTGCATGTGTGTTTTTTGTTTCTTTTTTTTTGCTCATAATATGGTTATAGATATAATTTATGTATCTTTCATTGCTGATGGTTGTTGAACTAGTTAGAGGAATAAATTGCTATATATTTTATAGCTACTAATTTGTTCAAGGGTTTGATTTGAAGTTTGAAGAGTTTGAGTTTTGAAAGGGTATAATTTTTTGTAGATACTAATTCACCCCCCCTTCGTATTTGGTGCATTCAACAATATTCACTTGTTTCATTATTTTTTTTGTTTGAGACAGGTAAGGTTCATTTGCATGGGTTGGTGAAGGTGGTAATTAATAATGGTTTGCTTGGATAGTTTTTTGGTCATTAGGTAATGTCTTATTCCTTTTAGCCAAACTAGCAAGCAAAGGCATGGCATCTACACATACACTCTTTAGCACGTTTTCTTCTTCTTTTAACTATTCTCAATTTTTTAAGGGGTAGGAGAGGGTTTCTCTACCATTGGTCTCTTTTCTTCTCTTGGAGGAGGAACTAAAGGAAATATCAAGGGTTGGGAAACCACTATCTCCTTACGTTTATAATTTTTTTTCTTATCAAGGCACAAAGGTAATCATGTATTTGTCTCTTGGTCATTTATATGATATTGGTGGAGGAACTATAACATAAATTCCTAGTGTACTTCAATGAATATATAACTTAGACATGGGTTCATCCACCACTTGTGAGGTAGGAGGAACAACCATAGAAGTCACTATAGACTGATCATCCTTAGGTGGGATATTTTTAAGCGATAATTCTTCTATGTGATTTCCTTTAAACTTTTGATATGACCTAAAAAATAAATTATCTCAAGGATTAATAGGTTCCATAGGTTGAGGCTAAAAATATTCTAGTAAAAAATTCCCATGGGAAGCCAAAATTTTAAACCCACTATTATGGACTGTATATATTTAATTCTCAAATGGTAACTTTATGCACTTGTGGATTATCCATGGGAGGAAATTCATGGAGTATATCCATGGATATCCTAGCTTCACATGAAATTGGTCTAAAATCGAGATGATGGTGAATGATACATCTATTTGTTTTAGTCTAGCTCTAAGTGGAAGAGTTATTGAAACTATCGTAGGGTGAACAAAACCATCACGATGGTAAATGATACATCTACTTGAAATTTTGAGAGTCTATAATAATATTTAATGATTTTGTTCTATGACAATGCAGGTGTGACGGTGAATAATTTTCCAAAATTTGACAAATTTATGATTATGCAATGAAAAATGCAAGTGTGTAAAATTTTCAAAATGAAATCCCAAATCCAATTTTAAGATCTAAAGTGTAGTAGTTTTTAACATTTGAAAATAATGATCTTGATGTCTTTTTGCAACAAAATAATCCACTTTTTAACCTTTTGACTATATGCCAAATACCTAAATGAATGTAATGAAAAATTTCAGATTTGATTTTAGACCTAAGATTACCTAATGAAGATTTGTAAATTTAATTAAGATGTAGATATGACCTTTGATCAATGAAATTAAGCCTATTTTAAATTAGGATGTAATATGGTATGGAATTTTTTTAATTTTATGTTTTTTGATGCAATAATAGATGCCTAAATGATGAATGCAAAACAATGCAATGTTAATCTTAAATCTAAGATGATATGCTTAAATTTTTTGAATATTTATAATGTAAATTAGTCAGGTTCACCAAAAGTGCGATGTTGGAAAAGTGAGACCCTATGATTTAATTAGGATTAGTCACCTTTCCAATCATGACACTTGTGGAATTGAAGATGGGCAAGGGAATTCAAGATTAACTTGCAACCTGAAATGTGAGTCAACTAGCACTTGATCTCCAATTCCATACCTTTTTGTTTTTGTTTTATGTCTTTGGAAATTGAATTATGATGAAATACAATGATGCAATTAGCTAACTATGAAAATGTAATGTTTTGATATGAATATAGGTTATCTAGAAACTAATAATCAACTTTAATGACCAAAAGTGAATAGATAAGACATGTTTGCACATCTAACTTGAAATTGAGCTTGATTTGATTGGACAAGGGCATGGGAACTCTAGATTAGAGATCTAAAATTGAAATCTACTTTCATAATCATCAAGTCCTTGGTCTATGGCTTTTTCCTTCTAGATCTTATTGTCAGATTTTTATTTGTTATTGAGATATTTGGGTTTTGGTATCTTGTCAAGTTGTAGGGATTTAAAGAATCAATAAACAAATACTCTTCAATATTCTTCCAATATTCTTCAAACCTATAACCTATACACTCAAAGGGAGAGGAAGGGGTGTTCCATATAGGAGCTTGCCTCGGTCCAATCCTGTGATGGTATATCTACCTCCACAATGGAAGAATTGATGATAAAGAGAGCTTATCCTTTTGAGGGATAAACAATAAATGATAAATGACTAATGAATCAACAAATTTTTGCAACTCACCACGTGCATCTAATATTCTTGAGGGTTTGAATTCATGCACATTAACTCCAAATCTTGATTTTAATTTGTCTTGATTCGATTTGAAGACCTACAAGCATTAGTATTCACAAAAAAAATACATGCATGAACATGAACAAACTCACATGAAACTTGACATGATGCCTTGATGTTGAAATGCTACAATAATTTTATAAATTCTACTCTTGTTTTCTCTTTGAAGTATAATAATCACTTGTGAATTTTCTTATGATTGCCTCTTAATTGAAATTGTGAAAATACTATGTATTTCTATGCAATTAATTTAATTTCCTTCAAATTAAATCCTGATAGCCAATATTTTAGGAATTTAAATTCAAATAATAAATTTCCAAGCCTAAAATATTTAAATTTGGGGCCATTTTAAGTGGATAAGGGAACCCTTTTCCAAACCCACTTTTTTGGGATCTAACGTGCCAAGAGAAAAATATTAAATTCCTACTTGGGTTTTGCACATTTGATTTCTCAATAAGTGATAAAATGGGCCATGGATTGCATAACTTAGGAAATTATGAGTATGATTAGGTCCAAGCACATATGAGGGAGCAAAATCTAGTGTTAAATTTTCAAGGGAGACAATTTATGATGCTATAATAGCCAAACTATCATTCAATTTTTAAGAGCTCAACTCTTCATTCTAAGACTAAACACATATAGCCTAGGTAGAATTTCATACAATCAATTTTAGAAGATGGATAGATGAAACTAGAAAAGATACAAACTAGCGAAAATCCTAGAGAAATGTTAATGAAGGCAATAAGTTGGGAGAAAATGATTTTGTTCTGAGTTTTGGTTGGCCTTCAAGTCTAATGGTGAAGTTGAAAAACTTGCCAAGTCTATAGTTGGAGCCTAATCCAGTTGGTGTAGTAGAACTAGAGTTGTTTTAATCAATATCCCAATGGGAGATTGTTGGTGGAGCATGATTATCTTCTTGGTGTTGTTGTGAATAGTTTCCAAGTGAGACTTTGTTTGTTAAATGTAGCGTGATCTTATTGGTTATGGATCTGATTTTATTGAGGAGGATTGTAAAGGGGGTTATACCCTTGTAGGTTCTAGAGGTGATTCCCCCCCTTGGTGGGGAGTCTGAGGGTTACGTACCCTATCAAAGGTTTAGGGGAAGTGTCCCAAAAAGCCATATATATATATATATATATATATATATATATATATATATATATATATGTATGTATGTATTATAAATCTAGACCTTTCATCATTAGGTCATAATTTTGATGGTATAGGTTATGTTGATTTTTTCTTTCCCTAAAAGGAAAACCCCTTATATGATGGAATTTTATTGATTGAGTATATTATATTGTTTTGTGTAAATACATTGTGATAGAGAGAAGAGAAATTTATAGTAGCTGTGTTGTAGGTTGTATCTATCCATTTTTTTAGATAAATTGAAGGAAGAACTAGTCGTTTCTCCTTAGACATAACCCATATTGTGTGAACCATGTATATCTATGTCACTATTCTTTTATTTTTAATTCATTGTAGAGGAGGGGGACCAACCACACCAAGGCTCTAGGTCATAGAGAGTTGAGAGCGAAAGGATTCCCTAATCTACCTCAACCATGTAGGTGTTTTATGTCAAGGATATAGAATGAAGAGTAATCTCAGTTCTTATGTCACTCTTCTAACCCTAAGACTAGGTTCTAACTAAGAGAGTAGATTTTGAGGGACGACGGCACAACGCACTAGCATCTCATAGGTGTGCTAGCATCCGTATGAATAGAAAGTGTAAAAGGACAGTGAAGGGTACAAGAAACCTACTAAAATCTTAGCTAAATATGTTCTAGATGATAACTAAAATAAATAGTGAAATTTAGTGACAATGACAAATACAAGGAAAGAGAGTTCAATTCACAAAGAGTCCAAATTTATAGCAAGCTCCACACAAACGATTACCACCCTCGACCAAAGATACTCAAAGCCAATGAGATAGGAATGAAAGTCTACAATTGTGGTAGAGTCGAAATGGACACAATGATGCCAAAATTAGTCTCACAAGACACCAATTGAAGCTTCTATGGTAGATGTGAAGAATGTTGTGATGTTGGAATAGTGAAGACAATAGTGCAACAAGTAGCTTGAAGTTACACAAGAATGTGGAGTGAGAGAAAATTCATGTGTAGAAGATCAAGAATTGCCAAGAAGATGGATAGAAAGTGAAACATAGCCATTTGAAGATGAAATGGGAGGGAAAAAGCTATTCAAATGTAGACAAGAAGGCACAAGGGCTTTAAATTCTATAGTGATAGAAAAAGTAGCCTTTTCTCTTGCTTGTTTTATAATTAACTTTAATTTAACTGAACTAATGATGTCTTGGAGTGGTGTTATAATGTGTTGTACACATTCACACCATTCTATGACCTTTATTTAATAAAATCATGCCTTAAGTGATCCTTTGTAAAGGTATTGTGAAGTGTTGTAACACACTTTCACACTTTTCTAAGATGTATTTTTTTCAATTAAGCCTAATGGACCTCTTTCTAAATAAAATATGCATAATGTGTGGATTTTTTAATTATTCTAAAGTTTTTTATAAAACTTTCACTCTTATTTAGGTTGTATTAATTAATTATGGTTAATTGGAGTTATTAACCCTGTTTTTATTCAAATTTAGGCCTTAATTTTGACACCTCTTGAAGATCTATCCCAACAATCATAATTTAAATAGAAAATTGTTTCATTGGGAAAAGTTTGGTCCTATTAAGCTAAGCCAGGACCCATTCACCCTTGATCATGAATGGGTCCTCCCTTAATAGGACCCCCCTTCCTTAGTTGATCTAGAATGGGATTTTAGCCTTCTTTCAATTCCTGAAAGCTTGGTCCTAGAAACTTAGCTAGGACCCATTCACCCTTAATGGTGAATGGGTCCTCCCTTAATTATACCCCCTTTTTTGAATTTTATTCTGGTGGGAATTTAGTTATGTTTCTTCGCGGATTTAGTGTCAACCATTATTCTTTGAATTTCAGGGTTACTCTCCTAGTTTAGTATAAATAAGGGGTTAATTCAAATTGTTTCTCCTAGCAACTTTGAGAAAGAATCCTTATAGAAAACTTGAGTCTACAATATTCTACAAGAGCACTCATAAGGCATTTCAAGATAGATTTATAGTGTTTAAATTACAACAATTCAAAGTCATATCATAATTTCAAGGGCTTGATGCATGCATTCATGTTGTTGAGTTAAGAGGTGGATGTAGCATTGAAGATCTATTTACAATTATTGTTGACATCATTTCCATGGATCCAAGATCTACATTCTTCATGGCTACTACATGTGTTAGTTTGTAGATTTGATTCACAAGACGTCATCCAAGGTGATACCATTTACATATTTCATATTGCTTGGTTCATTTCATCATTTGGTTTAATTACCTACAAGGGGTTTGACTAAGGCAAAGCCCCATTCACTAACAAAAAACAAGTTTTTCTACCCTTGAGTGTATGATTGCATATTTATAGGTTGAAGATCAAGTTGGGCAATATTTGGAGCAAGATTTTCAAAGTTGCAAAGTTGCCAAAGTTTCCATTCAAAGTGAAAGGTCATGGAAAGAGCTGTATAGAATTGTATACATGCTTCTAGAAGTTGATAATAGGGAATTCAAGAATGCAAACATCAACGAAAAAGATCCTGAAATTAGTTTTCTAAACCCCTAAAAGGAACCATTGGCAACTAAAGATGAATGAGTCCTCCATAACTCAAAAACAATTTTCTAGTGAGACACAACTTTTTACGCTCTAAAAACATCCCCCATAGTTTCTATAATAGTTATATTGCATTTTTTGTTATTATTGGCATCTTATTTTACATAATTTTAAGTAGTTAGGGCCCTAGAAAAAAATGTGGTATATCCTCTTGTTTATGCATTTGGGTCTACCCTATATTTCACCCTAATCATTTTTGGTGAACCTGACATTTTCAACATTGGAATTTTTTAATTTTTAGAGCCTTTCATTGCATATCAAGTTGAATATTGAATTCATTGAATTTAGATTTGTATTGAATTAAGATCTCATTTAGGGTTTCTTGTTTTAAATTTAAATACTGCATATCATATAGGGTTTAGATTTGTATTGCTTTGCATCTTTCTAAATCTGAAAAAATACAACCAAAAAAATTAGTCATTTTGCATCTCATTTAGATATTATTCAATTGATTTTGAAAATAAATAAAAAATTGCATTTCAAATTAGGTCTTTCATTTCATCTTTTCATTACAATTTTACATTGAATTTCTAGAAAATATAAAGTTGAACCTTATTGTGTAAAACCTGCAATTGAAAGATATAAATGAGAACTTGAAAATAATTAAAAAGTAGTTTAAAAATACCTAATTGAGACCCATTCACCTTTATTGGTGAATAAGTCCCTGATCAGGTCTGATCTATACCTTCTAGCATCTTAAAAGGAATTAAAATTTACTTTGAAATCCACATAAAAATCCCATAAATACCTAAGCATGACCCATTTGCCCTTACTGGCGAATGCGTCCCTATTAGCTACAAATCTACATTTTTAGGATATTAAAATCTTAGGTTTTAGTTTCTTTATTTGATGTTTCATCAATTTCATTGCATTTAGCTTAAATTCCTTCATTTTAGTGCATTGTTAAAATTTCAAAATTGTATATGAACATTTCATTTTCAGCTTATTGCATTTTGTAATCAGTAAATTATATTGCTTAGATTCTGAAAAATTGCATTTCATTCTAGGTTATTACATTGTCCCTTTTCCATTCTAGGGTTTGTAAACTAGTATTGTAAAAGTATGAGCTTTATAACTTGGTTTTCTATTCATAATACTATTAAATAAGACATAGCTCGAGGATCATGTCATCCCACGATATCTCACTTGTCGTGGACCTTGGATTTTCTAATTCTCTTTTCTGATAGTGTTGAGAATCAACCCTCCATGGATCATAGTTTGCATACTTCACTTCCTAAAACAAATTTCATACAGATTACCAAGACCATCCCTACGATTACCACTTCCACTCAAACTTTGGGGTCTACTCAAAGGCAAGGTGGAATTCCAATGTCCACATACACTAGTACGCACAAATTACAAAAACATTCCAACCCACAAACACATTCAAACCTAAAACAAAATTCCAACCTACAACCACCTTTCAACCCACAACTACCATTGAAC
The DNA here is from genome assembly GCA_007115665.2 of Sequoiadendron giganteum. Taxonomy (NCBI): domain Eukaryota; kingdom Viridiplantae; phylum Streptophyta; class Pinopsida; order Cupressales; family Cupressaceae; genus Sequoiadendron; species Sequoiadendron giganteum. The sequence continues at coordinate 153,796,629 of CM021109.1, read as the reverse complement.
CAACCACAATAGTCATACCCACTAGCATGATATACACTTCCATAGGTATTCTTGCAGGAACTCCTTCCACCTTTGTTTCTTTGAATACAATACCCCCTAAACAATCCACCTTCACAAACCTAAAATTCATTGGAATTCCACATAAATACACTAAACCAAATTATTACCCTCAACCTTCCAACCAAAATGACCCTCTCATTAACTCACTTTTGCAAACCATGACATCCCTTCAACAACAAGTGGCAACATTACAATAGAACAGTAATGGCCAACCTTTAAAATACATCAAGTCTACCTCGTTTTCCCTCGACATATTAAGAGCACAAATGACACAAGGCATAGAGGTCCCTAGATTTGAGAAATATGGTGGAAAATGACATCCTATAAGCCATTTTTCCACCTTCACAGCCTTGTGTAGTGATTTTATCTTCGAAGATAAACTATTGGCTAAGCTATTCCCTAGATCTTTGAAGGATACTACTTTAGAATGGTTCTCCTCTTTACCAAACAATTTAATAAGTTCATTCAATGAAATCATTGATTCCTTTCACAACCACTTCCATATTCACATGGGTCCCAAGATGAGCCTTGCTGATTTAATGACATGCAAGCAAAAAGAGGATGAGAAATTGAGTGATTTCATAAGAAGATATCAAATTATTTATTCACAAGTAAATAGGGTATGTGTAGGATCATGATGGGATAAAAAGTGGCAATATGTAAGTGATATGATGGCCCATGTGGCTAACAAATTTTATTTTACCTAAAATTGATGAAACGAAAAGGGTTTTTAAAGGAGATTCTTAGCTTTCCACCAATATAAATTATCCTTTACTTTGAATTTAATAAATAAATTTTATTCATTTTCTATTTGAATTATGACTAAAGTCCTAATTGATAGGTTGATTTAAAAAAATCTATAGATTTCAAACAGTATCATATTTTTTAAATCCAAAATATGTTTCACATTCTATGCTTTGTATACTATAGGATTAAAAAAAATTGAATTTCATGAAGTTTTGACCAAGTTAAGGTGGTCAAACATACGATTTTTATATTTTTTAAAAGTTGTAATAAAAAAATCATAATTAATTATTTACTTGGAAAAAAATTACAAAAAAATATGCATCACATCATAACATGAGCCCTCTACTTATATCTAAAATATTATAAAAAATATTTATCATTTTATTGTGGTTAGGGTGGTCAGACAGACACCTACTTATTTTTTCCCTAAAATTTAAGTACTACTACATTGAAATTTAAAATTTTCACCAAATAGATTTTCTTTAAAAATAAACTAAGTATTTTAGAAACTACATTCAATTTGCTACAAATTCTATTATTACATATTTTTGAAATTCTTATTCATTTTTTTACTTCAAGTTGCCTAACTCTAGTTTTCTGAATTTTCATCACCACTTAAGGGCCTACTTTTTCCATGATGATCTTGCACATACCCAACATCAAGATTCCCAATGATGACCTTCAAAGAATGCTCATTTCCAACTTACAAGATAAAATCCAAAGAAAACTTGAAATGTTGAGGTTTCCATCCTTCACACAGTTATGTATAGCCTTGTGTGACCATCAAAACTCGGTTGGTTGTTGCGATGTGAAAAATCACCCTAGTTGTCTTGAATAGTCTGAATCCATAACTTAAAGAAATTATCAACCATTCAAGAAATAGAATAATGGCTTTTTACAATTAAATCCTCCTTAGACAAGTCAACAAAACAATAATCAAGTGGTTGCTATAAAAATGACAACTCCTTTTGGGGATAGGGAGAGAGAATTCACTCCTTTACCTGATACCCTACACAATATCATGTTGTATCTTATTGAAAAGAAAATTATTACCTTACCTCCTATTAGAGAATGTGATCCTACTATTCCATTGCCCAAAGGCTTTCAAAAAAATGCTTATTTCCATTACCATCAAATAAATGGACATAGTAAAAAATATTGTAAGCATCTTAAACATATTATCCAAGAACTTATTGATTCTAATCATCTACTAATCGAAGGTGTGAATGATCAAGGTAACAAGTATGTAGCTCCTCCTAATCAAAATTTACAATTTTTTACAAATCCCATGCCTAAGCACAATATTTTATTTGTCAAAGCTAGTGAAATGAAGACTGATGTGATGAATGTTGACATGAATGATGAAAATATGAATACCATTGAACAATATCCCATGAATGGTGTGATAGAATTTATCAAAGCTAGACCTCATACTTTGGATTGACTAGACAACCTCTTGACATAGATTTCTCACAAAATGACATACCTATACATGCACCTGATGGTCCTCTTTACATAGCTGGCCAAATAAATAATAAGCCCACTAATGGGATATTGATTGATCATGTCTATGGAGAGAATGTGATCACAGAAGAATTCTTATATGTGCATGAGCTATATCAAGATAAATATGACAACCCGAAAGAATGGATCAAGACACATAAAATATTTTCTCGCCTTATGATAGGCTTGATAGATCTCCCTTTAAAGGTGAGACCGAAAAAATTAATAGTCCCATTCTCCATCATTCCACAATCAGAATAATTTCATGTGAAGTTAGGCTATCCATGGCTTCTCTCCATGAATGTCATCCCTTTGGTTGTCCATAAATGTCTAAAGTTTCCATTTGGAAATGAAATAATCACTATGCATCATAGTGGATTTCGTCTTCCCTCAACAAAAGAGAATATTTCACTAGATTACTTTTGGCCTGAGCCTAGATGGAACCTATCAAGCCTCATGAAGATTTATTTTTCAAATCATATAAAAATTCAAAGCAAATAAAATAGTAGAACTATCCTTTCACCTATAAAATGAACCAACTACCCTTGTCTATAAGAATGAATTTTCACCCCTAACACAAATTCCATTTTACCCCCTTACACTTTAGAAAACCTAAGGTGGAGGTTTAATTCCACTTAAGCTCATTTTCCACATCACACTTAGCACCCTGTTTGTGTGTCAATGGAGGCATTTATGTTGGGGATACCCATGCAACGCATAGACGTCTATGTGGCATGCTTACATCCTTGGCAGATTCTTGTAGCTGGAGTCTGCAGAGACATTACACTTTCAATTGGAAGTCAAAGTGTAACACCCCTTTCTGGTTGGCCAACCTGAATATGGCCATTTTTCATCTTCTTCCTTCATATTCTTCACCTATTCTTCCATTTTCAAGTTAGTTGATCATATTCACAAATTGACACATTCTCTCCACACTTCAAGCATCCATCCACAAGCTTTGTAGCAACACTTCACACTCCATTGCAGCAATCTACCACTCCATCACTTTGATAGTGCGAGTGCAAGAAAAACACCATTGCAACAGAGGCTTGAGTTCCTCTCATTTTCTCCCCACAAGCCTTGAGCTCTTTGGATGGAGGTGGTAAGGTCCTCTTATCTTCTCTATCATTTTGGTTGAGTAAGAACGTACTATTTTGTAGTGTCTTTTGTTTACATAGCTTGTATTCCCTTCTTTAATATTATTTATATCATTGCAAAATTATCTTTCCATGGAGGTGGAAACACCAAAATGGGGGTCTAACTGAGGCAGACCCCTAAACAGCCTGCCAACATTTTCCAGCTTTTCTATGTGCAGGTGGAGATATCTCAGAGCAAGCTAGTGAGAAGATTGTTGTACAAAATTATCTTCATCACCCTTGTGGTAATCTACTACCTTTATCATGTTTGGCTATATGTTTCATTATTCTTAGTCTTGTTCTTCACTTTCTGAAACTTCTAAATTAGGTTGTTAGTCCTTCTAACTTTTAACCTCGTCTCTCTGATTTTTTGGCCATATGAATGATAGTGCACCTATGAGATGCCAATGTGTTGCGTTGTCATCCCAGAATTGTGCTTATGTGCTATGAGAGAGAGCTACTTGAGACATAGAGTTGAATCTTAAGATCGACTCACCTAACCTCTTTTAACTCTCGATTCTACAGGATGATCGAAGGACCTCACAGTCCTCATCATTCTCATCTCATCTATCCTAACCTTCCTTTAAGCTGAGGTAAGTTAGGGCAGCCATACTACTCTTGGCCTTTCATGACCTAGGGTCTTGTAGTGGTTGGTCCCCCTCTCTTAAATTTTTGGTGAACCTGGCGTGAACCAACAGCTACCCATTTGTTAGTGTTCTGAGCTTTTTCTCTTGTGCGTATTGGTCATGGTACCCTTGTGTGCTGTAAAATTTTATGAGCTACATAGCCCAGTCTACAACCTCTAGGCATATTTTTCAGAAGAATTTTGTGATGCCTTCTGATGGAAAAGATGAATCTCTCTTCTAGTTTCACTACCATCCTTTTCTTTGGTTCTGCGATTGGTTTATCCATGCAGGAGCACATGTTGCAAGGTGAATCTAGATTCCTTGATGAAATTGATCGTGTCTCTACCCCTCTTGCATCACCAACCTCCTCATCTATAGATGAGCATGAGATCATCCACATCCCTTTCGCATATGTCATTATCCTTAGTAAAGGGTTGGGTGCCTTGGAAAATTACTTGCAAGGAAACCCAAAGTTGGCTAGGGATGCTAAAGTAATTAGTGAAATAAAATACATGGTATGTAAAGATCAGATAGGCGTAGAACTCCTAGCTAATATTAGTGGTCTGGCTGAGGCATGTGCCCCTTCGAACCATAGTCACATGGTACAAGGTGGTCTCTTTGGGGAACAAGAGAGACAACTAAAGACATTGATACCTCCTACATCTGTATACATGGCTAACACGATCCCTTCGATTAGTGTACCCATTACTTCTAAGAATTATGAAACTGTCAAAGTAAACAAGAACTCTTTAGGTTTCCACTTCACCCCTTCTGCTACCTTCGATGGTGGAGGATTTGGCGGGATGATAGGTGGAGGCTATGGTGGCAAAAACTTCAGAAGTGGAGGTGGTATTGGCGTTGGTCACACTAGTGGTGGTGGCATTGGTGGTGGCTCTGGTGGTAGTCATGGTGGCAGTCTAGGTGGTGGCTCCGGAAGTGGTTCCAGTGGTCCTATTTCTTCTAATGACCCTATTCTTAACACATTTCTTCAGAATATGGGGAAGATGCAAAATAAGTTGGTGAACCTTTCCCAAGCCTCGACTCAACCTATTTTCTAGCCTTTCTTCTAACACAACCCGTTGTTGATTGCAATTCCAAACACTCCTTTCCTGCAAGGGATGGATATTCCTAAATTTGAGAAATACGGTGGTAAAGGGGACCCTCAAACACACATTTCCACCTTTAATGCCTTATGCACAAATTTATTCCATCACGATGCATTGATGGATAATTTTTTTCCCGATCCCTCAAAGATACACCGCTTGATTGGTATTATTCTTTGCCTAACAATTCCATCTTCATGTTCAATCAGCTTGTGAACCAATGCCTAAGACAGTTCCAAGCCAACATCGAACCGAAGATGACCTTCTCTAACCTTGTTCGGTTTAAACAAGGAGATCATGCTAAGATTACTGATTTCATAGTGTGATATCAAGCACTCTTTTCATAAATATCATCCCTATTACCTGACTCGGATGTGCAAAAGGTGTTCATTGGGAACTTATAAAGGCCTTGGCAAGATAATTTTTCCCTTATGAATTACCCTTCTTTTACACACCTATGTAAAGCTTTACGGGATTACCAATAGATGGTGGTGTAGTTTAGGGGTTCCTCCTCATGCTCTCTTCCTGAAGGGAAGTCTATAATATCAATCTTTAGAAAAGGTAAATCTATCACAAATGTAGTAGCCATTGTGGATAACAAGTATCTCAAGTGTGACCAAAAGTTTCTGAAGTTATCAAAATCTTACTCTTCCATCTTGCAAAATTTGTTGAGGGATAAGATCCTTAGCTTGTGAACCCCCAAATCAGTTAGAGAACCATATCCTAACTAGTATGAATAAAACACATATTTTCAATACCATCGAGTTAACAGACATGACATTGAACAGTGCATGTGCTTTGCATCATGAGATATAGGATCGCATCAAGGATGGTACTATTCATCTTGATGGGAACAAAAAAAATATGAACAAATTAGTGGTGAAAGCTAATAGTGAACTGCAGATATACATGGACCCATTTCCATCAAATTGTTCTAACATGATTATCGATCCCTTTGATTATGTCTTTTACCCCGAGGTGTATGTTAACATGGTTACTATTACTCCCTCTCCTCATCTTGCGACCGACTCATCGGATGTAATGTTTACTTCGTAAGATGTGCCAACAAATGAAAAACCTTCTCCACTTTACATTCACACTCACCTCAATTGCAACATTGTGATAGGAGTCTTAGTCGACCCCATGAGTAGAGTAAATGTCACACAGAGGAGACATTACTCTTGAACTCCCTACAAAGGGAGGAATATGAAAAAAAAATCCATCATCCATATGCATGATGGAATTTATCTTAAACCTTATGGATCGATAACATTGTCCATCCTGATGGGACCTAGGAATGTAGATGTGGTCTTCGATGTCATTCCCGAGTCAGACCTTTTCAGGGTGAAGCTACGTATACCTTGGCTAGCTTCCATGAATGGAATCACCTTTGTAATTCATAAGTGCCTTAAGTTTATCCATTAAGGTGTCATCCATGTGGTGCATGATACTAGATATCAGCCTATGGTATCTCATGGGGGATACACATTGATCCGGTGGATATTTTTAGTGAAAATTGAACTGTCTCATTTCTCTCCAGAATCAGCACCATTAGAAAGAGCTCGACATCCTGATTCCAACGCAACTTGAACGAAGTGAAAAGGAGTCCGTTTGCACAAGCTATGACCAGTCAAACCTTGGGTCAAACTGGGATCAGAGGGCATCCAGGAAGTGAAAAAAATGATGTCATCAAAATTTTTTGAAGTTGGCATCATCACGAAGAGCTCGTCAAGACGATTCTGACGGTGTTCATTTCGTCGAAATCCGACATCGGAGGCTCAAGATACAGCTGGTCAAAGTTTCAAGTTGACTTGGTTGACTTGAAGGTACAGTGATGACGTTAGCATCCATACATGATGATGTCAGCACATGTGCAAATCAAAGGTGGACCCATTCGCGGTTGACACGTCTCATCTGTATGATGTCAGCATCCATGTGGCAGCACAGTCAGCAGTTCGTATGCCACGTCATCATCTGGGTCAACATCCACGTCAGCATGTCAGTCAGCCGGTCTGGAAAATCGAGCTTGGACATGTGGCATGGTGAGTTGCAAAAAGTAAAGTCAACATCTGCATCAGTGGACACATCGGCAGGTTCCTGTGAATAATGGTTTGACACGTGGCATCCTGGTACTCGCCCTCTTTCCACCTGCGGATGAGTTTGTTCTAACAAAAAAGTTTGTTCTAACAAAAAAGTTTGTTCTAACAAAAAAGTTTGTTGTGTTTTGAACCCACAACCTCCAACTGGCCGAAACCGCCGGTCACCATTGCACCAAACATAGTCATCAAATATATTTATGGAGCGGTTTTGTTTTATTATTTAGTGATTTTGTTATTTGTTATAAAGCGTGGCCGGTGGGGTTGGAACCACCGACCACTGTTGTAACAAAATCAACACTCACCGCTATACCACCAATCGCGGCCTGTTATATGTGTGTGTTCGATTTGTTTTGTTAAAGGTTTGTTGGCCGAAGCATAATATATGGCTAGTAAAGCCAAAAATAAGCACAACTACCTTATCTATCAAAACCATAAACTATTAGGGGACAAAAGGGATGTTGTATGAGATATTAAGAGGGTGGTTATTCATTTATTATCTTTGTTAAGCCTTATTTGGCTAATTTCATGTATAAAAAGGGGGTGTGAGGTGAGAGTGGGGGAAGTTTTTTTTTCAGGTGATGAAGTATTGAAACAGGTGATACAAAGAGAGGTGCTGGAGATTTTTCAAGCCATTTTTGTACATTGGAGTATTGTTATGCTGCCGAAGTGCTTGGAGAATGGTTGTGGTGCTTTTGTAATTGAAATGGAGATTAATCAGATCGATCTCTCTATTGGAGTGTACCCGGAGATGTAGTCATGTTTGTGACGAACTCCGTTACCAATTTGTTTGCATCTCTTTCTCCATTCTTTTCTCTCATTTTGTTGTTATCACCTTGTCATTTTAATTATTTCCATAAGTTAATTTTGATGTTATTAACTTGGAATAATCATTGTAAAAGTTAAGCATTCAATCTGTAATTTAGTCTAGATCCGTTTATAGATCACTCATTGGATCACTTTTGGCCCACTCCGATTGGTCTACTCCCATAAAGAACAAACCAACTTTACAAGAACTATGTGAAGTATAAGAATGGAGGCAAAGGACAACCGAAGTTGGCCCTTCCTATAGCTAAGTCGTCAGCTTCCTCCTCCTCCCAAAAGGGAAAGGAGAATCTCGCTCCCTCTTGGATTGACTCGTCTAATCCCCTTTCTTGGGAGGAGTATTGGATGAAAAATCCTAGGCTTTACCAAATAAGTCTGATGATGCCTCCTTAGTGAAATCCCAAAATCAGGATATCGAACCTCCCTAACAGATCACCTAGACCTTGGTACTATCTGTATGGATGAAAGAGAGGCTCATGAAGAGAATTTTCCCCTCGACCTCTTCTCATTCCCCCAAGCAGAAAGAGGCCCACCACTAAGGTGTTGTATTCAAAACCCCCTACTATTTATGAGCCTACTCCTCCTTCTCCCATCTAGGATTCTGTCCTTCAATTGGAAATGACCATGGAGGGCACTCCCATGGCTAAGCAGAATCCTTTTGTCCCTTCACAAGCTCTGACTTCTGGTTTGAAGAGTCATCAGAACCGCCTTGCATGCGAGCGCAAGCACTGACAAAAGGATCTTCTGGCTAAGCAAGCCTCCCTAAAAAAGTAGGAAGAGATGACTGCACCTCCCACTATGTCCTTCTCTCACCCCCTTTCTGCCTCTGACCTAACTAGTTTTGACTCTCATCCCAGATGTATCGCCTTTCCTAAAGCCCGTGGATATGGTTAATACTTCGGTTGTATCCACTATGGTCCTTTCCTCTTCTCCCTCGACCCTCCTTATTTCATCTGTGGTGAGTTCACCTCCTCCAACAAAGAAGAAGGTAGAGCATGGTCCTTCTAACAATGGAGGATGTAAGAAGAGTCTGCCTTCTCCAAAAGGTGGCCCCACACTGACTTGTTTTGTCCTAGTAAAAGAACTTGTCCCAACCTCCCCTAAGTTTTTCACCCCTCCCAATTCTCTCTGTGAGCCTAGTGGTGAACCTCGGGTGCAAACTCCTTCGTTCACCAAGGTGAAGATGGCACTCCCATCAAGTGTATGTTTAACTGGGTGGACAAAGTTTCAACCCTATCATTGATATTTGGGAGTTCGTTGACCTTAGACCCACAAGAGTTGAGTGACGAAGACCTCACAGGTCCCTCTACCTTGGCCCTTGTTGCAGGAGGATCGAAAGCTCCTCCCCTTAACATTACACCATTGCAGGCTCGCCATCCTTCCCCTATGATGATCTAGAGTGGAAAGCTTACAACCTTTTGGTTGACCAATGTTAGGGGGAGACCCTCTTCTTGATCTTTAGATTAGATGTGTGTGTGTTGCAACATGCTCCCCCATCATCATGTTATATGGGCTTGGATGACCCTCATCACCCCTATTGGTTCTTGGATATAGGCATGATGTTTATGTTATACACCTTCCTCTATATGTATCTTCATTCTTCTATGTTTGTGATTGGCTTTCGATAAATTGGGGATGATGCAAAGCATCGGGAGCATTTAGGCTTCCTTCCATGTTGACCCAATTTTTTATTTTACTTTTTATTTTGTGCATTCTTATTGATTTGGTTGGGGATTGATTATCTTTCACCTCTTACCATGGTTACCTCATATATATATAAATAAAGGCAGATCTAACCCCACAAAACTAGAACCCACTGTGCCCATTGGGTGTACTCTCTTTTATTTTGTTCACCCTTGATCTTTCTCTCTTCTTTTCTTGAGTTGTCCCTTTCATGTGTGACAACACCACTTCTACAATATTTTTATTTTGCAGAGCGCATTCATTGCAAAACATAAATCTTTCCTCAAGACCCTTCATACATTTCATCCCTAGAGTTGTATTCTTGACTTAAAACACTAATGAAAAATGTTTCCTTCATCATGGGTTCATAAAGAAAGGACTTGCGAATCTCCCTACGATGTGGGAATATTCTTAAATCTTCCCCTCGCATGGGTGCATATATCCTCCCTTTTGAATTCCTTGATGAAGTGAACATATTTCAAAAGGATTCCTTGATGACAAATCGATTCGAGAAGGAAGACTATCGATTCTGAATAGTGTGTCCCTTGAGTGGACCCCTCCTCTTCACATTGGGTTCCCAAGGCACCCCTTCAAAAGCCTTCATTCATTTCTATGACGTTTAGCTCGGGGGTAGCCCGACTAGACCAGTTTCACATCTTCATGTCTAAGTCTAAGGGAAGCGCGACTAGACCTACTTCACATCTTTACATCTAGCTTGGGGGTAGCCTAGCTAGACCTCAATTTTCAAACAGCGCATCCCTTGAGTGGACCCTCCTTCCTTTTGAAGGGTTCCCAAGGGACCCCTTTGAAATTCTTACAACTTAGCGATGGTCTGTGTGACTATCTATCCACTGGCTTGTGCGGCCTCTTCCTGATGTGTTCTATCTACAGGTAAACATGTCGCCAACTCTGGCTCTGCAGAGTCCCATTTTCTCGGTCTCCCTCATGTGATATTTCTTGGGGGATACCTTTCTTGTAGGTCCATGGATTTGTAAGGTGCTTTTCCTTGTTTCCTTCATGTGAGAGTTCATGGAGGGTACCTCCCTCACAGGACTGTGAGCCTGTGAGGCACTTTCGTTATTTATCTTTGTAGTTCCATAGAACTATGATGTCCTCTCTTGCACTTTCAAGATTTCCATATTGTACTCATCTTCGTCGCCGGTTCAACATCTCTTACTTTGTTACTTCCTTACTACTCTACTTTACCAAAGCACTCATTTGTACTTATGATCGCTAAAGTGGGTGTAAAATGTATAAGCGTGAATTTACACCCCTAACGCAAATTCCCTTTTACCCCCTTACACTTTAGAAAACCTAAGGCAGAGGATTAATTCCACCTAATCCCACTATCCACATCACACTTAGTGCCCTATTTATGTGTATGTGGAGGCATTTCTTTCGGGGACACTTGCGTGGTGTGCAAATGTCCATGTGGAGCACTTATGTGCCTCACAGATTCTTGTGGCTAGAATCTATAGAGATGTTACACTTCCAATTGGAAGTCAAAGTGTAACACCTCTCTCTGGCTAGCCAACCCGAATATGATAGTTTTTTATCCTATTCCTTCATATTCTTCACCTCTTCTTCCATTTTCAAGTTGGCTGATCATCTTCACAAGCTGAAAAAATCTCTCCACACTTCATGCATCTATCCACAAGATATTTAGTAGCACTTCACACTCCATTGCAGCAATCTACCACTCCATCACTTTGATAGTGCGAGCATAGGATAAAAACCATTGCAACAGAGGCTTGAGTTCCTCTCATTTTCTCATCCACAAGCCTTGAGCACTTTGGAAAGAGGAGGTAAGCTCATCTTATCTTCTCTATCATTTTGGTTGAGTAAGCACGTACTGTATTTTAGTGTCTTTTGTTTACATAGCTTTTATTCCCTTCTTTATCATTATTTCTATCATTACAAACTTGGTTGTTCATGGAGGTAGAAACATCAAAACGGGGGTCTAACTGAGGAAGACCCCTAAACAACCCCCCAACATTTTCCTGCTTTTATATGTGCAGGTGGAGAGATATTGGAGTAAGCTAGCGAGAAGATTGTTGTGTGAAATCATCTTCATCACCCTTATAGTAATCTACATCCTTTATCATGTTCGGCTATGTGTTTCATTCTTCTTAGTCTTGTTCTTCACTTCCTGAAACTTATAAATTAGGCTATTACTCCTTCTAAATTTTAACCTTGTCTCTCTAGTTTTCTGGCCATATGGACACCAATGCACCTGTGAGACACCAGCATGCCATGTGTCATCCCAAAATCACACTTTTGTCCTATGACAAAGAGCTACTTAAGATGCATAGTTGACTTTTAAGATCGACTCGCCTAGTCTCTTTTAACTCTCGGGTTTGCAGGGTGATCAAAGGACCTTATAGTCCTCATCATTCTCATCTCGTCTATCCTAACCTTCCTTTAAACTAAGGTAATTTAGGGCAGCCATACTGCTCTTGGCCTTTCATGACCTGGGGTCTTCTAGTGGTTCGTCCCCCTCTCTCACAACTTGATGAAACAATGATTGAACCAAAAACACTTCCAAGTATACCAAAACAATCTATAGAACAACCTCCTACAATTTCATACAAGAGACCATGAGATGACGCAAACAATCTCATTGTCCCTCCTAAAACCAAACAAGTTTACAAAGTCAAAGAGAAATTGGTTGAGAAACCTATTGTTGTTTCTTCTAGTCCTCCCAACGAAGAGAATGAAATTTTGACTGACAAACCCACTCTTACACACAAAAAATTTGACAATATACTGAAAATAAATCAAATTTCTAGAGAGCATAGATGTAGGCTTCATGCTATTGCTCGTATATTGCAAAATCAAGAAAACAAAAATAACATAGAAAAGAAAAATCCAAACCTAACTAAAGAAATACATGATGACTCTCAACCCTCGCGACAACATAAAAAAAAACATTACATGGAAAGTTTTATTCAACCTCATGTTGTGATTAACTTAGATGATGACATTGATATTGCTAAGATTAATGAAAAGGTGCATGATGAGTTGAATACTTTTTTTCTTCTTCCATGAGCTTAAATGAAAAATCTCCTAAAAAGTGTGTTGAACTTGGTGTGTGTCCTAGTTCGACACTTTCTCTTGTCCCTTTTCCTATTTTCCCACCTTTTGTTTATACCGACCAAGATTGGGAGGAAGATGACCTTCTTTAGGTTGACTTGCCTATGCCTTACTAGTATTTTTCTTTTCCCTTTTTCTTTATGTGATTGAATGTGTGTAATGTGATCCCATGTGACATTTCATTTGATGTTCATATATATTTTGTGCATTCTTCTATATGTACCTTCATTCTTCTCTATGTCATAATCATTTTTCATTCATCTTGTGTTTTCCTTCTAGGGATGATGTAGTGCATCGAGACATTCGTGTTTCTTCCATGTTGACCTGAAATATTTTTCCTTTTTTTCACTCTCTTTGTGTCATTCTTCCAGTTCTGTGAGTATTTGGGGAATGATTATAGTTCCATGCTCTATGAAAACATTGTAGCACAAACATACTGACCCAAAATCCATAGATCCCCTATGTATTTATAGGGGCAACCCTTCCTTCCTATTTCATGACATAACTTGTTTCGAAAACATATGACTTGGCATAGGGTTTTTCAAGAAAAGCTCTCATGTCTTAGGATCAAAAAATTTGGCTAATTTAAATAAATTTCTCATAGTAATGGTGTAGCAACTACTTTAAAGTGGGGGCATACATCGATGACATCTTTTGGAAAATTTCATGGCATGATTTTTAGTTTTTCTTGTGATGTTTCCTCTTCTTGGTGATTTCATTGGGTTTGATATCATCCAAGAGTGTACGATCTAATATCATGGCATGATGTGAACAAGGCATCCCATGGGCAATGATTTGACACTTTTGACTTATCCTCTCTTGGAGACATTAGGCACAATGCTCCCTAAGAGGGAGATTGTTACACAAACAAAGAAAAATCCCCTTTACCAAATATTTTACATGACATTCAAAAACATTTACAAAATAATTTTCATTGTGGCACCTTATCGAAGTTGTCAAGAGGATAAATTTACTATGGCATGAGAGGCTAATGGGTATGTGCAGGATCATCATGGAAAAAACAGGCCCTTAAGTGGCAATAAAATTCAGAAAATCAGAGTTAGGCAACTTGACATAAAAAAATTGAATAAGTTATCTATATTATTTCAAAAATATGTAAGAATAGAATCTATAGAAAATTGAATGTAGTTTCTAAAAGACTAGTTTTATTTAAAAAAAATCTATTTGGTGAAAATTTGAAATTTCAATGCAGTAGTATTTAAATTTCAGGGAAAAAATAAGAAGTGGGTGTTTGTGTGACCACCCTAACCACAATAAAATGATAATATATTTTTATAAGATTTTAGATATAAGTAGGGGACTCATGTCCTGATGTGATGAATACTTTTTTGTAATGTTTTTCCAAGTAAATAATTAATTATTATTTTTTTATTATAAATTTTAAAAAATTTAAAAAATCGTATGTCTAACCACCTTAACTTGGTCAAAACTTCATGAATTTTTATTTTTTTTAATCCTATAGTATGTGAAGCATAGAATGTGATGCATGTTTCAGATTCAAAAAATTTGATACCGTTTGAAAGTTATAGATGTTTTTCAATCAACCTATCAATCAGGACTTTAGTCATAAATCAAATAGAAAATGAATAATAATTATGTATTAAATTCAAAGTAAATCATAATTTATATTGGTGGAAAGGTGAGAATATCCTTTAAAAACCCTTTTCGTTTCATCAATTTTGGGTTAAAAAAAATCGTCAGCCACATGGGCCATCATATCACTTAGATATCACCACTTTTTGACCCATCATGATCCTAGACATACCCTAATATGATTCTCTCATTTTCCACCTCATTGGTATAAGTCAACTATTTGATAGACTGAGATTCCACTACCCTAGAGTGAGAATACACATTTTTAGGACAACTCACCTAGTGGACAGACTGAGGTTCCACTACCCTAGAGTGAGCAACACGTGTTATGGACAAACAACCCCATTCCACATTGTGTTGAAATGGTTGTGCTTGGTCCTTTGTTTTTATTTATTTCTCTTGGCATTTTCTAGGGTATGATTATGTATCTTTGTTATTCCTGTATACTTAACTTGTGTCTTGAATGTCTACTTTAGTGTGAGTTTGACATGGGGTCATCCTCTCACAAAAGTGGGGGAAAAATGTAGTGATGGAAAAAGTAGCCTTTTCCCTTGCTTGTTTAATAATTGACATTAAATATGAGCTAATAATGTCTTGGAGTGGTTTTGTAATGTGTTGTACACATTCACACTACTCTAGAACTTTATTTAACTAAATCATTCCTTAATTGATCCTTTGCAAAGGTGTTGTGAAGTGTTGTAACACACTTTCACATGTTTCTAGGATGCATTTGTTTAATTAAGCCTAATGGGTCCCTTTCTAAATAAAATATACATGTTTTGTGGCTTGTTTAAGTGTTGTAAAGTGTTTTAAAACACTTTCACACTTATCTAGGTGGTCTTAATTAATTATGGTTAATTGGAGTTATTAACCCCTTTTAATTCAAATTTAGGCCTTAATTTTGACACCTTTCGAAGATCTATCCCAACAATCATAATTTAATTAGAAAATTATTTCATTGGGAAAAGTTTGGTCCTAGTAAGCTAAGCCAAGACCCATTCGGCCTTGATGATGAGTGGGTCCTCCCTTAACAAGAACCCATTTCTTAGTTGATCTGGAATGGGTTTTCAGCCTCCTTTAAGCTCCCCAAAGCTTGTTCCTGGAAACATAGCTACGACCCATTCACCCTTAATGGCAGATGGGTCCTCCCTTAATGAGACCCCCCTTTTTGAATTTCCCTTTGGTGGGAATTTAATTATGTTTCTTCCCAGATTTAGTGTCGGCCTTAATTCTTTGAATTTCACGGTTAATTCACATTGATTCTCCTAGAAACTCTGAGAAAGCATCCTTATAGAAAATTTGAGTATACAAGAGTCTACAAGAGCACTCATAAGGAATTTGAAGGCTGATTTCAAGTGTTTATTTCAGAAATTCAAAGTCATATGATCATTTCAAGGGTTTGATGAATGCATTCATGTTGTTGAGCTAAGAGGTGGATGTAGTATTGAATATCTATTTGCAACTATTGTTCACATCATTTCCAAGGATCCAGGATCTATATTCTTCATGGCCACTACATGTTAGTTTGCAGATTTGATTCAAAAGGCAGCATCCAAGCTAATACCATAATTTAAATATTTCATATTGCATGATTCATTTAAGTCATTTCATCATTTGGTTTAATTACCTACAAGGGGTTTGACTGAGGCAAACCCCCATTCACTAACAAACAAAAAAATTTTCTGCCCTTGATTGTGTGATTGTAAATTTATAGGTTAAATATCAAGTTGAGCAAGATTTGGAGCAAGATTGTCAAAGTTGCAAAGTTTCCAAAGTTGCCATTCAAATTGCAAGATCACATAAAGAGCTCTACATAATTGTATGCAGGCTTCCAAAAACTGATAATAGGGAATTCAAGAGTGTAGACATCAAAGAACAAGATCCTAAAATTAGTTTTATGAAACCTTAAAAGGATCCATTCACCACTGAAGGCGAATGAGTCCTCCATAACTAAAAAAAACAACTTTTTGGTTAGGTACACAACTTTTTATGCTCTTAAAACATCCCCCATAGTTACTATAATAGTTAGGTTGCATTTCTAGATGTTATTGGCATCTTATTTTACATAATTTTAAGTGATTAGGGTTGTAGAAACGTAAGTGGTGGATCCTCCTGTTTATGCATTTGGGTCTACCCTATTTTCACCCTAATCAGTTTCATCACTAATGGAGAACATAACACCTCTACAGATTCCAAAGGTAGGAATCTTGTTAGGATGGCAGTGCACTGTGCACATGTCTATGCACCATGCGTGCATCTCTCGATATAATTTCCCCCACTGACACTAAAAAATGCACCAAGTGGACGGATTGAAAAATGAGGATGTGGAATTACATGGTCGTATTTAATTTTTCTAATGTGGAGGGTGCAGAAGGGGAATTTGCAAGGGGGTGAAAATTCACTCCATTAAATGTTTCCCCCACTTTAGTGAACATGAGTGCCAATGAGTATTCAATAAATTAGGTCAAAAGAGTTCCAATAAAATATGCCTGAATCATCAAGGAAGCTGACCACAATTTGGCATACTCAAAAGTGTAGGCTAGGAAAATGGCTCCATAGGTACTCTCTTTTGAGGAGGATTGAACAAAGTGCACCAAAGGAAAAAAAACCAATGATGGATAGATCTTGAAAGATGTAAGTGCTTCACAGGTCCTTAGACCTATAAATAAGGTTCCCTCAGGTAATCTCTCTTAAAGGAAGCATGATGTGAGGGGACTTCACAAAGTCGGATTGGAAAGCAGCTTCATAGGTGCACTTGCAAAGAAATATGTTAATCCATAGATAAAAAATGTTAGATGATAGAAATCCATGTAGGAAAGCAAGCAGACGATCAAATAGAAAGTTGAAAAACTTGAAGGAAGAGATTTCAAAGGGGTCCCTCAAGAACCCTTAAAAAGGAAAGGGGTCCACTCAAGGGACACTTTGTTTGAAAGTGCAACTGTATTTTTTGTAAATTAGTTCAACATCAAGGAATCCATTTGAAATATTTTCACTTCATCGAGGAATTTGAAAGGAAGAATTCCCCCTCACAAGGGGAAGAGAAAAAATTCGCTCGCAAGGGAAGGTGTCCCTCCTCGAAGGAATTTTTTTTAAATTCTTTCTTTATGAACCCATGATGAAGGAAAATCATTCTACTAGGGGTCCTTGTTGAGGAATACAATCTTTTGAAAATATTTTCAAGAAAAGATTTGTTGGCCACCAGATTCATTTTCTAAAAATTGAAGTGACATGAGAGTCCCCCCTTAGGATGGTGTGTGTAGAATGCAAAGGAATGTGACATCCTAAGGAGAGAAAATAAATAATGAAAAAGTGTTGTTGTGGCCCATGGGATATTACAAGATGTAACTATGGTAATGTTGTCAGACACACAAGGGACAACACAGGAGAACCACATCAAATAAAAAGCAAGAAGGATAAGTGTAAAGAAAGAAGATATAATAACATCATGAACAAGGGATAGGGGCGATCTAATATTTTGGGGTCACAATTGCTCATAAATATAGATAACTAGATATAATCGTATATAAATAAACTTTCATCAATCCCCTACTATATCAAACCATATGAAGAAGGAATGTGAAAACAAAATAAAAATAAAAGATTGGGTCAACATGGAAGGGAGGCCTAAATTCCCCCCACCAATTATCGAAAGTCAATACATAACAGAGGAAGAATGATGTGACAAATAGAATAATTTTTACAACACACAAACACTCCTATATCCAAGCACCTACAAGGGTGACAATGTTCATCAAGGAACATATTATAAAAACACAAGGGAACACAACACAACACACACAATATAATCTACAAAATAAAGAAGAGGCACCCCCTAGTCCTCATCAACCAAGAGGTTATCGTTCTCCCAATCTAGATCATTGTATAAGGAGGGAAGATGAGCTTTCAAGGGTGAAATATCAAGGGGGGAACCCTTCGACCCTCCTACAAAAAGAGAAAAGGAAGAAGGCCCCTCAAGGTCTTCTCCACTCAATTCTTGTGAGGTGAATGCCAATGATTTCACAAAAAATGTTGATAGGGTTGGGAACTCATCCATAGAGTTGAACATGCCCTTCACAAGAGTGGAATATGTTAACTCAACGGGCAAGGGAGGCGATGCCTAAGATCCACTGCTAGGCTCATTGAAAGACTTAGGAGCAGTGATGAACTTTGGGGACATTGAGGCTTCTTCCATCACTAGGATGACACAAGCCAATACAAGACCACCCTCCAAACAAGGTGAGCCATTCTTTCGACCCCGTTGCTAGCAGGTTTGTCCTCCATATTTCACTTCATCGAGGTATTTGAGACCCCCATAGATGAAGTAGAGGGTGTGGAGGAGGAGTAGAAAACTATTGTGGACACCACCGAGGTATTCAACATATCCACAGGTATACAAAATAGTGGGATATCCAAAAAATACATCAACAAGGGAGGCTTAACTAAAGGAGCAATGAATACCTACACCCTCTTTGAGTGAGGATCATTCATGCCCGTGATGGGAGCCAAAATCAAGACTAAAGCTAAAGAAACTGAAGTAGAGAGGATGGGAGACGAGGACACATCATGAGATTTCAAAGTAGGAGTTGCCAACTCCTCTTCCTTCTTCTGCAAGGTGGCCTACTCAGCGGCCAGAGACTTCCTCTTAAACTTGCGCTCATGTGAAAGGCATGTTTTGTGACTCTAGGAGCTAGAGGCTACAACCTAAGAAGAGATGGAAGAATCTTGTTCAATAATTAGAATATCTATCATAGCCATTTTTTGTGGAGAGAGCGACTCTTGGACAGGAATAGGAGGGAGAGATTGAGAGGATGATGGAACAACAATAGGGGGAGCATGCTCCAATGCCTTAGTGATAGGCCTCTTCCCATTCACCTCCTTGGAGGCAAGACTAGTATGAGGTTGGGAAGGTTGAGACATAGAGGACACTCCATGGAGAACCTTCCAAGAGCAGTAAGATAAGAAGTTGAAACGTTGAAGGCTTAGGCTTTTGTCAAGTAGGCACCATTAGAATCTCTAGAAAATTCCTAGGAGAAGTCAATGGTGCCATAACAGGGTGAGAGTTAGCAACAAGTAGAACAATGGAAGAAGAAGAAGAAGGGCTCTGGGTGTGCCTCTTTTCTTCCCATTTTCGAGCCAAGGTGGCCTCACGCTCTTCCTTCAAGCAGGCTCTATACAAGATGGCATAGGGAGAAGGAGGGTATGTCACCTTAGGTGATATGCCCCCACTCTTGTACTTGACATAAGTTTGATACAAGAGGTTCATCCTAGGAGGAAATGGACAAATAAGGGTAAGCAAAAAGTGATCTAATGAGCAACCCCCATGTGCAATCGGTGATCTATAACCAGTGTTGTGGACTACATGCACCAAACCCTCATGGGAAAATTATAGGCACTTATGAACTACATAAGGAATTGCATTCATAGCAACCAACCAGGGGATACCTAGTTTCACCCTAAAGAGTTCAGACCTTGGGATGATGTTAGAGTGAATTTACTAGTCTAGGCCCAACTAGGATTGACAAGGTGATGCAACTGATGGGAGGAATGGAAAGCCCATTGTGTGTACAAATAGTGCTCCTAGATTCATCATATTAATCTTTGTGTAATAAATTAATCAACATGATATCCTCAATGATGACATTCACCCAACATGTAGGGTTAATAAGAACACCCATTATAATGTTTGCATTAATACATGTGGGGATGTATAAGGGATATGGTTCTCTATTATGGTTCATCAACAAATGTTGCGAGGTGAACGTTATGGAAGGGGATCCACTCACAGGTTCCACAAATGGGATGGGTAGATGTAAGAAGGAGGCCATTTCTATGTGCATTAATGAAGCTTTTATATGAGCCTCCAAAGGTTAGACGGTGACCCACTCAAGGTTTCATTCCATAATGCTTAGGGTACCTTCTAGCTATGCCACTAGGGGTCGTAGGTTGGGTTGCAAGGCTAGGTGCCTCACAACACTCATACCCACAACACTCCTAGGATATGAGGAAAGGGTCTTTGAGCACTGCCAAATGGAACCAAAATGGTTCATGTCAGGTTCACCAAAATGTAGAAGAGGGGGACCAACCACAACAAGGCTCCAAGTCATGGAGAGTCGAGAGCGGAAGGTTTCCCTAATCTACCTCAAATGCCTAGGTGTTTTATGTCCAGGATAGAGAATGAAGAGCACTCTTAGTGCTTTTGTCACTCTACTAACTTGAGAACTAGGTTCAGACTGAGTGAGTATATTTCAAGGACCTTAATTGTACCTCAAATAGCTCTCTACCAAAGGATAGTAGTGTGGGATAGGGATGACAATGCGGCATGCTGGCATCTCACAAGTGCGCTAGCTTTCTTACAAATAGAAAGTGTAAAAGGGTTTGTGAATTGTATAAGAAAACTATTGACAGCTTAGCTAAAGATGTTCTAAAAAATGACTAAAGCACTAAATGATAGAATAACTAGAATAAGTAGTGAAATATTGTGACAATGATAAAGACAAGTAAAGAGAGAGTTCAACTCACGAAGAGTCTAGTTTTCCAACAAGTTGCACACGAATGAGTACCACCCTTGAACAAAGTCACTCAAGGCCAATGATAGAGGAATTCAAGTCTACACCTGTGGTAGATTCGATGTGGTCATAGCAACGCCAAAAGAATTCTCACAAGGCACCAAGTTGTAGCTTTTATGGTAGATGTGAAGAATGTTATAATGTAGTAATAGCGATGACAATAGTGTAGCAAGTAGCTTAAAGCTGCAACAATGTGCAGTGAGCGAATCTGTCTATAGAAGATCAAGAATTTCCAAGAAGATGGATTGAAAGTGAAACATAGCCATTTGAAGATGAAATGGGAGGGAAAGAGTCATTCAAAGGTTGGCAGGAAGGAACGGGAGTGTTATGTTTCATCGCCAATGGAGAACGTAACACCTCTGCAAATTCCATAGGTAGGAATTCTATCAGGATGGCAATACGCCGCATAGATGTCTATGCATCATGCATGCATCCTTGATATAAATTCCCCCACTGACACTAAAAATAAGTGCCAAATGGATTAATTATAGAATGAGGATGTGGAATTACATGGTCGGATTCAATCTTTCTAAGGTGGAGGGTGCAAAAGGGAAATTTTCAAGGGGGGTACAAATTCACTCCTATACATTCATACATTCATTTCATTGTACATTTCTCTACAATCCTATTCCTAACACTTATTAGGTCCTATTCGCACTAGGTTACCTAAATTTACTTAGGTAATTATCACTTTTTGTATCAATTCATAAGATTAAAACATATTTCATAATCTAATATTGTCTTATGTCCCATCTTGTGCTCTATAACTAAGCGGTTCTCATTGTAATCTTAATCTATTTCAATTTAGCATATTGAATCATATTCATGTACACATTATACATTTGCATCATTTGATAGAATAAAACTATTCTCTCATTTTTGTTCTCTCTTGTGCTTTTATTCAAGTTCCTAGGCTTTGAGTGGCTATCTTCATAGCCAAATCTTGTATGGTACAGTGCATTCTATGGCAACTCTTACATTTAACAACTCTATTTATTGGAATCTTACAAAGGTCATGATGCTCAATTCCATTCCTACTTATGTTGTCATAAAGATAGTGAACATGATACCACTTTTACCGATACTCGAAGCGTAAGAATTGTCGGGAATAAATCTCTTCCAATTTTTCCAATACACTAAGCATAAGAATTGTTAGGAAAAAATCTCTTCCATCACTTCTAGTTATAAAATAGTGCTCTCCTCTTAGGATAATAACATGGATTTCTTCTTCTCTCACTATCATAGCTTTTTATGGATGAATTGTCCCATTATCCCCTTATTCCTTTGTTAGCGAACATTATGGGTCCTTATTTCCCCAATAAGATTGACTCTACTACTAGCATCTCTTTGGATCACAATCTCACTATAAATTAGTTAGGTTTAGCCATTTAGCACATGGCTTCTAACATAATCCTAGTTATTAATTGTCTCCTAATATAAATTTTCAAGTTTTGTTACCTTAGATTTGTAGAGGTTTATACTTTAGATATCACAAATCCTAAAGTCACACCCTTTCGACATTGAGATGAATCAATACTCAAGATAAAATTTATTCCAAAAGGTCTAAACCACTAGTCTATTGATGGGTGGCATCCAATTACCATCCTTAGCACTTTTACAAGAACATTACAAAGACACTTGTTATGCAAATCAAGTCCATTACTCAAGAAATTATACACCTTGAACAAATTGGCTTTCTTGGTAGTCATTTCAATATTGACCAACTAAAGAGTCTATCAAATTGGCTAGTAAACGTCTTAAGACACTCTATTTTTAAATTTAGATTTTAATAAGACTTATGATTATATCGATTGATAGGGGGTTGTTCCAAAATATAAACTCCTATTTTTTCGAATGTTAAAATAGTGGTGAATGATTCTCTTTCCACCTCGTTCATCTTAGAAAGTCTTTGCATGCTCCCTATTCTATTACTTGGTAAGACATGTTGCTCCTTATTCCATTCTTCAATCCAAAAGCCTTTGCTCCCTTTAATGGTATATGGAGAGCCTAACAATTTCTTTCTCTCGAGTTACATTTGAAAGATCAATCTGTCCACCATGGGCTCAATTTTGCGACCTCTTTTATGAAAGAGGCTTGAATTCAACTTGAGGAGCGCCTTCTTGCTCTCCTTCCACACCTTCCTTAATAAGTTATCGATTCCCATTTCCTGTACAACTTTGGTCCTCTAAAACTGCCACACAATCTCAATTCTCGGCTTCGAAGCTTTTGTACTTCAAATTACTCATTGACTATCGCCTTCGCTTTCTCCCCGTTGGCCCCAACCACTGCCCTTTTTGCTAGAAGCGGAAGACTATCAAATGTGTTGGTTGTGTCTCATGTCCACCGCCTCTGGTTTTATGTTAGCCTCTGCTCTTCTTACTGTCTTCCTCCGCAAATGGAATTGGAAACATGCTTTTCTATGCCAACTCTTCATTTTCTTCGTATGAAAGCTCCATTCCCTCGCCATGTTGGATTATACACTATTTTCTTTTGGTCTCGAGTTTCAGATGCTTCTTTCTCCCTTCTCCTTGCAAATGGCCAACCTTGCTGTGCTTCTTAAGGAGAACACCTCCGCTTTACAAGATCTCGTTTCACAGATTTCTATCATCAAGCACAGTTGCTTGCCCTTGAAACCAAGCGCTTACTTCTCTTGGCAGCACTCTCCACAGTGAAGATCTGCTGAAACGCACCAATCATTGTTATATCAACAACATCCAAGCAACTGTTAGGCCTGGCTGGAAGGCTCTCATCAATGAACGGTCAAGTTGCGGAGGAATTCAAATGGTAATATTATAGTATTTTATTAATTTACATTCAAATTTTTTTAATGGTAGAGAATTTATACTCTTGCAACAGAGATCATAAATCAAAAAGATAAGAGTATGTACATATCGTTTGTAGCACAATTAAATGACTCCCGAATGAAATATAGAATAATCGTATACCATCTGTAAACTAAAATATAGATCACATATTACTATAAACTATAGACTAAAAATCAGATGGTCGTGGACTATAAGAAATCCATTCCCATATCCCAAACAGTTTTCTGCGTTTCTTTAATCTTCTTACTTTGCACTGGCCATTTTATGTGGTTTTTTGAATGTTGTGCCACTTGGTTTAGTGGTTACCATTGTCTGCGTGGTCGCAGCCATATATTGCCTAGCTGTTTCTCATGCTTTGCACTCTTGGCTTTTCCTTCTGCTCTGGTCCACTCAACAACTCGTAACTATCTTCTTATTATTATTATAATATACATCTTCGCTTATCTGAAAAAGAAAAGACACTCCTAATGCGTCTATTTTAGGCCGATAATATGTAGAGGGTTGGAGAAGTGATGGTCAACGAGACTGGCTATTTCTCTCTCGGGTTGAAAAATCGCACGCAAACAACACAAGTGGATACCCTTTCCAATGTACACCTGTTTGGTAGCATTTCCTTGGATGAAAGTCACTATTGAGACAACGTTAACTTATGTTAAAAAATAGTTAGCACTTATGTTATTCTAAGACATTAATAAGAGATTAATTTTAAAATTTTGTACTTTATTTATGTTAAAACATAATTTAACATTTATGTTATTTAAGATATTAATAGGACATTAATGTGAAATTATATAAATGTGAAAATAATAGAACATTAATGTGAAATTAATATAAAATTAAAAAAACATTCCAATATCTATTCTTTACATTTAATTTATAGTCAAGACATTAATAGATCTTAATGTGAAATTAAAGTTGAAAATAATAGGACATTTAAATATTTGTAGTTTACATTTGATTCATAGTCAAGACATTAATATGGCATTAATGTGAAATTATACAAATATGAAATTAAAGTTGAAATTAATAAGACATTTAAATGTGTACTTTACTTGATTCATAGTCAAGACATTAATAGGACATTAATGTGAAATTATACAAATGTCATTTTGAATTAATATGAAATTAATAGGACATTCAAATATTTGTACTTTACATTTGATTCATAGTTAAGACATTCAATAGTATTAGAATTTATGATGACTCATCATAACAATCACATATTATACCAAATAGTATCAATGTTAATATAATTTATGTCCTAATAAGATGTCTTAAGGGGATCAAGGAAGTTCTCAAAATTTGCTTAAGGGGATCAAAGAATTCAAAGTATGTCTCATGTTCAATCACATTAGATAGATATAATTAGGATATGAATTAAGGGGCCCTAGGAAAAATGATGGCTTAAGGGGTCCTTGTAGGATGTCTTAAGGGGTCTTGATAGGATGTCTTAAGGGGATCAAAGAAGCTCTCAAAATTTTCTTAAGGGGATCAAATAATTCAAAGTATGTCTCATGTTCAATCACATATGATAGATATAATTAGGATAAATTAATGAAAGGGTCATAGGAAAAATGATGGCTTAAGGGGTCCTTGTAGGATGTTTTAAGGGGTCCTAATAAGATGTCTGAAGGGGATCAAAGAAGTTCTCAAAATTTTCTTAAGGGGACCAAAGAATTGAGAGTATGTCTCATGTTCATTCACAATTGATATAATTAATTAGCATATATATGGATTAAGGGGTTCTAAGAGAAATGATGGATTAAGGGGTCCTAATAGGATTGGCTTAAGGGGATCTATGAATTAAGGTCCTAGGAAAAATTATGGCTTGAGGGGATCAAATTTTCTAAAGTTTCCCAAGGAAACCAAATTTAACACTAATATACATGATAAAGTTGTTATACATTCAAATTTTAATTTTTAAAGTAGGAAAACATGCATATAACAAACAAAATATATCAAATATCATTTTTTATATTTAAGCATAGAGTAATTATATATGTATGTATATACAAATTTGGCATATATGCCAACTCAAACAAATATTTACAAAAATGTGACTATGTCATCTCAAGAAAATCCAAAACATGTGGTGGATCATCAAAATATAGCCTCTTAATGCCACATAATATCAAAATGACAATAAATCAATTTTAACTATGTATATAAGCAATATCAATATATCATCAAAAAATGTATTTAAATTTATATAAAACTATATATATACTTACCTATATTTACAAGTATTCCACATGTTGTAGGTTGAATCTGCATCCCCTCTTTTTTGTCTCAAAGTATGCAATGAATATGATGATGGATTAAGGATTTAAAAGAACAATAAATAAATTTTAACTATTTATGTAAGCAATATCAATATATCATCAAACCATGTTTTTGAATATATAAAACTATATATATATATATTTACAAGTATTCCATGTTGTAGGTTGAATCTGCATCCTTCTTTTGTCTCAAAGTATGTGATGAATGTGATGATGGCTTAAGGATATAAGAAGACAATAAACTAATTTTAACTATTTACATAAGTAATATCAATGTATCATAAAAATATATTTAAATTTATAAAACTATGTATACTTGCCAATATTTACAAGTATTCCATTTTTTAGGTTGAATCTACATCCTCTCTTTTTTGTTTCAAACTATGTGATGAATGTGATGATGGCTTAAGGATACAAAAGAAAAATAAATCAATTTTAGCTATTTACATAAACAATATCAATATATCATCAAAACATATATTTAAATATATAAAACTAAATATATACTTACCTTTATTTACTTGTTCCATTGTACCATTTGTATCCTCTCTTTTTTGTAATGCATCTATGATTTTTTCATTCTCTTCCATAAAGATTGTCCATAACTCTTTATTTGTAGGTCCTCCACTATACCTCTTTATTTTTTATATTTTTAATCACCACCAAATGTGAGTAATGTATAATCTTCTTATGTGTTTCATAATCTTCAAATGCAAGAAAACCATTCTTCCTTGCTAAGTATTTTTGTAGCTAAGTGCCAACAACCATCATTGAACATGTTGGATAATTATAGTCATTATCATCTTCTCAAGGTGCTATTAACATATGTTTAGTCTCTACACATCGATCCAACCAATATTTTATTTCCTCTTCATTCTCCTTACATTTAATAACAACATACACATGTCCTGCAAATAAAATTTTATTCAATTACTTGTGTGACATAATTTGACCAATTTACAAACATTCACTCATATATAATGAAATATATTAAAAAAAAATAATAAAGTGAAATAAAATGAAATAAATTGAATTAAATTACCTTCTTTACAAGGTCTGAAACATGGTCATAGTCATCTGATGCAAACACTTGATCATTATCTTCAACTATTTTTCATATTGATCGTGTGTTTGTGTAGGTATCAATGATATTTGCTTCCACTCTTCAAACCATTCAATATTCTCACATGCTTCCCAATCTCCTGAAATACAAAAAATTAAAAAAACATGCAAGCTCCCTTGTCTAGATAGTCCATGTTCTTGCATTCGAACTCTTAAATAAATACCATTTAGTAGATCCATTCATTATATCACAATCAAGTCTAGCTAGAATTTCCTCTTCTTCAACCAACCAAAAGAATCGTCAAACTATAGGGTATATGCTTGATCCTGTAGATAACTTTGTATTACACCAATCCATAATCACACATTCATCTTTAAAATTTACTACATCCTCAAATTTCAATTACTCTATAGCATGAACTCTTTTAACAAATGCACCAACTCCATCATATTATCCTTTACCATTCCTAGCTTTAGAAAAGTTTACATATGTTGGATATTATGTTCCTTGTGAACCTTACTTAACCAATAGAACATTCGAGCATTCTTGTACTCTCCCATAGCATTATTTGACCATATGAGATGTTATTTCATCTCGATTCATCTTTCTCTTAAATTTGTATCAAAATATATTCAAACAATATTGCAAAAAACTCTGACAAGTGTAACCAATTATCACTCAAATAGAAATGATACTCCCTCAATATTTTTCTATCATCTACATGCATGTATAAAATATGAAAAAAAAATATGATTCACCTGCATTGAATTTTAATATTGTGACTCGATTTCCTCTTTCAGAGCAAGAATATAGCTTTTTGCAAAATCAACCACTGATAGTATAGTTCCAACTAGAAATGGGCTTCTACATGTACTAAATTTTCCATCAAGCCATCAATCACGTTGAGAGTGCTTGAAATATTTTGGTACAATCTTACTCTTTAATTTTGATATGAATTCATGTACGCTAATTTTTTCTATGAATAAATCGCAACGCTTTTCAATTTTTTCATATTTTAAAGAATACTCAATATTCTTAAATCTTTTGACATCCACTAATTGTTGTCCAAAATAATTTTCAATAGTTTCATGCATACAAACTCCTAATAATGAGAGATTTCCATGAATAGTGCATTGTCCAAAAATAAATGAACTTAAATAAACGAATTGTGCATCAGTTCTTTCACAAAATAAATCTTCTAGATAAACTCCTTGATTGTTTCAGGTGGCATATTAATACCACATTCCTAAATAATCATGTTCATATGTAAAATACAACATATATATCTTTTTTTTGTTAACTTAGGGGTATCCCCATGACCCAGCCTAGCGCTTAACCTGCCTTACCTTGGACTTACATTTTTTCCAAGTTTGGGTTTAGGAAGGGGTGAACTGAGTATATATCAAAAAATATCATAATAATAACAAAATTGCACATGCATTTTGCAACAACAAGAGATTCATTGCTTCTTAATTTTGACATACCAAGGTTTACAATTTTCAAAAGATCATTGACTTATTCTAATGTTACTAGGTAACACTGAATCATCACAAAATTTTCTATAAGTTTTGGTTTGAATTGTGTCTAATATGTTTTTTGGATGAGGATCATAAACTTTGGACCCCACTCTTAATTTCAAAACATCTCTAGCATTAGATGGCACCCTAGTATTATCCTACCAATATTTTTCAACCAAAGATTTGATTTTAATATTCAATTTCATCTTAGACCTTGGAAATTGATCACTAAAACTCCAACATTGGTTGATTGGATCATTTTCTATACTTTCTCTTCACCTTGTCACTCTTAGCAATGTTTTAGGATGTATTTTTATAATTCCACTAATATTGCTTATCATTCTTTTATCCAAAGTTGTTTTATTAACTATAGCAATTGTTATAGCTCACTGTGCCATATTCTTATCTTTAGATCAACTCTTCTTTCCAATATACTCAATGCCACTAGAAATAGTAGATATACTATGATTAAGTGATTCATCTTTTGTTTTTGATTTCACAAAAATGCCTAACTTTTTCATTACTTTTCTCATTTTTCACATTCTCATCTATTGCATCATCAGTTGACATTGAAATTATATTTTTTCAATAAAAATATTGTTTCTATAATCTATTGGCATACATTCTTATTTTTCTCCCAGAAATATTACCAAGAATATTATCCAAAATCAGAATTTCAATTTTTTAATTAAATATTTTCATTTCCAACAACACAAGGATTTTCATTTTCAACAACAAAAGAATTATCATTTTTATTTTCAACAACAAAAGTATTCTCATTTTATACTAGTTCTCTATGAATGGAATCGATCTCAACATTGTTATATCTAGCTTCTTTTAAATCATCTATAATCAAAATTTTCATATCATTCAAATGTGGATTTGAAGATGTACCTAAATTTGTACCTATTGTCAGATTCTCCATAGAATGGAAAGGTGGATTTGAAGACATACCAAGATTAGTTTCTATAATCATATTATCTTCCACATTCACCTCTTTCAAATTTGCATCATCTATATCCATGGTCTCTTCAATGTTTTTATCTTCAACAGTCATGGAACCGGATGCTCCAACATTTCTCAAATCCTCATTCTTCTATCTCTTTGTTTTTTCACCTCATCTCTCTTTCCTTGAATTTATTTTGGGTTCAATATGGTCTTACTATCTTTCCTCTTTTGATGACATTGTGATCCCATGATTACAAAATTCTGAAATACAAATGAATTTCACTAGTAAAAGTCTGTTTTTATTCCTCCTTCAAATGAGTAGAAATGAATAAAATTTGCTCCAAAACTTTCCCAATTGGAGTGTATTAAAATGCATACCCTTGCATTTTCACACTTTTTTGGGCCCACCTTGCTTTATTTATCCTTTTGTATGGCTTAATTGGTCCTATTTTATGTCCACAAGACCTATGAATGGCATATTTTTTGGTCAATCCTAATATTATCCATGCATAAATGATCTACTAATGATTCTGATTGGTGTCTCCCTGCTTTTTGGTTGGGACTAAAATTCCACCTAGGGCATCTTTATCCCCCTGAGGTTTTGGGACCCTAATTTTGAGGTATCTTAATTGGGCCTCTTTTTGGTGTATGTGCCCCAAGATTCATCACTTGGGACTAAGATGCCAAGGTCTAGGGAATCTTTGTCCTCCTTAAGTCATTTTTGAGATTTAATTTCAAATTCTAGTGGGATTTAACCTCCTTTATTTAATGAATTCATATGTCAGCTTTGTGTGATACAATTTCAAGATATTAAGCATAGACAACTATAAATACAAGGTTCATTGATTCATTTTCATCCTTAGTAATCTATGTTTTTTGTGAGAGAATTCATCATAGCATAATTGAGTTCACAAGAGCATTCAAGAGAAATTCATCAAGAATTAGGAACCATCATCAAGATTCAAGCATCATTTCAAAGGCTATTCTTGCATCATGTGTGTTGTTGTGCTAACATTTGAACCAACTTGTAATATCCTTCCTACCTCACACATTTCCAGTAGTGCTCTTTATACCTATGTGGCATCTAGTCTCATACCTCCTCCCACAAGAAATCCATTCATTTGTCCTTCCAACACATACACACTACCACCATATTCACCTCCATCTCACACCACAATAAATGATCCTATCATTAACCACCTTTTACAAAGATTTTCATCCCTTCAACACCAAGTCTATATCATAAATCAAAATCAAAATGGTCCACATTCATACTATGTCATAAGTAATCCATTATCCTTGGAGATATTGAGAACTCTGGTGCCACAAGGTATAGAGATCCCTAGATTTGAGAAATATGGAGGAAAGGGAGATCCTACTAATCATGTTCATGCCTTCACTACTTTGTGTAGTGATTTTATCCTTAAGGAAAAACTTTTGGATAATCTTTTTTCCCAATTCTTGAAAGACATGGTCTTGGAATAGTTTTTTGCATTACTGAATAACTCAATTTGTTCATTCAATGAACTTATTGAGGCCTTTATTAACCATTTCCAAGTGCACATGGTTCTTAGAATGACATTAGATAATTTGATGAGATGCAAGAAAAATGAAGGTGAAAAAGTCACTAACTTTATTTCATGTTACCAATCGCGTTATTCCCAAATCACTGTGAAGATTCTCAATTCCCACCTTTAAAATATGTTCATAGAAAACTTACAAAACAAGATAAGGGAGAATATCATTATGATGAAATTTCCTTCCTTCATGCAGTCATGCACTACCCTTCGAGATTATCAAAATTCTATAAGTGCTAGTGAACCAAAAGTTACCCCTACTCATCCTAAAATATCCAAAACTTCAAACCAAAACACTTATCAACCTTTCAAAAGATAACCTAAGATTTTCCTTCAACTAAATTCCACCTCTCAACTTACTAAACCCATTAATACCCAAGTAGCCGCTATAAAGAAGAGTAATCCTTATATATTTGGGGATCCACAAAGGAAATTTACTCCCTTACCTGATACCCTTCACAACATCATGACCCAACTTTTAAACAAAAACATGCTTACCTTACCTCTCGTCCAACCCCTTGACCCTAGAAAACCATTACCTCTGAGATTTACACACAATTCCTATTGTGCTTATCACCAACAAAAAGGATATGGCACAGAACATTGCAAGTGTCTTAAACATCTTGTGCAAGACCTCATTGATTCCAATCATATCCTAATTGGAGGTTTGAATGAAAAAGTTAATAATTCTATGGCTCCTCCCAACCGAAACCTGCAAATATTTACCAATCCGTTGCCCAACCATAATATTTCATTTGTTAAAGATAGTGAAACTAAGCCTGATGTGATGAATGTTGACACGAATGATAAAAATATGAGAAATCAAGAACAAAATCCTATGGATGAGGATGAATAGAGTCCTATGGATACTAATGAATAAATTCCTATTGATACAATTATAGAAGTGATTGACATGGAGCCTCATAAACAACAAACCATTAACATCACTTTCTCTTCAAAAGAAATAATTAAACATGCAGCTAATGGTCCTCTTTACATAGCCGGTAGAATCAATAACAAGTCCACTCTTGGGATTTTAATTGATCTCATCTGTGGAGAGAATGTGATCATAGAAGAACTCTTATATGTGCATGAACTCAATCAATATTGATATAATAAACCAAAAG
Source organism: Sequoiadendron giganteum (assembly GCA_007115665.2). Taxonomy (NCBI): domain Eukaryota; kingdom Viridiplantae; phylum Streptophyta; class Pinopsida; order Cupressales; family Cupressaceae; genus Sequoiadendron; species Sequoiadendron giganteum. The sequence goes on along the minus strand of CM021109.1, from coordinate 153,764,238 downwards.
AATGGATTAAAATGCAAGATGGTTTTTCTCATGCTACGATGGGCTCAGTCACACTCCCTTTACAAAAGGACGGAAGAAATCAAATGTATCATTCTCTATTATATCTAATTCAGACCAATTTCATGTGAAACTACGCTACAAATGGCTTCACTCCATCAATGCGGTCCCATCCTTTGTCCATAAGTGCTTAAAGATTCTAGTCAGCAATGGAATATTCCCCGTAAACCATAGTGGTGTTAGACCTCTGTCTTCCCATGGAAATTTCTCCTTAGATTATTTTGGGCTTTAGCCCACGGAACCTATAAGGCAGCATGAAGAATTCCTTTTCTTATCCTACCAAAAGTTCAAAGAAAAGTGCATAACCAAGCTATCCTTTGAAAACATTCCTTCACCCATGATCAAACCTCCACCCATGCTTGAACCTCCACCACCCAAAAAAGACAATGCCGAGTCTAAAGCCCTCCCAACAAACCAAGACCCATCCATAAACACACCCAAGTACCTGTTTCCTACAAGAGGCCTAGAGAAAACCAAACAAGTCCTAATCTGCCACCTAAGCAAATTTATAAAGCCAAAGAGAAAGTGGTTGAACAACTTTCCATAGTTTCTTTTGTTCTTCCCTTACAAGAAGAAAAGGAACCTATGGTTGATCAACCCACTGCTACACAAACACAATTTGAAAATCGTAATAAAAGAAACTGCAATCCTAGAGAGCATAGGCATAGGTGTAGGTGTCGTGCTATTGCTTCAAAGATGAATAACGAGATCAACATTGAAAATAAAAATACAAACTTAAAACAAAATAAATAAACAATGGGCCTCCTCTCTTATTAGAGATTGTAAATTCACCACAACAAGGATCATAAATTTCTATGGATATTATCTTTCGTCCTCTTATTGCGGTTAAATTGGACGATGATGAGAAAAAAACTAAAATTCATGAGGAAGTGCATAAGGAGTTGAATTTTTTATTTTCCTCATCCATGAGCTTAAACAATAACAAACATGATGATCCTCCTAAATAGAGTGATTCACCATGTGTTGAACCTAGGGATTCTCCTAGTACAACACTTGATGTGATCCCTCTCACTAGTGATTTGCATTTTTCATATACTCAACAAGACTGGGATGTAGATGACCTGCTCGATGGTTCATCTACATGTATCTTACTATTATTTTTCTTTTTCTTTTCACTTTCACTTACATGTGTGTATTGTGATCCCCTGTGATGTTTTTTTTGATATTTCTCTCTCTTTGTGTATTCCTCTATTTGTACCTTCATTCTTCTCTATGTCGTAAGCTTTTTCCTTTTCATTTATCTTTTCATTTTTATCTTGTGTTTTCCTTTTGGAGATGATGCAAGGCATCAAACCATATGTCTCTTCCATGTTGACCCAAAATATTTTTCTTATTCTTTTTTGCTTTTGTCTTGTGTTTTCCTTTTGGGGATGACGCAAGGCATCGACACACCCTATGTCTCTTCCATGTTGACCCAAAAATCTTTTCTTTATTTTCTCTCTTTGTGTCATTCTTCTAGTTCAGTGTGTATTTTGGGAATGATGATAGTTCTGAGCTCTTTAATATCATTGTAGCAAAGACAAATAATGACCTCGAATCCATATATCCCTTATGTGTTTCTGGGGGGCAACCCTCTTTTCCTTTTCCTTTTGGAAACTTTAAAGTAATTCATCACAACATGGTGGGTATGTGCAAGATCATGATGGGCCAAACGTGGTGATATGTAAGTGATATGATGGCCCATGTGGCTGATAACTTTTGAAAAGCATTTTTAAAGGAGATTCTCAATTTTCTACCAATATAAGTTATGCTTTACTTTGAATTTAATAAATAATTAGTATTCATTTTCTATTTGAATTACGACTAAAGTCTTGATTGATAGGTTGATTGAAAAACATCTATAGCTTTCAAAAGGTATCACATTTTTTAAATCTGGAAGATGTGTCACATTCTATGCTTTTCATACTATAGGATTAAAAAAAATTGAATTTCATGAAGTTTTGACCAAGTTAAAGTGGTCAAACATACGATTTTTATATTTTAAAAAAGTTGTAATAAAAAGTTCATAATTAATTATTTTCTTGGAAAAAATTACAAAAAATATGCATCACATCGAGACTTGAGACCTCTACTTATATCTAAAATCTTATAAAAAAATATGTTAGAGTAATAAGTTATTTCACTTAATTAATTTAATCATATTAGTTAATTAATTAAGTCACTTATCACTTTAGTTTTACTTAAGCTAAACTTAGGCACATTAATAATTAATCATTTATTAATTATTAAGTGTGCACACCAGGGTTTCCTTTTAGGGTTTGATCTCCTTTCTTAGGGATTGATCTCATTGTAATTGTTCATTCTCTTAATGCATTTTTCTCTTGAGGCTTGCAAAGCATCTTTCTTTCTTTATGACAGGTTATTGCTTGCAGGTGTTCACTGGGGTATGTGAGGTTGGTTTATCAACTTTAACAAAATATTATCATTTTATTGTGGTTAGGGTGGTCAAACAAACACTTACTTCTTATTTTTTCCCTGAAATTTAAGTACTACTCCATTGAAATTTCAAATTTTCACCAAATAGAATTAAAAAAAAAAAAAACCTAGTAGTTTAGAAACTAAATTCAATTTGCTACAAATTATATTCTTACATTTTTTTGAAATAATATAGATAACTTATTCAAAATTTTACGTCAAGGTGCCTAACTCTGATTTTTTCAATTTTCATAGCCACTTAAGGGCTTGTTTATTCCATGATGATCCTACACATACCCTGGTGTTAGCAATTTCTTTGAAGTGGAGGCATACATTGGCATTATTTTGGCATCATTTCATTTGCATTTTTTTTCCATGTTCTTTGATGTTATTTTTTGATTTCATACGATGTGTTTTCCTCTTTGTGATGACAGTAGGGGTAATTCCCTTTAAGAGTGTGACCTATCTTAGCATATTATATTCCCCTTAGTGGTGGTGTGATGCACTACATCCCCTAAGTGGTGAATCTTTTATCATTTGACTAGTCCTCTCTTGGAGACGTTAGGAACAATGTCCCCTAAGAGTAAGACCTTGCATGAACTAAGCAAAATCCCTTCGAACATCTCTCTTTCTTGTTGCATTTTTCTTTTGTCCTTATTAAATTCATGGGGGCATGACTTTGATATGGACCTATTGGGGCTCACCTATTGAACAACTAGCTTCACTAGCTCATGTGAGCATGCATTTTTGTACCTTATTAAATTCATGGAGGTATGGCTTTGATATGGTCCCTCTTGAGGCTCACCTGGTGGACAAATAGTTCCCACTAGCCCTCGTGAGCATGTGTTTTGTTTGCATAGTGGATAGAGTGTTCCACTTGTAAGCCCTCTTCAAGCCGACACCTAGTCCACCGTGTTGGATGACCAATCGAAGCTTGATCCGTTGTAGTTCTTTTCCTTTTTCCTTTTTCTTGTCTTTGATAGTGTATGTTTGCGATCGAATTTTGGCTTCATATATCATTCACAAGTGTGTTCCTTTGTGCCTATATTGGTTTTCCATAGGATATTAATCCTAGGGGCTTGGCCACCCTCTTGATTACTGTTATCCTATCTTGGTAACATTTGTACACTTGAACCCCTCTTGATTATGTGGTTGACTAGTTTAGTGTGAGTTTGAAGAAAGTTCATCCTCTCACTAAAGTGGGGGCTAAATGTAGTGTAATAAAATGCATAACCTTGCATTTTCACACTTGTTTGGGATCACCTTGTTTTATTTATCCCTTTTTATGGCTTAATCAAGGACCTATTTTATGTCCACAAGCACTATGAATGGCATATTTTTCTGTTTAATCCTAACATTCTCCAATGCATAAATGATCTCCTAATGATTATGATTGGTGTGTCCCTAATTTTTGGTTAGGACTAAAACACCACCTAGTGCATCTTTGTCCCCCTAAGATTTCAGGACCCTGATTTTGAGGTATCTTAATTTGGTCCCTTTTTCGTGTTTGTGCCCCAAGTTTCATCTCTTGGGACTAAGACACCACCTAGGGAATCTTAGTCCTCCTTGAGTCATTTTCGAGATTTTTCAAATTTTGGTGAGATTTAACCTCCTTCATTTAATGAATTCATATGTTGGCTTTGTGTGATACAATTTCAAGATATTAAGCATAGACAACTATAAATACAAGGTACATTCATTCATTTTCATCCTAAGAAATCTAAGTCTTTTGTGAGAGCATTCATCATAGAATAATTGAGTTCACAAGAGCATTCACGAGAAATTCATCAAGCATTTGGAGCCATCATCAAGATTGAAGCATCATGTCAAAGGCTATTCTTGCATCATGTGTGTTGTTGTGCTAACATTTGTGATGTAGGGTTTTGATTCAAGCAAGCAAGCAATTCAAGATCTATCAAGCATTTCAAGATCCATATCTATTGTAGTCATTTCACATAATTTTATAGACTTTACAAGGGTTTGGTTAGTTGTAGCATTACATGTTTTTCTTTCACCAATTCCCTTCGTTTCATTGTTTCATTTCAAGGTTTAATTACCAACAAGGGGTTTGAACAAGGAAAAATCCCATTCACTAACAATCAACAAGTTTTTCCCATCTTGCATATTTGTGTTTGCAGATTTAGGTTGAAGACTTGAAGATCACTTGGAGTGAAAAATTGTTAAAGTTGCATTACAAAACTATCATCTTCATGGAAACTCATCTACAGGTCAGATCCGATTATTATAGAACTTGAGATCTAAAAGGAAACAAGTGCAAATCTGGGAGCTCAGGACCACATTCATATTTTTCATAAATCTAGATCAAGACTAATACGCCATTTTGGGCATCTTAGTCCTCCCCAACATATCTTTCAGAGATTCCTTTAGATCCGGATCCAACATCTAAAGATTTTGTGTTTGCCCCAAAAAACAACAACGGGAATAATACGCCATCCTGGGCATCTTAGTACTCCAAGGCATATTTTGATAGCTTATCTGCATTTCCAGAATCCTCATTGCATCTCCAAACTTCTCAGGTACACATACCCTAACTTGGTGTTGCATATTTTTTGTATTTGCATCTTTCATATTACATCGTGCTTTTCCAACATTGTCTTTTCCAAGCTTTTGCTTGGTGGTGAACCCCTTAAAGCTAAAAAGAACCCCCTCCTAAGTCCTCCTAATTGTGAATTGGCTCACCTTGTGAGGTTGATAGTTAATCCAATTAGGATTCTTAGGACATATCTGAATAACATAGGTAGAATAGGAAGGCATTCCCTCCCCTATTTTACCTACGGTTCACCAATGTTGCCTCCTTTCAAAATTTAAATGAAAAATTACAAGTTAAAGATCCTCTAGAAGACAAGATTTGATTAAAAAAATGTGGAGTTAGTCATTTTCAACTATACACTATCATAACATGTCAAGTTGCAGAATTGATAGTAATTTTTTAGCAATAAAAATTTAAAAAATGGTGAAAAGGGAATGGGATCCCATTTACAAACAAATAGGATCTCGTAGAAAATGGGATCCTGTATCCTAAACGGGATCCTGATCGTTTCTAAACCATTTTCAAGAAATATTAAATAAAGAAAATGAGATCCCATATAGGGAATAGGATCTCGTTTTATTTAGCAAGATCTCATTTCTTTAAATTTGAATTGTAGGCCAAGTTTTTGCTTTGGTTTTTGGGTCGAGAAAAGACTTGGGGACTGTAGACATGGAAAATTTACAATTCGATTCAGCACACTTGATACTGATTACTAACAACATTTCCTCCTAAATCATACTCTCAGCTTTTCATCATCTTTTTTCTCTTAATTCAATAAATCATTATTTATTTGATCAAGTCCTTCTCCTCTATTTGATTAAATTAATCAATTTAATTTAATTAACCTTATGTCTCTATTTAATTAAATAGATCATTTTATTTGATTAAAGTCTCTAAAGTCCTCTTTATTAAATTGAATAAATTAAACCTTATTTAATTTAATCTAACATTTTCCCACTTAGTTAAATAAATCAAAATTATTTATTTAATTAATCATTTCCTCTCAATTCTGATTTAAATCAACTCATCAATTTGAGTCAAAATTGTCAAATCATCTAATCTCTCATTAAATTAATCAAATTCTTGACTAAGTTAATCCCCATCAATAAAATCCTCTAGAGAATGCAACTTTCACATGAAAATAGATTTAATTCATTTATTAAATCTCTATTTTTCCTCACATGGCATAAAGGAGGAATATTCCTTCAAATTTGAATTCAAAATCCAAGTGGATGGGTACTTCCAACAAGGCATTAATTCCTCTTACATGTCCTTGTGCATTGAGCCAAGTGACATTAACTTCATTTCCTTCTCCCTCCAACATGTCACATTTAAATTTCAAATTTGAATCTCATAGCATTTATCATGAACATTGACCAAAATGTGCTCATTCCTCCTCCAATCACATGTGGACCAGTGGCCTTCTCTCATTGGTTAGTATTTTGTCCCACATTGCTTATTTTCACTCTCTCTTCCATTTTGGAAATCTATAAATGAGAGACTCTTCCTCTCATTCAAACATCCACAAGTTGTAAAATCTTACTATAATCAACTTCATCCTCAAGCATATCTAGTTTCATCCATTTCATCAAATTCTTAGCTAGGTTATGCATATTTTTCATCATGGAGCTTGATTGAATCTTCATCAAGGTGGATTACTCATCACATCATCAATATTGCAACAAAGGAGTTGGGAAAGGGCCAATTTCGACATACCAATTGACACCAATTACCCCATGGGATCAAGAGTTTGCATAATTAATTAGGATTTTACTTGTCTTTCATATCTTGTTCTTCATTTTCCTAGTTTAAGTTTTAGTAAATGGATTTCATGGGGAATCCTTCAGTCTTGCTTGCATATGATCTTACATTGTGATTTGTTTGTTGTTTTTGTGCAAGTGCAGGTTTAGGGGTTCACAGGGACCTAAAGCTTAGCTTTGGACCTTCTTTGACCTACAACTTGAAGGTCATGTCAGTGTCAATAGAAAAGAGTGACTTTGGATGTTACACCCTATTGTGTATTTACCTAATTACTATTACCAAGCTAGATGAAATACCTGAATATATGTGTGTGTTTGTAACCTTGTTGGAAATATATGTGTTTGAACTTTGTTTATATTAATCATTAGAAATATAATGAATAAATGTTTGATTCAAATTGACCTTTTATATTAATTTTGAATATGGAAAATATGATGCAAATGATTATTTTGTGATTAGCTGACTATTGTTACAAATGTGCTACGTTGGATGCAAGTGCAGGTTCATGCCTCTAGAAGGGAGGGGAAGTATCACTCAGGAGAAAAGTTTGGTCTGGTAACCCTTAATGATCCTAACTAATCTTTCACACACTCACTTTTATTTTGGTCAAGTTGATTCAATAGTTTCAAGAAAAGGTAAGTTACCTTAGTCTTGTTTGTGCATGAATTAGGAGAGGTTATTGTTTTGTTTGTAAGCTTGTGTTCTTGATTTAGTTTAAGTGTTTGAGTTTCTTTTTCATTTGTGAGATTTTCTTTATGTTTTTACATTTAATCGATGAGATATATACATAAAATATGTATGTATATATATATATGTATGTCTACGATGAACTCATACACATGAGTAAATGTGTACATGAGTATATGTAGATAGACGTATCTACACATGTTTATGGATGGATTACCCATATGCATGGGAACATCAAGTCAATAGTTTTAAGAAAAAGGTAAGTTACCTTAGTCTTGTTTATGCGTGAGTTAGGAGAGGTTACTATTTTATTTGCAAGCTTGTGTTCTTGATTTAGTTTAAGTGTTTGAGTTTCTTTGTCATTTGTGAGTTTTTCTTTATGTGTTTACATTTAATCGATGAGATATATACATAAGATGTATATATATATATATATACATTTTTATGGTGAACTCATACACATGAGTAAATATGTACACGAGTATACATGGATAGACATATCTACGCATGTTTATGGATGGATTAACCATATGCATGGGAACATCAAATTGACAAGGTGACATATATATTTCATGTATATATGTCAGTCGATGTTATTGTAATTGTATGTCTTTAATTGTATGGATGAAATGTTATATATATATGACATATATGTATATATACATGTGCTTTAATATTTTGGGGAATAAATGAATATAAGTATATGCATTTGAATATCAAATGATGGGTTTTATAATTATGTAAGTTGATATATATATGTACATATATATAATAACATGTAATGTTATATATATGTATATTATATATATACTATATATATATTATATATATATTATAATGTTTAAATAGTACTGGTTATATATTAAAGTGCATGATATATGTAAAGCACAACAACAAAGGATAGCCCCTAATGTAGCTACGCAATAAGTATTGCATAAGGTATTAACATGTTGAGTAATAAATACATGCAACTCTATGAAAAGTGTGTGGGAATACTTCGCAAGATATAGTCAAATATTATGAAGGCGAACATAAATGCATTTAATTAAGCTTTCACTTGGTCTTTGAACTGTAAGCACCAAAATAACATGCAGGATGTTTATGTGGTGCGAATTTATGAATAATTTCATTCCTTTAGAAGTATATTCTAAGAGCTCTGCCTAGAGATGGAGGCCAAATAGGAATAAGAGAAGTAGTTGAATAGAAGTTGGCTTAAGAGAGTCAACTTGTGAGAATAGTTACCTTGCATTTTTTAATGATATTCTTTTTGTCCTTGAAAGAAGTTACTGGTTATAAAAAATTTTGAGTCTTAGTTTGTAGATCTACCACGTTATGGCTAAGTCAAACCATTGGTTTGAGATGTGGCAAATTGAAGAGAAACTTTCTATCCTTCAGGTGCTTACATTTTTGTATAAACAAAGGTGTTTTCTACCTCAAAATGACACACACACACACACATATATATATATTCTTGTTGTTAATTTTTGAATTGTTACTCTATTCTTCTGAGTTTGTGAGAGGTTTTGTAAGAGGTTTTGAGAAAGATTATGTGAGAGATTGTTGGGAAGAGTGGAAGAGATAGTTATTAATTTTTCAGCTGATTCTTGAGGAAGCTAAGCTTGGAAAACCAGTTTGTTCAATTGGAGCTTTGCATTTATAAGCATGTTGAATCTTACTCTTTTATGCTTTGAATTTTCTTGGAAAGATTCTATGTTTTTCTTGTCTTGTTTGGAAAATGTGTCAAGTCATTAGGGAGAGATAATTTTCTTCTTATGTGAAATTGAAAGATTCTTGTTGCATCTAGTTTTGGAATCTCTATTACTTGAGTGTTTGTATGTACTCCATATTAAGGAGTGATTTTATATATTAGTATTAAATTTATACTACAATAGGATGGAGCCTATTTAGCTAAATCTTAATTGGTGGGGTTAGGTTATGGAATCATGCGTTATACTTAGTAAATGATTCATAGTGAAATTAAGAGTATATAGGTTATTCCATAAAATTAGGGATAACCTATGTATAGAATATAAATGGCCATAACCAATTGATCTAGGATGGTGGGTGAGTGTGTGACATCTATTTTGAATTAGGGGTGATGAATACTTTGGCCAAAGTGGTGTAACATGCCATTGGTTACACTGTTAGTTCACTATGTTACCTTTTAGCATGCTAGTCTATGATTTTCATACACATAGGTTGTAGCCATTATATGGGAAAGTTCTAGTTATGTAGGACACAACACCAAGCTCAGGATTGGCTAGTATTTCAAGGTTTTTGGACCAAACTCTTCATCAAAGGGTTGGACCATGGGGAACTGTAGTAAGTCTATAAATGGCATAAAATCACTTGAGTGACGCTTCTCCTCTTTAGCCGGTGAACCAAGATTTGATGGGGGATTTCTTGGATCATTTGTATTTCTAGTGCCAATGGATCTCAAATGAGCTATGTATGTGTCTTGTATCTATTTCTATGGAAGATAGAAAATGGAAATTGTATCTTGTTTATGAAATCATTACTTTGGAAATATTGTATCATTTCATTAAAATGAAATGAGAAATATGAATTATTGTTATATCAAATGTGCATATTATCTTATTTTGAAAGGAATTTTTTTATCACTATGTGATTAGCATCTTAGTTTATTCACTTGAGGTTAAAACATTGAAAAAATCATTGAGTAGAACAATGGGCATGTTACATTGGGCATATGTCTGAAGACATTTTTTGCAAAATATTTTGATGAAATTAAAACCCATTATAGATGAGATTGTGTAAATTTTAAATATGTAATTTTTTACAATTGGACTTTTTTTCTATTTTTCAAATAATTCTTGATGAAATTAATTCATAAACTTGAAATATTAGGGGTATTTAGTATTTTAATTACTTTTTATTAAAATATTTTTTTGAAAAAAATATATGGATGCACATTCTTTAAACAATTATTTTTTAAGTTGAAAAAAAATCAAAAAATGATAACTGTAGGTCATCTTATGCATGTTGTACATGAGAAAATTTCAAAATATTAGCAATTATGGCAAGTAAAAACTTAACCAAAAAAATATCTTTCACACATTTTTTGGTGTGTTATAGATCCTTTCCCAAAAGGATTCAAAAAATACAATTATTTAGGTCAAAACATGGATGACATACACATGCATGGTATAGTAAAAGAAAGTGATTTTTAAACAATGGTTTTTAGACATGCCCATTGAAAATCAATTTACATCATCCAATTATTACAATTAATTACATATTTAGAAACTAGATTGAAAGTACTACATTTCACATTATTGATTTTTTTAAGATTCAATCTTTAAGTTCAAATATTTAGGTCAAATGAGATTTTTTTTTTAAATCAGGGAAAACACTCCCAATTTTTGGCCAAAAAGTGGACTCAACTTCTTGCACACACCCCACTAAATTATACAGTGTAATGGGGGTTGTGTAGTTCCTTGATTTTCCATCATAGTAATGGATCCTCACGATTCTCATGAAATACATGTATTGCCTTGATTTTCCATCACAACAATGGATCCTCATGATTCTGACCTCATGCATGTGTGTCATAATGCACACTCTTTTTTAGTTTCTTATACATCTTTTGGACCTAATTATGGGTCTAAATTTATTACACACTTTTGTTCCTGATTTCAATTGGTCTACTTATACCTCGTAGCATTAAGGGGGGATTATGACAATGTTATGTTAATGCTTCTTTCAATGAAGCAGCTTCAACCTTCTACTTTGGGGGGTCTCATAGGCCTTCTATATTTATCTCTCGTATGAGGATTATTTCAGCATGGATCATATTTTCTAAGATTCTAGTACTTATGTAGAGGACCATGATGCACATTTTAGTAGTGCACGCATGTCACTTGTGCATTTATTGACCATACTCCAGAATCATAGTACAATCTATATTTTCAACTTCACGGGCATCTATGTATTCATGGTTGAATAGTGTTCCATATGTTCACTCATGCAATGTTTTGTATCTCTTCTCTTGATCTACATTTCTTGGAGGTTCATTGATTCCAGTAAACACTAGTTCATCTTCGATAGAGTTTACAACTTTGACATGCTTCAGTATTTCATCATCATGTTCCTATCATCATGAGAGATCTTTTTAGTAGGTCTTATCCTTCTCTTTCTCCTTTCTGGAGATGAGTTTTGTTCCCATTGGGATTTTTCCTTTTCTCCATTTACGAGAGATTACATTGTACATGGGTACCTCACCAGACCTTGTAGCCAAGACCCATTTCTTTGTATCTATTACACTTTTGTGATCTCCCCAAGTATCACTTAAGGGGGGGTGTTAGAGTGAATAATTTATCTATTCACTATAGCTTAAGTGTACTTAAGTTGATGAGGTTAGACATCTTTTCTAACTAAATGTGGAAACTTTTAGGCCTCTAGAGGTTACCTAGTTGTTTGGTAAACCTCATGTGCATACTTTTTGAGGTTGGAAGACTTTCCATATCACCTCAAAAGTCACTTTTTTAGTCATTCAACAATTGTCACCAAGGTTGATGACTTGGTCAAATAGCTTGTTGGTTTGCACATTCTAAGTGATCCAAAGGTTGACACCTATAAGACACATGGCTACTTATTTGTGCCACATCATGGGGCACTTGTCAATCTACATGATAGGTGGATAGTCTCATCCTTTCCTATATGTGCAAGGAAATATCGTACATTTTAATCAACTCTTTTATCAATCTCTTTGATAATGTGAATTAGGCTCATTGTGTGCAAACTTACTTTTGTGGAAGCATAAGGTTTTTCTTTTTTTTTAGACATCAAGAATCGGGTAGCCCCCCTATAAACTGTAGTACACCTCATAAACTTTTTTCATGTGACTAGTGATGCTTGTTCGACATGCCCTCTGGTACCACGGGGATGGACGGGAGACTAGAACTTGTGACCTCTTGCTTGCAACAAGATGCTTTAGCCAATCAAGCTAGGCCCTCTTCCCCATAGAAGCACAAGGTTTTTGTTGTTATGATCTTGGATGAAAATCCTAACAGCTCCTTCATAGTTTCACAATTAATCCTTAAATAATTTATTAAGGTGGAAAATCTTATATGGAAGTCTAAAATAGACTCAATATCCTCCATTTGAATTTTTTCAAACTTACTTCAAAGGAACTATAATTTGACTAACTTTACCTTGTTAATCCCTTTGGAGTTTTGAAGAATCTTTCATGCTTCCTTTCAATAGTTATTTGCTATTTTGAGAAAAATAGGTTGTGCCATTATTGCTTTAATAATGATTAGGGATTTTGCATCCTTCCTCCTAAGCTCTTTTAGTTGGATCTTTTGGACATTTGTGAGGGTTGCATATATGTTGTCGAGTCTATTACATATGTGAATCCATTCAAAAGTAGTTCCCACAAATCATTAGTTACTAAAATAGTTTTCAATACAACATAGTTTTTCCCATCAAACATGGGTGGTTGTAACCAAATCTTAATGTATGTTCCAACCATATTAAGAACTCAAAATAAAATAAATACATATAACTCAATGTCCAATAGAAACTAAAATATTTGTCTCTATACCATGTTGTATTATTACTCATGGGTCCTAACTAGAACTCAAACCTTGGACCTTTCATTTGTTATTAGTGTGTTCTACCATTGACCTACTAACCCTTTTTTACCAATCCATCATTGATCTAAATATGAAATTGAAAGTTTAGAAGTGCTCATTTCTATTGCCTCAAACAAGGTCGCCATGGTATAAATTTTCTCGAGACACCTAAACACAAGCACCGTCAAGAACAAATGTGTTTCATGACTTCCAATGATAAGACGATGCTCTCCTCTTAGGATAACATTATCCCTTTATTCCTACGTTGGAGGACATTGTGGTTCCTTATATCCCGAATAAGATTGACTCTAATACTACCCTCAAGAGCTTGTTTCTCTTGGCACGACTATCCACAATGAAGATCTGCTGAACCACACCAATCAGTGCTATATCAACAACTCCCAAGCAACTGTAAAGCCTGGTCGGAAGGGCCTCTTCATTGAATGGTCAACTATTGGAAAAATTTAAACGGTAGTATGATGTGTTCTCACAATTTCTGCGCAGTTTTCTGCGTTTTTGTAGTCTTCTTAGTTACTTCGTCCTGGCCAATATGTGTGGTTGTTTTGATGTTGCTCCACTTGGTTTAATGGTTACCATTGCCTGCGTGTTCTCTACCACATGTTAGCTGTTTCTCATGCTTTCCTTCTACTCTGCTCCTTGTAACTATCTTCTTATTATAAAATACATCTAAGCTTATCTAAGAAAGAACACTCCTTACACGCGTATTTTAGGCCGATAATATGAAGAGGATTAGCGACGCGTTGGTCAACTAGACTCGCTATTTCTCTCTGAGGTTGACAAAGCACGCGCAAAGAAGACACGTGGACATACTTTCCCGTGTACACGTATTTGGCAGCATTTCGTTAAATCAAAGACACTATTGAGATATCTTTACAAATCCTTATAAAATAAGCAATCGTAGTGCTGTATTCGACATAATGTGTTTTTCATGGAGAATACTAAATACAATTCTTTAAAGGAATATAAAAGTAATAATTAACCATTAAAATAGCTACTAGTAATACACGGAGCCGGATAACTACTAGACAAAATTCACTTATGTACATACAAAAACGCATGAAAAACATATATCGAAGCATGCATATCATGATGGATGGTTAGCGTGGGGCTCAGCGCATATAGCAAGCAAAACTCACTCCGGAGTAAACGGACGTTAGGGAGTCGACGGAAACGACATAAGAAATTTAAATAAAAAACAGTAGGAGGTAATTTTAAAAAATGTTGCTCGTATAGTTTAAAACTATACTTGCCACTCCATTTTGCTTGATTTTAAAATTAAAGTTACCGCGTTTTAAAAGAATTACCATATTTTTTAAAAGAAGAAATTAAAAGTAATGTTTAAGCAAATTAAAATTAAAATTAAATAGTAAATAAAATACATTTTAAATTATTTTAAATTAAAATAAAGTAATTCTAAATTAAGTTAATTAATAAAATAATTAAATATTTATATATTATTATAATTTTTTTAATGTAATTAAATTTGCATTATTATTTTATAATTATTATATATGTTTATAATGTAATTTTAAATTTGTAATATTTTTTATAATTATTATTATATTAAATAATATTTAATTATCTTATATTATGTTATAATATATTATATTATATCGTATTATTATATAAATAAACTTATATTATTATTTTATAATTATAGTAAATTATAAATTATATATTAGTTTTAAGATGGGGTGATAGATCATGGATAGAGATATAAAGAAGGGGAGATGGAAGGTTAATGAGATGGGAGATACATAACAATTTGGATGAAAAGATGCACAATAATTAATCTAATGGATAATGAAATGATTATGATCGATGAAAGATGATTCTGAGATTAACAGAGCTATATTAGCCTAATGAACCTAATGTATTAATCAATTATGATGGATGATAGTTGATATGATGCATTATGATATATGGATGCAGGTTTCATGCCATGGTACATCAAATGCAAGAGAGGAAAAGTGGAAGACGAAAGATAGAAGGAGAAATAGGGACAAGGGGAGGAAAGTGCACATGAAATCAATGATTAGGTGAGGATTATGGAATAGATGGGATATGTGGGTGGGGGATGGTATAAAATAAAAATTTATGGATGAAGGGATGAGGGATTATGAATGCAATAATTAAATTTATGGCAATTGTGAGAAGTTCTATAAGACAATAGAAGTTACAAATAAGGAATACTCGATCAGAAATACAATTTAATTTTCCTCTAACTTCTACTAATGATGAATCAAATTGTATAGGAGAAGGAATCTTAAATAAAATCAATGAAAGAGGAGATGGAGGCACTACAAAAAACAAGACCTGGGACTTGGTTGATTGAATTGAATGTAAGGAATCCATTGGTTGCAAGTGGTGTAAAAGAAGAAATTTAGAGTAGAAAAAACATTAGAAACATATAAGGATAGTTGTTGCAATGGGTTATTCTAGGTATAATGAATATAATTTAGTGACATATTTAATCTTGTATCTATTTTGAATTTGATTAGTATGTTATTGTTTAAAGCTATACCTTTTTTTATTTTTAAGTTGAAAAAAATAATTTTGATAGAACATTATTGTATGGAGATTTAGACGAGCAAATCCATATTGTTCAACCTAAATAATTTTAAATAAGGGGTGTAGAACATTGGGATTATAAACTAAAAGGTTCTTTGTATGAATTAAAGTAGTCACCATGTATGTTGTATCAAAAATTTGATCCATATGCATTAGAATTCGGTTTTCCAATTAATCAATTTGAGATAATGATAGCTTTACATGTTGATGATTATGAATAATGAAGTGTTCATTAGAGAACTCAAGGTTTGGATACATTCTAGAAACTTTAGAGTCATATATCTTCACTCTTAACAAAAGAATTGACATGATAACACATGGGAAAATAAATATATGCTTAGGTGTACATATCGTATTTTTAGTATTAATTATAGTTATAATTTAGTTTAGCTCTAAATAAATCCACTATAGTACCCCAATATATAAATTTTCCACATGTCCATATAGCCCATTAAAACAAGTACTCATGATTTATCAAATTAATGGTTACTTGTAAATTCTTATACGAGTATTCCTTGTTGACTTAGTAATGCTCCAATTATAGTTCCACTTTCATCACAATCAACTTAAAATACCTTATCAAAATATGGTAATGTTAACAATAGTTGTTCTATCACTTTATTCTTTAATAATTCATAGCTTCTATTTCATCTTGATGTTCTCTAAAATTATTTCCTTATCTACTCTCATAATCTCATTTATTCCATAGAAATATATAATGAAATTCGTATGTTTAAACTATCTAGTACATAAAATTTTTTTACCTCTATAATATTAATTGTTGTAGGAATTTCAATAATTTATTTTACCTTTTTTGGACCCATCTTCAACCATTTGGTGAGATTAAAAATTCTAAATATATTGATTATGTATTTAATGAAACTAAAATTTGTGGTATTGATATACTCACATAACATGAGATCTAATGTGGCTTATGTAATAAGAGATTGTTGTATTTTGCATTTAGCATAACTTTGGATTCATTATTAGATGTATTATAATAATATTGCCTCAATATCTTTGAGGTTATAAAATCTACATTTTATATAAATGTAAGGTGATAATTTCATATCACTCACAACCCATTGTGTTTTCCATCCTGCAATTATTTTTTGCATTTATTTTTCCATCATATGAGGAAATTAAAATGCATAGTTTACTCTAAGTAACAAAACTTTATGGTAAATTTTGATGGTACCTTTCATTGCATTCATACTCTCTAAATAAGAAAAAAAATTCATTACAATAATTGCAAGTTGGAAAACACTGAGTGTTATGAAACCTACAACCCACATACTATTGTAAAACCCTATACATGTAACAACCCAATTGGTTAGTCACCCCTCAGGTTAATTTGATTAGTTTTATGTATCACCCACCTGAAACTCCTCCCCAAACTCTCCACCCTTGAGCTTAGAACAAAAATAATCATATAACTCACAATCCATTATGTTTTCCAACTTGCGATTAATTTGTGTATTTATTTTTTGATAGTACGATGAAATTGAAACACAATTTTTAATCTAGCTAATAGTTGTGCTAAATTTTTTAATTTTCTTTCATTACATTCATATTCTCTAAATAAGATTTTTTTTTTATTAAAATAATTGCAAGTTGGAAAATATTAGGTGTTATGAGACCTACAACCCACATATTGTTGTAAAACCCTCTATACATAGCAACACAACTGGTTAGTCACCCATTAGGTCAATTTGATTAGTTTTATGTATCCCCCACTTGGAAATCCTCCTCAAGCTCTCCACCCTTGATCTTAGAACAAGAAGAATGCAATCACTCACAACCCACTATATTTTCCAACCTGCAATTATTTATCTATCTCTCAGCTTCTTAAGAGAAGGAATAATCTCTTTAGTCAATACATTATCTATCTCATTCACTTTGGTCTACCTTTTTTCGTGTATTTTTGGGTCCCTATGTCTAACAATCCACCAACATATCTCCTCTTCCTACTAAGTATGTTTTGGGTCCCTATATCCCCCACTCACCCTACCACTCCCTATCTCCCCCCTTCCCTCTCTCTCTCTCTCTCCCTAGAGTATGTTTCTTTTTGTCCTTCAACATAGTGTAAGTATTCTCTTTATACAAATGTATGAATTTATTGATTTGGATATTCTAAAGATACTTATATTTAGTCTTGTATATATTTCTAAAGATACTTCTCATTTTTACTAGTTCTTTACTGATACCACCACTATTTAACAAAACTCTTTTCATGATCAATGGCACACACACCATCTCTCTCTACCTCTCCCACCCTACATAGATCTCTTTCTCTACCTACCTCTCTCTATTATTTTCACCTTACCTCTCTCTACCTACCTCTTCCTATCTCCCTCCTTCCCTCTCTCTCCCTCATTCCCACACAACCTCTCTCCACCTACCCATCTCTCTCCACTTATAGCATCATCTATTTCTAATTGTATTTGTTCCATATAATTCTTAAGTTCATGAATCTTTGACTTCATTTGTTCAACTCCACTTCTAGCATTATCTCTCATATCTTACTTATGCAACCAATGCTTTCATGAAATTCTAACCTCCCTTAAAAAATAAAGGCTAGGTACAAGGTTCCAATGCATTTTATTTAAAAAATCGTTCATGATAATAGATATGAGATTGAGATAGGAATGATAAGTAATTAAATTTACAGCATAGTGCAAGAGAAGATACATAAACTCAAATAAAGTAAGTTATTGGGTTGATAGGACTAACTACTACATATGTACTCATCATGGATGAAGGTACTCTCATTGGTCCTCATATCCTACCTATCTACATGTGCTCCTTGGGATTGGAAAATATAAAATATATTTTCAATTTTCTAATTCAATTGATTTTCTTTTGTGTCAAAGAAAGATATGAAAACCCCTACCACTCCATCCAAACTTATGGGATAAACTTATAAATTTATGTAAATTTCAAATATTGGAGATATAATTAGATCTTTCAATTTTTATAAATTACCACAAATATGTTACAACCAATAGGGTAGAATTAGAATTCTAATCCTAAAAAAGTATCTTAAGAACCTATGATATAAAAATGATGAAAAACCATATAGTGACAATTATAATATATGCATGGGTTGTATTAAATAAGAATTCCTCTCTCTACCTCTCCCCCCTCTCTCACATACACACATGAAAATATGGAATCTACTTTGAAAACACTTAAAAAGAAGCAAACCAAAGTGAATGAGATAGATAATGTATTGATTGAAGATATTCTTCCTAGTCTTCAGAATTTGATGAAGGAACATGTGCACTATGTGCAATGGAAAAATGGCATTGCAAAAGTGGATAAATTCAAGAGATTTGGAGTGATGGATAATTACCTCACGGAACAATTGTAATCTCTCTCATATATTATTATATATTGATCCTCAAACTGCATCATTCTTGACAACAAGATTTTGCAAATAGAAGCCTTTACCCTTCATTATCATCGACACATTTTCTAGTAAGTGTGTGCTACCATTTTTCTATTAAAAATCATCCAACTATATGAAGACTATGTTGGTTTAAAGAGAAATCCACATTCCATTCGTATTATTCAATCAAGCATCTAAGAGACCATATCAAATAGAGCAAGGGTACAATCCATTTTAAATCTATCTAAGAAGCAAAGCTATTTAAAGTAAAAGGTATTGTCTATTTTCTTTATATTTATGTTTATAGGGGTAATATAGGTTTGAATTATATAATGTTAAAATAAGGTGAACTATTAAAAAATTTAATACTCCAAGAAGTATGCAAATCTAGTTTTATCAATGCGATTTGGGGTTCATAGATATAATGTGAAACCCTAAAATTAGCAAATAGAAATTAGTTAACCATATGATATGATTGAAAACAAAGTAAGGTTATGAGTGATATGATTGTGCTTGTTCTAATCTCAACAGTGGAGACCTCAGAGAGGATTGGTAGGGGGGGTACATAAAACTAATCAAATTGACCTAAGGGGTGACTAACCAATTGGGTTGTTATGTGTAGAGGGTTTTACAATAGTATGTGGGTTGCAAGCTTAATAACACCTGGTGGTTTCCAACATGCAATTATAGTAATGAATTTTTTTCTTAATTAGAGAGTACGAATGTAATGAAAGGAACCTTCAAAGTTAACTTTTCATTTGATGATAAAATCTTCTTCTTATCTTTTACTTCCTTTTCTAATTGGTTATTTTTTTTCTTCTATTTTTTTGCTACAGTTTTAGCTCTCCCAACTATTTCTTTTGCATCTACAATTTCATCATCGACACATTTTTTCTCATACCAATTATGTCTTTATGAAACTAAAATTATAATTTTTTTGGGGGTAGGAGAGGTGGGTATAGAGAGAGTTAGGGAGGGAGGGAGATAGAGAGTGGTAGGGTGGGAGGGATAGAGGGAGGGAGAGAAAGATGGAAGGAGGGAGATAGAGAGAGGTAGGGAGAGAGGTAGAGCTAGATGGAGATAGGGAGGGAGAGACATAGAGATAGGTGGAGAGAGGCTGTGTGGGAAGTAGGGAGAGAGAGAGGGGGGGAGGAGGGAGATAGGGAGAGGTATTTAGAGAGATATAAGGTGAAAAAAATAGAGAGAGGTAGGTAGAGAGAGAAATATAGGTATGGTGGGAGAGGTAGAGAGAGGTTGTAAGCATGTGAGAGAGAGGGGGGAGAGGTTAAGAGGGGTAGGTAGAGTGAGGGAGATGTGGGTGGGAGGGATGGAGGGAGGGAGAGAGAGAGGGAAGGAGAGAGTGAGTGATAAAGGGGGGGTAGATGGAAAGATGGACAAAGGGAGAGAGAAGAAGGCTAGGAGGGATAGTGAGAGAGGAGCGATGGAGAGAAGTATAGAGGAATGGGGGGAAGGAGAGGTCTAGTGAGGTAGCATGGGAGTGATAAAGCGAGAGAGGAAATAAGGGAGACATGGAGAGGTAAGGTTGAAGGAATAGAGGGAGACGTAGGTAGAGTGAGGGGAGATAGGGAAAGTAGAGAAGGAAGGGGAGAGAGAAGTAGATATAGGGGGGAAGTTGGGAAGGATGGAGATGTAGGTAGAAAGAGAGGTGGGAAGTATGGATTAAGGGAAAGGTAGGTAGAGAGGGAGAGGGTGAGTGGAGATAGAGAGGTAGGGAGGGAGAGAGAGAGGGAAAGAGGGAGGTGTAGGTAGAGAGGTAAGTGTATGTGCAAGGGAAAGAGGGAAGGAGGGAGATAGGGAGTGGTAGGGTGGGAGGGATAGAAGGACAAAAAATATACTTACTATGAGGGGGAGATGTAATGGTGGATTGTGGTACATAGGCACCAAAATTGGATTTATAGCATGGGGGAGGAATAGGGATGATTTTTTTTGGTTGGTATGATGGAGGGGAATGGTGAAAAAATATTTGGAAGAATGATAATACATAATGTATTGACTCAAGAGATTTTTATTTCTCTTGATAAATTGAGGAAGGAGCATGTGCACTATGTGCAATGGGAAAATGGAAATGTAGAACTCGAGGCAACATGTACTAGAATGTATAGAATGAAAAAGGGATATGCTCTAAGAACACATGAAAAGAAGTAGACCAAAGTGACTGAGATAGCTAATGTATTGACTAAAGAGATTCTTCACATTCTTGAGAAGTTGAGGAAGGTGTGTGTGCAATATATGCAATGGGAAAATGGCAATGCAAAAGTGGATAAATTCAAGAGGTTTTGTATTACATATCAATTTGTGCAAGAAAAGAAAGTGAGAGATGATTGCATAAATGGAGTTTAACAAATGAAGTCAAATATTCTTGAAAATAATAATTTCATGGAACAAATAAAATTGGAAATAAATGATAAGGAAAAGGAAAAATTAGATCTAAGCACAAAAAATAAATAGTTGGAAGTGTTGAAACTGTAGCAAAACAATAGAGGACTAAAATTAACCACATAGAAAAAGGAAGTAAAATATAAGAAGAATATTTTATCATCAAACGAAAAGGATTTTCATGTTGTTGAGAGAGAGTTTCAATCTAAAATACATGAAATTGACAAACTAAATACAAAAATGTCCATGGGTTTCTTATGAAGAAGGGTGCATGTAGATATTAGAAAAAGAGTGTTTGCAATAATTTGAAGTGGTTCATAAGTTTAAGACTGATATTAGAACCTTGATTCTACATTATCTATCTCACCTCTCTCTCCCTCACACACATTAAACCTCTCTCCACCTACCCCTCACATTATCCCTCCCTCCCTCCCTCTCTCTCCCTCTCTCTATGCATACCTCTCACATCCCGTCTCTATATGTCTACCTCTATCCCTCCCACCTTAACACTACATATCTCTCTCCTTCCTCTATTTCTCTCTCCATTAGGTTAAACCTTAAAACCTAAACCCTAAACCTAACATATATCATCATTTCATTAATTCATTAGGTTAATTTTAGGCTAATATAAATTTATTAATCCAAGGGAGAGAGAGCGGGATGCAGGGAGATAGAAATTGGTAGGGTGGGAGGGATAAAGGAAGGGACAAAAAGAGGGAAGGAGTGACATAGTGAGTTGTAGGGTGGGAGGGATAGAGTGAGAGAAAGAGGCAAGGGGGGAGATAGGGAGTGGTAGGGTGGGAGGGAATTAAAGTAGGAATTGCAACACTGTTGTCATTGCAAAAGAAGTTTTCACATTTGAAATCTAAAGTAGAGTTGAAGTCATAAGATCTTTCTCTATTTCAAAAGAGAGCTGAGTAGAATGGGCACCATACGTTGAAAGAATAAAATTCTATAGGAGAAGGCATCTTAAATAATATAGGAGAAGGAAGCACTAATGATGAATCAACCTTACTTCTCTCTATATATATACAACCTTAATTCTATGATAAAGTTTGTTTCACCACATCTACCATATCATCCTCCATCTATCTAATATTCATCTATTATTTTATTTCATTATGAACTACTACTTCCTCTTTCTTAAATTTCTTCATTATAAGGTCTTTCAACACCATATTTATGTCTCTCTTTGGGTTAATCCATCATCATCATTGCATTAATCCAATAGTTTGAACCTTAAACCATAAACCTAAACCTAACATCTATCATCATTACATTAATCCATTGCATGAAACTATAAATGATTAATGTTATCTATATTTACACTATAATTGAACAACTGAAGGCTCACTTTTACCATGTAATTGATGCAATAATCATAATTAATCATTCAAAATTCCCCTCAAATGTGTTTATAAGGCATGTGGATGAGAGTTTCAAATACTCAAATGCCTTATAAAAGCTGCAAATTATTAAAGAAGAAAGTGATAGAGCAACTAGAGTTTTTTTAAACAATGATGGTATCGATAAAGAACTAGTACAAAGGAGAAGTCTATTTAGAAATATACACAAGACTAAATATAAGTGTTATAAATTCAAACAATGGTAGTAAATATATTTTAGCACCAAAAGAGATGGTATAAATTCAAACAGTGTGTTTTCCAATTTAGGGGACAGTGTGTTTTCCAATAGGAGACAATGTGTTTTCCAACATGGAACAAAAAAATGACAGTGTGTTTTCCAATAGGGAAATAACTAACAAGGGACAGTGTGTTTTCCAACATTATTTGCAGTATTAGAAAACACACTATCCCTTGTCAATTATTTCCACAAGGGATAGTGTTTTTTCCAACCCTACAAATAAAGTTGGAAAACACATTGTCCTCTGTTAGTTATTTCCAATTAGTTATTTCCCCTACGGAAAGAAAACTATCCCCTGTTGGAAAACACACTGTCCCTTGTTGGAAAACACATTGTCCCCTGTTGGAAAACACATTATCCCCTGTTGTAAAACACACTGTCGCATTTTAGTTATTTCCAATGTTGGAAAACATCCCTTTCTTGGATAGAGCTTTCAATGTCTTGAATACCTTTATGTAGCTTTCTAGCCACTTTTTTCTTAGCTTTGAGAGTGTCTTTATGATTAGAGAATGTAGATGTTTCTTTTAACAAGTTATTTACAAGACTTGTCTACCTTTTTAGATAGGCCTTTCATGTCTAACCTCTTGAATTTATCCACTTCTACATTTCTATTTTCCCATTGCACATACTACACATGCACCTTCCTCAACCTCTCAAGAGTGGGAAGAATCTCTTCAGTCAATACACTATCTATCTCATTCACTTTGGTTTGCAGACTTCTTTAGATTCCTTTTCCATTTAAAATTCTCAAGATACTAGTGGATGCATTTTAATTCTTTTGATATGATATGAGTGGATGCAAGGATACCATCAACATCAAGCTAACATACAAAATTTCTTGCCCCTACCTATCTATAGGATGTCAAAATCTTACACATGGATTGTATAGATTTAGCCATCCTCATAGAATAAAATACATCATTGACTCCAAAAAAAATGATAAAATTAAGACAAACATGCAATGGAGAAAATGAAATACAATCTATTCTATGGTGGATTGGTGCTCTTTGAGTATGTGAAAGAGCCCTTTCCCAATCCTTGATAAGCTTAGTGATATGATAGACAATGAGATGCTTGAACTCAAGTTGCCTATAGTGTAGATGCTTTCAAAATGTGTGTAGATTGTAGATGATGAAGAGCAAGATTGATTCTCAAATGAAGAGAGTAACCTTGCATCAAGATGTGTTGTTTTTTGTAGATGATTTGTGTTGAAATGCTTTGCATTTTATAGATTCAAGATTAGGAAGAGTGATAGATTTGGATGAATGTGGGATCATTCATGAGCCAATGACAAGATGCCACTTGTCAAAGTGTGAGAGGGTGAGGAATGTGCAAGTCTTGGCCAATGTGCCAATTTCAAATTTGAATTTTGAAGAAAAGACATGTTTAGGGGGGATGAAAGGTGAAATAAATGCCATGTTTGACTTGTGCAAATAACATTTAATACCTTGTTGGAAGGGACAAGTCCTTTTTGGGGGAAGATTCAAATTGGAAGAATATTCCATTTTGATGCCATTTTGAATGTAATTAGAGGAAATAATAAATCAAATAAATGATTTATTGGTGCAAGTGGGTGGGTTAGTTAAGAGTTTGGATTTGACTCTAGTTGAGTCAAAAGCTAGAGAATGGTAATTATGTTTAGAAGTTAATTAATGTAGATTAATTAACTTGGATGATATTAGGAGGTGACATTTGATTAAATCACTTTGATTTATTAAATCAAATGAGAAGAACATAAGGATTAAATAATTTTATTTATTTAATGAACCTTAGGAAATTAATCAATAAATTGTCTTAATTGATTAATAGAAGAATTTGATGCATGATGTTAGTTTTGCATGTCTACATTTTGCCCCTCTTTGAACCAATGTACTCATTGCATTGGTTCAAAGAATGATGCCGCTGACATCGAAATTATAAAAAATTCAGATTTTTCGGATGCCCCAGCGAAAATAAGTACGTTAGTACATTGCCCCCTCGAGAGATCGAGCGAAAAGATTCAATTTGAGGTTGATCTTGCGACAAAGAGGTTCAAAATGGATGTATGGATGGTTAGACTATATGATAATGATGATGAAAATGAGATGACGTGATTATGCATGAGATGGATATGGCATGATTATGCAAGATAAGAGGATGAATGCAGCATGGATGCAGGATGGATGCATTGTTAGCATGAAAGAGGATAGAAGAATGAGAGGGATCAACCCTTAAATCCAAGAAGATGAAGAAGTCCAACAAGTCCCCTAGTCATCAAGACTTTATTGGATATGATGATGAATGATGATGATGTATGGTTTATCCAAGGATGGGAAAAGAGCATACATTTCTTTATGTTTGATAATACATGTAGGTGCGATGCATCAAGGTATTAAGAACTAGGATGGCATTGCGCCTAGTGTGATGGAGTTTGAATCGACAATCAGATAGGAGTATTCATGTTCACACTTGACATACGAAAACATTGCTAGGACGGACCTAACAAAGCAAGTATTCGCCAAGTTATTTTACAAGAACATCAAACAAGCACAACAGATAAAAAGATAATGATCATTGCCCCATTCCTTTCTCTCTAAACCTGTTTTGTTTAGGCATCATCGAGAGGTCCTTGGAATGAGTGCAAAATAAGATAAGTCAAAAAGACCAAAATGAAGTAAACAAACAAGCTAATGCTCTTCGTACCGCTAGCCAAGGCTAAACTACTGTGGGGGTTACCTGATGCTTATGTCCATCACAGGAAAGCTTCATCCTAGGACATGTAGTGATTAGGGTTTTGGTGAGACTGATTGGGTGATAAGCTATTGATACTCTGAGTTGACCAACTTGCTGACTTACTCACTTAGACTATGAGACTCCTGAAGATTAAGTGTTCACTTTAGAATCTGCTAAACTTGCTTCTGACTCACTCACCAAAGGGTGAAGGTGACGATTGATTTATTATAAGTGATGACAATCACGGGTGAAAGCGAGATGGAATGGATGCACCATTTTGGTTTTTTCAAATGTTTTGAGGCTGTTTTTGGTATTTTCACATTTTTCAATGTTTTTGGTATTTTCAAGATTTATGAATGTTTTTGAATTTTGTGTCTCGGGGGCCGATCAAGGATGGCCTTGCCTACGTTTAAGCTCAAAGACGACATAGTTCAGACGAAAAACCTGACTCAATGAAAAGATAGATGGGCAAACGGATTGCCAATGCGACAGATGCCTAAATGACTGACCTAAATGTGAAAAAGATAAGCAAATGAATGCCAATGCGACGAACACCTAACTAGATGGGCAAACGGATGCCAATGCGACAGATGCGTAAGGACTGACCTAAATGTAAAAAAGATAAGCAAACGAATGCCATTGTGACGGATGCCAATGCGACAGACGCATAAAGAATGACTTAAATGTAAAAAAGATAAGCAAACGAATGCCATTGCGACAGATGCCTAAAGGACTGACCTAACCGTCTTGGGGGATGATCAAAGATCAACCTTGCCTACATTCAAGCTCAGAGACGACGTAGTTCGACAAGGTGGAAGACTGACAAGACTAAATGATGAATTTTGAAGATTTTCCGATATTTGACATGTTTTTGGATTTTTTGCATGATTTGGATGTTTTTGGATTTTGTGATGAAATTTTGATGTTTTTGAATTTTTCTCATGATTTTGACAATTTGGATATGGATATGTGATGATATGAGTGCTTTGTTCTAGATTTCATTGAAAACCAAGCTTATTGTTGATCAATCGGATTGATGGATTGCTAGTTTGACTAAGTGTGTTAAGTCAAATGAAAGTGATAATGCATTCGTAAAATTTTAGGAAGTTGTGTTATCCCAAAGTAAACTTGTACAAAAAGGATAATTTGGCTAGGTGTGTTAAGCCAAACAAGGTGATTATGGATTTGATAATTTGGCTAAGTGTGTTAAGCCAAACAGAGTGATGATAATGAACTTGTAAACCCAAGGAAGTTGTGTTATCCTGGGGTAAACTCGTGCACAAGATGATAGTTTGACTAAGTGTGTTAAGTCAAACAAGGTGATGATTGATTGGATTTGATTGATCAAGATTAATGAAGCTTGATTTGGAACAAAATAGCTTTGATGATTTTGATGTGACGTTGAATGTGCGCATTAGATGTGATTGATATGAATTGCTTGGATTGATGATCAATAATGTTTGATAAGGAACATCATCTTGTCAAAATATGCCATGGGCTAGTGATTTGGATCGTTGGCTCACAAATGCTTTGACCAATTTGCTTTCATGTTTTCCAATGTTCAGATTACTTCATAAGTTGGAGGATATATATCAAGATTTATTCACGAGGCAAGATGTAATTATCTTCCCCCAGTGTCTAGCAATGTATGGAATGCCATGGGTGGATTCTTGGATAGATGGATGGGTATGGTAAGCATGCAAAGGATGCCAAGGATTATCTTGTGACAAGATAAGGTGTTCGAATAGAGGAACGCTCATTCGGATAATGCTTCAAGGCTCAGATAGTGTTGGGTAGGATAGGATCAATGAAAATGACCCATGTCAAGATGACTACCATAAGTGAGTGTAAACTGTTTCCCAAACCTTATCAAGATCTAGATAAGGTGGAAGATGGATGCAAATATATGAAAATGGATTGGATAAGTGGTTCCTGGATAAACGGATGATATGGATGGAATGTCAGCTTTATTATGGATGCGATAAGATGCTTTCTCTTGAATTGGTGCACGTAGATGCTCAATTCTACACATGACACCTGTTTTCTAGGTTTTCATCATGGTACTTGTCCAAAGCACCACCGAAATGGTTTTCGCTGGAGGACGATTTTTTTCTTTACTGTTTTCAATCTTTTTTCTGATTTTTGAATTTTATATATTTTGATTTTTTTGTTGTCGACAAGATGCCTGTTTGCCAGGTTTTCATCAAGGTGACCATTTTTTCAGGACATTTTTCTAATTTTTGTATTTTCTAAGAGATTTTAAGCTGATGCTGAACCACCTGGTGGTGTTGATGTTGATGCTTCTGTCATAACATGCCATTACTATCTTGCTTGAAGAAGTTGCTTTGCCAAGATACGTGCACTTGAAAGCAACTTTTGAGAAATTTGTTCTGCTTTTCCAATACCGGAGTTAACTTTGTCTTTGTGCACACATCGCAATAGAGCGCCTTCTGAATCCTTATGATGAAGGGTCGTTGCCAACACATGGTCAATGTGAGAATTGGATATCATGTGTGGAGGCGTGAATGGAGTGTGTTTAGGTATAAAAGATGGATTGGTTGACAGTTTGGAACCTTTGACTCTCCAAACTTGGGAAGATGAGCAATAATGGGTGGATATGGAAGTGTGCATGGAATTAGGACCAACTGCTCGATACACTTTGTATGTTGCTTGAGAAGCCTGGTTTTTCCTTTGTGGAAATCTTTGATGGATACTTTTCCCTTTTTGATTTTGCCCCATAGTTGCTTTGACTGATGGAGTTTGATAGGGATAATTTTTCTTTGTATTCTTTGGTATCCATTTGTATTTTATTTTTCCTTCGTGCTTCGTCCTTTGATTCAAATCTTTGTTTTGACGTTGGTCCCAATTTGTGGATGGGGTGATGGGTGGATGAAGATTCATAATATGGCAGGTTGTAGTATTGGCATTGGTTTCATCATAAGGATCCTTTGTGCTCCCTATGTTGATGCTTGCTTGAGACGAAGTTTCCCCCAATTTTGTGGAAGTATTACTAATATGTTGAGATCCCTTGATTGTCGAATAACCAAGGCCTTGATGCTTAGGATTTCCAAAAATCTACACTGGTTTTAGGATACCTTGTTCATTTAGGCCTAATCCTCTGCCTTGATAATTCACTTGCTGAAAAAATTTCTCTGCAATAGGATATGATTTACCTTGGAAACAAGGTTCTAATCTTTCTCTGCTCTGTGGCAGATCTTCAAAGGTCATAGATCTTTCATTGATAAGATGATTTTGCCTTACAAAGGTGAGTGATCCAACTTTATAAGTGACGAGATCCTCCATATGTGGGATGAATGCCTAATTGATATCTGTAGCTTGATTTTGTGAGATATCAGATTGTAGTGCTTCTTCAAGAGGTATTGATGATTCAATGTCCTTGCAAAATTCCTCCTCATGATTTATTCTTGATATGCTTTCACATGATGTTTCTGATTCACGACTTCTGTAGAAGCCTTCTTCATGACCCATTTCTGATATGTCTCTGCATTTGTCTATATCTTGATCATGTGTATAAATGTTAAGAGTAGGAGAATCTTGTTCCTTGGTAACGTTGTCAGGAGTATGAGACCCTTGTTTCGAATGACGATCATCTATGTGTCCATCCAAAGAAAGCATCTTATGGGTAGATGGAGGATTATGTCCTATGTGGATGTGGTCATCATTGTAGTAGCTTGGAGATGCAAATTCTTGATCTTGAATGATTTCAGAATCGTTTTTGACATGCTTTGGATCAAGTTCTTGACATGGGTCAATTGAAAAGAATGGATTTCTTTCTTGGATATATTCATTAGGCATAGGAAGATTCTCAAATGTCATGAGGTCAAAGGATGGCCATATGTTTTGGAGAGGATCATTGCTAGACCTTGGTGAAAGATGTTGATCATGCTTTGAAACAAATTCTTGAGATATGTCTTCTAACTCATTAGGTGATGTAGAGACATTTTTGATATGATCATTGGTCAAAGGACCTTGATCATCATTTTGAATGATTGTGGTGGTTATCAGTTGCAAGCTTTGTTGTGGGAGTAAGGCCTGCATTTTCTGCTGAGCCAACAATGCTTGTTGTTGGTTGTGTTGTTTTTGTGCCAACAAAGCTTTTTGTTGGGCTCTTTGTTGTGCTACTTTTTCTTGGATTGCTTGCAATAGTGCTCGGAATGCTTTCTCTTGTGCTTGAGCTTGTCGGGCTGCTTGTGCAACTTGTGCGGCTTGTTGGGCTTGGAGTACCTTTTTGCGGGAAGCTTCTTGAGTGGTTTGCAACATGATGGAGAATGAATTGGTCATGTTGTGTTTTGGCGGCGGCGGTGGTGGTGGTGGAATGGGAATAGTGTTGATTGTTGGGATTGCTTGGATGGTTGCCACCTGCTGTTGCAATCTCGATGGCAAAATGGGATGATTTGATATGAGGTTTTGATTCAGCATGATAGATTGAAATTGAATATTGATGTGGTTGGGAATCATATTTCCTTGATTTAGGTAACTTTGATTTTGCATGGGGTTACCATGACTTGAATCAACATATGGATTTGCCAATATATTGCTAGGATTTTGAACAACATTGATGGGATTTGAAATGTTCATGTTCAACAAACTCTTATTTGGAATGTATGGATTTGGTGGGATAATTTTGTTTGGAAAACTCATGCATTGAGCGATTGGTTGATAGATTTGTGAATTTGGACTTAGATTGAAATCTACCATTGGGAAAGGTGTTCCAAACTTTTGATCGGGCATACTCACATTCGTTGTACCATTGATTTCTGTATGAGATAATGATCCCATGTATGCATTGTACAAGATTTGAAAATCAAATGGTATTGCAAGGCTTGGATAGTTTAGTTGATTTGGGTTACTCATGATGGATGGATCAAATTTATATTCCATGTCCCTCTTGTGTTGAGATCGAGTTTGAACCATAAAATGAAGATCAATTTTTAAGAATGTAAGAGATGAACCTCTAATCCTTTAGATTGGTCTAAACTTTAGGTTCAAAGAAGTGAAAAACTAGGAAATTTGAAGGATCAAAGCGATAACGAGGATGAGATAAACGGAATATGAGTGATATGGATGAATGGAACTCTTAAAGAAACTTTGAAGGAAATGCTAAAATTTTTAGGACTTCGATTTATCATGACTGGATTGATGGTTTGACTAGATGTGTTAAGTCAAACAAGAGTGATAAATGTAATTGTAAAACTCTAGGAAGTTGTGTTATCCAAGAGTGAACTCCTACAAGATGGTAGTTTGACTAAGTGTGTCAAGTCAAACGAGGTGATGATTTGATAATTTGGCTAGGTGTGTTAAGCCAAACAAGATGAACTCATAAACCCTAGGAAGTTGTTTTATCCAAGAGAGAACTTGTGTATAAGATGATGGTTTGCCTAGATTTGTTAAGTCAAACAAAGAGGTTTTGATTTTGCCTAAAAGTTTAGCATAAAAGATGTTTACAAAGTTTCCAAGAGTTGTTGGTGAGGTGACTTTTGACTAATTTAATGGTTGAGAGATGGATGAAAGTGATTGAATTTGATCCTAGACTTGACCTAGAATAACACTTCTACTTACAAGACCTCGGTGTTGAAGAACATGCTATATTTCCTATGGGAGGAAAGTAATCCTTTCAAAAAGTTTGAGATTTTTTTGATAGTAAAACTCATTCAACTCAGGATCTCAAGATGCTCCTCATGAGCTTTCAGACTAAGCTTCTTGAACCTTGGTTTTGGGATTTTTGAACTTGCGAGAAATCATGTTAGAAAACACATGTGTAATCCAATTTGTCTTTTATCTTGTCTTAGTGAATTCTTTTTTTTACCCAAAAGCACTTGCTTGATTATGTTTTCAAACTGAATGTCTAATGTCCTGCTTTTGTTTTCATCCCAGAATGTCCATTATATGGAAATCAAAGAAATTAGGGCAAAATTTTCCTAGGTTTATCCTTAGTGAAAACAAATGACGATAGAATTCGAGCACTTAGAAACCTCTAGGGATATGATCCCTAGGGAAAGCAAGAGTGTCCAAGTTCATCAAGAGTATTTGTTTCTCACAAGGGGTTTGAAATTTGAAGGTTATTGTGAATGTTCATTTTCAAATGTTTTCAAGATCAAGCAATGTATTTTTGATTCCAAGCACTTTTTACAACCCTAGGATGATGAGGCAATACCTTGTTGGGTTCCCACTTGGATAAATCTAGCTGTGCATATCTTGTGCAAATGGCTAAATGCTTGACCACACTGGCTCCCCTCCATGGCACTCACTTATTCGGGTTAGCCAAGCATTAGTACCCATGAATCTCCCATGGCATACTTTCCATTTCCACAACAAGACTGCATGTTACGTGGGGCGGCTTCAAAGGACATGACCTTTTGCACCAACAAGATAGACAAGGTTTTGGCCAATTTCTAAACAAGGGGTTCTAATTCAGGCATTCCGTTCGTGGGGGATTATCCAACATCGGTGAGAGTCCATTGCTGTCCATCTCGTCAGAATAATCCTCATGATATTGGCCTTTGTTCCAATATCCACACTTATATACTGGCTGGAAGTCGCTTGGCTTTAGCGTGTTCCTGGTTGGGTCGTTCCCTTGGGTGAGTACTTTTTCCCACAAGGCAGGCCCTCTAAGATAAACAAAAGCGAGCTAACATATCCTTTCCTTCACACAACCTTTGTTGAAAAACAAAGGGGAGAACCTCCGCAATATGTCGTGCTCACACTCGCATGTTTTGTTCAATTTTAAGTGCCCAAATTGAAATGTGGAGGCAATATTTTTCACAAGTTAATATCACCAAAATGCTTTTGATTCTCAAGATCACTGTGAAGTGCGAGAGAATCACATACGCATTTCAATGATGTTAATTTGTGAAAAATATTGCAAAACATGAAAGACACTTGTTCATTTTATACCTCAAAGCAGTGATGAGTTCGTTTTAAAAACACCAATTGAAATGTGAAGTTTTCCTTGTTCAATTTTAAGTCCAAATTGAAATCTAGTAAATGTCTAAGGTTCTTTTTAACGAACTTTGAAAAGATCAAGTCAAGTGGTTAATTTTAAACCCAAAAGGAAATGTGAGTTGATCTAAAATAGAAAAAAAAAGGTAGTAGGTGGAAGCTCTAAGATTGTTAAAACAAGCATTAAAAAATGCTTTTCAAGTTTTGTTTTCAAGAAAATCTTCAATTCCACTCTTTTCACCTTTATTTTTGCTTCAACCTTCAATTTCAATCTCCAATGTCAACCTTGATGTCAACACCTCCAATTGCTATCCCTATAAAATAATACAAAGTAATGAGAAATAAGAAGTATGATATAAGAAGTGAATGTTGACTTAACATAATGAGCACAATCTTAAACATGATGAATGTGTCTTAACAAGAGACAATTTTTGAAAATATTTCCCAAAGATATAATCATGCAAGACTTTTGTTTACTAGAAAATGTATTTAATTTGCACTCATTAAGCTTAAAGAAAAATGAACAAGATCCAAAACCTTATGATAAGACCAAGCTATTCATAAGGCTATAAATGATGCATAAATTTAAAAAAACTGCAAGTCTAAATTGTTTGGAAGTTTGATAGTCTATAATGAAAGCCGATAACAGAGTCAATGCCACAAGTCCGATGATGTCTTCTCAACAAATTTTACCTTGCAAGAGAGAAATAAAAAAAACAATTGTCAAGATCATATGAGATTTACAGCAGTCATAGTCCGACTAAGCATTACTTAATTTCATCTCTTTTAACAGGTTAGATACTAATGATAACTCATCTATAGCTGCAACAACTTAATTCTTCACTTCCCAATGCGTTTTCAGTAAATCTACCACCATATTTTTTTTGGTGCTTTAAAATGTGACAGGTAAACATTATTTTTCCCTTTCAATTAGCGCACTTTACTCTTGTTAGAAACATGTATTAACAGCAGCATGTACAACAATATCTATTAATAGCATTTGTTTTTAAATAGATAGTCAGAGTATTGTGCTGGAAGCCATTTACTCATACCAAATCTAATCGCAGTCCAAGATAGATATGATGATGGCAAAAAAATTCTACAATAATCTAAGCGCTCAAACAAAATGAGATCCTCACATGATTCACCTTTTCCTCTACGTCATATATTATGAATGGATTGATTGCCTTGATTGACAATGATCTGTATTTTGAAGCACAACATTCATCCCTGCACTAGCATTAAGAACAGCATAGGAATAGCGTCCACTAGCATTTCTTTCATTTTTATAGCTGCACAATCTTAAGAGAAGGGCGCGTAGTAGGTAGAGCTTCCGGATTGGATTTAAAGATGCACACAATATCTATATTCTGAATACCTCTCAAACTAAAATGACATCTTATCCTACAACAAGGAAAAAATAAAAAATAAAGACCAACATATGCTGATTTGTAGAAATCGCTATCATCTATCACTTCTTTTGATTTGCAACCAAGAAATCGCTATCATGAATTGATAGATAATGACTCAATAAATCTAACGTTCTTCTCACTTGATTCACGAGTGAAGAAGCACTGGAGCTCGAGTGTTTTTCAAATGAGAAAATCATCAAATGAGTTTCAGACATTATGGTGAGCTAACGACAACAGTAAAGAGAACCGAGGTAGCAATGGTATTAATGGCATGGACAACTATGTATCAGAATATGATAAATGGAGTCTTCAGTGGTGTGCTAAGGAGCAAGTGGGGATTCAATCCCTTGTTTCAAGGCTCCTATAGTTATGTAGCAGTGGGTTCTAGTGGGAAAGACATTGATACAATTGCAAAGCCTCTTCCCAAGTGCTCTCCACTAATGCATTTACATCTCTTTATGAAAACTAACGCATATACCAATGTGCGACCAGATAGGTAAAGGCATCCAATCACTGCAAGGGGATCTAAGACAGGTTCCAACACAGTCTAAAGGTAGAGAATCACATAGCTTCCATTCAATGCATCAATCACTTCTATCCAATGGAATTAGTACTTCTCAAGCAGATTCTGGAGCAACCCTCACTAAGTTAAACTCTCACTAAGTTAAACTCTTGCCACTTGAGCAAAAGACATTAAAAATTAGAAAGGTAGATCATGCACTATATTGATATTTGATTTCAACAGAAGTATGTTAATGCAGAAGTGAGCACACATTATACACAATAGAAGACAATATACATAGAGAGTAATCAACAGAAGTATGCACTCTACAGTGATAGGAAAGAATAAATGTATGAGTATTTCTTAAAAACATAAACTCATTTTTATCACATGCATATTTAAATGCTAATCCTGAAAGCAAATACAAATGCACGCCTCTATTTAAATAGGACTTAGATAAACGCAAAGTAGTACTACCCTGAGAACTGCATGATAAAAGACAAACCTGCAAATGATACAAATGTTAATAATCAAGTAGTTGTAAGCCCTCCTTCTAGCGCCATTTGTAGGATGTCAAAATATTACACATGGATTGTATAGATTTAGCCATCCTCATAGAATAAAATACATCATTGAATCCAAACAATATGATAAAATTAAGAGAAACATGCAATGGAGAAAATGAAATACAATCTATTCTATGGTGGATTGGTGCTCTTTGAGTATGTGAAAGAGCCCTTTCCCAATCCTTGATAAGCTTAGTGATATGATAGACAATGAGATGCTTGAACTCAAGTTGCCTATAGTGTAGATGCTTTCAAAATGTGTGTAGATTGTAGATGATGAAGAGCAAGATTGATTCTCAAATGAAGAGAGTAACCTTGCATCAAGATGTGTTGTTTTTTGTAGATGATTTGTGTTGAAATGCTTTGCATTTTATAGATTCAAGATTAGGAAGAGTGATAGATTTGGATGAATGTGGGATCATTAATGAGCCAATGACAAGATGCTACTTGTCAAAGTGTGAGAGGGTGAGGAATGTGCAAGTCTTGGCCAATGTGCCAATTTCAAATTTGAATTTTGAAGAAAAGACATGTTTAGGGGGGATGAAAGGTGAAATAAATGCCATGTTTGACTTGTGCAAATAACATTTAATACCTTGTTGGAAGGGACAAGTCCTTTTGGGGGGGAAGATTCAAATTGGAAGAATATTCCATTGCCATTTTGAATGTAATTAGAAGAAATAATAAATCAAATAAATGATTTATTGGTGCAAGTGGGTGGGTTAGTTAAGAGTTTGGATTTGACTCTAGTTGAGTCAAAAGCTAGAGAATGGTAATTATGTTTAGAAGTTAATTAATGTAGATTAATTAACTTGGATGATATTAGGAGGTGACATTTGATTAAATCACTTTGATTTATTAAATCAAATGAGAAGAACATAAGGATTAAATAATTTTATTTATTTAATGAACCTTAGGAAATTAATCAATAAATTGTCTTAATTGATTAATAGGAGAATTCAATGCACGATGTTAGTTTTGCATGTCTACACTATCATATTGACTATACAATTACATCATAGCCTAGAGAGGATCATTACACCAAATAGATGTTTCATTACTATGAGATATGGTTAGTTTTGGTATTAGCTAATAAACACACACTCATTTGTGATTTGGGACACCAAGCCACTCTCACACATAATATTGTGTGAAACAATCCTATTGGATCTCAAAATCACATGCCCTCTCCTCTACACCATTACTCAAAGTGAGATAAAGGTAGTAATATATATCAAATAGATTTACTCACACATCAACAAGGATAGGAATTCTTTTTTCCATTGCATAGGATTTAGGGTGAATCCATTTCTTATTTAGACTCTAAATAACTTATGAGGATGATCGTTGAGACCTTAATACATGATAAAAGAAAAAAAAAAAAATTCACTACCATACCTTAATAGTAATCAAGAATAATAATAATTTCTTAATAGGGTGTATGAGGCTAGATATTGAAATCATTTAGTCCCTCTTAATTAGAATAATATGAATTTCATCAATAGTAATTTAAGGTTCAAGTATGTGTATATTTACTACCATTGTTTGAATTTATAACACTTATATTTAGTCTTGTATATATTTCTAAAGATACTTCTCCTTTGTACTAGTTCTTTATCAATACCATCACTGTTTAAAA
This sequence comes from Sequoiadendron giganteum, assembly GCA_007115665.2. NCBI lineage: Eukaryota > Viridiplantae > Streptophyta > Pinopsida > Cupressales > Cupressaceae > Sequoiadendron > Sequoiadendron giganteum. The sequence continues at coordinate 153,727,337 of CM021109.1, read as the reverse complement.
AAACTCTAGTTGCTCTATCACTTTCTTCTTTAATAATTCATAACGTTTATAAGGCATTTGAATATTTAAAACTCTCATTCACATGCCTTATAAACACATTTGAGGAAAATTTTGAATGATTAATTATGATGATTGCATCAATTAGATGTAAAATTGACCCTTCAATTGTTCAATTAATCAGTTATAGTGTAAATATGGATAATATTAATCATTTATAGTTTCATGCAATGGATTATGCAATGATGATATATATTAAGTTTAGGGTTTATAGTTTAAGGTTTAACCTAATGTATTAATGCAACGATGATGATGGATTAACCCAAAGAGAGACATAAGGATGGTGTTGAAAGACCCTATAATGAAGAAATTGAAGAAAGAGGAAGTAGTAGTTCATAATCAAATAAAAGAATAGATGAATAATAGATAGATGGAGGATGATATGGTAGATGTTGTGAAACAACCTCCATCATATAATTAAGGTTGTATAGAGAGATAGAGAAGTAAGGTTGATTCATCATTAGTGCCTCCTTCTCCTATAGAATTTTATTCTTTCAACGTATGGTGCTCATTCTACTAAGGGGTATGTGCAGGATCATGATGGACCAAAAAGTGGCAATATGATGGGTATGTGGCTGACGACTTTTTGTTTACCCAAAATTGATAAAATGAAAAGGGTTTTTAAAGGAGATTCTCAGATTTCCACCAATATAAATTATGCTTTACTTTGAATTTAATAAATAGTTATTATTCATTTTCTATTGAATTACGACTAAAGTCCTAATTTTTAGGCTGATTGAAAAATATCTATAGCTTTCAAAGGGTATCATATTTTTTAAATCCAAAACATGCATCACATTCTATGCTTCACATACTATAAGATAAAAAATGAAAAAAATTAATTTCATGAAGTTATGACCAAGTTAAGGTGGTGAGACATACGAGTCTTTATATTTTTTAAAAGTTGTCATAAAAAAATTATAATTAATTATTTACTTAGAAAAAAATTACAAAAAAATATGCATCACATCGGGACACGAGTGCTCTACTTGAAACACCCCTTCGTTTTTCTTTCTGGATTGGACAGTGTGTCCTTGTGTTGTTTCGATTTATATTTCTAGATATTCAGATACTTTATCTTGTGTCTGTATTTGATCGCTATTTATAGAGCAATGGACTATATTATGTGTTGTGATTTGATTTATCTGATGCTTTAGTTTACAAGCTTTAATTGGTGTCATGATGTTAGTTGATATGACATGTAATTGCTTATGAGATTATTGGATTATGATGGAAGTGTTTGTTTTGATGAATGTATTGGTGAAGGGGATGGGTTTGCATCACTTGCTTGCGAGCGCCTTGTGATTCCATGATTTCCTCTTCATAGTGTGTATTTTATGCTGTTATATTTTATGATGTTGGTTACTATGTTTTTAGGTTTGTAGGTACATGGCATCGACTCAACCAGGTTTCACAGGTTTGAGTTTGTCTATCCAACGGTTAAGTTGAACAGGAGATAGTAGCTAGGTAACTTGTGTCAAATCTACACCCTAGCCTTAGTGTGTCGTCAGTCATGTGTGTCGAGTCGTTGATTGCCTTGTTTTAATCTTATTTAATTCTGAAGGGATTCTTGATTTGGAAATAGATATTTAGAATAATTGCATTAAATTATGCCAATGGCTATTTAATTTAAATTATGCTTTGTTGATAGAAGTTATTATTTAAATTAATTAATTTAATTTAATTAATTAAATTTAATCCATAGGATTAATTTAGTTATTAAATAATTTAATTAATTAAATGAGGTGTACGAAAATAAAAAGGAAGAAAATAATTAAAATTAATTTTGGAATTTTATTTCAATTAGTGAGAATTAAATTAGAATTTGTAATTGGGAAATTAGTTTTTAGATTTTGGAAATTAATTTATTATTTCGAATTAATAAATTAAATAATATTAGATTTGGTTGTTGAAGATATTTTCAATTATGCCAACATGTGTAAGTTTAATTAATTAGAAGAGTTTGTTGTAGATTCATTCACGGAGAGAATTTTGGAGAGGAAAAACTTCTTCAGGTGTGAGAGGATATTTTTTGGGAAAAATTGCATAGAGGATTGTTGGAAGAAATTTTGGCTATAGATTTGCATTGGAGAATTCTATTGATTCTTGGTTGTGTTTTTGGATTGTTTTCTTGATTGGAATAACTGTACTATTGAAGAGAAGCTGTGGAATCTTTGGAGGAGGCTCTGTATCAAATTTCCATTTCCTAAAGCTTCTTCACTTAGGTTTTCTTCTGTGATTTTTGTATTGTTCTTTGTTGCTTTCAAAATTGTACTGATTAAAGAATTGGTTGTTAAATTTGTTTTAGAAAAGAATTTTTTATTAGAAGAAGAAAATAAATAAATAAATTTAAAGCTTTTGTTGTTCCTGTGAAATTTCTTCAGGGAAATTGTGAAAACCTCTGTAGCATTTAATTTATTTGAGAAAATTTTTTGTTTCTTTATTAAATCAAACTTATGGGTAAAACAACACATTTAAATTATTTTAGAAAATTTAATCTCTTAGAAAACAAATTTATTTCGAAAAACCTCTGTAGAAATTACATTGGAGAAAACTAGAGGATTTAAAAACTACTATTATAATTTAGATCCCTTTTTAGTTTTCTTATTATTTATTTGTTTATGAATTCGAGAAAATGGATTAAAATGATTTAGTTTTAAAGCCTTTGTGAATTTTGGATTTTCTGGTAAAATTTTACAATTTCACCTGTAGGTGAATATTTTTCACAAATTTTCCCCAATTTATTTATTATATTAAATCCATTTATATATATATATAATATATATATATATATTTGGTTTAAATTTTTCTTTTATAAAATACTAATTTAAATAATAATTTCGCAATCTGTACGGTGCTTTCGTCTTATTCTTGAAAATCACGGAATTCATAAATATGTGAATTGCATTCATTGTTTGTTTTTGGACTGTGTTAATATTTGGTTGGGGGTGCAATGCACACCCCACCGCTCCTCATTGGGAGGTTGCGGTTGTCCCAAGGACAACACCCTCCACTTAGTGGAGGGAGCGTTGCCTTTGGGGGTAGCGCAACTCCCTTGGGGAGGCCACCGCCAGTAAGAGGATTGGGGCGGGGGTTCGACCAAAGTCGACCCCTCCCCCAATCTGATTTAAACTTTTGTTTTTTAATTGTTATTAAATGTTTTCTTTCAAACTACGAGCTTCAAATTCACCCGCCTCCAAAGGAAATTTGGATTTCATATTAAATATATTTTAAATACATATATATACATTTATATATATATGAGTTGTATTATATATATAATGTATATATGTATATTTATATATATATTTAATGGAATATTAATAATAGAGGTTTTATCAAATTTTGAAAACATTAAAGGATATTATGTAAAAAAAAAGTGGATATAATAAAGATTGAATATATACAGTAAATATATGGATTTATATTTGATGAATATATCACATGAGTAGTTTTGTTGGAAGTATTTATTCAAAACTAGATTACATGCAAAATAAATATTGAGTATACCTCCAACAGAACTACTCATGTAATATATTCATCAAATATAAATCCATATATTTACTATATATATTCATTCTTTATTATATCCACTTCTTTTTACATAATATCCCTTTAATGTTTTCAAAATGATAAAACCTCTATTGTTAATATTCCATTGAATATATATATAAATATACATATATACATTATATATATAATAGAGCTCATATATATATATATATATATATATATATATATATATATATATATATATATATATATATATATGTATATATATCTATTTAAAATACATTTAATATTTCTTATATTTAATATAAAATCCAAATTTCCTTTGGAGGCGAGCGGATTTGAAGTTCGCAGTTTGAAAGAAAACATTTAATAACATTTAATAAACTCAAAGATTATTGAAAAAAAATGATATTCAAATTAATTTAATTAAGTACTAGCCATATTAATAAACTCAAATTAATTTAATTACTAGCCATATTAATAAACCATATAGTTTAGACAAAAATGATATTCAAAACTAAATAAAAATTTCACCCAATACCTTTGAAATCCCTTGATGTTTCCATGATTTGCAGGATTTTAAATGTATAAGCACTCAAATAAGAAACACATCAAGCTCTACCTACCTCCCTTCCTCTCTCTATCTCCACTCACCCTCTCCCTCTCTACCTACCTTCCCCTCAATACATCCCACCCCACTTCTCTTTCTACCTATCTCTCCTACCCAACTTCCCATCTCTATCTACTTATCTCTCCCCTTCCCTCTCTCCTTTCCCTATCTCCCCTCACTCTCTCTACTTTCATATTCTAGTACCTAATATGAAGGATACAATGTGAAATCCCTACTAATTATATGAAGCAATTTCTTATATTAAGCAACACACACTTTGGTCTTCTTTTGCATAATGAGAAAATGTTGGTTGTTGGCATTGACAAATATCTTATATGAAGCAACATGTACAATCTGAAGTGTGTACTATGAAGGAAGGTTAGGAGGGATGGTGAGAGAGGAGCGATAGAGAAAATTATAGAGGAATGGGGGGAGGAGGGAGAGGTCTAGTGAGGTAGCATGGGAGGGATAAAGGGAGAGAGAGGAAATAAGGGAGACATGGAGAGGTAGGTAAAGAGAAGTAGAGAGGTGAGATGGGATGGATTAAAGGAAAGGTAGGTAGAGAGGGAGAGGGTGAGTGGAGATAGAGATAGATGGTCTATTGACCCAAAAAAATTATCCCTATCCCTCCTCCATCCTATAAATCCATTTTAGGTGCCTATTTTCCACAATCAACCATCACATCTCCCCCTCACACTAAGTCCATTTTGGGTCCTTCTATCCCTCCCACCCTACCACTTCCTATCTATAACCTTCCTTCTTTTTCTCCCTCCCTCTATCCCTCTATACCTCCCAACCTACCACTTCCTATCTCCCTCCTTCTCCCCCTCTCTCCCTCACACACACACACAACCTCTCTCCATCTACCACCCCTTCCCTCCCTCCCACCCCACTACTCCCTATCTCCCTCCTTCCCTCTATCCCTCACACCATACCACTCTCTATGTGTATCCCTATCTCTCTCCTTCCCTCTTTCTCTCCCTCCTATCCCTAGCACCCTACAACTTCCTATCTCCCTCCTTCCCTCTCTCTCTCCCTCCCTCTATTATGATCTAGTGATAACTACTTTCAAATCTTCATAAGCATTGTGATAACCTCTCCCTCCCCTCTCTCTCTCACCACCTCTCTCTACCTCTCCCACCCTACACAGATCCCTCTCTCTACCTACCTCTCTATAACTACCTCTCCCTATCTCCCTCCTTCCCCCTCTCTCTCTCTCTCCCTCCTTCCCACACAACCTCTCTCCACCCCTTCCTAATTCCCTCTCTCACTCTAGTTTTCTAAGCCTCAGTTGCCTCCTAAATATAATAAATATAAGTGTTATAAATTCATCATAAACAATGGTATAAAAGAGAAGTAGATAGATATTAGGAAAGTAGAGAGGGAAGGGGAGAGAGAAGTAGATAGAGGGGGGGAGTTGGGAAGGAGGGAGAAGTAGGTAGAAAGAGAGGTGGGATGGGATGGATTAAGGGAAAGGTAGGTAGAGAGGGAGAGGGTGAGTGGAGATAGAGATAGGGAGGGAGAGAGAGAGAGGGAAAGAGGGAGGTGTAGGAAGAGAGGAAAGGAGGGAGATAGGGGTGGCAGGGTGCGAGGGATAAAAGGACCCAAAGTAGACTTAGTAGGAGGGGGAGATGTGATGGTGGATTATGGGACATAGGTACCCAAATTAGATTTAGCTTCAATGAGGGATAGGGATAATGTTTTAAGATAGGGATAGTGATAATGTTTTTGAGCTGGTGTAATGGAGGGGGATGGTGAAAAATGGTTTGGAAGAATTATAACACATAATGTATTGACTTAAGAGATTCTTCCTTCTCTTGAGAAGTTGAAATAGAAAAGGAATCTGAAGAAGTAGACCAAATTGAATGAGATAGATAGTGTATTGACTGAAGAGATTCTTCCCACTCTTGAGAAGTTGAGGAAGGTGCATGTGCAGTATGTGCAATGGGTGAATGGAAATGTAGAAGTGGATAAAGTCAAGAGGCTTTGTATTGCATATGAATTTGTGCAAGTAAAGAATGTGAGAGATGATGTTATAAGTGGAGTTGAACAAATGAACTCAAATATTCTTGAACTTAAGAATTCCATGGAACAAATACAATTGGAAATAGATAACAAGGAAAAGGAAAAATTAGATCTAAGTGCAAAAAAAGAGAATCAATTGGGTGGAGACGTGAAATGATTATCTAAAAAGGTAGACAAGTCTTGTAAAGAACATGTTAAAAGAAACATCTACATTCTCTAATCGTAAAGACACTCTCAAAGATGAGAAAAAAGTGGCTACAAAGCTACATAAAATCATTCAAGACATTGAAAACTCTATCCAAGTAAGGGATGTTTCTATCCTAAGGGTTGATGAGGGAGCAGTTGATCTAAAGATTCTATTAAAATATATGAAAAAATGTTAGAAGATCATGACAATGAATAGTAGTGGGTGTTAACAAGTAAGAGCAGTGGAGATGAGGAAAAATTTGTGTTGCATCTTTTCCTCACTTTCTCTACCTACGTCTCCTTCTATCCCTTCAACATTACCTCTCTCTACCTACCTCTCCATGTCTCGCTTATTTTAGGATAATATGCATATACGAATGAAGACAATGTTATACTAAATTCCAAATACAACAATCTCTTATTACATAAGCCACAATATCTTCTTCCCTTTTTCTCTCCCTCCTTCTATCCCTCCCACCCTACCACTTCCTATCTCCCTCCTTCCCTCTCTTTCTCACTCTCCATCTCCCTCTGAGTTCTTTCTCTCTCCCTCTCAAGTCTCTCTAGCTCTCACTCTCCATCTTTGTCTTAGGTCTCTTTGTCTCTCACTCTCCATCTTCCTTTTAAGTCTCTCTCTCTCCCTCCCTCCCTTTCCCTCTCTCTCTCGCTCTTAGGTATCTCCCACTCCCTCTCTCTCCCAGGTCTCTCTCTCTCAGGTCTCTCCTAGTCCCTCTCTCTTAGGTCCTTTGGGATTTAAAACCACTACTTCAATACCATGTGATAAAATTGTGACTAGAGAATCTATTTAAGTATTATCCAACCATACAACCAATTACACAAATGCTCATAGTATAATTTCATGACATAACAAATTAATAAAAATATGAATTCATATAATTGCATTTACTATCTTATCTTAAGGGCTTACAACATGAGACCTCAACCTTTAATGAATCACATATGTACAACCACTATATAGAATATAATCTTTTGAGTTGATATGTCACGTAATACTCTTCACAATGTCCTACTAAACTTCACCAATATTAACAAAAAAATATCTTTTGGAGCTATTAAAAAATCACCTTTGAGTGATGACCAATGATATTTATATAGAGAGTGAATCCATTTCGTATTTATATTGTAAAGAACTTATGAGGGTGATTCTTGAGACCTTAATACATGACAAAAAATAGAATAATAATTTCACTACGATACCTTAATGGTAATAAAAAATAATAATAATTTCTAAAGAGGGTGTATTGTACTATCCCCTATCAATTATATCCTAACTAATAGGGGACAGTGTGTTTTACAACAAGGGACAGTGTGTTTTCCAACATTGGAAATATGATTGGAACAAAAAATGCTCACATAGTTTGCTGTGATGGAAAACATATTGTCCCCTATGTAAGAAAAGTGGACAGGGGACATCATTAGAATGTAAGATGTTTAGAAATAACTAACAAGGGAGAGTGTGTTTTCCAATAGGGGACAATGTGTTTTCCATCAAGGGACAGTGAGTTTTCCAATAGGGGACAATGTGTTTTCCAATAGGGGACAGTGTGTTTTTCAACAGGGAACAAAAAATGCTCACATTATTTGCAATGTTAGAAAACACACCGTCCCTTATCAATTATTTCCTTATGAATATGCAGTGTTGGAAAACACACTGCCCCTTGTCAGTTATGTAGTGAATTCCACTTTCAAATTTTAGAATGACTCTTTGGTTACAGTAAAAATGACATTTCACTTTCTTGATATGATTGGAACAAAAAAATGCTCACATTGTTTGCAGTGTTGGATAACACATTTTCCCCTATGTAGGAAAAGTGGACAGAGGACATCATTAGAATGTAAGATGTCTAAAAATAACTAACAGGGGACAAGGTGTTTTCCAACAAGAGACTGTGTTTTTTCCATTAGGGGACAGTGTGTTTTCCATCAAGGGACAATGTGTTTTTCAACAAGGGACAATGTGTTTTCTAACATTGGAAATGACTAATAGGGAACAGTGTGTTTTCCAACAGTGGAAATAACTAATAAGGGACAATGTGTTCTCCAACAAGGGACAATGTTTTTTCCAAAAGGGAACAAAAAATGCTCACATTATTTGCAGTGTTGGAAAACACATTGTCCCTTGTCAATTATTTCCTAATGAATTTGTAGTGTTGGAAAACACACTATCCCTTGTTAGTTATGTAATGAAGTTCACCTTCAAATTTTAGAACAACTCTTTGGTTATAGTGAAAATGACATTTCCCTTTCTTGATATAATTGGAACAAAAAAATGCTCACATTGTTTGCAGTGTTGGAAAACACATTGTCTCCTGTGTAGGAAAAGTGGACAAGGGACATCATTAGAATGTAAGATGTCTAGAAATAACTAATAGGAGACAATGTTTTTTCCAACATTGGAAATAACTAACAAGGGACAATGTGTTGTCACTATATTCAAGTGATGTAGCCCTTGTTCATATGGTAATGACATTAATTTGGTAGATGAACCCAAAAAATTCATGGCACATATTTTGTCAATAATACAAATGTTATTGCCTACTTGTTACATAGACTTTGTGTTAAAGTATACACACATTATTAATACTTTAGTTTATTTATAACCATCTAGGTATATTTTGAGGATGATGCATAAAATTAAAAATTATCATTATCTCGTGAATCCAATATTTTAGAATTTCAATTTCTTTATAATACTTTGGATACTAGTGTATTAAATTGAGACTATCTCTATTTTTTCACCCATGGTTTTGATGGGAATTTTAAAATTTATCAAATTTATGTCTAAATTAGGCATGACTGGTTACTTTTAATAGACTGGAGGTCTGATATTTTGGGTTTAGGTTTTTTTATCACTCATGAAAGATTGATTTGTATCTTTTAAAACCCTCACGTTATATTTCAATGTTGACTTACTATTGAGGGTTGTCGGTCACTTAAGTTGTCTAACTAAGAATTTCCTTCATTCTCTTACCAGCCCCTTTCACCCGACCTATCGGTCTCCAATTTTCCACTTGAGCTTAAATATTTATGCCGCCGAAGATTTTTTCCGACCAGCCCCACCAGTATATTCTATATGTTCTATGCAGCTTGGCGAACCATCTAATCATGGGTTTTGATCTGGATCGTTTCTCACAAACCTCACAGGTTTTCTTGTTGATGTCACTTAGATGGTGCAAGGTGTGCAAGATGCCACAATCTATCATATACGAAGGGGGGGCCTTTTCCTGAGGTGCCAACAGTGACAAGTGGGCGTCAGTTCACCAATGGAAATTTAATGACAGGGATTAATAATGACTTTCCCTCACAAGCCTTGCACGATCAGAGTAAATGTCCCAAAGGTACTATGAGGTTTGCGAAAAGGAAACATGTGGCCTGGTTCTTGAAGCAATGGGGCTAGGTGGGGCCTGCTGCCCGATTGCAACCTCTTATTTTTGTGGGATGTGATTGGCTGTGATATTTCCCAGGCAGTGATGTGGATTTTCAACAACCATTGACTTGTTCTGAGTCGTTCGACTTTCTAGGTCTGTTCCACATCAATAGTTCAATTTCAAAGGGTTATTGTTCATCCATGTGAGGAGATTTTGCGCTCTGCAACTTGTTTTCATTAATGGCGCAGGTTTTTCAGTAGATTTTCTCCTAATTTCCTTGCGTGTGAGCGGTATCCTCCTATTAAATACAATGATAGATTGTACGCCTAGAATAAATTTGTGGTGGCAAGATCAACCACTAATCGTTTGCATGCTCGTGCGAGCATTTGGGCAATTAATATTCCTTGCACCAGATTACTCTATAAATACCTACTGAATTGCTTGGTATTATCACTACATTTTTTTTTTGAGTTGATAGGTGGTGGATTTGTTCGTAGTTTCTAATCTACACATCTTCAATGGACAAGTCTGAGGTATGCCAAAGTGCTAGATTAGGTGCGAGGATTTCATGGCATGAAAAGGAACAACATGTTCCTGATGTTCCTAAGGCAAGTGCCTAAGGTGTGGGCGAGCGGTCAGGGCACTGTAATTCTCCTATTGTGCTCTCTTCGAGCTCTGGTAGCGATGGTTCTAAGACTGACTCGAACTATCGTTGCTATCTTGTGGCCATGACCGAGCTTGTGGGTGTTGATGAAGAGGTCCTTCCAGTTTCACCAATAACTGCAATGGAACTATGTTGATTTGTTGGGGTTAGTGTTGATATGGATAGAAAAAAGAACGTGGTTCTGCCTCAAACTGAAGTGAGAACCAGAAGCGGTCGCCTATACTAGGTTCGTGTGTTGATTAAATGATAGTTGTTGCTGGTGTGTGTTGCTCATGGGTGGTGTTGTTTTTGGTGGTTCATCTTGTGGATGTGGATGTGCGTGTGTGTGGCATGCTCTTTTCTGTTTTCTCCAACTGGTTACTGGGTTTAACCATTTTTTGATTCCTCAGATCATATACTATGTTTTCTAATGATGAGTATTTTTTGGAATGTGAATTCAAATTTCATTTTCATTTTAATGAAATTCATTTTGAAATTAACAATGGAGCTCGATGCTTGTTTCTCTCCTATTCTATAAAGGATATTTTACGGCTCATTGTTAAGGGTCAGATTTTTTGTATCCGAAGGCTTAGTGTTTGTATAGTTAGTTTGTTTATTGTAGGGTTTTTTCTGAAGGTATTAGCTAGTATGTTTTGTCTGGGGTAGGAATATTATAAAACAAGCAGGCTATGCTTATGTAATTAAAGATATTGAAGCAATAAGTAACAATCTATTAGAACAATTTCTCTCCTGGTTTCATGTCATGAGTTGTGAATGAGTTTATTAGTGATATATTTATTCAGCTTCAATGGTATATTTGAGTGTGTACCTCATTTTCCTGCTTTAACTTAATGAGTTAATTAAATTGCTTAAAAATGAGTTATAGATTTATGATGTCATCTTCAGAATTGTATTGTTTTGATAACTGAAAAATCTCATAGTGTAAATCATTATGGTGATTTATTCAAGAATTCTGGGTTATATTTTATGTGACTCCCACCCAATGGATGAGGCACTCGATAATTTCTTCAGGATCCCTATTTTGAGAGTACAGGGTTGTAGTTCTAAGCACGGTGGTTTAAAATTTGAAAAAATCTAATATATCAAACCTTATCTCTTTGGAGATGTAAATCTTATGTTAATTTTCAGTCTTGTTGCTTTAAGATAATTGTCGTTATTCTTCAGTTTGCCACAACCAAGATAATTGCTATCTAATTGCGTTGGTGGAGACTGTATCTATATGAAGAAGTGTTCTTACTAGGTCATGAAACATTCATATGAACACACTTAGGAAAACCCTCCTTGGTTTCACAGAGCCAAAAGTGTAGGAGATCTTAGTCTTTGACTGAATCTCGCTAGTTGGCCACTAACTTTGTTAGTTCTTGAATATAGAGGTTGGCTACTTCTTAGGGAATTACAAAGCCTTAGCTAGGGAAATGTTTCAAAAAACACCAACAGGTTTCATGTTGTTTTAGATGTTGATATAGAACATAAAGTAGATTGGGCAAACCACATTTGATCCATTCTTTAAGAGGATAAAATTTTGTACACGAAAATTTATCCATTGATAACATCAACTTTACATGGATTAATTATGATGAGATATATCAAAACCAATATTCACAAGCATGCAAGTGGCCTATATTACAAACACAAGAAATTAGGAACAAATAAGAAATAGAAATTATCTATAACAACACTTCGAGTATATAAGAAATTTTTTAAGTCAAAATTAGTGAAATAAAAAATTTACCTTTGCAATGAGAGAACATTAATTGCAAATTTTAGCACTTGTCTATTTTCCACAACCATACAATAAATTTCAATTTGTGTTGTAACTAAAACTTTTAAGAACCAATCCATAAAATATGATCCAATATCTTAACACCAAGTTATATTTCTCCATTATTTTACATGGATTTATGAATGTATTCCAAGAGTTAAAGTAACTATAAAGGTTTTATTAAATTCCTGGAAACTTAAAAAAAATCATATTAGTAAATCAAAAAGCCTCCAAGGGAACATTTCTTTGGAAAGACTTTAGTTCTCTTGCTTTCCAATGCATGCCAATGTCCTCTGCAATTTGTGTGGCATCCATTGAAATATAAATGTCTTCTACAATCTGTGTGGCATCCATTGAACGCCTAGCAAGTTTTTTTTTAATCCCACTACATACAATCTATTTTTTCCTATCCATCCATAGGAAAGGGCATTTTGGAAAGCCCATCCTCTGAAAAAAAATCACATTCCTAAACAAGATAAGAAAGATTAGATTTAGACTACAATAAATCTTGTGACCAATAACAGTTTGAATCCAAATAATAAGATAAGAGGAAAGTAGGCTTTTGATTGGGTTTATTTTTTCACCTTTAGTCAAGAGGGCACATTACTTCTATATCCAGTTGCAAAAACTACATTACAAAATTGTCTTGCACATTTATCCAACAATAGCTTGAAGTCCCACTCCAAATTGGGTACAAAAATATCACTTGCAACATCTACATATATTTAGAGTGACACACCTATACATTCACATAATTATATTTCTGAGCAATACCCTATAAAATATTTAGAACCCATTCAAAAATTATGCTTCTACTTTGATCAAAATAAATAAATTTTTGAATAAATTTATAAACTAGTTTTCTCCTTCCCATGAGGGGAATTCATTGGCCTTACAGATCGTGCCTATTATTTCATTTTAAGTTCTATTTTTTTAAGCAACTGCAACCTCTTTAAATACAACCTCTTGAGTCTTATCTTTATAGATTTTTTTTCTTATTTAATGGGGTGATCCCATAAAGCTGGTTTACAATTTCTAAGAGAAACTGATTTTTGCTGAAATCACATATTTTTAGAAAATATAATGATTTAAGCATCTAAAAGTTCCATTTTAAGGATTCCAATTGAAGAGGGTTTTATCAAACCCCCTTGGATAGAACCTCGCTAGTTTTAAACCATACCTATAATTGAGTCTCCTTTACACCTATCAAAATGCTGATAAAAAATCACTTTTGATTTACCTTTTGGGGGATCAAATGAATTCAATTAAAATTTATTTCAAATTATTATGGTAGTCCTCAAAATGAGCTATCCCACGAATATAATTTTAATATGTTTTGGTTTTATTATGTATGTGTTTTTCTAGTTTTATTAAACATAGGTTTTTCACCGAAAATCAAGCTCTTTGTTTTGCGCATGTGGGAAAATAGAAAATTATCAAAATATTTTTTTTTAAAATATGTTCATGTTCGGTATTGATGTCCTTGATCCATTAAAAATAAATAAATTCAATTTTGATACATATAGAAAAATTTATGTTGTATACAGTCTGCCTATGTCTAAATTGCAATTGGTTTGACTTTGAAACTCTATTAATTAAAAAATATTCAATAAAAAACTATGAGACCAAATGAAAGTGCTAGATATCATAGCTACAAATCTAAATTTAAAAAAAATAGAATTTTATCCTTTATACAAAAAAATTTATGCTGTATATGGTGAGCGTCACTTTTTTAAAATGTTGTTTTCTGAAAAAAACCAGTTTTCATTGGAGATGGAAAAAGAAGTGCAATCTTATTCCAAAAAAATTGAAAAAAAAATTTTTAGAATCTACATACAAAATTTGATCAGACTCTAGTTTGCATCATCTTCAAATTCCTCACGGTTTAGCCGCTATAGGTGCCCGAATGTGAAGATTTAGTTTAAAATAATAATTTCAGTGTCCAGTTTGGCCAGAAATTGTAAACCACTACTGTGGGATCACCCAATGTCTATTACTCAAACCATTTAATATTACTCTTTGTACAAATATCAAAATCGATATCCGAAACCACTCTCCACGAGTTGTCTAAAATTGAATGAATGTAGTCAGTAAGACAAGTGTCATGATATTCAAATATGTGTCAATATCAAGAACTAACTAGAATTCAAACCTCTAATATGATGAGGGCAATTTTACATACCAAATGCATTGCTTTCTTGTGTCACAAATCCACCATCCAAAAGTAGTTCTTGTGGATTTTTCTCAGCAATAAGGGTTTTACCATCTCCAAGAAGGAGCTCTATAATGTCATGATGGCAACAAATATTTGGTAAGTTAAGAACAGGAAAAAAATCTTGCATTTCAAACAATCACAAAAAAACAAAAATAGTGAAATTCATGTAGAATGTGATATTAAGTTGTCAAAGTTTTAGTCCCTCATGAGAGAGCCACAACCATAAAAATCAAATAATGGAAGAGAGAAATGGATGTTCTATATACCTTTATCTACATTTTCTTAAATTTTGGTGAGAGTTGCAACATCCAGCACAGCCGTTAAAGCTTCTCTAGTGTGTATCCAAGCCACCAAAAGGAACAGAAAATCCACCACCCAAAGCATCCTTCAAATTCCTCCCTAGTTTTATGCCTGCTTGAATGAAAACTGCAGTGCAATTTTGTAGGTTTGGGGTTTAAGCGGGGCTGCCTTATTTCAAATCTCTCGCTTTTACAATCCTGCTCATTTAAAAAAAAAAAAAAAACATCCACGTCAGTTGTCTCTATCTCCATCCATCATTACCATTTGTCTCCTTTTCCATTTGTCATTCCCATTGGTGCTTTTTGTCTCATGGGAGGCATGGGGATGTGATGTTATGTTTTAATGTTACATACATAGGTGCTTTTTGTCTAGTAGTTAGCTTTCTCTGTAATATACTACATAAAAGGATGTTATTTTCACCCATTAAAATTTCATCCCATTGGCTAATATTTAAAGAGAGTATCACTTTATTATTCAGACATTTTTTGGTTGCAAAATAACAAGCGATCACACCTTGGTGTGCAATGGGTATGCCAAGGCGTGGAAGGTCAATTAGAGAAAAATGTGGTTTATTTTTGTATATATTTGTATAGGACATGAAGTCAATTGTTAGATCATTTTTAAAATATTATTATTATTATTAATTTTATTTTATATTAACATACATATAGTTTTATTTTTCGTAATCTATCTAAAGATCAATTAAACTATGAGTTTTTTTATAAATTAATTTTATTTGATCTATATAGAAATATATTAATTATTAATTATAATAATTTCATACTTATAATAATTAATATTTTTTATTCTAAAATATAATATATAGTAATAATAAATAATGTAATTATATAATTATAATTATTTTTTTATTTTATAAAATTTAAATTATATATTACTTATACTAATATATACTTAACTATGTAGGATAAAGGATGCCATAATGTTAAAACAAAAAAATTCTCATTATTAGACTTGGTTGTAATTTTCATTTTTTATAATTAATATCTACACAATTTGGTAGGAAGCATAGATTAAACTTTAATATTATTAAATTGTCTCCATTGGTTGTTCCCTTTCGAGCAACATGCCAGATATTGCAAATTTATTTTATTTTTACATTATATTTTCTTCTTATTAACATCATGAATATGAGTACAAAAGAGTGGGCCCAGTGATGGTGACATTTACAAACATTTAATATTATTTTGAACAAATATTTTAACATCATTTTAATAAACATACTCTAAAACCCTGACCGAAACCATATTTTTAGGCTACAACTCACCAAATTGGAGGAATGTAAGGTCAATACCAATGAGGATGAATTTGGAGGAGTGGAAACCAATAGCGGCGGGGAAAGCAGTAAAAAGCGGCAAAAAATAGCTGAAAATGGCAAAAAATGGTTTATGGCACAGATTTGTTTAACTTTCTTGCAAGGCCTCTCGAGGCTTTCCAACCGTTGACAAACAAAATTTTCTCAGAACTCTCAAATAAAGAGACACCTTTAGTGTAAAAATTATTCATATAATATTTCTAGTGTAAATAAAATGTAAATAACTATCATACCTTAGTGTGCAATGGGTACACCAAAGATGTGTGGAAGGTAAATTAGGGAAAATTTTGGTCTATTTTTTGCATATATTTGTGCAATTTATACATGAGGTCAATTGGTAGTCCATTTAGAAAATGATTTTTCTTGTGCAACAAGGGTCTCAAATTTCAATGGAAAAGTGAAAACTTCAAATCAATTATGCATCCACTTACAAGGATCTATACACAACTATAACAAAACTTCTAAATTAGGAAGATAGTCAAGATCCATTACTAATAGGCTCGTATTATGCTTCAAATAGGGAGAGAGGGAGAGAGAGGGATAGATAGGGATGGAAAGAGGGAGAGATATAGGGGAAAGAGAAAGAGAGAGAGACAAAGGGGTAAGGAGATCGAGATAGAGGTGGAAATGAAAATGGAAATGGGGATGGAGATGGAGGAGAGGGATATGGAGAGGAGAGGGAGATAGATAGAGAGAGAGAGGATAGATGGATAGATAGAGATGGAAGATGTATATATAAATAGAGAGAAAGGGAGAGAGAGGGAGAGAATGAGAGAGGGGGAGATAGAAAGACAAAGATATAGGGAGGGAGATATAAGAGGTAGATATGGAAAGATGTAGGGGTAGAGATACATGGAGAGATAATAATATAGAGATAGAGGGAGTTATGAAATAATAAATATGAAGAGATAGAGATAGAGGTAAAGAGATAGATATAGAGATAGAGGTAGAGATAGAGAGGGAGAAATAAGGAGTGTGTGTGTGTGTGTGCATAAGAGAGAGAGAGGGGGGTGATAGTTATGTATAAATATATAGAGAGGGATGGAGAGGAAGGAGAAAAATAGAAGAGATATGAGAGAAGTATAAAGATATAGAAAGAGGGAGTGAGAGGGAGAGAGGGGGAGAGAGGCCGAAGCTTGATAGAGAGAGAGAGAGAGATAGGGATAGAAATGAGAATGGAGAGATAGATACAACTTGGTAAAGATAGAGGGGGTGAAATACAAAGACTCAAAGAAAAATACAAAGAGATAAATATATAGAGGGAGAGATGGAAGGAAAGACAAAGACGGAGAAGGATAAATAGAGATAAAAAGAGGGAGACAATGAAAGAGGGAGAGTTGGAAAGAGCAAGATAAAGATATAGGAAGTGATATATAGAGAGAGGTAGATAGCAATATAGAGAGAGAGTAGGAGATATGGAAGGAGAGATTGAGTGAATAAGTGAGAGAGATAGAGATAATGAGATATAAAGAGTAAGGGAGACAGAGAGATGGAAATATAGAGATAGAGGGGGGATATATCTACCTATATCTCCATATATCTATCTCTTTGTATCTCTCTATATATCTTTGTCTCCCTCTCTATCTCTCTATTTGGCTTTCTCTCTATCTCTATCTTTTTTCTCTCTTCTCTCATTTTGTATCTCCCTCTCCCTCACTCTATCCCTCAATTTCTACCTTTGTTTCTCTTTATCTCTCTCATTTTATATCTGCATCTCTCCTCCTTTGTCTCATTTTCTTCCCCTCTCTTTCTCTCTTATTTTCATTCTATTTTTCTCTATTTACCTCTATATCTTATCTCCCTCTCCCTCTCCCTTCTATGTTTCTCTCTCTATCTATTTTCCTCCTTAAGTGCGCAATGGATACACTAAAGAGGTTATAAAAGTGAATTATCATATCCTTAATCAAATGATAGGCTACCCTAAGAATAAATCCTTAGGGACATGTGTTATTCTTGTATTGTTGGCATGAAATAACTAATCAAAAGTTATCCTTTATCTCTCGCACACACTTTATAACTTTTAATTTATATTTTAAGTTTGAAATTCATTTTATTATTTACATTAAAATAAAAATTCAAAATAGAATTATTATACAATGATGAAACTTTAATAATTGACAAGTAATTATAAATCAAATTAGTTCTAATATTTTTAATTATTATTTGTAATTTTATATAAATAAATAAGTAATAATAATAAAAAAAAAATCTTAAATATAAATAAAAAAATTAAAATAGAATAAACTAAATGAAAAGTCAAAATATATATTAATCTAAATATTAATAAACATAATATTTTTAAAAATTTAATAATAAATAATGAAAAAATTAAGTTAATAAATGATTAAATTAAAAAAGAAAATAATAATAATTTATTAGAATTAAAATATTAATAAAATATGCATCTAAAAAAGATAATTAATATATTACAAAAAATATTAACATTAATTGAAAGATAAACACAATTAACAAATAAAACAATTATGATAATATTATCAAATTAACCATAAATATTGTTAAATTATCAAATAAGTTAAAAAAAAAATTAAATGAATATGATACTTCAAATAAATATTAAAAATAAAAGTATATCATGTTTAAAATTGTTAAAACTATAATTTTAACTTTTACAAATGTTAAAATTTATAAGTAACATCAAACTTAAAAAGTTAAAAATAAAATGAAACCTATTAAAAAGGTAAAAAGTCAATTCATAATTTAATTATTTTAATATTGAAAAAATAATTATATTTATTAAAAACTTATTATATATAAAATAATTATTCAAATAAGTTTAAATTTAAATTTAAAAAGATTTGAACATATAATTTGGTATTTATATATTATATTTATTTAAAGAAATCTAAAACATCTAAGTTTGAAAAATTTTAAAGAAAAAAAATGCATTCATATTCTACCTTTCCCTACTTTAAAGCTAAGTTTGGATAAAAGTGTAGTTGTTTTTCTTTAATTATATATTATATTTTTTATTTTTTTAGAAAGTTTGATGGTTGAGATCATTTCAATCATCTTGCATCCTTCTCTGTAACTTTCAATCGTTGATTTTCAAAAGTAGGTCGACCACTTCATATAAGGAATGTCCTGTGCATAATTAAAAGGAAATAATAAATAAAAAAATTTAGATAAAAAAAAAATAGATATTGTATTTAATTAGATTTCAAAATAGAATGTAATAATAGAAGAAGTAAATCTGTATTTTAATATTGATGAAAATAAGATTGATTTAATTGTAATGGAAGATCATTTTTATATTAAAAGAAGGGGAAGGACACATAAATCCAAGAGTTAAAAAAATAGAAAAATACAAAATAGAGGTCTAGACACCTCAACCATCTGAGCATCTAAAAGGAGGCACACATGCCTCAGAGACACCCAAGTATAAACAAAGAGAGAGAAAGATAGAGGGGCAACAACCCAACACAAACAAAACACAGAAGAGAAAAATAAACCATAACAAACAACCACTAATCTTTAGGAGTATAGATAAGCTCCCAATCTGCCTTCAGCTTGTCTAGTACTTCATGCTAGTCTTCCTCCTCCATATTATCAGTAGTGGTAGTTGTCTAAACAACATCTTCTTGGTATTTACCTTTATTTTTCTTATTTTTCTTGATCTTAATTTTTCCAAAGACCATGCCAAAGATATACCTATTCATGATCCCCTCAACTATTGAAGTGATCTCACCTATAGCCTCCTCTAGTGTTGAGATCTTGTCCTTCATATCATCATGATCATCATCAGATTTGACACTTAGAATGCCACTTTGTACTCCTTAGTTTGATCATGTAAGCTTAGTAGAGGCTCAAAGTGATTCTATGCCTCTTTGTTAGAATCCTCCATGTCCTCATTAATATTAACTTTCTATTCCTCCCACTTTGAATCAATGGTTTTTGTTTCCACATCTTTATTATCCTCAAAAAATTCCTCCTCCTCACTATACTCTTCAACTTCCTCCATACTAACTTCTTCACCATCCTCTTCCTGTTCACTATTTTCCATTCTTTCCTCATCGTCATCAACAAGAAACTCTTCATCAGAAGAGCCAAAACCCATTTCCTCCAGAGCCAACTTCTTACCTTTATTATCCTTGCTCTTGTTCTGACTAGCATTGGCTAGTCTAGTAAATATAGTTTCTCCCGACCTGCTACTAGAAATATTCTTAAGGAAAGGATCTGGCTCATGACCAATTTCAGTAGTGATAGAATCATAGGAGCCCATTTTATTATTTTTGGGGTCAGGAGAGAACGAAAGGGATTTCCCTTTTTGAGGGGTGGCATTTTTGGAAACAGTAGGAGAGGAGGGATTACGGGAAACAATAGTAAGAGAAGATTGCTTTTGATTAAAAAATAAGGGTTTAGTATCTTAATCCCATACATCAAAATAAAACATCAAATCAAACCTAGGCAAAACAACAAATAAAAAATAGTATTTTCAGCCAACAGTTCAAACCAAAATCAATCCAATAAGCTACCCAAAATCACAACAAGGAAAATAGAGAGAAACAACTCAAGCATGAGAGCTTGAACCCATAAAATTAACCTCCAAAGGCTTGTCAAGATAAATAGAGACCTTCTTAGGAGTACACTTCTTCCTGCATTGTGTAATAGCCCAAGAAGAAGCAAAACTAAGGTTTGAATCTTTTAGGCATGAAGGGGGAGAAACGCCTTTAGAAGAGCTAATAGGTTGAGCAACAGGAACTTTAGGTGGAACATCCAAAACCAAGGCTAGAGCACTTGGAACCATGGTAGAGATATTTTTCTCTAGAATAGGAGAAGTATAGACCTCAAGGGAGGCAACATGCATAATAGCAGGAGCAACATTTTCCAAAATCTGAGCAGTATGATCCACAAGAGGGGAAAAATTATCAATAGTAGTCACTTTCTTCTTAGCAGGAGGAGGAGGCTCAAAATCCTTACTATCTAAAGAAGAGGAATCATCAAGCAACACATTAAAATGCTCCTTGAGGGAATTCTTCTGCCAAGTAGAGGAAGAAGCATGATGAGAGCCACAAGAAAAATCACAAGCCAAGTGTTAAGTAGAAAATTAACATCTGTAGTGAAATGGGATTCCTTCATAATCCACAAGATGAGACCAAGACCAGTCATTAACATGAAGCACAACCTCACCAGATAGTACATGAGACAAATCAATCTCCACCAAAATCCAAGCATAGGAAGTGTGAATAAAATTATTGGAAGCCTCATCCAATTTCAAAAACCTACAAAGAGAATTACATATGCTTTGAAGAGTAGAGGAGTCCATGAATTGTAAGAGGAGATAAGGAAATCTTACCCAAACATGCATAATAGAAGGATTTTAATTGAATAAGATGAATGAATTTTATAATATTTGGAATTTTATGTAAATTTAAATTATTTTTATTCTTTTAAAAATGGTTCTTGTGTTTGTTAATCTAATCTTTGATTAAAAAATGGTCCTATGAATTATACTTTTTGCACCTTTAAACAAATATTTGTCTTGGTGTCAAACTTGTACTAAATGACTAGAAATATTGACAAATGCTTTTAGGAACTCGTTAAGTGATGATCTTCTCCTTATAGAATGTTCTTATATCCAATTTAGCAGGTTTTGATAATGTTAGAAAATAATTAATAAAAATAATATTATTATAATGTATACAACTTAGAACTCAAAGAAAAAATGCAATAGAGTTATGTTATGTCCTAGTATTAGGCTAGTGTTTTATAAAATTCTTTAAAGAAGGGCATTGTTCATCAAAATGTACTAATAAAATCTAGTGCTATAATAAACCTTAGACAAGAGTGATGTTAAGAGCCATGATATTAGGAGAGTGATTCTTTGTGACTAGTCATAAGTGACCAAGATTCAAGATGATCTATTCTTATTAAATAAATTAAGGGATGATTTCTTTTCATATGTGACTTACACACATAATTTGAATACTTTGGTGTACGAGTTGGTACATAAAAAAAAATTAAAACTAATTTGGTTTGGATCAAGTACAAAACTTGAATTCTAAATATGAGGGTGAAATCCCTAATATAGAATTGAACTAGTCATTTTTCACTCTTGCAAATTCTATTTGAGAATAAAAATAATAATTTGAGAGTTGTAATTTTGTCTAAACAAAGGTTAAGTACATTTGTAATAATTAATTAAACTATTAAGATTAGTGGAAGCATCAAATCAATTGAAATCATGTTTCAAGAATATATACTAAAAAAATCCACATAAATTGATGTAAAATTAAAAAGTATAAATGTAAAGTATCCCATTCAATCCATATGTTATAATATAAATATCTCAAAGGAGTAACAAACTCAAAAAAATATTTATTAATATTGCTTAAGTTTAGAATTTATAAAAGAATTGAGACATTTATTTATATAAAATTTTAAGAAGTAATAAACTTTGAAAGGTGGATTTGTTTATTTTACATTTCGACATTTCAATTCAAGTAAGTTGAGAATTTGAGCTGTTGTATTTGATTTTGAAAATAATAATATGATAATGTACATGGTTTTTACTTTCCTAATTTACTATACTAAATACTGCATAAGAATCAAAGAGACTAATGTAATGAACATATACATAAAACTAAAACATGGTCAACATACATTTACAAGAAATATTTCCTCTTTTTAAAATAAGAAAAAAAATAATTACAGAAATGAATGGTGGATTTTCCAAAAGTAAAATTGAAATTTAATACAAAATAAAAATTTAAAAAATATTTAAATAATTATAAAGTAAAATAATATAACTCTTAAATAAATAAAAATAAAATAAGCAATGCAATTAAAATAAAATAACTTTACAAAATAAAATAAATCAAAAATTGATATAATATTTTGGACATAGATGTATTTAAAAGATCTTTACTACTTATCTTAAATTTAATACATTGTACATATTACAAAAATCAATCAAATTATTTTATACCTTCTTAATCTTATTACTATAAAATTATTGTAATTACATCGAGAGTTACGTAAAGAGGTGTCTATAGGAGGTTAGCACAATCCATCACAAAAAAAACTACAAAATAAAGACATTTTTGGAAAAATAGAAAAATATATTTAATCATTTTAGAAAGAATATAAAACATTTAAAATTAATTTTATATTAGCTACATTTCAAAATTAACTAGAATAAATAATAATCATTTTAGAAAAAAGTATTTAAAATCGA
Organism: Sequoiadendron giganteum; assembly: GCA_007115665.2. NCBI lineage: Eukaryota > Viridiplantae > Streptophyta > Pinopsida > Cupressales > Cupressaceae > Sequoiadendron > Sequoiadendron giganteum. Next base: position 153,704,088 of record CM021109.1, on the reverse strand, counting down.
TTTAATAATAGCTACATTTCAAGATTCAAACATAGTTTCTAAAAAAAAATAATAATCTAACGCATTTCAATTATAAATAAAATATTGTAGCTCACATTTGATTGTATACTAGGAAGAATTTATCAATCTGAATTACAAACAAAAATTGTAGAAGGTATTGAGGTAATGAATATATTTTTTGTTTAAAATAAAATGATTGTGTCTCGATTATGCATATATATATATAGGTCACGACTTGTGTAATGGGCCATGACTCATTATAGAGGTCGTGACCTCTATGTAATGTGTCACAGCTCATTACACAAGCCTTTTCAAATATCATCTTTTTAATCTATATTTTAAGTCACATTTTGTGTCAAGAAATGACATTTTTATTAAAAAAAATATGCCTTGAAAATGATATAAATAATAGTATTAGAATAACCCAAGATATTAAACCAACTTTTCTATCTAACATATTAATTTACATAATCTGTGTCGAGGTATATCATATTCAAGAATTTTTTTAAACAAAAGTGTTATTTTAAAATTTCCAATAAAAGTAGAAAATATACCTTGAAAATGTATATCTTAACGTGTATTATATAGATTAATGTTTAAAATAAATAAATTAGTAAATAATTGTAGTAAAATTTTGATTAAAAATTAGAACTTTTGATTTAAAAAATAAATTTGTTATTTATTTATTATTTATTGTATATATTCTAAATTATATTTGAAATCATGCTCTTTACTTTAAATGTTCCTAACTATAAATATCCATTTACCTTTCATGGTCTTCTTCGATATCAACCAATTTCTAAGAAGCATAAATTTGAAAAAAAAATCCTTAAACCTTTTTGACTTTCAAAATTTTACTCAAGTTTTTATGACCATTTTGAATTTGTTTTTGCTATGATGCTACTATGCTCTTCATTTTCTTGGAAGGAGCAACTACAAACTATACTAAGCGATCAATTTATATTCAAGTAGAGGAATCATCTTTTTCTTTGTCATTTGAACTACTACAATCTTGTTCTTGCTCCAATTCTTATCAAAGATGATGCATTCTCCATTTTCTATCAACACTTTGTATCCCTTCTAGACCAATTGTCTGACACTCAAGAGATTATGTTTTTATTTTTGAGGCATAATAAAAATTCTCTATTTCTCTTCTCTCACCATGCTTGGTGTGTATCATAATAAACACTTTACCCACAATTAGAACTAATTGATTTTTCACCATTTTGATTACAGAATCGATATTTTTATAATGGATAGAAATAAAATTTTATCTACATTAATGTGGTTGTTGCTCCATTGTCTAGGTACCAAACTTAAGTGCTACCTTGGTCATTGATGTTAGAAATATATTTTTTTGTCTACTCAAGTTCAACCTCTTTCTCATTTTCCATTTTCACTTTGTTTCCTTTGGTCACATTGCCTCTTTCTACATTCACATGCAAAAATGTTATGTACCTATAATAGTAACAACACTAAACATTACTTTTATCATATCTTTGGTTTGAACTACCACTCTTCTCTTTGTATTTGGAATGTGGTTGTGAGCTTCTTGCTTCTTCTTGGTTGTTTGATTTTTTTCTTCTTGAGTAGCCTCTTTCTCTAGCTCTTCTACTTCTACCTCTATCATTTTTTCCTCTCCCACTACCTCTTACGTGTGCTTGAGCTTTAAATACTTACTCTAGGAAAGAAGGCATAGAATTGTTGAAGTGTTTCTTGTGGGTTTGAAATGAACCCATTAATTCATCTATGGTAATATTTAAGAGGTCTTTTATTTCTTTCTTTTAATCACTAATGGATCAAATTTTGTGAGTAGACTTCTAAATATTTTCTCAACATTCCTGTGCTCCTCCATAGTTCACTATTTTAATCCTTAGCTAATTTATTAAGGGGAAAAAACTTATTTATAAGTCTAAAAATTATCCTTCATTTGAAGTGTTTCAAAATTTCTCCTAAGTAACTATAATTTGACTAACTTTACCTAGTCAATCCCTTTGTAGTTTTAAAGGGTCTTCCATGCTTCCTTTCAATGGTTAGTTGCTATTTTGAGAAAAATAACCTATGTCATCATTGCTTCAATAACGATTAGGGATTTTGCATCCTCCCTCTTGGTCTCTTTTAGTTGGGTCTTTTGGACATTTGTGAGGGATGCATATGTTCTTTAGTCTTACATATGTGAATCCATTTGCAATTAGTGAATTGGGTAAAACTACAAAACTATGTCACACTTTTATAAAGGAAATGACCAACACTGATGAAACTTTTAAACTTGAATCACTAAAATGTGACATACATGTTTTAAATTTTGAAATGATGTAAATTAATAAAATGTGTATTTTTTAGTATACTTTATGTTTTTTTTTTTAAAAAAAATTAAAAATTATTTTTAAATAGTTTTAAATAAATTGACACCATAAGTTAGTTGCTAAAAAGTGCAATTACATGAGACATCCATATTTTTATAGTAAATTTTTATTTTTATTTTCAAATATTTTTTGTGTATTTATAACTTAAAACTTTAGTACATGGATTTTTTTTTTCCAATTTTAATAAATATATATTCGAAATAAATATTAAAATGTGTGTGTATTAGAACATATTTTTTTCCATTTGATGTCAAATTTCATATTAAATATTTATCTAAAATAGAAACAAAATTATACCTTCTTGATATAGATTCTTTTATCTAGTGCATCATATTTTTTCAAAAAAAATCAATAAGTTTTAGTATTTTTCTTTGGCATAGTAATCAACCTAATATTTTGTGCTGATAATCTATTTTTTTAGTAAAAATAAAACATAAAATATAATTAATAATTCAATTATTAAAATACATGTATTTTTGAAAACTACACTTATGGATCTATAAAAAAGTATTTTAATATTTTAGAGAAAATGTTATTTACATGAGTAGGAGTTACTGAAACATAAAGTTTTTGAATAATTCTATTTTTTTGGAAAATTGACCTCAAAGTGTTGTTACATATGTATTTTGCCTAACAATTTTATTTGAAAATGTTGTGGAAATATCTAACTTATCCAGAATGAATCTTACTAAATTGTATATTTGAACAAAATTATTTTTTAGTCAAAAATACTTAAATTCACTTGTGTTGATAAGTTGGTTGAAAGTGTGACACAACTTTGTACTTTTATATGCCTACAAATCATTAATTACTAAAATGGTTTTCATTTCTTTAACCATACAACATAGTTTTTCCCATCAAACATGGGTAGTTGTAATCAAATATTAATGCATGTTCCAATCATATTAAAAACCCAAAATAAAACAAGTACCTATAATTCTAATGTCCAATATAAACTAAAACCTTTGTCCTTATAACATGTTGAATTATTACTCATGAAATAACTAGAACTCAAATCTAAGATCTTTTATTTGCTATTAGAATGTTCTACCATTGAACTTCTACCCTTTGTGACCAATAGAATGACTTATTTCTAACCATATTTAACTACTCTATAGATTGAAAGCTTACAAAAGTCACAATCTTCTGTTGCCTCAAAGGTGACCTTGGTACAATTTTTTTCCCGGACACCTAAGTACAAGCACAGTCAAGAACAAATGTGTTTCTTGACTTCCAATGACAAGACGATGCTCTCCCTTAGGATAACACCATGGACGCCTCCTTTCACTATGGTAAGATATTGGCACATTATCCCTTTATTCCTACGTTGGAGGACATTGTGGTTCGTTATATCCCGAATAAGATTGGCTCTACTACTACCCTCAGGAGCTTGCTTCTCATGGCACGACAATCCACAATGAAGATCTGCTGAATCACACCAATCAGTGCTATATCAACAACTCCCAAGCAACTGTAAAGCCTGGTCGGAAGGGCCTCTTCATTGAATGGTCAACTTTTGGAAAAATTTAAACGGTAGTATGATGTGTTCTCACAATTTCTGCGCAGTTTTCTGCGTTTTTGTAGTCTTCTTAGTTACTTCGTACTGGCCAATATGTGTGGTTGTTTTGATGTTGCTCCACTTGGTTTAATGGTTACCATTGCCTGCGTGTTCTCTACCACATGTTAGCTGTTTCTCATGCTTTCCTTCTACTCTGCTCCTTGTAACTATCTTCTTCTTATAAAATACATCTAAGCTTATCTAAGAAAGAACACTCCTTATACGCGTATTTTAGGCCGATAATATGAAGAGGATTAGCGACGCGTTGGTCAACTAGACTCGCTATTTCTCTCTGAGGTTGACAAAGCACGCGCAAAGAAGACACGTGGATATACTTTCCCGTGTACACGTATTTGGCAGCATTTCGTTAAATGAAACACTATTGAGATATCTTTACAAATCCTTGTAAAATAAGCAATCGTAGTGTATTCGACATAATGCGTTTTTCACGGATAATACTAAACACAATTCTTAAAAGGAATATAAAAGCAATAATTAATCATTAAAATAGCTACTTGTAATATACTACGTAAAAGGATGTTATTTTCGCACATTGAAACGTCATGATGACGCATAAAGCAAATTTCACCCCGTCGGCTAATATTTGAAGAGCGTATCTCTTTATTATTCAGACATTTTGTGGGAAGGAAAATAAAAACCCTTTATATAATATTTCTTTTATAAGGAAAATGAAATAATAAATAAATTGTTTTAGATAAAAAGGTTACAATAGATACTGTTTCTTAATTAGATTTCAAAATAGAATGTAGCAATAAAATGTAAATATGTATTTTAATATTAATGAAAAGAAGATTGATTTTATTGTAATGGAAGATTCTTATTGGAATAAGATGCTAGAATTTTGTAATGTTTGGAATTGTAAATAAATTTAGGTTAATTTTATGGATGTAAAAATGGTTCTTGTGTTTGTGATCTTTGATCAAAAATTGGTCTCTATTATACTTTTTGTACCTTTAAATGAAGATTTGTCTTGGTGTCAAACTTGTACTAAATGACTAGAAATATTGACAAACGTTTTTAGGAACTTGTTAAGTGACGATATTTTCCTTATAGAAATTCCTTAGACTTGATTTGACAATTTTTTAATAATGTTAGAAAATAATTAACACAAATAACAACTTAGAACTTCGAACAAAATGCAATACTCTTAAAAAAGATGCAATGTTCATCAAAATGTACTAATAAAACCTAAAACTATGATATACCTTTGACAAGAGTGATTCTGAGAGCCATTATATGAGAGTGAGTGATTCTTCGTGATTAGTGATAAGTGACCTAGATTCAAGATGAGCTATCCTTATTAAATAAATTAAGGGGTGATGTCCTTTCATATGTGACATACACACATATGTTGAATGTTTTGGTGTAGGAGTTGGTACATAAAATATAGCTAAAAGTAAGTTGGTTTGGGCACAGTACAAAACTTTAATTCTAAACATGATGGTGAAATCTCTAATATGGAATTGAGATAGTCATTTTTCACTCTTGTAAATTCTATTGAGGAATACAAATAATAATTTGAGAGTTGTAAATTTGTTTGAGAAAAGGTTAAGATACATTTTTAATAATTAATTTAAAAATTAGGATTAATTGGAGCATCATATCAATCAAAATCATGCTTAAAGAATGTATACTAAAAAAATCCACATAAACTTATGTAAAATTAAAAATTTAAACTGTAGGGTATTTGATTGAATCCATATCTTAATGTAAATATCCTAGAGTAACAAACTCAAAAGAATATGTATTATTCCTTAAGTTTAAGGTTTATAAAAAATAGACATTGATTTATATAAAATTTTAAGTAATAAACTTTGAAATGGTTGATGTGTTTCTATTACATTTTGACATTTCAATTCAATTAAGAGGGTGAATTTTTTAATTTGTAAACTATAAGTTGAGAATTTGAATTGTTACATTTGATTTTGAAAATATTACTATGATAATGTACATGTTTTTTACTCTTCTAGTTTACTATACCAAATTCTACATAAGAATCAAAGAGTCTCATGCAATGAGCACGTACATAAAGTTAAAAAATGGTCAACATACATTTACAAGAAATATTTACTCTTTCTAAAATAAGAAAATAATTACAAAAATGAATGGTGGGTTTTGCAAAAGTAAAATTGAAATTTATATACAAAATAAAATAATTTTTCAAATAAAAGTTTTAAAAAATAATCTAAAGAAATAATATAACTTTTAAATAAATATATTTAAAATATCTTAGTACTTCATATTAAATTTCATACATTATATATATTAAAAAAATTATTCAATTTTTTTTATACCTTCTCAACCTTATTAATACAAATTTATTATAATAAAAATCTATAATAAAATTTTGATAAAAAATTATTTTAGAAAAACTGTTATTTATTTATTATTTATTATATATATTCAAAATTAAACTTGAAATCATGCTTAACTATAAATATACATTTACCTTTCATTGTCTTCTTGGATATTGACCGATTTCTAAAAAGCATAAAAAAGCCTAAAATCTTTTTGACTTTCAAAATTTTACTCAATTTTTTAAAAACTTAAGAAACATGTCAAAGGATATATTCAAATATAGCCAATGTCTCTCTAATCTTTTGACCTATAAAAGTTTACCATGGATTTTTTTTTAGGAAGGGCTTGAACTTTATCTTTCTACGTTTTGACCATTGAATTGAAAAGGTTTGTAAAAATGAAATAATAAGATATGTTATAAGCTTTGGAATCAAATTTAAACTATAAAACTCCTAAGTCAAAAGAAATATCCTTTTTGACAATTAGTTATTTTTAATTGGACTATAAATATTTTACTAGAGGCACGAATCATCCCCCACAGCAATTTAAAGCGATGGTCCAGTACTATTTTGGCATCTCTTTAAACTTCAGTAAAGCAATGTCTGCGGAAAAAGTCAATATATTATTGAATGGTCGGTATGCGGGACAGAAAATCTCTGGTTAGGTTTCGCTCAAATTTTCAACCAATAACGTTTACTTGTGCGATATTGTCATATTCATTAAGTTGAACGTTATCGCCGTTTGTTTGGTCAACTTTTGTGCCTGTTGTCAGAATTGCCCTTTTTTATATACACATAAGCTCCAACAAATTTTAGGACGGCCGTCCATAATTCTTGTGTCTCACAAAAGAAGCCACTTGTCTTACGTCCATACTCGAAATTACTTTGCGTTTGTAATCATGTTTGCCTGGCAAATCTGACGACAACGTTACGCGACACAACTAATAGGCGGCTATTTAAATATATCGTTACCCATTCTCAGAGCTTCAGGAACTTGAACACGTTTATAGCTTGGCTTGGAAGGCTTGTACAGTTGTTGCGCCGAATTTGGATAGTTATTCACCCAAAAGTCTAATTTAACCAGGCGATTGAGCACCTGGAGCATCTTCTTTTAGCTTTAATACAAGCTTTTATACAAGCTTTTCTGTTGTTCTGTCAATTGAAAAATGGAACCACAAAATATTAAGAGAATGCTTTCGAGTTTTCTGAAATCAGAGCCGAGCCTGTCGTTCGCCAACGACTGTTCGTCGTCTGACGAAAATTTTGTGATGAAGCGGGAGCCGGCGAGCTCTGGTTTTCTCCTGGAAAGCAGTCTCGGGTCGCCGGGGAGGTTTACTCCGCTCTCGCCATACGCAATGTCGCCGTGGAACAATGGGTCTCCGTCGCCGGGGGCTCTGTCTCCATGGCAGTCGCCGGTTGTAAGCCCTTTGCTGGATGGGCGGTCCTGTGGATGCATTGCCACCATGGTCAGACAAGACGGCCATGTTTACGCCCTCGCGATTTCGTCTGCCGACGGCCTGCTCTACACGGGGTCCGAGAGCCAAAATGTCCGCATATGGAAGCAACAGAATTTGTACGAGAGCGGATGCTTGAGATCCGGAACTGGGTCCGTGAAGGCTATTGTCACTGTTGGCGACAGAGTTTTCACTGCCCACAGCGACCACAAAATCCGTATATGGAGAAGGGGGAAAAGAATGGGGACGCTGCCGACGGTAAAGGATCAGCTTCAGAACTCTGTTAATCCCAGCAATTTCGTTCATGTCCGTCGGCATCATAAGGCTCTGTGGATCAAGCACGTTGACGTGATTTCTTCCTTGGCTGTGAACGAGGAACAGGGTTTACTGTATTCCGGTTCGTGGGATAAGACTGTCAAAGTATGGAGGATGTCCGATTGGAAATGTGTGGAGTCGATTCAGGCTCACCACGATGCCGTCAGTTCCGTCGCTGTCGGACCCGGCGGGCTACTCTTTACCGGTTCCGCCGACTGTACGGTTAAAGTATGGAGAAGGTCTAAGGCCAAGCATGTTCTCACTCAGACTCTCGACCTTCAGAACTCTGCTGTAAACGGGGTAGTCGTGAGTCCCGACGGAGAAATTCTGTATGCCGGTTCGGCTGATGGGATTGTCAATTACTGGACAAAAGATAAGTCTTCGAGCTTTATGCAGCATGCGGGAATCCTTGCAGGGCACAGGTTTGCCGTTCTGTGCCTTGCAACGGTTTCCAATCTTGTATTGAGCGGTTCGGCGGATAAGACTCTACGGGTGTGGAGAAGGGATGTGGGCAATTTGCATACCTGCTTGGCAGTGCTGGAGGGCCATGGCGGACCCGTCAAATCCATCGCAGCCACCATCGATGCGTTGAACGGTTTTGCTTGTGTTTACAGCGGAAGTCTGGACCGTTCGGTGAAAGTGTGGAGGATTCATTGTGACAATGCGGGTCCAGAGACAATCCCCGTGCTGTCGCCCGCCTGGGTCCAACAAAAGTTGGGACACTACAAGCCTCTGGTATTTAAAGGGCTCTAAGGAATTTGTGATAATAAGGGCTCCTGATGAACATGGCATGGAAATGAAAGAAATTGACTATATGAAAACAGATGCTGTTCGTATTGACGACTTCAGCCATTGAATGCCAGGTTGAGGGGAACGTGTTTTGTGACGGACATCGACATCTGAAAGGCACACCGGCGCACCAATAACAAGCAAGCAAATAATCGTTTGTCGGTATGTATTTCCCTTATCTAGTAGCTGTACCTTCAGTGAAAACGCCATCCACAAGCATAAACATTGCAGCCAGAGGGACAGGTTAGATTTTGGGTGAATTTGATGGAGTGGAATGATGGTTTAGTTCAAATATAGATTTTTCAATTATACTGATTTAGTGGAAAGAAACTTCTCATGTAAATGAATTCTTTCGTATGGTCAATTATTTAAAAACAAAGATTTTGACATGTATATAACTCAGTTGTATCCATTAAAACTCCACCTTTATCGCCAGCCATGAGGGCAGATAACTGGATAGAAAATCTCGTGGAGGTTTTAGCCATGAATTGTTGGCTACAAAGAACATTCAATGTCAGGGGAGATGTATTCCATTGCTGCCGGCTTGTTGAAACATCCGTTTGGCGATCACCTTCATTACACATACTTCTTCTAGTCAAAAAGTTTGAGAATATACTCATTGTTTGGTTTCTTCCAATATTAAAGTTTCATATACATATTATAACGTAATTGTATACATACCTCTTTTCACATTGGATTGGTATCATAGAAGCAGTGTGATAATGCTTTCCAGTCGTCGACGTATTTGATTAACTCACGAGCCGTTAGGCAAAGGTGATTTCCTTATGCAAGATAATGTGTATTTTATTTTTTTGGTTTGAAGGGTTTTATATAAACAATATTTGACATGGGAATATGAGTTTTAAGTCGAAATTTTTTTAGTTGATAGTCAAAGGTTGAAGGTTATTTATTCTGTCAAAATCATTAAGGGTATGATCCCTATCTCATCTTTTAAGGTGTTAGGATCTTGCATTCAACAAGACTTGACTCTTATTGGACTCATGTAGAACCATTCAGCTTCACTAGTCGACCAAAAGTCCATTGATAAAATGTTTCAATCTGAAACTGTCAACTAGAGAAACATGACTTAGCCCATAAGAAAAGTTGATGTGTTTGTGCAATTTTTTTTAATATATTTTGAGACTAATAAGTGTAAAATTCATTCAAATTATTCTATAAAGTTTTCAAATGGAATATATATTTAGATTTTGTTTTCTATATAAGTTAAGTTTGGTTTGGTTTGTCATGATGAATAGAAATTCATAAAGCATTTTGTTTTAATCTTGTTGGTGTGGTGCTAATTTAATATGTAGACAAAGTCGCTAAATATTTAGATTTCATTTCTAATTTATATTTTAAGTGTGAACTCAAATTTACAAATGAATAAGTTAAAAAGAAAAAAACTTGCAATTGTATAATTATAATAGTGAAATTTATATGTTTATGATCTTTCTCATTTAGTTTTGTGTTTATTGTGGTGGAATGTTTGAAATGTAATAAATTTATTAATAAATAGTATATTCATGCATTTGGTTTGGCTCGTAATTTAATCTATATACATCTTTATTTAATCTTTGTACACCACTTTCATTTTATTTGTCATTTATCCATCATTGTCTCACCCTCATTCACACTTATTTTTTGGTATTCAATCTCTACCTTGAAATTACCACTTTATTCTTAAATTCATTTTAAAATCGTTCAAGATTGACTTGGTTTGGTCACAAGAGATGTAGGAATGATCTCAAATTTTAAATTATCAAATTCTAATTTTAAATTTGACATCCTGATCTATCACTATTTTGAATGATTTAACACACATTTGTAAGTTATGTTGATGTCATAATATTTAAAAATATTCAATATACAATTAATTCATATGAGATTAGAAGAAGAAATTATTAAAAAACATTTCATTTTCTAAATGACATCCACAGATAATATTTGTCTATCCTTCAATATTTCTCATGAATATTAATTTTGATGGGTTTAACTTAATAGAACTCGTTCGCTTATCAAGCTCAAATATCTATAGTGGGCAGGTATTCAGTTCCAAATTGTGATATATTTATCTCATGCATCATAAAATAGTATAGATCAAATCAAGTTTGTGCTAAATGGGATGTACACCATGCAGCATGAGGGATTCCTTGGAGGGCACAGGTTTGCCCTTCCGTGCCTTTCGACGGTTTCCAATCTTGTTCTGAGCGGCTCGGCGGATAAGAATTTACGGGTGTGAAGAAGGGATACGGGCAATTGGCATACCTGCTTGCGGTCGTGGAGGGCCATGGCGGACCCGTCAAATCCATCGCACTTACCATCGATGCGTTGAACGGTTTTGCTTGTGTTTACAGCGGAAGTCTGGACAGTTGGGTGAAAGTATGGAGGATTCAGTGTGACAATGCTTGTCCTGGGACAAATCCCGTGCTGTTGTCCTCTCGGGTGCAACAAAAGTTGGGATACTAGAAGCCTTTCGTAATTAAAGGGTTCTTAAGCATTTGTGATAAAAAGGGCTCCTGAAAATCATGGCATGAAAATGAAAGAAATTGACTATTGGAAAATAGATGCTGTTGGTACTCACGACTTCAGCCATTGGATGCCAGGTTTTGGGGAAGGTATTTTGTGATGTAGGTCGATATCTCAAAGGCACGCCGACGCACCAATAACAAGCAAGTAAATAATCGTTGATCGGTATGAATTTTCCTTATCTGGTAGCTCTATCTTCAGTGAAAACGCCATCCACAAGCATAAATATTGCAGCCACGGAGGGACAAGTTAGATTTTGGGTGAAATATTGTAGGATCTTTATTTTCTTGAAATGTAGATTGATCTCTTATTTATTTATAATTAAGGTTTGGAGGTGTGACTCATCATGCAACTTGTCACATCAGCACATCTCCTGAGAAGTGTCCAAACTTTGACTTTTTAAAGATTTGACCAAAACTTAATCATGGTACCCCTAGTAATTGAACAAAAACAATTATTTGTTGCTTGTAGAATATCATATTTTTGTTTAAAATAAAACTTATATGCAACCTAAATGTCTACCAAATACCTATTGGTAACCATAATTCTTTGTTTTCTCTAGCTTTTATATTCAACACAAATGAACCAATAGTTGAACACAAAAAAATTATTTGTTGTTATAAAAACAACACATAATTATTTAAAATACAACTTATTTCTTGAACAAAAATAGACCAATAATTGAACACTAAAACATTTTGAAAATCCTTCATATTTAATGGGAAAATACATGGTATTTATTGTGCTCACCATTTATAGGAAAAACTATTAATATGAAATACTCCAATGTGCTACTCCAATATTTGTACATATAAGAACAATATTTTTACACTATGATAATGATACTTGTTTAAATGAGTGTCTTATTTTATTAAATGAGCATTTTATTTTATAAATGACACACTTATTGTGGATAAGGGAGAGGGGCCAGTAGTCGTGCAGGTTGGCTTTGTCAACATGTAGCGATTGACTGGAATATTGTAGAACTTTTGCTCTCTTTTTTTGAAATGTAGATTGGGTTCTTATTTATCTATAACTAAGGTTTGGAGGTGCAACTCATCATGCATCTCGCCACATCAACACATCCATTGGGAAGTGTTTAAAATTTGACTTTTTAAAGGTTCGACCAATACTTAATCATGGAACCCCCAATAGTTGAACAAAAAATTATCATTTTTTGCTTGTAGAATATCATATTTTTATTTAAAATAAAATCAATATACAACCTAAATGGACCAAATACCTATTGATAACCATAAATCTTTGATATCTCTAGCTTTTATATTCAAAACATATAGACCAATAGTTGAACACAAAAAACTATTTGTTGTTTTTTTTTGGTAGGTTAATAGCTGGATAGGGCCAGTGCCATATATTAACGAGAAAAAAATATACAGTTTAGCTAGTCATATCGGCCCAAGTTCAAATAGCCAATCGACCCAGGTTTAGATATTCATATCAACTATAGAACAAAATTGTTGTTACCAGCAAAAAAAACTAGACCCACCCACCTAGCAGTATCCATCCTAATACCCGAGAAACCAAATATAACCAAAAGAAACTATTTTTTGCTAACCAGCAGCATCACAGAGGTTCGTCAGGGCTTCTTTCCTTTAAGCTTCCTAGGGACGCGCAATGTGTTGTAAAATGGGACTTGACGCCTCTCGTCCTGAACCCTGCTTCTCCTCCTCTTTCTGCATTTGTCATGTGTATGTTGCACAAGCTTTCACTGGGCACTCTAGCTTGAATTTCTTGTGTGCAGGGCCATTGGCAATTTCCTCTACATCCCGACCATCCTCTTCTTGCCATTCCTCCCTCATATCCGGTAGCACAGGTGACACCAGGGTGTCTTCATTCTCACTATCGCTATCCACCTCAAATCCTTCTCAAGACATTAAATTCCCCAGGTCCTTCGTCATGGGAGGAAGGAGGCCAACCATTCATAGTAGGAAGTTGAGGGTTTTTTCTATGTCCCCACTCTACTCCTCTACTTCCTCAACCTCCACCGTTGAAAGGATTGGAAACTTTTGGATTGGCTTTGCACCCATCTTTTGAGCAAGTAGTAGTGTTGCAGAATAGGAATCATCCCATTCTCATCAACATTGTCCAACACTGCATCAATCTCACCCAAATACATGTGCTTGAAGAGTCTCTAGTAGAGGTTCTTCACCCTCAGCTTCTCCACTCCTCTGTAGAGTACAAGAGCCAAGAACATCGTTGGGATGTATGTGTTAAGCTGGTGCTTGTGATAAGTCCAGATAAATTCATGACCTAGAACCTCTCGTGCTGCATGGATGGTCAGCTCATCTTTAACCGTGAGAACCCTTCACAGCCTGACATTCAACACCTCACCCTAGAAAGGAACCATTGTTGTGGTTCTTTCTAGGCATAAAGGTGTATCCATCTTGCCTCCTCTTACCACCTATGTCCTCTAGACGCTTCGCTAACAAACTTCCAAATGTGGCCTTTCCAAGGCTGCCACCCACACATATAGCCACCTACCACCTTCTTGACAACGATATTAACTCATCGTCCTCTCACATGAATACCTCCTAAATGTAGGTCCAACATTCTCGAGGTATTCTGCCAAAGGTGACATTTCCTTGTCTTGAGTAGAGCACCAAGATCTGACAAGGACAATTTCGTGCCGAGTGTGGAGTTTTTTTTTCTAATGCTCGCCATTCATATAGGTTGCAGGTCCCCATGGATATGGGGTGCCAACCAGATCCCACCGAATGAGATGACAAGACCTCTGTACCGTCGCCAAGGCTTCCTGTCCTTTCTATCGACACCTCACATAGGTCAACATTTAGCTAGCACCCCTTTAGCCATTCCTAACCTCTACCACTGCCCCTTTTCCCAATCTATTCGCCACTGTGTTCCCCTCATGGTAGACATGACTAATTTGGAATTCCTGAAAAGTGGTGATGAGGTTCCTGATTGGAGGTAGCCATCAGTGCAATAACCAGTTCAGAGTGGAATTGCTTCTCCCATTGCTATAACATCAACAATTTCTCTAGTCACAAAAATGGCACAAGAGCATGAGGTGGCGAAAAGAAAGGAGCTCAAGGTGGAAAATTGTGAAGAGCAAAGAAATGAAGGCCAGAAGGTGTTGCAAGGAGGAGCACAGAGGCATGACAGGCTAGAGGACGACATCAAAAATTAGTGGGATCAGACAATGGCAAAGGATATTCGAAGCAAAGAAAGATGGAGCGAGGAACTTGCTCCATTGGAAGCTTTAAGGGAGAAGATCAACAATGGCTCGTTTGCCTATGGGAAAGCGGGTAGGGATATAGATGCATAAATGTATGGACCTGAATGGGTGCTAGAGAATGGTATCTGGGTGGACAAATTCTATCCCCATTATCAACCAAGGCATTGATCAAAAGCAAAACCTGAGCAAAGAAGGAATCGTTCAAGGAAATTTGAGGGCCAAGAGCCCCCATGGGTGAGACCCTATCGTTATAATAGGCCAATGGCAATTGGGGAGGAAGACAGGGATTAGGCAATCGGGGCAAGAAAAATCATAGAAGAGTAGATGGGTGGTTTGGGAAAAAGTTAGGGTTGGATAGAGATACGACCAAACACTAGTGCTAGGAGGATCGAAATGAGGTGCCACAATACAAGACAACCAAGGGCATCGACTCGTCAAAGTCAGGTGAAGAAGATAATAGTAAGACCCCTCCAATCCTGATACCCTTGATTTCTTTAAAAAATGAGATAGTCAAAAGAACTAGGGATTTACTTCAAGAGATAGGCATGTTTGCTAAATGGGGTGGTGAAGGCCACAAGAGGTGAGAAGCCATGGAAAAATGGTGTATAGAAACTTGGGGAGAGAAAATAATAGTGAAAGCCCTTGAATACAATTGGTTTCTGATCACTTTCCCTGGTCAATGGGAAAAGAATAAGTCTCTAAAAGAAAGGTCATATTTTCTAGATGGCACTCAATTGCATCTCATTGATTGGTGCCCTAATTTCGACCTAGGGAAGCTAGGGCTTGAGCAAAGCGCATTCTAGCTATGACTATACAACTTGCCCTTAGAGTAATTGATGGAAGAATCCCTCAAGGAGATCAGGAGGCAGTTGGGAAAATTCAAATTTTTAGATAAAGTGCAAGAGGATCAAGCAAAAGGGTCATACTTCCAGATATGTGTTTCGGTGGCGTAGGGCACATAATTGCAAAGCGTTGTGGAACTCATCTCAGATACGGTCTCATGGAGACAGGAGGTGATCAAGGAAGATATCTTGCAAATATGCCCCAAGTGAAAATCAGTAGAGCATGGTAAGGATATATGCACATCATGGGTTGAGGTCAATAAACTCAATATGTATATGGGAGAGAAAGAGACAAAAATGGTGATGGAGAAAAATCAAGAGATATGGCCACCAACTGAAAAATTGGAGAAAGAACTTGTGGATTCAATCTAACCTCCAAAGTCAGTTACAAAGGAGGTAAGGTTGGGAACTAGGAGCTTAGTGGATCCGTAGGTGGAAGAAATCCAAAATACATACAAGCCAGTCCAGCATGCTCAACCTTCCTCCCCATGTTTGGGTGTCGAGTTTGAGGAGGGCTTCCCTCATCTCATAGATATTAGGATTGAGGATCAGCTAGTGGAAAATATAGGGAGGAAGTTGATCGATCTGGAGCTAGAGGATCTAGAGGTAGGCCAAATGGTAGGCCACACCACCACCAGAGATTTGGAGGAAGGTGTGGAAGATGGCCAAGATCATGGAAGCATGGGATCAAAGTTAGACTGCAATGAAAGCTTTGAAGAATATCAAGAGGGCATCTGAGCCGAAAGAGGGATTGAGAAAATCCCCTTAGGCAGAAAAACCCCAAGGATCAAGTCCGTCAGCCAAAGAGGATGCAAATCCAACAAGGAAAAGCTAACTGTGGCAGGATTAGCCAAGGGCCAAATAAAGTTGGGCCAAATGATCCTTAGAAATGGGAAGGGACTTCCCCTTCCTAGGGAGCCATGAGAATTATAAGTTGGAATGCTAGGGGCTTGAATTCCCCTAACAAATGGCATCATTTCAGATGCCAAGTAGAAAATAGTAAACCAGACTTACTGCTCATTCAGGAAACAAAATGGAGTAGGGAAGAGCAAGAGAAGAAGATGAAGTACTGGAAGGGCTGTGAAGGAATTCTTACAGAAGCAATTGGGGCTTTTGGAGGATTGGGAATAGTATGGAATCTAACCACGGTCTGTTGTAATATCCTAGAATCAATCCATAATTGGTTGATGGTATTTGTAAGGAAATATCAGGGTAATACAAATTTTAAGTTAATCAATGTAAATGGACCTATAACATTAGCAGAAAAGAGGACTCTTTGGGTGGCAATCTTGACTTCCTTAAGATAGCTAAAGAAATAAAAAAATGTGATTGGTGGGGATTTAAATGCTACCTTGAACAACTCATAAAAACAAGGTGGGATAAGAGTGTTGTCAAGGCCTCAATTGGACTTCCAAGATTTCATGGACAATAACACATTGAGGGAGATACTAACAAAAATTGGAGTGTTCACCTAGAAAACTAGAAGAATGGACCACACAGGAATTGCAAATAAATTGGATAGATTTTTGGTGGCAAGGGATTGTAGCTAGGCAATAAATCTGATGGAAGCCACAATTCTGCCTTGGAGTGGCTCAGATCATTTCCCTATCCAACTAGCAATACAACTAGACAAATTCAAAGGTGGCTCGCCATTTCAATTTGAGAAGATTTGGTTGAGGGACCCGAAGTTACAAGGCCAGATTTTGTTATGGTGGAAAGAAGTATGGGTAGGAAATCACTCACATCTATTTTCTTTTCAGAAGAAAATTTCTCATATCAAAGCTAAACTACGGGTTTGGAATAAGGAGCATTTTAAGAATATATTCAAAGAAAGTGATAAGGTAGAAAAGTAGCTTAGGGCTTTGAATGAGAAAATAATAGAAAAGGGCATGGGGTAGAAAGAGTTCCTAAAAGAAAAGGAGTTGTTAAACTCACAGTTGGAGATTTTGGCAAGGATGGAGTACCACTGGAAATAGAAATCTAGAGAATTATGGCTTCAAGAAGGAGACAAAAACACCAAATATTTCCACAACACAACCCTAGTCAAAATAAATAGAAAGAGGATCATAGATTTGGTAAGGGAGGAAGGGTCTTTAGCCAAAGACGAGCAGGAGATCAGCCAGGAGGCCATCAAGTACTTTGAGACTCTTTTTTATCAGAAGGCCTAGTAGGTAGGGAGGACTTGGAAAGATTTCATTGGTGGTATAAAAACACAATCTTAGAAGTAGAAAACAGAGAACTTACCAAACCAGTATGTATGGAGGAAGTAAAAACGGCAACCTTCCAACTTGGAGTAGATAAAGCCCTAGGGCCGGATGGATTCTTGGCCTTCTTTTACAAGAATTGTTGGGATATAATCAAGGAGGACCTAGTCAAATTTGTGGAAGAATCGAGAAGGAAAACTACAATGCTTGTGACAATTAATCACGCCTTCATTGCACTCATGGGTATGTGTAGGATTATCATGGAAAAAGCAGGCCCTTAAGTGGCAATAAAATTCAAAAAATCAGAGTTAGACAACTTGATGTAAAAATTTGAATAAGTTATCTATATTATTTCAAAAATATGTAAGAATAGAATATATAGCAAATTGAATGTAGTTTCTAAACTACTAGGTTTATTTTTTATTAAATAAAATCTATTTGGTAAAAATTTGAAATTTCAATGTAGTAGTACACTTAAATTTCAGGGAAAAAATAAGAAGTAGGTGTTTGTTTGACCACCCTAACCACAATAAAATGATAATATTTTTTTATAATATTTTAGATATAAGTAGGCGACTCATGTTCTGATGTGATGCATATTTTTTTGTAATTTTTTTCCAAGTAAATAATTAATTATGATTTTTTTATTACAACTTTTAAAAAATATAAAAACTCGTATGTCTAACAACCTTAACTTTGGTCAAAACTTCATGAAATTCAATTTTTTTTTTGTTAATCCTATAGTATGTGAAGCATAGAATGTGACGCATATTTTGGATTCAAAAAATGTGATACCTTTTTGAAAGCTATATATTTTTTTCAATTAGCCTATCAAGTAGGACTTTAGTTGCAATTCAAATAGAAAATGAATAATAATTATTTATTAAATTCAAAGTAAAGCATAATTTATATTGGTGGAAAGCTAGGAATCTCCTTTAAAAACCCTTTTCATTTCATCAAATTTGGGTAAAAAAAAAAGTTGTCAGCCACATGGGCCATCATATCACTTAAATATTGCCACTTGTTTGGCCCATCATGATCCTGCACATACCCTCATACCAAAAAAGAAAGAGGCCAATTACATGGGGGACTTCAGGCCAATTTCTTTATGTAGCACAATCTATAAAATAATAACAAAGGTAATTGCAAACATACTCAAATTGGTAATAGATAAGGTCATCTAAGAAGAGCAGAGTGGCTTCATCCCGGGGAGATGGATTGTAGAAGGCATAATAGTGGCTCATAAAATAATCCATACAACAAGGAAATTAAGATTTCCAACCATGATACTAAAACTAGATATCCTAAAATCCTACGATTGGGTGGACATATAATTCTTGTTAGATGTTTTGATTGGGTTTGGCTTTGACATAAAATTAGTGGAATGGATTAGCAGCTATGTAATAGCCCAAAGATTCTCAATTCTGGTCAATGGTGTGGCCCAGGGTTTCATAATTCATCCCATGGATTAAGACAAGGAAAATCCCTATCTCTTTTACTTTTCATCATTATGGCAGAGGCTCTCAGTAGGAAAATTGGTCAAGCGAGTCTGGATGGATCATGGAAAGGTATTGAGGTTGCCCTAGGGGTTGGGGCTAGCATGCACCAACAGTTTGTTGATGACACCATCCTATTCGAACAAGCCTCAAGGGCAGAGGAAGGAGGATAAAGTATTTGTTGGATGATTACAGTAGGGCCTCAAAACAGGCCATCAATTGGAGAAAATCTGAAGTCTTCTTCCTATACATTCAGCCTAGCCTACAAAGGGACCTCACAAGGATTTTGGGAGTAAGACCAGCCAACCTTCTTGGGAGATTCCTTGGTATGCCCCTGTTCACAAGGGCCAATTGAATTGGCTTTTGGGATAGGCTTGTTGAAAACTATAGAAGGAAGATGGAACTATGGAAAGGCAAATGGCTCACTTCAGCAGGTAGGCTACTCATGGTTAAAACCATTATGGCAGCCATCCCTATATATTGAATGTCATGTTTGAAACTCCCCGAGGATATTATTGACCAAATTAATCAAATTATGCAAAAATTCTTTTGGAATTGGACAGAGGAAACAAACAAGGTTCCACTGCTATCCTGGGACAAGGTCTGCAAACCCCAAATGCTAGGGGGAGCAGGCACCAGGCAATAGGTTCTAAATTGGTCTAGCAAATGTATACCAGCAATCAAAAGTGGGTTAGAATACTAAGGAGAAAATATCTAGATTTAGATGACCCAATGAGTATATTCAGAACACTCAATCCATCAAAAGGCTTGGCAATATGGAACTTCATCTATGAGTATAAGGATATCATTTCCAAGCACATCACATGGGAAGTTCATAATGGGTTGAGTGCCTCCTTTTGGGAAGATTCATGGGATGGATTCCCAAAGCTAGGAAATATCGACTTCTAGCAGAGATCAAAACAGAAACACTCAAGGTTTGGGGTTCAAAGGTGAGGGATTTTGGAGGAAAGGTGTGGATAAATGGAGTGCAACAATGGAGATGGAAAAACCATGGCGAGCTCAACACTCCTAACACCCAAAAAAAGGCCTTGGAAATAATCTTGAAAGCAAGGACTATTCATGTAGGAGAATGGGATGATTTATTGAGATGGGGTGCCTTAGTAGATAATGAGTACAAAGTAAAGATTGTCTACAAGCTCAAAGAAAGGGTGAAGGCAGGAAGAACCTAGCCAAATGCACTCATATGGGGGAAGAATGTCATGCCTAGAGTTGGGGTATTTACTTGGCTAGCCACCCAAAACAAAATTTTAACACAGGATAGGCTGGCAAAGTTGGGTTTCAGGGGTCCAAACAAATGCATAATGTGCGAAAAATAGGCATAAATAGTGACTCACCTTTTGCTTTGAGTTTTGTTGGAAGTTCATTCTCGGGCTCCTAATTTTTCTGAATCCATTACTTGAGAACCTCTGGGACTGGTTGTTTGCATGGCTGAAAAAGACCAACAAAGGAGTCTTTAGCAGCATTTGGAAAATAGTACCCTCCATGGTCTACTAGGAAATTTGGAAGGAAAGGAATAGGTGAATCTTTCAAGAGGAATTCATGGGTAGATAAGTGTTAGTAAGACATTTGTGTAGGGTAGTGGTGGAGTTGGAAAACACAACTGCTAAAAGGATAGCTGTCCCAAAAAATGTTTGCTCCAATAGAGATATTGAACTCACCAACAAGTTTGTTGGGTTGTGCATCCCTCCCATCGTCGATGTCGTGGACACCACCCCGAAGGCCAAAATCAGAGGAAAAAAAGAGTGGAAAAAACCGTTACCTAGGTGGATCAAAGTTAAATTTGATGGAGCCTCCATGGGAAATCTTGGAGCGGCTGGTATTGGTTTTGTTGCAAGAAACTCTGAGCATAGAAAGATAGCACAAAAGGCGAGACACATTGGCTAAGCAACTAACAACATGGCTGAATTTTGGGCAGTAATGTGTGGGCTGGAATTGGGAAAATCCATTTGGGTGATGAAGCTGCACTTGGAGGGAGACTTGCTAATAATAGTGAATGCTATCAGAAGCAATTCCACTCTAAATTGGTTACTACACCGATGGCTGACTCCAATCGGGAACCTCATCACCACTTTCGAGGAATTCCAAATCAACCATGTCTATTGTGAGGGGAACACAGCGGCAGATAGGTTTGCAAAAGGGGCAGTGGCAAAGGTTGGGAATGGCCAAAGGGGCACTAGCTAAATGTTGACCCATGTGAGGTGTTGATAGAAATGATAGGAAACCTTGGCGATGGGACAAAGGTCTTGTCATCTTGTTTGATGGGATCTAGCTAGCACCCCGTATCCATTGGTACCTATAGCCTGTATGAATGACGAGCATTGGAAAAAAAAAATCTCCACACTTGGCATGAAATCGTCCTCGTCAGATCTTGGTGCTCTACTCAAGACAAGGAAACGTCACCTTTGGTAGAATACCTCGAGAATGTTGGACCTGCATTTAGGAGGTATTCGTGTGAGAGGACGATGAGTTAATATCATTGTTAGGAAGATGGTAGGCGGCTATATGTGTGGGTGGGGGCCTCAGAAAGGTCATATTTAGAAGTGTATCAACATGAATTTCCACCCCTGACGCAAATTCTCTTTTGAACCTTAACACTTTAGAAAATCAAAAGAGGAGGTTTAATTCCACTTAAGCACACTCCTTGCACTGCACTTGCCACCTAGTTTGCATGTCGGTGAGGGTGTTTCTGTCGGGGATTCCCACACAGCACATAGACGTCCATGCGGTGTGCTTACGTCCATGGTAGATTCCTATGATTAGAGACTGTAGAGGTGTTACATTTTCGATTGGAAGTCAAAGAGTAACATCCCTCTTTGGTTGGCTGACTTGAATTTGGTCGTTTTTCATCCATCTCTTCATAATATTCACTCTTCCATCCATAGAAATTTTCAAGAAAAAGTTTGAGAGAAGTTTTGTAAGATCGTCTCAGTAGTTTTCTCCACCATTTACATTCATTGCCAAGCTTTGTAGCAGCACCATCCACTCCATTGCAGCAATCCACTACTTCGTCACTCCAACAAGGTGAGCACAGGATAGACACTTTGGCAACAGAGACTTGAGTCCCTCTCATTCACTCCTCCATGAGCCTTGAGTGCTTTGGATGGAGACAGTAAGCTCCTACAATCTCTCCTTTTTCTTTCAATTGAGTAAGCATGTACTGCTTGTAGTGTTTTTGTGTTGACGTAGCTTGTGGTTTCTTTTCTTTATCATTTATCTCTATGGAGGTGGAAACACCAAGATAGGGGTCTGATTGAGGCAAGCCCCTATACAACCCCAATAATTTCTCCCTTTATAATGTACAGGTGGAGAGAACTTGGAGCAAGCTAGCGAGGAGAGAATTGTACAAGATCATCTTCTTCACCTCGGTGGTAATAAATTTCCTTTATCGTATTCATATCTGCATTTCTCTTTAATTAATCTCATTTTATCACTTCAAACATCTCTAGACTAGGTTGATAGTCTCCCTTTCAGAGTTAGATTTATGTCTTTTCGGTTCTCTGGCCATACGGACACTAGCGCACCTATGAGACTCTACTGAGTCGCACTTTTGTCCTAGAATTGTGCTTTTGTTCTTAGAAAAAGAGTTTCCTGAGACATGAATCTAACTCTAAAGGCTGACTCATCTAGTCTCCTTCCAATATTCGGGATTGTAGAGTGATCGAAGGACGCATAATCCTCATCATTCTCATCCTCATCCTAATTTCCCCTTAAACTGAGGTGGGTTAGGGTAGCCTTTCCGCTCTTGGCTTTTCATGACCTGGGGCCTTGCAGTGGGTGGTCCCCCTCTCTCACATTTTTGGTGAACTTGATGTGAACCAATGTCTATCCATTTGTCAGAATCCTGAACTTTTTCGCATGTACCTCTTGGTTGTGGTATGCTAGTGTGCTGTGAAATTTTATGAGCTTCATGACCCAGTCTATGACCTCTAGGCATATCATGAGGAGAAGTCTATGACACCTTCTGATGGACAAGATGAAGGTCTCCTCTAGCTTCACTACTAGCCTTTTCTCTAGTTCTACAGTTGGGCTATCTGCATAGGAGCACGTATTACGAGGTGAACTTTGGTTTCTTGATGAAATCGATTGTGTCCCTACTCCTCTTGCATCATTGACCTCTTCATCCATAGATGAGCATGAGGCAATTCGTATCCCTTCTGAGTACGTCGTTAGTCTCAGTAAAGGGCTAGGAGCATTGGAAAATAACCTGGAAGGCAACCTGAAGTTGGCTAGGGTTGCTAAGGTGATCAGAGAAATAAGATACATGGTGGAAAAAGACCGGACAAGTGTAGAACTCCTGGCTAGTTTCACTGGTCTAGCCACAGCATGTGCCCCCTCGAGTCTTGGTCACATGATACGAGGTAGCCTCTTCGAGGAGCACGAGAGGTAGCTGGAGATGTCGATGCCTCCTATATCTATGTACATGACTGACACGGTCCCCTTGATCAATATACCTTCTACTTCCAAAAGTTTGGATACTGTCAAAGTAAACAAGAATCCTTTAGGTTTCCACTTCACCCGTTTTGTCACCTCCAGTGGTGAAGGATTTGGTGAAATGATGGGCGAAGGCTTGGGTGGTAGAAACTTCGAAAGTGGGGGTGGCATTGGCGGGGGCAGTGTTGATGGAAGTCCTTGTGGTGGCTTCGGCTTTCGTGGTGGCTCCGATGGAAGTCACACTGGTGGTGGCTCTAGCTGTGATCATGGTGGTGGTTCTAGTGGTCCTATGTCTTCTAACGACCCTTTTCTGAATACCCTCCTTCAAAATATGGGGTAGATGGAAAACCATCTTGTGAACCTTTCCTAGGCCTCGGCCTAGTCTATCTTTCAACCTTTCTCCCGCCACATCCCGTTGTCGGTTGTAATTTTAAACACTCCATTCCCACTAGGTATGGAGATTCCAAAATTTAAGAAATACGGTGGTAAAGGGGACTCGCAAACACACGTGTCCACCTTTAACACCTTGTGTATGGATTTTTTCCATCATGATGCATTGATGGCTAAACTATTTCCCTAGTCCCTCAAAGACACAACATTGGATCGGTACTATTCTTTGCTTGATAATTCCATCTTCACATTCAATTAGCTTGTGAACAAGTTCTTGTGATAGTTCTAGGCCAATATCGGACCGAAGATGACCTTCTCAGACCTTGTTCAGTGCAAACAAGGAGACAATGAAAAGGTTATAGACTTTATAGTGCGCTACCAAGCACTCTTCTCACAAATCTCATATTTGTTACCCGACTTTGATGTAAAGAAGGTCTTCATAGGGAATTTATAGATACATTGGTAAGAGACGTTTTCCCTCATGAAGTATCCCTCTTTTGCACATTTATGTGCGGCTCTACAAGAATATTAGCAAATAGTGGTTTAGTTCGGGGGTCCTCCCTCGCGCTCTCGTTCTGAATGAAGATCTATCATATCGATCTCAGGAAGAGGTAAAGTTGTTGTGAATGTAGTAGCCACTATAGATAACAATGGCCTCAGACATGACTAAATATTTACAAAGCTATCAAAATACTATTCTTCCATCTTGCAGAAGTTGGTGAAGGATAAGATCATTACCCTGCCACCTCCTAAACCAGTTAGAGAACCATACCCTAGTTGGTATGAAGAAAACACGTATTGTCAGTACCATCAAGTTAATGGACACAATACCAAATGCTGCATGTGCCTACATCATGAGATACAAGATCGCATCGAGGATAGTACTATCTGTCTTGATGGGAGTAAAAACAATACAAACAAATTAGTGGTGAAAGATAACAATGAGTTGCAGATATACACGTACCCATTTTTGTCACATTATGCTAACATGATTATCAATCCCACTGAATCTAATTCTCACCTTGAGTCGTATGTTAACATGGTTACTGTTACTCCTTCTACTCATCTTGTGACTGGCTTTCCGGATGTAACCTTTACCTTGCAAGACGTTCCAACAAACAACAAACCTTCCTCACTTTATATTCTCACTCGCCTCAATGGAAACATTGTGATAGGGGTTCTAGTTGACCCTGTGAGTAGGGTGAATGTCATCACAGAGGAGACATTACTCTTAAACTCCCTACAGAGGGAGGAATATGACAAAACAAAGTATGTCATCCACATGCATGATGAAATTTCTCTTGAACCCTACGAATCAGTAATGTTTTCCATCCTAGTTGGACCTAGGAGTGTAGACACAGTCTTCGTTGTCATCCCCGAGTCGGACCTATTCAGAGTGAAGCTAGGTAGACCTTGGCTAGCTTCCATGAATGGGATCACCTCCATGATTCATAAGTGCCTTAAGTTTTCCCATGAAGGTGTCATTCATGTAGTACATGACACTGGATATCATCCTGTGGTGTCCCATGGAGGATATTCATTGGATCACTGTTGGCACACTCCAGTGGGTCCACTCCCACAAAGAACATACCTACTTTACATGAAATATGTGAAGTACAAAACTGGGGGCAAGGGACAACCAAAGTTGACCCTTCTTGTAATGAAGCAGCTAGCTGCCTCCTCCTCCTCCCAAAAAGGAAAGGATAAGCTCACTCCCTCTCAAGCTAACTTGTCAACTCCTCTCTCTTGGGAAGAGTACTATATGAATAAGCTTGGGTTCTATCCACTAAGTCTGATGATGCCTCCTTGGCAAAAGCCCAAGGTCAGGATATCGAATCTCCCTAAGGGGTCGCCAAGACCCTGGTACTATTTGTACAATAGAAGGAAATGCTCATGGAGAGTGTTTTCCCCTCGACCTTTTCATGTTCTCCTGAATGGGAAAGGTTCCACCCCTAAAGTGGTAGATTCAACTCCTCTCACCATTTATGAGCCTACCCCTCCTCCTTCCATTCAAGATTTTGCTTCCACTGGAGATAGTTATGGAGGACACTCCCATAGCTAAGCAGGATCCTTTTGTCCCTTCAAAAATCTTGGCTTCCGATTTGAAGAGCCATAGAAACCACCTTGTGCATGAGTGCAAGCGTCGATGAAAGGCTCTCCTAGCCGAGAAATCCTCCTTACAAAAGAAGGAGGAAGAGAAGACCACATCTCCTATCGTGTCCTCCTCTTTCCCTCCTTCTTCCCTTGAACCTCCTTCGGCTCCCGCAGTGAGCACACATGTGCCCAGAAGGGTGCAAGTGGTCATCGCTCCTTCGGTGGAGCCGCCCTTGTTGACTTCCGTCTCAGATGTCTGGCCTTTCCCAAAGCCCATGGACATGGTTAACACTTTAGTTGTGTCCACTACAGATCTTTCCTCCTCTTCCTCAACACTCCTTGTTTCATCTATGGGGAGTTCACCTCCCCCAATGAAGAACAAGGTAAGGCATGGCCCCTCTAGCAATGGAGGGCGTAAGAAGAGCCCACTCTCTCTGAAAGGTGGCCCCAAGTTGACTTGTTCTATCTTAGTAACGGAACTGGTCCCAACCTCCCCCAAGTTTGTCACTACTCTTGAGTCTCTTGGTGATCCTAGCAATGAACCTTAGGTACAAACTCCTTCATCTACCGAGGTGAAACACAACACTCCTGTTAAGTGCATTCTTAACGTGGTGGATGAAGTCTCGACACTGTCAGTGATCTTCGCTAGGTCATTGACCCTGGACGCACAAAATCTAAGAGACGGAGACCTTACAGGTCCCTCTTCTTTGGCCCTTGTTGTGGTAGGATCAGAAGCTCCTCCCCTTAACATTACACCATTGCAAGCTCATCTTCCTTGCTTTAAGAATCTAGAGTGGGAATCCAACAACCTCTTGGTCGACCAGTGTTATAGGGAGACCCTCTTCTTGATCTTTAGATTAGATGCATGTGCATGTCATGAAATTTTATTCCCCCATGATCATTCTATATGTGGCTAGATGACCCTCATCACCCCTATTGGTGCATGGATACAAGCATGGTGTTTGTGTTGTAAATATTCCTCTACATGTGTCATCATTATTCCATGTTTTTGATTGACTTTTGGTAAATTGGGGATGATGAAAAGCATCGAGAGCATTTAGGCCTCCTTCCATGTTGACCCAATTTTTTTATTTTACTTTGTCTTTCATACATTCTTCTTGATCTAGTTGGGGATTGATGATCTTTCACCTCTTACCGCGGTTACCTACATATATATAAATAAAGGCAGATCTGACCCCATATAACTAGATCCCCCTCTGCCCTTTGCACGTGATCTATTTTCTATACTTTTAACTTTATCCTTCTCTCATCTTTTTTGTAGTTGTCCCTTTCCTATGTGACAATGTACCTTCTACATTGCTTAGTCTTTAGAAAACACTTTCATTGTCAAATGAATCTTTTCTTGAAGACCCTTCACACACTTCCTTGTTAGAATCACATTCTCAACTTGGAACCCTAACATAACATGTTTCCTTGATCAGGGGTTCGTAAAGAAAGGACTTAGAAATCCTCCTCCAAAGCGGGAACGGTCTTAGTCTTCCCCTCGCATGAGCACATCTCCTTCCTTTTGAATTCCTTGATGAAGTGAACATATTTCAAAAGGATTCCTTGATGATGAATCGATTTGAAAAGGAAGACATTAAGCATTTTGAACAAAGTGCCCCTTTAGTGGACCTTACCCCTTCACATTGGGTTCCCGAGGGACCCCTTCAAAAGTTTTCAACAAATTTCTATGGTGTCTAGCTTGGGGGCAACCTAACTAGACCAACTTCACATCTCAACGTCTAGTCTGGGGATAGCTTGACTAGACCATTTTGCATTTTTGTGTCTAGCTTGGGGGCAGCTCGACTAGACCCTACCATTCAAACAACGCATCCCTTGAGTGGACTCTCCTTCCTTTTGAAGGGTTCCTAAGGGACCCCTTTGAAAGTCTTACAACTTAGCGATGATTTGTGTCACTGTCCATTCACTGGCCTATGCGGCCTCTTCCTAATGTGTTCTATCTATAGGTAAGCATGTCGCCATCTTTGGATCTATGGATTTTCCTTTGCTCAGATTCCTCCATGTGAGAGTTCTTGGGGGATACCTTCCTTGCAGATCTACGGGTCTGTGAGGTGCTTTTCTCGGTCTGCCTCATGTGAGAGTTCTTGGGGGATACCTTCCTTGCAGATCTGTGGGTCTATGAGGTCCTTTTCTCAATCTCCCTCATGTGAGAGTTCTTGAGGGATACCTTCCTTGTAGGTCTGTGGGGCTATAAGGTTCTTGTCTTGGTTTCCTTCATGTGAGAGTTCTTGAAGGATACCACCCTTGCAAGACCATGAATTTTTAAGGAAATTTTGTGCTTCAGCTTTGTAGTTCTACGGAACTATGAAGTTTTTTCCTACACTTCTGAATTTTCCAAACCGTGCTCTGCTTCCTTGTCAATTTAGGTATACATCTCTTACTCTATTACTTCTTTAATACTCTACTTTATCGAAGCACTGATCAATACTCGTGCTCACTAAAGTGGGGGAAAAATGTATCAACATGAATTGTACCCCTAACAAAAATTCTCTTTTGACCCTTAACACTTTAGAAAATCAAAAGCAAAGGTTAATTCTAGTTAAGCCTATTCCTTGCACTCCACTTGGAGCTTGGTTCATGTGTTGATGAGGGCATTTCTGTCGAGGAAGCCCGCATGACACGTAGACGTCCGTGTGGCGTGCTTATGTCTTGGGCAGATTCATGTAGTTGGAGATTGTAGATGCATTACATTTTTTATTCAAATTCGAAGAGTAATGTCCTTTTTCAGTTGGCCAAACTAAATATGGCCATTTTTCATCCATCTATTCATAATATTCACTCTTCCATCCATAGCATTTTTCAAGCAAAATTTTGAGAGAAGTTTTGGTAGATCATTTGAGCATTTTTCTCCACCATTTGCATTCATTTCCAAGATTTGTAGCAGCACCATCCACTCCATTGTAGCAATCCACTACTCCATCACTCCAATAGGGCGAGCACAAGACAGACACCATGGCAACAAAGGCTTGAGTCCCTCTCATTCACTCCTCCATGAGCCTTGAGTTCTTTGGATGGATGCGGTAAGCTCCTACAATCTCTCCTTTTTATTTTGATTGAGTAAGCATGTACTGCTTGTAGTGTTTTTGTGTTGACGTAGCTTGTGGTTTATTTTCTTTATCATTTAGCTCTACTATTCCAAAGTGTGTTGTCCATGGAGGTGGAAACACCAAGATGGGGGTCTAACTGAGGCAAGCCCCTATACAACCCCAATAATTTCTCCCTTTATTATGTGCAGGTAGAGAGAACTTGGAGCAAGCTAGCGAGGAGAGCATTGTACAAGATCATCTTCATCACCTTGGTGGTAATACATTTCCTTTATCGTATTTGTATTTGCATTTCTCTTTACTTAATCTTGTTTTATCACTTCAAACATCTCTAGACTAGGTTGATATTCTCCCTTTCGGAGTTAGATTTTAATCTTTTTGGTTCTCTCGCCGTATGGATGCCAGCGTATCTGTGAGACGCCAACATTTTGCGTTGTCATCTTGGAACTGCACTTTTGTCCTCAGACAAAGAGTTGTCTGAGGCACAAATCTGACTGTAAAGGTTGACTCATCTAGTCTCCTTTCAACATTCGGGATTGCAGAGTGATCAAAGGACGCATAATCCTCGTCATTCTCATCCTCGTCATCCTAATTCCCCCCTTAAAATGACGTGGGTGAGGGAAGCCTTTCTACTCTTGGCCTTTCATGACCTAGGGCCTTGCAGTGGGTGGTCCCCCTCTCTCACAGGAAGTTTGTTAGCGAAGTGTCTGGAGGACACAGGTGGTAAGAGGAGGCAAGATGGATACACATGTCTGCCTAGAAACAACCACAACAATGGTGCCTTTCTAAGGTGAGGTGGCAAACATCAGGCTATGAGGGGTTCTCACGATTAAAGATAAGTTGGTCATCCATGCAGTACGAGAGGTTCTGGGTCATAAATTTATCTAGAAAATAACTATTTGTTGGTATAAAAACAACACATAATTATTTAAAATACAACTTATATCAAACAAAAATGGACCAATAGTTGAATACTAAAACTTTTTGAAAATCCTTCACATTTAATGAGAAAATACATGATATTTATTGTGCTCACCTTTAATATTTGTGATAGGAAAAAGTATTAATATAAAATACTCCAATGCTTGTACATTGCTACCTCAATACTTGTACACATAAGAACAATATTTTTTCACTATGATAACAATACTTGTTTAAATGAGTGTCTTATTTTATTAAATGAGCATTTTGTTTTTTAAATGATACACTTATAGTGGATAGTTATGATATTTTATTTGAGGAAAAACATTACTTATTTCACTTCTTCATGAATGTATTTATGCTTTTTTTATATAACATTTAGAGGTTTTCATGTGTTCAAGTATGGGTCCACTTTTGATCAATATTTGGTTATTTCCTTATTTACATTTGGACTATTTATTTATAATATATAGTATAAATATGCAGTAAGATTGGGTATTATAATCACAATTGATTGCACGAATTTTGGACCCCACATGACTACTGGCCCCTCTCCCCTAGTTATGATATTTTATTTGAGACAAAAAAAATATTTCACTTGTTTATGAAAATATTTATGTTTTTTTATATAACATTCAAAGGTTCTCATGTGTTCAAGGATGGGTCCACTTTGACCAACATTTTGTTATCTTTCTATTTATATGTATGGGTTATTGGCTCTTAGCCAAAGAGGTTCTATGGCTCATGTTCCCATATCGAGTTGCAAAATGAATCTGGGATTGATATAAACCCTCAATATATGTATACATATATGATAAGATTGAGAATTATAAACATAGGTGCAATAACAACCATTAGATCCTACACAACTATTGACCCCTCTCCCTTAATGGAAAAAAATATTTGTATAGTCAATTATTTAAAAATAAATATTTTGATATGTATATAACTTAGTTGTATCCATGAAAACTCTAGTTGTATCACTAGGCCATGTGGGCAGATAATTGGATCAAAAAACTCATGAAGGTTTTAACCATGAATTAATGACTACAAAGAAAATTTAACATTCTTTATAAATCCACCTATTAAAGTCGGGGAGATGTATTTGATTGCTATAGGCTTGTTGAAATGCCCATTTGGTGATCACCTTCCCTATAGTTATTGCTTATAGTAATAAAGTTTGATATTATTCTCGATGTTTGGTTTCTACCAATATTATAAGTGTCATATACACATTAGAATATTCTCAATGTTTTTTTTACTCATGATTTAATCCCTATCCATTTTTATTTAACCTTCTTACACCAATTTCTCTTTATTTTCCATTTACTCATCCTTATCTCACACTCATTCACACTTATTTCTTGGTATTCAATATCTATCTTAAAATTAACATTATCCTTGTGATTCATTTTCAAATGGCTTAATACAAACTTGGTTTGATCACAAGACATATAGAAATGATCTCATTTATATTTCATATCCCCTTCTACTAATTATTATAGATTGACAACATACATTTGTGAGCCATCCTACTACCATGGGATTTGAATAATTCCAATATGCAGTTAATTCATATGAGATTACAAAGAGAGATTATTAAAAAAATTCATGTTCTAAAGGATGGTAAAAACTAGATTCACACCATCATATAGGTGATTTTTATTTCTAGTTGTATTATTCTTCAATATTTTACAATAGTGTTAATTCAAGCCACAAATAAGGTTTGACTTAGTACAACCCATTCACTTATCGAGTTATAAAACTCCTAAATGTTTTATTTTTACACCACCTTGACAATCTCAAACATATTTAAGATGAAAGTGAGTATGTGTTCAATTGAAAATTGTGATAGAGTTATCTAATTCATCTTAAAATAATATAGATCAAATAAAGTTTGTGCTACTTGGGACTTACATCATGGGGCTCATATTTATACAATGGAGTTTTATGAGATCAGCACATACATTTTGAGATGAATATTTAGACCAAATACATAAATTTTTAGCAACAATAAATTGATTCAAAACATCTTCAACATCATTCTTTCATCATAAATTTTAGAGAAAAGTATCCATAATATTTGCATTTAATACTTTTTTATTGATTATAATGATTAGAAATGACTAATAGGCATATATGTACACCACATCATTCTTTTATTTTTTTACTCATCATTATCACACTCCCATTAAAAATTTATTTTGGTATTCAATCTCTACTTTGAAAGTACCACAATATCCTTAATATTCATTTTTAAACTTGGTCTAAGATTGACTTGATTTAATCCCAAGGTATGTGGGAATGACCTTAGATTTGAAATTATCAGATTTACATTTTAGATTTCACATCCTCTTCTAATAGTTGTTATGACTTTATTTAACACAAATTTTCAATACTTGTTTCTATGTTACAATATTCAAATATATTAAATGCATAATTAATTCACATGATATTACGAGGAGAAAATATTATAACACATTTCAATTTCTAAAGGAAAATTAAAAAATTAGATTTGTCATCATATAGGTGATTTTCTATGTCTGCATGTATTGGTCTCACATATTTCTCATAAATATTAATTCAATCCACCATTTAGGGGTTTGAATTAGTAGAACCCATTCACTTAGCAATTTGGAAAACATAGATAAATGATATTTTTAGACATCACCCTAAAAATCTCAAATATTTAGAAGGTAAAAACATGAGTAGGTGATTAGTTATAAATTCTAATAGATTACTCTCATGCATCATAAAATTGTACACATTAAATCAAGTTTAGCCTAGGTAAAAAACTCAAATACTTGGTCCCAAACTTGGGAGATGAAAAACTGGGGAGGGAGGGGCACATATTTCTTCATATACCTTCGTTCAAAGATGTTTCTTCAAAAAAGGTCATTTGATTAAAGGTAATTACACAAAAGGCTTTGATTTAAGATGAACCTTAAATCGATGGTCACCTTCAATCAAAGTTTCTCGTTAATTAAAACATTAAAATAATAACTTCAATCAAAGATGACCTTTCTCGAAGGTACTATTTTGATTTTTTTATAGCTATATGAGCTGACAACTCCATTTTATCAATTCACTTTGTTGAATGAGGTTTAGAGGAGAAACTATCTTCTGTCAATGGAGGGTGGCCACCATTTCTATGTTCACTTGTGAGAGAACCTTCAATCATCAAGAATAGAAAACAAGCACAATGAAACAAAAGTGTATAAATTTAACCCATAGATTAGATCAACAAGGTGAACATAAATAGGAATTAGGGAGGCAATCAACCTCCATGAATTAAGGATAGGACTCCTTACTCATGAAGTGGTGGTGAGTTTCCTACCAAAATTGTAGGAAGAGTTGTCAAAAGCGAGTCAACACCTCTCAAGACACCTGTCTACCTTGACACCTCACATGAGAAAGGGTCAAAGGGACATCTAAGTATAGACAACAAGAATAATGAAACACAATTACACAAATTTGACCCATAGACTAGATCAACAAGGTGTACATAAATAGGAATGAGGGAGGCAACCAACCTCCATGAAATGAGGATAGCACTCCTTACTCATGGAGTGGTGGCGATTTTCCTACCAAAATTGTAGGAATAGGTCTCAAAAGTGAGTCAAAACCTCTCAAGACACCTATCTATTATGACACATCATGTGAGAAAGGGTCAAAGGAACACCTATGTTGGATTAAATCCTATATGTATGCAATATATACACTAACAACCCCCTTTAAGCATAGCATAAGTGGGTATGAAAGAAATGGTTCTTGCCTACTAGCCTAATGAGGTACCAATGTATAATGCAAAATAAATGGGTCCTGACCATGAAGGTAGATAAGGTACCCAAGCATAATGTGATTTCTCAAAAGTGGAGTAAAGGAGAAAAACCTAGTGGAAAATGAAAACCCCTCTAAAAAAGAGAATGATTCAAATGCGATAAAATATACAAGTGAAGATGAAAAGTGATAGATAAAGGACTGATGATGACCCCCCAAGGACTACTTCTAGCACAAAGTACAAGATGTTCTCCCAATAGAACATAAAATAGAGAAGATCATGTGACCACCCCAAAAAAAGTGAAGTGATGAACACCATGTATTATTGGTAGATTCTTGACACTAGATGTTGAAGATGATCCATGGACACTTAACAACATTCCTCCCCTCGGGAAGAAACAACACCACAAATTTGTGCAATATGAAATCCCATTTTGGATAGGAATATACAAGAAGATGAATGTCTCTAAATGTTGCACATAATCCATTTAGACTAAAATGATGCCAATGATGCCTTCAAATGATACTCAAATATCTCCAAGTCAATGTTGATGCATGATGGATCAGGTAACATAAAATATTTTGGAATAGGGACCACAAACGTAGGGTCATTTCCAGACTAATGTGAATCTGATACTACTACATATGATGATAATTGAGTTGGATATCTCAACTCATGAATGCCTGCATAATCTGTCATGATAGAATCTAATGTAGGCATGATAAGAGAAATATCCAAAGATGGTAATGATGATGGAACTTCATCAAAGTTTTCATCAAATAGAAGACAAATTTCCTCAATGTTGCCATCTAAATCTATAAGTTGGGATTCTACAAACAAATATTTTATGATTGGTAGATATGCATCCCAATGTGCTGGATCTATTATGAAGATAGAAATAACCTAATGCAAATAATCTATGGAACTCATAAATGAGTCAATGACTAATTCAAATGTAGAAAAAAATGATATGAGAGATGAGATATCAATACAAGTCAACATACTACATTGTTCATCCTCAAATGATGATGTACCACAAGATGTCTAAGTGAGAATGGATGATGTTTCTACATGTGTTGGAACTAGAGAATCAAGTAAGGCA
The DNA here is from genome assembly GCA_007115665.2 of Sequoiadendron giganteum. Lineage (NCBI taxonomy): Eukaryota > Viridiplantae > Streptophyta > Pinopsida > Cupressales > Cupressaceae > Sequoiadendron > Sequoiadendron giganteum. The sequence goes on along the minus strand of CM021109.1, from coordinate 153,669,198 downwards.
ATACCATGATTGAGAAGAATTTTCTTCATTTCCTCAATTTGATGAAACCAACATTCTTTTGTTGTATGCCTTTTATGTCCACAATAACCATGCAATTTATTTTCCATTTATTAGGAGGATTTTGTAGAATACTAAAATGGGAGGGATTATTTTTTATACATTGGAACCAATGAAAATAGTGTATTAAGTGTTATTGTATGTATTAGGGCATAGAACAGACCCATTTTCAATAATTCCACACAAGGATAACCCTAGAAACCTCAATGCGAAGGAGAAAGAGATCTTGCAATAGGGTTTTCATAGGGGATGAATGTAAACTAAAAAGGGGTTCATCATGTGAAGTAATAATTTGGAAATATAAATAAAATGCAAGATGAAATCCAAAACCCTAATTCAATGCAAACCTTAACTAAATGACCTATAAATGCAAGTGAAACAAAACAAACAGTTATAGAAAGGATTGTGTGCACCTGGAGATCTAAAGATGGTTGGATAGAGGTCTGAAACACTGGAAAATTTTAATTTAATGTTGATTGGGACTCATTCACCAAGTTGGGTGAATTAGTCCAAAATATGGATTTCTGTGTAGGAACAAGAATCTGCCAAATAGGTATCTAAATCTACAAAATCTAAATTTTGACTGAAACTCAGACTCATTCACCAAAAGTGGTGAATCATTCCAATTAGGTCTTTTTGAAGCTTCAAAGTCTGAATCTGCTCTTCTTAGTCTACTTTGTCCTTCTAGATTGATCTCCAGATTCAAAACCTTGATTTGTAACCTATAGGTGATCTCCAAATATCTCCAATGCTTGAGGAAAACTTTGATAGCTTTGAATGATTTGAAAACTTTTCTCCAACTTTCTCCCTAGTAAATCTATAACCTAGACCTACAAATCACACTCAAAGGAGAGGAAAAATGTTGTTGGGTTAGTGGATAGGGGTTTTCCTTGGTCAAACCCTATTTTGGTAATCAAACCTTGAAATAGAATGAAATAGGAATGGAGAATGATGAATGAATAAAATATGATGTTGCAACTCACCAAACTCTATCAATGAAGTGCTGGAAACATGTGTGAGATGGCTCCAATGGATGTAGATCTTGACTCTTGCTTGAATGTGATAAATCTTGAATTGAATACTTGCTTGAATCATGAAACACTACATCACAATTCTTAGCTCAAAAACAAACATGATGCATGAAGTCTTAGACATGATGATTGATGCTTCAATATTGTTCTAAAATTCTCGATAATCTACCCTAGAATGCTCTAAAATTCTCGTGTAAACACTTGAATACTCTTGTGAGCTTAATTATGCTAGCATGAATGCTCTCAAAAAAATATTAGGTGAAAATGAGTGAAAGAACCTTGTATTTATAGTTATTTATGCAAGAATTCTCAAAATTACAAGACTACAAGCTGACATTAGATATAGGAGGATAAAATCCCACTGATAATTTGAATTAATTTTGATTGTGGGCCACATGGGACTCATTCTCCCCAATTGGCGAATGAGTCCCACCATCGATAATGTATGGGACCAAAATTAAAAATACTTAGAAATGTGTGAGACTAGGTTTGAGATCCAAAAATCTAGGTGGGACTCATTCTGCCAAGGTGGCGAATGAGTCTCAAATCACTAAATTTGGGGCCACTCAACTTGAAACACCTAAATTATGATTGGGTAATGATTTTTGTTAGGATTATCCTCGAAATGATACATTAAATGAGGTTTGTGGATATAATTTAAGGTCAATTAAAGCATAATAAATCTTGATTATTAATGAAAAACCTAGAAAAGTGTGAAAGTGTGTTACAACACTTTAAATAAGATAGAATTAAGGTTAAAAAGAGGTTTATTAGGTGTAGTTAATTAATAAAACCTTAGAAAAGTGTGAAAGTATGTTACAACACTTCACAAAACTTTAGCAAGAACTACCATTTATGTTCATTAGTTCACAAGGGCCCAAGAACTAATGTGAATGTGTCAAATACATTACAACATTAAATCAAGGCACCATTAAGCCTAGTCTATAAGGAGGGCTCAAACAAGCAACGGAAAAGTAGAAGGGATACTTTTTTCATTGCTCCATTTAGCCCCAACTTTAGTGAGAGGATGAAATTATTTCAAACTAACACTAAAGTAGACCAAAACACATCAAGAGGCATCCAAGTGCACAAATTCTTGTAAGATAGGATGACAATGATCAAGAGGGGTGATCAAGCCCCCAAGATCAAGATCCATGGAAAACCAACATAGGCACAAAAGAACACACATGAAAATGATATAAGAGCATCAATAAAGCACAAGAATGCACTATCAAAGACATAAAGAAAATGAAACAAAAAGAAAAAAAGAAAAAGGGCAGATCAAGTTTCAATCGTTTGTCCATCATGATGTGGATCAGATCTAGGTTGTTTGTCTAAAAAATGCATACTCACTCTAAGGCAACAAAAATTTGGGCTATCCATTTGGTGAGAAGTCCTAGAAGGTGAGAAACATACACTCATGGCTAGTATGCACTCACGCACACACACGAGTGGCTAAGGGAAACTAATGCCCTACGTTGGCTTCCTATCAAACCATACCAAAGTTATACCTCTTGATAAATTTAATAAGAAACCATGCAAAAATGATTTTCAAGCTGCATGAGACAAGTAAAGGTTCATATGCTTGGATCTCATGAACAAATGAGATGGCTCCATAGGCATGCAAGTTGTGTTATGCAAGGTGGCCATATAACTTAAAATTCACATGCAAAATGTAAAGAATGCTCAGAGGAGTATTTCTTAATTCATGCGAGGTCTCAACTTAGGGAACATCATGCCTAATGTCTCTTGTTAGAACCCAAAAAATTACATGAAAACCCTAAGTTTTTCTCCATTTTAATCCCATTATTTCCCTATCTTTTTATAAAAATAATCATATTCCCCCTCTAAACCTTATACCGCTACCTTAATATTTATCCTTTTATATCATACCTCTTTACTGCTGCCTCCCACAATGGGCTTGTAGTATGGAGGTAGAAGCTAAAGGAGTGGGAATGAAGTGTTTACCATGCTACTGCACACCACGGTAGCGATGTAAACCATTACCAACTGGAAAAGAAATAGTCAGGAAACTATACTGCGTTACCATCGGCCATCATTTCATACATCGCGGTAGCATGGTAAACCATAAGCGGTTAGTAGGCTGACAATGATGAACGGGTAATGGTTACTCCGCAGTACCATGAGAAAGCATTGATTAGACCGTGGTAATACGGTGACATAAGGTAGACAGGTAAGAAGCGGTGAAGATAACAGCTGGTGGCTACCATGGTAGCACAGTAGATATGGAGATAACCATCACGGTGGGCAGAAATTGTGGTGGGACTAGTCAAAGTCAAGGTGGTAAAATGATAAGGGCCATGGGGAATAAATTATAAAGAACCGTAAGGTTTAAAATGAAATATTGAAGGCCGGTAAAGTATTAAAACAAGATCGAATGCATAACTATGTAAAAAGTATTTAATTTTCCGATAAGGAAACACAATTAAATATTTTAACTACTGGCATGGAATGTGAACAGATATAACAGAAAACTAAAGGGTTGTGACACTTTGAATGTTATTGTATAAATCTGTTGTAAAAATCAGACAACAGAGAAGAGGGGTCAGATTTTTCTGACTGGGAATGAAAACAATGTAACAGACCTTTCTGAAATAAGATCAATGGAGATAATTGTTTTTAATTAATGGTTTTCCTTTTTGAGTTCAGTTGTTGAGATTCTATGATTTGTATTAATTTTATCTTGGTTCTCTCCAATATGAAGTTTTTTGATCATTTGAGTTAATGTATCAAGCATAAATTTTGATTCATCAAGGTGCATGTTTTCACTTTGTGTGATTTTATTTGCTAGTGTCTCAAGTCGGAATTAAAACCCTTCAAGTAAGTCATAGTGTTTGAGAGATTTCTTTTGGATGATTTAAGTAGAACCAAGTTAGAAAATATTCCAACATAATTTATGCAAGCCATAAATAAATGAAAATATATGCTAGTCATAAGATTTTATTTTATAAATTGCCTAACAACTTGAAATTAAACCAGAAAAGGAAAACACATGTCATTTTCTATTTTTGACTCTGTTGCCCAATAGATAGAAGGCACTAATCTATCATGTCCCAGAGGATAGAATTCATTATAAACAATTTATTCAAATACCTTTTATTTGTGCATTAGGAGTAGGAGTAGGTGTAGTAATTTTATCTTTCCACTAACCTTTTCCATTGTGGATAGATTGATCAACCAGGAAACATATTTCAATTTGCATTGTTCATTTAGGTACACCCGCCTTGATCTAGCAAAACCTAAAGATATGAAGGTACAATTGCATCAATTGGCCTTGTACGTTGGCCAAAATTGTAGTAAGAGCTTGGCAAACTCTTCTAGTTAAAACCTGCATTTTTGAGACCCAACATCTCCAAGAGAGGACCAATCAAAGAATAGAAGATTCACATCGGATGAAATGTGTCACATCAAGCCACTAAGAGTAATTTAATATGCTAAGAAGGATCACGCTCCTAAAGGAAATCACACCCAATGTCATCCACAAAGAAAAAAATGCATTGTATAAAGTAAGAAGACTACACTATGAACCATGACAAAGAAAAATGCCAAAGAACACTACCAATGCATGCCCCCACTTTAGAGAAATTTATAAATACCTTGTTGTGATTAATTACTTAAACTAGAAAATGAAAAATACTAAAAATAAAGAATACATGAGGGCCAACTTGGAATGTCCTATGCCAAGTCATATGTTTCCAAGTAAAGCTACATCATGCAAAATAAAAGGAAAAGAGAGGGGTTTGCCCCAAAAATGAAAATCCAAGCACATAAAGGATCTATGGATTTGGGGTCAGTACATTCTTGCTACAATGTTTTTAGAGAGCTCAAAATTGTCATCATTCCCCAAATACACATAGAACTAGAAGAATGACACAAAGAGAGTGAAAATAAAGAAAAACTTTTTTGGTCAACATGGAAGATACATGAAAGTCTCGACGCCTTGCGTCATCCCCAAAAGGAAAAAATAAGACAAATGAAAAAGATAAAACGAAAAAAAATAAAATTGGATCAACATGAAAGAGACATGAATGTATCAATACCTTGCATCATCCCAAAAATAAAAACACAAGACAAATGAAAAAGGAAAAGCAAAAGGATTTATGACATAGAGAAGAATGAAGATACAAATAGAGGAATGTCACAAAGAGAGAGAGAACATAATGGGAGATCACATCATGCACATGAAATTACTCAAAATAAAATGAAAAATAAATAATTTAAAAGGCTAGTAAGGCACATGCAAGTGAACCTAAAGAAGGTTGTCTGCATCCCAACCTCAATGTAAACAAAAATCAATCAACTAGCTAAAGGGACAATGAAATATGTATTACTATGACAATGCTATCTACCTCTTTCCCCCACTAAGTGAAAGACAATAATGAGTCATGGTAGGTGATGGGGAAGATCATGTAATGGTGAGAATATAATATTCTACAACTATTACATGATAAGGTGTGAAAAGGATGTGTTATGCAATCACTGGATAACAATTATTGTCATCAAAGTGATATTTACTCAAGATGATTTTGAATGCATGACAATCATCAATACTATGTCCATGTGTTCTATGGTATTGGCAATGTGGAAAATTTGCACCTTTAGGATATAGTCTTATATTTTCTTTCATGGGTGGAAATAGTATAAGTCCTTGGTTGAGAATTATTTGTAATTTTATTTCACTTTCAGGTGGTGGACAAGGGAATCTTAATTTCTTTAATTTGTATGGTCTTTTGTGCTTGCTAGATTCACCAAATTCTCTAGTTGAAGGTTGAGGAGGAAAAACAAAGATGAACTCTTCATCCTTGAGAAGTACTGGTTCTTCTTTAGGAAGTAGGATACGAATATCAAGAGGAGGATCTTGATATCCTAACCCTTTTGTCTGTTCAACTGGAATTTTCTCTAAGAGTTGATGAATTTCATGTTCACTTGTTGTATCACATCCTTGTTTACTCAAGATTGTGAATAATTTTAAATATGTCTCTTCTTGGTTGATAAGAGTGTCCATCACTTTGTTAACATATAATGGTTGAGTGTTTGCATGCTTAGAGGAACTAGGTTCACTTATTGTAGGGAACTTGGGTTTGATTCTTGTTTTAGTTTCATGATGTAAATAACCAAACATCTCAAGAGGTGATATTGTAAGGGGTGTTGGTTGTTTTGTGGATGGGTGAAAGGATGCATTGGCTTCAAGGTTGTTAAGGAAATATTTTAGGAACTTATTCATGCTATAATCATCTTCTCCAATGATGTCAACATCACGAAGAGGACATGCATTAGAAGTTGAAGGAGCATGAGTGAGTTCAATTTCATTAGGTTCATTTCCAAAAGCACAACTTGACACATCCAATAAGGATTTCAAGGAAATCCATAGTTTTCCAAAGCACATATTCATGATGCTAATTTTAGATTGTGTAAATTATACAACAATGTGAAATGAAATGCTCTAGATGAAATTTTCAATTTAAGCTATACACAAGATGAATTTAAACTTGATGCAATGAATTGAGTGAAACATAAGATCTGTAAATTGAAACATAAAGGTAATACCATCAAATAGAAACTCAAAAACATAACTTGAAATGATGAAAAATTTAATTCAGAATGTGCATAGGGACTGATTCACCCAGGGTGGTGAATGAGTCCCAGTAAGGATTTTTTTCAAAAAATTTAGAAATTTTCAATTTCGTTTTATGCTTTTTAGGTCATATGATTTGACAACTAAATGAAAATACAATTTTATTTTATTTTTCAATGAAATGAGATTAAAAATGCAAGCTATATGAGCTTTCACTAATGCAAAATTAGAAACCCTATAATGTAAATTAATCAATGTAAATCCTATGCAATGTTAATGCAAGCAAGATCTAGGATGATGATGCACTCCAAATTAGAATTATGATGTTCTAAATGTGGGTTCACTAAAATGGAACCTATAGAAATGGGGTATTAACCACACATAGTCTTATTTGTATATGAAACTAAAGAAAAACTATTTTATATGAATATATTTATCTTAAGTTTGGAGCCTTACTAAATACATTACTATATCTTACACAATGCGGTAGGTAAGATTGAGTTGAAATATCCACGTAATGAAATTGGTCACTATTTAGGCATAATATTAACTCAAGGGTAGTACATTTTCATTAAGATCAAACAAAATAACATTAGTTATCTCAATGAGTGTTATGAAGACACTTATTGAAAAATAGAAAAATTCTTGAAATTTTGAATTAATCACAAGTTAAATTGGGTTGTGACAATTTTTTTATCAAAACCTAGGTTGATCTCCAACCAGGGACCTAATACACTTACTAGGAATTGATTTGAATAATATTGAGCTTAACCTTATTCAATGTTGGTGTATTGTAGTGTCAGAAAATGTACTTCTTTACATTTAAACATTATGTTTGGGTCCCTTAATAAATTGGACTTAATTAAGCCTCTAATTGGCCTAATTATGCATCTACAAGCATAATTAATTACAATTTTTAAAAGGGGGATGATGATTTAATTAATGCAATTATCATTTTTAACACCTTGAAATAAATAGGTCCTCGTAATTTAGGTTAGGACTCATTCACCCTTGGGAAAATGGGTTGCTTTATTTAAATTTAAACATTTTTGATGGCCTTTTTTATTATCCCAAATTTAAATTCAAATTTCAGCTTGTAATGTTTAATTTTTGAGAAATTAGAAAATTTCCTATAAAAGAAAGGTCTTTTTATCAATTCAATATCTAGAAGCATCCTAGAATTTCATGAGAACAAGAAAGAGATTATTCTTAGATCCAAGATTATTGTCAAAGGTGTTCGAGAGCATATTTCTCAATAATTTGTTACAACATTCAAGATCTCAAGAATCATGTCAAATTTATCAAGAATCATGCATGTTTTTGGAGATAACATTATGATGTAGGTTTCAAGCATTCAAGTCAAATTTCAAGCATCGAGATCACATCATCAATCAAGCCATTTCATGCAATATCTAGATCTTGGAGAGATGTTCTAAGTTTTAGCTCTTCAAGGATCTCAAATCAAGGGTTTGGTGAGTTACAATATAGGACTTATTCATTCATCATTTCTTTCATATTTTATTATTTCATTTCAAGGTTTAATTACCAAAATGGGATTTTACAAAGGCAAACCCCCATTCACCAAAAAAAAACAAATTTTCCCTCACGTGTGTTTTGTAGATCTTAGGTTGAAGTAGGACTGAAGATCTATCAAAAGAGTAAATTTGCAAAAGTTGTCAAAGTTGTAAAGTTGCCAAAATTATCGTCAAGCCACATAAACTCATGTTCAAAATTTAATTAGATGAGATTCTGATTGTGAAACTTGAAGGAATTAGGAGTGTATACATATGACTAGAGGATTGTGAAAGAAATTTTTCAACCCCTGTAGTAAGACCCATTCACCCTTGGGTGAATGAGTCCTAGGAGGACACTCAACGCAACCTTTTTGTGACAAGTACATAAAATCTAATCCTTTTCAAGTATGTTGTTACTTTCTATATTTTGTCATATTAAGGTTTAATTTAGAGGTTTCATGTGTTATATTTCATAATTGCATTCATTTTTTATTTTTTATTCATCTCCCAAAATTGAATTTCAGGATGATTTACCTCGTCCTAAGTCATAAGGAAAACAAAAAGATCTCCATCAAGGTTGACTCGTGTAAGGGTTGAAAGTCAATCTTGCCCTAGGGGATCTCTTTTTCCTAATGAAAATAAGACGATAGGTGCATCATACCTCCCTTATTTCACATCTCATACTAGTGAACCCATTTTCCTATGTTTCATTTTAGTGAACCCGACATTGTACATCAAAAATTCTGAATTTGGAGTCCATTCAAACCCTATATCTATGATTTTCATTAGTTTTCATCTCATTTAGGGAAATAGGTTTGTATTTTGCATTCTTTAAAATTTTAAAAATTCAAAAATTTGCATGCATATTACATTGATTTTGTATAGTGCTTGCATATTAGCGTACTTTTCATTTTTCACATTCACAAATAGGATTAAAATTGAATTTAAAAAAGTGTTATATTGTTAATCATTTTTCATTCATCACACTTTCTTCTAGACATTAAAACCTGGAAAAATTAGTCAGTGAAACCACAATTTATAGTCTAAAACAAGAAATCCTAGCATTGAACCTCAGACATAGATTTAATATTTTTCACCCCCTGTGCTAATACCCATTCAGCCTAGGGAAAATTTTTCTCTGTACAAGTGTTTTTTCAAACTTTTTGGTAGTGATGTGTCTCTATTCTATTCATTTTTATTTTCTATTTAATATGGGTTTTAGTTTCAAAAATAAAAATAAAATGTCATTGTTTGCATTAAGTTTAATTGGTCAAATTGAGTGCATAGTTTGAAAATAAAAATTGGCATTAAAAGAAATCATTTTCAAGATTTTGCATAGAATAATTAGTAAACTATCTTATTTAAAGTCTGAAAATTGCTATCTCTTTCTACATATTTACATTGCACTTCATATTCTAGGGTGTTTGATTGCATTTACCTAGTGCCTATTCTCTATTTTGGGTGCACTTAGGTTTGGTGAAACTTGTATGAGATTCACAACCAGGTTTCTTATAACCAATATTGTAGCGAGACATAGTTGGAGACTCATGCCATCCCATGCTACCACACTCATAGTGGATCTTGAATTTTCAAACTCTTTCGTGCTCATAGTGTTGATACTAGTCAACCCATTAGGGACCATAGCTTTGATACCCCATTTCCCATGATCACCCTACCCACAACCAATGTGATGGATGTTGACACAATGTTTGTTAATATCCCTCAAGAAGAAATAAAATAAATGGATGAAAATTGGAAAAATTGACAAAATTTATGAGTTTTGAATACATTATTGGTAATACAGTTCTTTTCATAGATATCATGAGGAAAATACCTGATAATGAATCTTGAGGAATAGAGATTATGTGTAGCCTAGCCCATATTATTGATAAACATGTCCCTACAATGACTAGTTGTGCTCAAGGTTTGGGGTTCATTCAAAGTCAAGGTGGAAATCCAATTCCTCCTTCTAGAACTATGACCTCTATTACTTCATATACTAATCCAACTATTACAACAACAAAAAAACCCACTAGCAATGCCAATACCACCTTAGGTATTTCCATTGGAAATCCCTTTAGCTTTGTGCATTCAAATATCATATCTCCTAATCTATCTCCCCTCATTAAATTAAAATTCACTTGTGCTACAAATACATAGACACCTCCACCTTATTCACCTCCATATCACAGCACAATCAATAATATCATTCTTAACCAATTCCTACAAAAATTTTCATCCCTCCAACAAAAAATTGCCACCTTAACTAAAGTCAAAATGGCCAACCTTCACAATATGTCAAAAGAAACCATTTATCCTTGTAGATATTGAGAGAACAAATGTCACAAGGCATAAATATTCCTAGACTTGAGAAATACAGTGGAAAAGGATATCCTAGTAACCATGTCTCTACATACATAAACTTATGTAGTGACTTCATTTTTTGTGATAAACTCTTGGCTAAAATTTTCCCTAGATCCTTGAAAGACACTACATTGGAGTGGTTTTGTTTCTTACTGTATAAATCAATTAGTTCATTCAATGAATTTGTTGATGCATTTCTTAACCATTTCCAAGTGCACATGGGCCCCAAGATGACATAATACGATGGAAAAGGAGAACGTATTAACCATGTCTTAACATACATAGATTTATGTAGTGACTTCATTTTTGAGGATAAAATTTTCGCTAAAATTTTCCCTAGATCCTTGGAAGACACTGCCTTGGAGTGGTTTTATTCCTTACTGAATAACTCAATTGGTTCATTCAATGAAATTTTTTATGCCTTTCTTAACTATTTCGAAGTGCACATGGGTTCCAAGTTCACTTGCTGATTTAATGCAATGTAAACAAAGAAAAGATGAAAAGGTCATTGATATCATAGCATGATACCAATTTCTTTACTCGAAAATCAAAGTTAATATTCCTAATGCTGACCTTCAAAGAATGTTATTACAAATTTGCATACCAATTTTCAAGCTAAACTTGAGATGCTGAATTTTCCTTCCTTTGAATACTTGTGCACAACACTTCATGAATATCAGAATTTAGTTAGTCATCATGAAGAAAAAACACCTTCTAACCCTTTTCAGTAATTTGAAGTCATTCCACATAACAATTTCCAACCTTTGAAGAAACACTATAAGGGTTTTTTTCCAAATAAATACACCTTAAAAAAGTCAACATGTTAACTCCCTATTAGATATTTTTAATGAACCAAGTTGATCTCACAAAATAGCCTATGGAATTGCCATCTTCCAATGGTTAGTTAATTGGACGGATTGGTCAATGAACAAGTGAAAGATTGAAAAGGCTTTCCTCTTGCACTTTGGGATTTGCAAAACCTAGCAGGGTGATCCCACACAATGTATTAAGATCATTTGTGCTAATTAACCTTATACATTGTAAATACTGGATAAACTCTACTTATAATTGCTTGACAATAGCTACAAAGATGTAGAAAATACTTTACACATTAATTGATTCAAAAGAAATAGAGCATGGTAAATCTTGACTTGACATACATTTCAACAAAAAATTTAAATAATTAAGTGTTTTTAATGTATTGTTTGTGAGTGATCACGAATTTTGCAACACAAACACAGATTCCAAAATAGTGCCTTAACCCAAGGTATGCAGTCTAATTAAATGCAAATCAAATATGACAACAGGTTCATACTTAGCATATCAAAGCTTCTATAATGTTGCATTACAAAATTATACTCAGTTACTGAAAACCAAAACTGATTATCATATCTTGATACTCAAACCACTTAAACCTATGATTTCATCCAAGCAATGTAACCAATTATTTGAATTAGGAAAAATCCAAAACCATACAATTATCAAAAATAATAAATACCATTGAAACAACCCTTGATTATTCCATTGATAATTCAAATGATGAATAGACCAGGAGAGAATTAGCTATGAAGATATGCCATTCTTTGTATTCAAATTCTAGTATTGTTATAAAAAGTATTTATAGAAAAAAAGAATCATAACCTAAATTTAGACTCAATTCTATTCTTTTTATTGGATCTTTACACAATTTTTCTCTGAGATCATTCAACAACCCATACAATTGGCCTTGAATTCCCTTTTATAAAAACAATGGATAAAAACAAGCCTTAGACCAATGTACACATGTGACTTCTTCAGTTGATATTTCAATTATATTATAAAAGACCATTATATTTGCCAAAACTTGAGGGAAGTATCCATATGAGACAAAATTATTTCTCATTCGCTGATGAAGAAATTTTACACCTTCCAAAAGGCTCTTTATTCAGTGAGTATGTTCTTTCCATGAGTAGTGACACCTTTTCCATGTGATTCCAAAATTGTAGGAAGAAAACATGGAAACAAGAAGAAGAGAAAAGATTAAAACATCTCCACATCAGAACCACATTTTTTCATCAAATTTGAATTGAGGAGGATACAATATTTGAATGTTGACATATCAAAGGACTAATCTATACTATTTCCAAGCCATGTATTATATTCCTCAAGCTGCAACCATTTTTACTAAAAATCATTACTTGAAGATAATAAGATCAAAATTCATCACCATCCTGTAACTACAGTAATTTACAAGTCTAGGATATCAATATACTTTTTCTTCCAAAGCTCAAAATCCTCATCAAAAGGCCAATCAAATGCAATGACCTCATCTTATTTTTATCATGTATAGGCTATAATTTATAACTACTTGGTTGGCTTCTTTATCAAACTCTTCAAGGAAGTTAACTATGTGAGAAATCCTATCCATACTATTCTTTAGCATTTCTATATCAACTCCATCAAAAATCAGTTTTTCTTCAATAGCAACTCCACTTCTTGCTTGATATTTCCATTGCTAGAGAGGCTTCACTTCACTATCATCATTGAAAATTTTAAGGAGTAAACTAAAACTCCACTCATCAAACCTCTGCACTAGCTCCCTAATTTTCTTCTCTAATGGCTCAATTAACCTTTGATATTCCTTAATCTCATTTATAGTTTGGAGGGTTGGGACAATGTTGGGTGGCTTAATGCAATCATTTTTTGATCCAATAGCCATGTATCTCAAATCCTAAAATCTGGGGATCCATTTTTCTAGCAATGGGATGACAAATTCCTTATCCCTATTAAAAATCCTTATTGCATCAAACATGGAAGAATGATTGAATGAATACTATTTAACTTTCTCTCAATACTTTTATTTAAATGTTCCAACACTATTGTTACAATATTCATATTACTCATGTAAATTGACTTATCAACATGTTAGCACATCCATTCATAAATCTTGAGTTATTCCATTATCTCTTCCTTGGTGACATCGTTTGCGGGAGATTCCACTAATGTAGTTGGAAGTAGTTGTGCAATGGTTGCATCATCGAGACTAGAAATTATACCCTCCATTGGAGTTGGGAGAGGTGAATTGGCAACATAATATGGTGTTTTCTTTGATGGAGATGGGGGAGGAAGAACTACTACTTTTGAGGGGCCTTGTACATGCATTGATTGAAACTTTTCTTTTAACAGTTCAATCTCTAATTGTAATTCTACAACCTTTTGTTGCCCCTTATTGTATTTAGCTACCATGTCATTATAATTTTTCCTTAATTTGTATCTCTCCTCTATTAGGGACTCCGCCATAGCCTTTGTGAATTGGGCTACATTCATAGATAATGTAGCTTCCTATACTATAGTTGTATCAGATACTCTTTTGATTGCCATTCCTCCCCTCAAACTTGCAATTGGTTCTACAACCTTTGATTTCTTATTATTTGGGGCTAAAGCCCAAATAGACAATGTATCCCATTGTGCACTGAATTTTGATCCCTACAAAGCCAATTCCATGTCTTCCTCAATGTTAAAAATAGGGGCATCGTGCCTTCTCACTATATCAAAGAAATTGGTGATGTAAGATCCCATTCTGGTAATAAAAGAACCCCACTTTTTCTAACCAACTCTCTTCCCTCAACTGTTATTATATCTTGATACTTAGCCTTCATCTCTTCACAAAGTTTAGCCTCTATGACCTCTCTTGGAAATTTAGGACTTTTAATCCTTTTCATATCAATGCTCTTAATATATTCATCTTTTCAGGCTCTCCAAACATATTCATGAAAATCTTATGTCTTTGCAAAAGAATCATCCTTCATAAAATTCTCACAAGCCTTTGCTTTGATATCATCAACATTATTTATTCCATTTAAATCAGATTTATTCAATCTGAGGCCTAAAATTTGTGGCACTATGTCTCATGGTGGAGAAGGTATACCTTACATCATCTCATCATTAGTGACCAAAATTTGTTCATCAGACTCATCTATGGAGTAATCCAGAAGGCCACTTGATCCCACCTTTTGTTTATTTATCAGTGGTTCTCTTAGTGGTGGTCCTCTAGGTGGTGAATCAAGCTCAATAATATGTGGATTAGATGAATGTGGGGGTGAGATTGGTTTTAATTGTGGTGGAGGAGAAGATTCCCTTTACCCCTCTAATTGGGTAGGGGTGTAAATTATTCGTTGCTTAGTCTTCTCTTTCTCTGTGCAAACACATGTAGTTTCTTTGGAGGTTGATATGTTGGCATCTCTTCCAACATTGGGGATTTCCCATTATCTTGTTCTTCAACAACCGTAGCCTTTCCTTTATATTGTATAATTATTTATTTTTTCAATTTCCCAACAACTTTTTCAAAGTTCTAAAACATTGTTTCCACCCTCAATATTTCATCCTTTGTATCAGGGAGAACCTAGAATTGAGGATCTCTCTATTGCTTTTCTTTCTCCAATTTATGGAATGATATATACCTTCATTTTTTTGTCTTCCTAAATCTAAAAATAAAAAACATTTCTAATAACATCCCTAGGGAAAGAGTAATTGTGATTAAACTTTCCCTCCTTCACTCTGTCTTTCAACTAGACCAAAAATCCTTCTTGATCATGATTTCTATGTGCTCACCACTTCATTCCCAATGGATTTAGTTTATCAATGATTTTATTCCATTCCTTACTTTTCATGAAAAATTCTGAAAAACATTGTATAAGTAGGAAAGAAATTTCCTTTCCTCATGTTAAGCAAGTGCTTATCTTCTACATCTCCAAGTTGCCACATAAATTCTAGGAAGCCAATCCTCAATGGTACATCTCTAGGGAGCCCATGAGCTGTATTTTTAGTACCATATGCATAAAGGATTGTGTAATATTAACATGGAATCAAATTCCCCAGTTATGGTCAATCCCCAAATTAGGGTCCTCTCCTTATATTGGAGGAAGTCATGTAATTCTATTGGAATTCTTGGTATATTTAATACTAAAACTCTCATCAATTTGGAAGAAAAAATGTTGGAAAAGACCTCAAAACTAGACTTTTTCTCATGTTTATCCAAAAGAGGGGCCCAAGTTTGAACAAGAATATCCATAACAATCACCTTTCTTTCTAGTTCCATATTACTACCAATAAAATAAATAGGCTTGTACAAGAACATGTGCATGATTAATGAATACCACTAGAACCTCACTCCTATTTCACCACTCTTTAAATCTACTAGACCTTTGTGTATCTCTTCTGATAAAATAGATAGTAAAATCATAGTAGGTATTGAGTTTCATATGTTGTATGTTGGCAGACATGTACATAGACGCAATCAACATGCTTGAAATTGGATCATACCCAAGGATTTAGCAAAGAGAGTAGAAGGTATTTTGGAAGTAGAATGAAAAGTATTTGATAGGGAAGGGTTCCTTATCAAATGGACCTAATACAATTCTACTTCCTCCCTTTCCCATTTCCAAGAAATGTGACAATATTGATACTTTGAAAGTTGGTCTCACCTTTCATATTCTTCTATCAAATTCTTCTCATCAATCTCTACCATCTCATAACTCCATTGGTATAATTTGAAAACCTCTTTGAACTTCTCCCTGGTAACCTCAACCATGTTCTTACCTAGAATGCACTCTAACCACCCTAATGGTAATGTCATAATTAGCTTCTATAGATTTGAGGAGGTCCACATCAAGGTATACTTTTGGGACAACTAATTTACTCATATCCAACCTCCATGGGTTGTAGATAGGGATTTTATCATTTTTGTCACCAAACCAATATGCAAACAATGACCACCTAGTGTATGGTAATGTCTCATATTTAATGGCATGTTGTCTATCAATAATGTCATCTTTCAATCCAATTTGTTGAAACATACGCTATCCTATATGTTTATCATTTATTGAGGGTTTTAATTGGTCTAATAGGTCTTGGACCAATGGTCTCTTTTTGGGTTTAAAACCAAGGGATTGGAATCTTGGTACCATTGATTCTAATAAGTGACTCAACCTAGGATTTTACAAGTTCAAACTAGGCCCTTAGGTCTGGGGAAAAAAAATTGACTCGAAAGAGTAACCAAATTCACTAATTTATAGCAGTTTAAATGAATGTCGAACCTTAAAAATCAACCCTAATTGCAAATCTAATGAAAAAAAACAATTGTATGAAATTCATAAGGAATTTGAGCTCAAAAGGTGTGAATTGCACTTACTAGTTTGCAGATGCCAAGAGCTCAAAACACACTACAACAACTTCTAGATGCTTTAAAATCCTTTTGTAATCAGGATTATGATTTAAAACTAGCTTTTATGGTGAAGTAAACCTTCAATTCAGTAAAAAACAACAAGTCCGCCATTACTTCTCACTGATACAAACCAGAACGGCTCCATAACATCCTTTCGCAATTTTAAAACTCAACCATTTATCTCCTCATGATCTTGATTGATGTTCTACTCATATAGAGTCAAAGAAGTTTGGAAATTTGACCTACACTGACTCAACATCTAATCGATCATATTTTCACCAAGTGTACACTTTCCTTGTTGGATCAACATCCCCATAGCACTTCACAAGTTGTGAGAAATTCCATGTGGTAGCCTCCCATTGCCCAACTAAGAGAAGAGATCAACCTATGGATCCCCCATGAGATAGCAGGTGATGATCAAGATATCTAAATAATTGATCTCCATACCTTTCACCATTGTTGCCTTGGATGAATAGTAGGTCCCACCAAAAGGGTGGACACACATCACCATGCCTGTTGGCCCATTGAGTTTTTTAAAGGAATATTTTAATGCTGTGGGCAGTGGGTAACTAATGAAATGCAAGTGGTAGGCTACATCGACCATGACTTAAGTGTTTTAAAAGGCACGCACATTAATTAATGACTTAAAAGGGGTCATTACCTAGGTTCAAAGGATAAACAACTTTAGAAAAAAACACATATCAGACTTATGATATATCACAAATATTTTAGTAATACGTAAACCCACATAACTATAGATGTAGTTAAATTATTACGAGTATGTAGCAACTGGTTAAGCTAGGCCTTGGGGTTGGTAGGTAAATTAATTCAATGACATAATTCATCATTTAGGTGACTGGGAACATGCTAGAAAAGGTCACAAAATAATTATAACATAGGCCAAAGGACTTAATGCATACCTAGGGTTTTTGAAGAGTTTAAGGCATTAAAATTAGAACCTTAAGATATAGGTATACAAAACCATAGCCTAGAGGAAAATGACTCAAAACTAAAGAACTAGGTAGATATGGATAAAAAATAGTGGAACAGAAGAAAATTTAAGGGTTACACTAGTGGCTCCTATTGGGGATGTTTGTTCTTCCATAATAGAGAGAGATCTTAGAATCTCATGGTAGAGTAGACCAATACAGAGAAAGAAAAACTACCCAGAAAAGGTAGTCAATCACAACTAGAACCAAACCAAACCAAACCTATATATGTATCAAATTACATAAAATACAATGTACATGGAAAGATACATAATTTAAGAAAAGTATGGCTTCAAGAACTATCAATGTACTAGTAGTTCAAGAAGTTCACCAATTAAATTTTGTAGAAAGTAGGAGTCTTCACCCTGGGTGTTGCTAACCAGATAGGGGCCTAACCATAGAGCATCAAATTTCCCATTCTTCCCCTTGTCCTTAGATCTAGAATTCCACATTAGTACCATGTTTCATACATCAAATTTTCTTGGAGAGTTTTTTTTGTCATACAGGTTCTTGACTTGCAATTGCAAATTTTCTCATTTCTTTTGAGCATCTCTCCTATTCTCATCCACCTTCATCCAAGTGTCAATTTTTTGCTGCATATCATCACACATTTCCTTATTGTATTCTTGGATAAATTTTCACATCTTAATCAGATTGTCCTAGGGAAACCTTGCAGCTATAACATAGACCAAATCAAATGGGGCATATCCTATTGATTTCTTGATCGTTACCCTATCAACCCATAAAGCAAACTTCAGATTTTAGTCCCAAGCTCTCTTGTGATTCTCAATGATCCTCATAATGGTATTCATCAAGATTTTATTTCTTGATTCATATTTACCATTTCCTTGTGGGTGATATGGCGATGATTAGGATGCCTAAATCCCATGTTTAGTGGAGAAATTTATAAAATATTTATATCTGAAGAAAATTGCACTATCTAAAACAATTTTCTTAGGAATGCCAAAATTGTTTAATCTATTTTCCAATAGGAAATAAATGACCACCTTTATTGTTTCCCTTTTAGTAGGGATTGCTTCAAGCCACATGGTAAAATAGTCTTTGGAAACAAGGATCTAAGAACGTCCTCCACTAGACTTGTCTGATATTTCTCATACAAATTCAATACCCCACTATTGAAAGGGTGCTTGGACTACAATAGGTATTAGTGGCAAGTTCCTTGAGAATTTAAGTTTCCCAGAGAATCTCTAGAATGTATCACATCCCCTTACTAGTTTGTGAGCATCCTTGAACACTTTGGGCCACCAAAATCTTGCTCTCAATACTTTGTGAGAGTTGGTCTTTTCCATGTAGCTCCCTCCACACACTCCACTATGCATCTCAATTAGCATCTCCAAAGATTTTGTATTATGAACACATTTAACCAAAATATTATCCATATTCCTCCACCATAGTTCACCATAAATGATGAGATATTTTATTGCCTATAGCTTCATATTTATTTCATTGTTTGTTGACCCTTTAGGGAATTGCATTGTTTGTAAGTAGCGGACAATATATTTTTACTAATCACAACTCCATATATCACAAATATGTAACACATCTACACAATCAACTTGATTTATTTTTTTGGCATCCAGATTTTTTTCAGCCATTAGCTTTGTTGAACCTTGGCCCCTTACCAACTTGGTAACCTGAATATCAATGTTAATCTCTTGTATTATATTTATCCATATACATCTTCTACCTATGACTTCGTACTAGGTGAAGATGTCTTTAACAAAAAAATTAGGAACATATGCAACAAACATAGCTCCCACAAGATAGGTTCTAAAATTACTAATAGCCTTAACTAATGCATATTCTTTATTTTCTATTAAGTCATACTTTAGATCTGTAGCTTACAATGACACTAAAGAATCCAATTGGTTGCTCAAAACCTTCTTGATTTTTCTGCAATAACACTACAACAATGGTGTGAAAAGATGTAAAAGAAAATATTTGTAGTGGCTTGGAAAAATCAGGAGTCCTCAGAACTTGGGCCTCCTTGATGGCTTGTTTAATACTTTGAAAATCCTTACTTGGATCTTCACTCCATTCCAGTTTCTCACCCTTCTTTAACATTTTTGATATGGGGCAGGTGATTTCTATAAAGTTTATGACAAACCTTCTTAGAAATTTTATTTTCCCAAATAATGATTGAATTCCCTTTACATTCTTTGGTTGTGGGATCTTATCAATGGTAGATACCCTTTCAGGGTCAATTCTCACTCCTTCCCTTAACACTATGTGTCCCAAAAAATTTCCTTCAATGACTCCAAAGATACATTTATTTGGATTAAGTGAGATTCTATATTCTAGAGCCCTGATGAAAATATTCTCCAAGTGTATACAATGGTCTTCTTCTTTCTTGGAGTAGGTAGTCAAATCATCTTGGTAGATTTCTAGGAAAATATCTATAAAATCAAAGAATACTACATCGATAGTTGTCTAAAAGGTTGCACTTGCATTAGTTAATCCAAATGGAATTCTCACATATACATAGGTGCCCCATGGAGTTGTAAATGTAGTCTTATACTGCTTATACTCCTTCACTTTTACATGATTATACCAAGAAAATCCATCCATCATTGACAAAAGTTTATAGCCAGGAACCTTTTGCAACATGGCCTCCATGTTTGGTAATGTATAGTTATCCTTCAATGATGACACATTGAGATTTATAAAATAAACACAGATTATGATGTCACCATTCTTCTTCCTCACTAGCACTAGGCTATACACCCAAGATGAGTGCCTAATAGGCTTGATTATGCCAGCATCCTTCAGCTTTACCAATTCTTCTTACATATTTGGTGCCAAGGTGGGATTAATAGGCCTTTGCTTCTACCTAAATGGATTTGCATCTTCTTTGAGAGGAATCTCGTGATGAAATAACTCTTCCCTGTATTACTTCCAATCATCATAAGACCAAGAAAAAACATGCCTATACTTGCTCAACAAAGAAATCAACATTTCTCTTATCTTGGGCTTCATTTTCTTGGCCACATATACTTTCTTAAGAGTTCTCAATCCCTAAGTTTACCTCCTCTAGCTCCTCTGAATTTTTGGAGGGTTTCTTGTCATTGATTTTGTTAGGGCCATCAAAAACCCTTTCTAAAGCCACAAGACCCTTAGGGATCTTATTGGTCTTGAGCTGAATCACTTCATTGCCAAATTTTTTCTCTTTCCCATCAATTGTCTCAAAAAATGCTCCAAAATCAATCTCTTGAACTTCATATTGGTCTACACAAGTTATAAACCTTAGTATGTCCTCATAACAATTTAAGACTTTCCAATTTAAAAAAGTTGTTAGGGATTGAAGGCCTTGTCCATACCTCCACTTTGGAAATATCAGCAAAGGTTATATCATTAGGCCAGAGTGCAATTTCTGCAAGAAAATCAGCCACTTGGTTTTTGCCTCTCTCCAACCAATTAATAGCAAAGACATAAAATTGTTCTATGGAATCCCAAATGACATTACTATACTATTTTAGTCTCTTTTTTTATACAAATCTTGACCTAACCTAGGATATGACCATTTCAGAATCACCAATCACTTTTATCTTTTTTATCCCATTTTTTTTTTCCAACCATAACCCTAGTAGAGAAGCTTCATATTCTACAACATTATTTGTACACACAAATGATAGAGTAAATGAAAATTTGGAAATTTTGCCACTACAAGAGACCAGATTTATCATTGCACCTAACCTATCTTTTGAGCATGCACCATCAAAATACATGGTTCATAGGTCATTAATTTTTGACAACTTCATCATCTCTCTTTCAAGAAGTGTAGGTTTCCTATCACCTTCCTCTAGTAATTCTTCTATCCTAAAATCATTGATGCCAGTATCTACAAAGTGAATCTATCATCTTCAGGATAAAAATCAATCATGTGTGGGACTCTTGATTCTCTAAACAACTTGATGTATGTACCATGAATGGGGAATGTGGCATAATACATACCACACTACATTCTACCCCCCATGGAGACACTCCATCTTCTTGACAACAACATTCCATAGTTATAGGGGCTTCCCTAGAATCCATAGCATAGCACTTGCCATATGCATTATCTATCTTCAATCCCATCCCTTTCATGATCTCAAATGGAATTATGTTGGAAGAGGCTCATGAATCTATAATGAATTTTTTTAGGAGCTTTCCATCAATAATTAAAGTTACAAAAAATTGGTCTATGTTACCAAGATAGGTAGTAATCGTGGTTCCCAAGTAAATTTGAGGGATTTTAGTAATTACTCCCTTAATTTCCTTCTATTTCAATTCTTTTCCACTCACTTTGGGTGGAGTAGACAACACTATCTCATTACAGGCTATAGTAGCACCATTGATAAGGGCTATTGAGTTTTGTTTGTGCTACTCAATCCTCATCATCTCAAGCAAAGGGACTTTAAACTTGACTTTTGAAAGCAACTGAAACATGTCAAAAAAAGTGTACTTAGGTAAATCATGTGGTATCATACCTTGTTCAGTGTCATCCTTCTATTGTACACTTTTCACTATGACCTTAGCCTTAGCTTCCTTCTTTTGTAGTTCAAAATTCCACTTTTGTGTCTTTGCCTTCATAGCATAAGATATGACTTCTCCATAAACCTTTATTTTTCCAGTCTTCTTTGCCCAGATTTTTTCCACCTTACCTTCCTTGGCCTTAGCCTCATCCACCTTTTTTTTAACTTTTGATCCTTTTCCATTTGCATTCTTCTCCTTGAAGAATATATTTCCCACCTTACTTTGATCGCCACCTATAAACTTGTTTCTCAAGTGGTAAGAGTTTCTTTCCTATGTGACTTATCAACTTTTCAATCTCCCCATCTGAGGGTCTTCTTAAGGATATGTCATCCTCAGTTATTTCCATGGTGATGAGAGCCAATTATGCTCTATTTTATGCCATATTTTGGCCTATTTTATGCACCTTCATAACCATTCCCATATTCCATTTTCATATCATTTCATATCATTTTACTATTTCACATTCCATATAATTATATATATATAAGTCATATTTAATATAGTATTAAGATCAAAATATGGAAAATAATTATTGATTACTTTTACTAATAAGTGTTGTAGCATGCAGACTTGTCATCACCTATTTGACATGAACCTTTTTGCCACTCTCTGCTCATGAACAATGTATTACCAACAATTTTTTTCCATCAACATTTTAGATGATAACATCAGTATCCATGATGATGTTAGTTGCATAGATTTTGGTGGATAAAATCACAAGCATTAGTTTTTGGTAAAATACACAATTTGTAGTTATTGGAGGAGAAAATCAAAATATTCATATTTGCTATTTTTGTTGGGTGTTACAACAAATTCATTTTTTATAGCCAGAAAAGGTTCCACGTTCTTCTACAAATAGTTGATGGGTCTATTTATGTGAGAGAATAGTGTCTAGAGGATATTCTTTCTTAAGGAAACCAAAAATACTAGTTTGAGAAAGAAGATGTTCTTGCTAGCTGGAAAAAAGCCAAAGGCATTTTCGTCTCTATTTCTACTCATTATTATTTCTGATTTGTTGCTAGTATTCAAGGACTTGCGTCAGCTATTGTTTATTAGTTTGTTGAAACAAACTACTTAATTTACCATTGCTTTAGTTATTAGCTGTTATAAACTCAACATATATATGTATATGCGGGTGGTGTAAAAGAGGTATGTAGATTGCTAGAGGAAAATTTCTGTCGTAGAATACCGTGTGCAGACTTTGTAATATTTTTTATAAATGAAATAATTTTTATTCTAACTGAAGTAGTGTAGAAAGCTATTTGTGCTCCATCACTGGATGAAATGAGGAGGCAAGATCCACTTCTCATGATGTCTGGTGATTTCTATTAGAATAGCTTTATGTTTACTCTTTATTGAATGTCATTACTATTTTGTTTGCAGGCATAGTTTGTTGTTTATTTCTCATGAGATTATTTTCTAGATCAAATATTCATGCTTTATATTTATTTATGATTTCTATATTAGTTTTCTTTGGAAGCTGTGAGTTTAATTTCTAATGTTTTTATTGATGTTTCTAGGAAGTGACAGTTCTTGTCACCAACATTATTTCAATATGCAATAGTTTTATTTCCTAGCTGCATTTCATCCCCACTTAGCTCACTATCTTCATGCCTTCAGCAGATAGCCACAATAAATTTCACAAGTCTATGACCCTTGGATTGACATTTTAGGAACAAACTGAGGAAGTTAATACTTTTATAATAATTTGATCCCAAGTTTCGATCCACAATTTTTTCTATCACATGGTACACACATTATGATCATTCTCACTATGTACATCGGAGAGATCTTGTTGGTGATATGCATCGACTCTATGTCTCTAATTGTTCACATCAGTTTCATGAGACTCCTCCTCAGATGAGCATTCACCATCAACAAAATAAAATCTTCTCATAATTACATTAATTTCTACATCATGGTCATGAGAAGGGTCATAACCTTCTAGTGAATATTGTTCAACTTCCACCAATTTTGCAACTACACATTGGTGAGAGGAATGAGGGTATTGGAAAACAACACACCAAGGAGTTTCAGCAATGAAATTAGCAAAATATTTTTTTAGTGCATAAAATGTAACTTGATCTTGTGTATTTTTCTAATTAGTATGTATTGGTTTTCTATTTTTCTAATTTATTTTGTAAGGATTATCTTGGAGTCTTGGGGACTTTTCATTTTTCTAAAAATGCAGATTCTCATTTCCAAGCCCCTTTTCATGTTTATCCAGTCGATTATTGAAATTCTTCATAGAACTCAACACTTTTTCCAATTTGTCTTCAATATAAGATCCCTTGTCTATAGATCCTTTATCATGCTTAGGATTTTTCAAAAAAATTACATCATCCCTTCTCCCCACCTTGCTTGATTCTCTCGTATTGCTTCCAATATTTAATGTAGTCTTGAAGACATCCCTCAAATTTTGAGGTTTATTATCTCTCAAGGGATAGATCATTTTGGAGTCAAAGGTATTTCAATAGGTGACCAAGTAGGTATCATCATTTGCTTTCAAATTATGAGGCAATCTATTAATTGCCTTTTGAAATCTAGCATTAAAATCAGAAACCATTTCATCAGACCCCTTAGAGATGTTGTAGAATTAATTTATCATAAAACTTGGATCAGTATTATCACCATAATACTCTCTAAAAACCCTCTTAAACTCCTCCCATGATCTAATGCTTCTTGCAGGAAAACTTCTATACCATTCCCTTGCATCCTTAGTGAGTGATTGTGTGAAAAATTTAATGATTATATCCTCAGCATTAACCTAAAAATAATCCATCATGTTATCAAATGATCTTAAGTGATCCTCCCCAATAATTGCATTGTTACCAAAAAAATTGACCAACCCATTTATAATATCATTAGGGAAAGGGTTAGGATGGCCATAAATCCTAATAAAACATAATTTCCTATATTTGTTCAACTCTATAGATCTTCTGATAAACTAATCATTCTAATCATTATGAGGCTTTCCACCACCTTGGCTATTAGATTATGTATTATCTTCTCCATCTCCACCTCAATTTCCATTATTACCCCCACCTCCACTTCCACCAACATTCTAATTTCCAGATTGGGTACTTGAATATACATCTTGTCCAGTTCCTTTTGCAAATTCTCATTACACAATTGTAACCTTAAAATTTCAAGGTCAGGTAGTGTATTTTAGGGTATGTAACTAGTTTGAGAACTTGTGGTAGTAGTATTTGTGATTGAAATGCCTAGATTTTCATTTGGACTAGCTTGTTTGGGCTAGCCTATTGGATTTTTATCTGTATCTATAGGATTTGACTTCTAGGTAGTGGTAAAAATGTTTGAGACTTTGGTTGTTACAATGGAATTGGTATATATGTTGGTAGAAATTTTTCCAACATGTTATTTACCTTCAAATGGTCTAAAAAATATATAATGACTAGTTCAGAGAAATCGTCAAGGGGTGGTTCTTCATCCACCATTTCTCTCATCTTTTCTACTCTTCTCCTTAATTTATTTCTTTGCATCATAGTAACCCTTAGCTTCTGCTCCTTTTGCTTGCTTTTTTTCCTATTCAACTCAAAAAAATTTAATGCTTCCTCTTGAATTGTGTGATATCATTTATCACCTCCTCGGAATCTTCAAGATTAACTTTAGATTTAGATTTCTTAGGTGTATAATTTGTGAGATTCACTAGATAATTTTATGTAGAAGGGTTAGGAGTCCTACCCCTAAATCTCCCTTTAGGGTTGGAATTTTAGTTAGTAAAAATAATGGTATTCCCAGGATTATCCCTTCTAGCTACACAATTTGGATCTAATTGTTTGTCCTAGAAGTTCCACTAGTTTGAAGTTTCTTTTGAAACCTTAGGACTATGGGTAGGTTGGTTAGTGGTAGAAGTGGGAAAATTTCTAGCAAGGGTTTCTTCACTATCACAAGGAATGCCATAACTTATATACTTCCTTATCTTGAATAACTTCATTAGAATTAGAATCTTCAAGTATTGAAGGATTGGTGGAATTTACTTGTTTGAGATTATTTATCCTTTTGTGATGTTTGATATTTGTGGGGTAGCTCCTCTTCAAGCTTCCTTTTAGGGCATTTCTTCATGTTGCTTCTAGTTCCTCTCATTTTATTCTCTGCAACTTCCTTTTCTACTTGGCTTACTTCATTATAATGAATGTTATTACACTAGCACATAGAATCCGAGTCACCATCCAAGATTTATGGAAATTTGTGAAAATATTTGTGAATATCAAACATATTTATAGGAATTTATATAGATAGGGACTTTTGAGATAGACCTTTAACAATTCAGAGGAAACTTGATAATGGAGAGCATAATTTTCTTTGAGATTTGATAGACCAACTTTAATTGAACAAATGGTGGGATAATTTGACAAAATATCTCATGGATAAACACATACATGCAAAATATATGACTCTACACTTTTAGTCTCAGACAAGAGACTTTGCATAAGATTTTTCCCTAGAAAAGTCAGTAATCTGTTGGATATTTTTAATGAACCAAGCTGATATCACAAAATAGCCTATATAATTGCCATCTTCCAATGATTAGATAATTGGTGGGATTGGCCAACGAATGAGTGAAATATTGCAAAGGATTTCCTCCTACACTTTAGGCTCTACAAAGCTTAGGAGGGTGATCCCACACAATGTATTAAGATCCTTTGTGCCAATTAACCTTATACATTATAAATAGCAGATAAACTATACATATAATTGCTTGACAATTCAATAGCTACAAAAATATAGAAAATCCTTTAGACATTGATTGTTTGAAAAGAAAAAGAGAATGGTAAATCTTGACTTGACATACATTTCAACAAGAATTTTAAATATTTAAGTGATTTGAATGTGTAACTAAATATTTTTCTACAAGATTAGATTGTTAGCAACACATACATGCATATTATATAAAACCCACAATAATCAATGGAATGCATAGGAAATAAATAAAGAACAAAGATGAAACAAGCTCACCCAGTCCTTCATCCTCCATGGATGATTTCAATTGTACCTTCTAGCTTGTTGAAATGTAAAGTGTGCCCTCAGATTTGATGAACAACTCTATACTATAGACTAGACCTAAGCAAAGTGTTGAAGGATTTTCTAAATGCCTATGAAAAATAAATTAAATCCTATATGCAATTAGCTAAATGATAAAAACAAAACAATCTTAAAACTCAAAGAGATTCAAAGATCATTCAAGATATTCAAGATTAAATTAAGAGATGCAAGATTAAGAGATGCCAGATTATTCAAGATGTCAAAAATGAGGACAAAATTGGCATTTTATAGAAAATGCAATTTTGGATGGACGGATGAGCTTGAAGATTGGGAAATGCCCTAGAATCAATGGTCAAAATTCAAAATGGAAAGTCTCAATTAGGGTTAGGGTAGTATTTCAAAATGAGTGGACAAGATTTAATTTAAGAAATTAAATCAAGGATGGAGAATAAATGTGACAGTGAGATGAAAATTAGTAAAATCAAAAGGATAAAGATTAAACAAGAAGATGAGATTTGAAAAATCAAGAATTTTAGTAATTACTTGATTTATAGAAGAATATTACCATTTTGAATTAAAATTAATTCAAAATATGGATTTAGTGTGATAGTAAATAATTGATTTTAAGATTATTTACTAAAAGAAGTGGTAGTTAACCATGTGAGGCCATTTTAAATAAATTGTTTTATTTAAAATGAGAGAAATGTCAAATAAGGCAATTAAATGATTAAAGATAATTATTTAATTTAGAGAAGGTGATTGATTAATTAAATAAATTAATAAATCTATTTAATTATAAGAAGACTTGAGAATTAGTGACATATTAAACAAATAAATAAAATATATTTATTTAATAATCAGGAGGACATAAATGGGAAAGATTAATTAAATAAATTGAGAACTTTATTTAATTACATGAAGACATTAGATAATTAGTGACACATTAAATAAATAAATAAGATCTATTTATTTAATAATCATGAAGAATAAACAAACAAGAATTAATTAAATAATTATGAATTATTTAATTAATAGCTGAAGGTGGATAGAAGACATAATTAAAATGTAATAATTATGCTAAGACAAAAGTGGTAAAATAGAGCTTTCAGACCTAGGTCATTTTTATGTGTCTACATATGCCCTTCTTTGTCATAGTGCAGTTTATCGCATTATGGCAAAGAAAAAAAGTCAACAATATGCCCCAATGAAGGTACAGAGTGCCTATTCCCCCTTGAGAAATTTTTTGAATTTTTGTTTGGGGTCAGAAAAATTTGTAAAGTGTCTCGATTAATCAATTTGATGACCAAAAAAAAAATGACATGATCGGTTTCAAAAATGGAGGACATTAAGCCAACAAAAGTGCAAGTCAAAGGCAGTCAAATGAGCCTCTAGTACAAACCCATCAAGTCAAAACCCTAATTTTAAACCTATAAATAAGTTGAAAAAGCCAAACCAAGTGTCATTTTCACATTTTCTATTCAGAAATTTGGAGATCAGAATGTGAGGAGAAGATGGTGATTCCCATGATAGACCATTGTGGCTATCATGTGTGTACATTCTGATGACCCGAGGACACAGAGGCACTGGTAAGTACCCTATCCGACTTTTAATTTTTTGATTTTCGTGCCTTTATTAGGGTTTTAAGGGGGAAAAAAAATGCGTTGCGACACAAATGTTGTCACATAAACCACAATTGCTTTCACATTTGACGCATTTGATTGCATCGCAATGCAAGTGCAATGGGTGGAAAGCTTAAAGTTTAAATACACGTAAATGCAAGGTCAAACGATATATTTTTCAAAATGTGATGCAAGTGTGGTAATCAACGAGGCAATTGCGAGATTGTGACACAAGCGATTTTCCAAATGATGCAATCATTATAAAATGACGCAATTGTTGTAAAGGTGCGCAATTGACATTTGAAATGACGCAATTGTGAAATGCAAAGCCACATGTGACTTAGTGTGATGCAATTGCAGTAAATGCGACACAATTGCCATTGACCATGTTGACCAGAGTTGAGTTAGTGTAGACTCTTTTTTCATATGCATTTTTGGTTTCTCAGATAGTAGTAATTTTCTGAATTACTAATCCATGTGTGCTAACCTTTGTTTTTGTGTGTGCAGAGATGATTAGTGCTCATTTATACCTAAGAGTTCAGACCTGCTACCTATGCTTTAAGAGATCGGTTGAGTGATAGGGAGATACAATAGTTGATGAGACCGGGGTTATATTGCATCACCTACATGTCCATTATTCGAGAAAACAAGGGATTATTGATAGCGCTCTACGAAGCATGGAACTCAGAGACCTGCTCCTTTCATTTACCTACAGGAGAGGCTATCATTACCTTGGAGGATGTGTATCGTATTTTGGGAATCCCAATCAGTGGGGAGAGAGTGGTATATGATCCCCATAGAGGGAAACAGGCCCTGTGAGAGATGTATGATGATGCTAGTGGTTTTGGTCTAGGCATTCATGGGTATGAGATTGGGTGGGGTTTTGTGGTCGACCACTATCCATGATGGGATGCCATGCTGATGAATTTGATTGCCAGAGTGTTGATTCCAGATCGTCATGGACATGGGTTTCAGATTAGATGGGGGGATGTACTAGTCCATATGCGTGCTTAGAGGATAGTTTTTGCTTGGGGCCCTTGCTTGTTGGCTATGCTACATCATCAGCTTAATGAGGTTGTTTACTAGGAGGGATAGAGTATTAGTTGTGGGACCACCTTACTTATGATCTGGGCATGGGAGCACATTCCAACTTTTTGACCACCGGTATAGATTCAATAGCTAGGTGATGGCATGCCCTATCTTTAATTATATGCTAGTTCAATTAGTCAGACCCACGTAGGAGATACTGGGTACAAGCAACATCAAATCAACACATTGGTTAGATTTTTTTGGAGGTCGTACATGGATTGTGCCCAGTGGCCAGATGAGGATGGCCATCTTTCATTTTGCAGATAGATCAGATGCCTGATTGGTCGTATAGTGTAGAGTCAGTGTATCATTGAGATGTACCTACCCCAATGGGTACTATGACAGTTTGGTGAGAAGGAGGTTGTGCTAGTTGGGATGGCTGAGTATGCACAATCATCTAGGGAGACCATATGGGGGCCACCGATAGAAGTGGCAGTAGAAGAGAAATAGATAAATGACCTGGTCGTGTAGCAATACTTATGGAGAGGAGGTCCAACAGATGCAAGGACATCTACTGATTTTGACACCTGGTGGCAGATTCACAGGCCCATTCCATTAATAGATCCAGATGGTCTAACTCCTATAGATTGTAGATCAGTTATCCTACAAGTACAAATGGGAGGTTGAGGTGGCAAAGATGGTGGGAGAGATGGTAGGGGAGCTGGAGGGAGAGGTGGTGGTTGGGGAGATGGAGGGAGAGGTGGGGGAGATGATAGTGGTGGCAGGGGTGGAGGTGATGGTGGAGATGGGAGGGGTGTGAGGAGGAGGAGGGTTGATGGTAGGTCGAGATAGCCCAGGAGAGTTAGGCAGAGAGTGGGTGGTGCACCATTGTCACCCATCCAGGAGGAGGGTGAGGAGGGAGAGAAACTAGGTAGGTAGGAGGGAGAGGTCTGAGGAGAGGAGGAGGTTACAGGGGAGGATGAGGTGGATGTCCGAAGAGAGGATAAGGTGGAGGTCAGAGAAGAGGGATAAATTTTAGTAGAGGAGGATCTTTTTGTAGAGTATCAACCTCTTGATGTTGATGTGGAGGAGATCGACGAAGGGGATGTGAGGGAGGAGGTGAGGGAGGAGGAGGATTAGGAGGGGGAGGATGAGGCCAAGAGGAGGTTACAAGAGTGGATGATTGATTGGGATGAGGAGGGGGATAGGCCACCCATTTTCCTAGCGGATGCTACTATGGATCAGAGGATTGCAAATCTTCAGAGTAGATTAGATACGGCCTTATCTTAGAACAAGGCCCAGGCATCTGAGTTAGAGGTTATGAGAGTGGAGAGAGACTGGGTCATTATTCAATGGTAGGAGTCAAACAGATGGGCGACTGAGTTTGTAGAGTTGTGCGTAGGGCTGATAGGAGATATGACCAGGGAGTTGGCCAAGATGGCCAAGAGCAGGGGCTGATACATGCTACTATATGAGCAAGTTGTTCCACCAAAGAGACAGGACCTAGGATTGTCCCGATCATACAAGAGGACTAGCAGTGGCAATTGAACCCATAGCAACAACAGATCATGCACATCAACAGTCATATGA
This sequence comes from Sequoiadendron giganteum, assembly GCA_007115665.2. Lineage (NCBI taxonomy): Eukaryota > Viridiplantae > Streptophyta > Pinopsida > Cupressales > Cupressaceae > Sequoiadendron > Sequoiadendron giganteum. The sequence continues at coordinate 153,637,664 of CM021109.1, read as the reverse complement.
GTGTTGGGGATCCACCTCATCAGGGCAATCATCGGGCCACAAGTCACATAGTTCGCACAGACATTCATCAGGCAATAGCCATAGGTTAGGGCATAGTCACAAATCAGTGTCATTAGGACACTAGGTAGAGTAGAGCCAGCCTTCGGTTATTGAGCCCTTGGGATCTCAGAGTTAGACTCAGGACACTATGCCTATCCCAGTTACTTTTCATGTGATGAGTCAATCGCAACTGCCCCACGAGTCACCTCCATGGGATGGTGGGGGCAAGACATAGGACTTGTGCTTTGTTATTTTCATTTCATATATTGGCATTCAAGCCTGCGAGCTCCATTTTTGGGATATTTTTTTGAGATTATACATATATGCGATGCAGTTTTGATATGGCCTATATTATTTTATGTGTTATGGTGCTTTATGCTTTATCAGATGTTATGTGATGTGATGCATTTATGATGTTATGAGATGTATGGACATTATGTTTTATGTTTATGAACGCAATTATGGATATGGTTATGTATGTATGCATTGTGCAATGTATGATGATATGATTCCTATATCTTACTACAAATGATGGTTTTATGTATGCTAGATGGATGGATGTAAATGATAGTGTCATGCAGTGTGAATTATGGTATTTGATTTATGCAAATGTGAAATATTAACATGCAATGCTCATATGATCATGTATACAGCTCTGATTTTGTATGTCATAGGATATCATCAAAGGATGAGAGAAGAGAAGATGAAGATGGATGTTAGTGTGGAGAAAGATATGCATGTTAGTGTGGAGAAGATATGCATGTTAGTGTGGAGAAGATATGAATGTTAGTGCATAAACAAAAATCCTTCAACATTTTCTATAGTACTATCCTAGTTGTTGCTCTTTAATCATCATTGGGCGAAAATGTCATGATGGCCAACAAACTCGATGATATGACATAGACCAATAGTGTGCAAGGTCAAACCATCACGTAGATCAACAGTTGCATAAAAGGATGATCATGACTCATACAAGGAACACAATTTTCCCCTAGTCATTTTGTCATAACCAACCGCAAAAAGGAAAGACTAGTCATGGAATGTTGTTGTTTCTCTAAGTCCTAATGTTAGGACATCCTCAAGAAACTAGCCACATGACAGTCAACAACAGACAAGAAAATCATCATACTATGTCATTGCTCCTCTAAATACTGAAGTCATGACATCCTTGAGAAACTAGTAGTAGGATGATCAAAAGGACAAGGATGATCATCATGATACATTGTGGTTCTTCTGATGTAAAGAACTAATATCATGATAATCATCAAAAAGATAGAATAGTGTTTACCAAGTGTTCACAAATTGAACAAAATGTGAAGTGTTGAAAATGCCAAGTGTTTTAATGTTGAAATGCCAAGGTTGACAAGGTCAAAGTTTTCAAATGTTAAGTGATACTAGATTCAGGAAGGATGCATCCTGCATGACATTGATATCAAGAGGATCAATTCTTGAAGTTAGGAGAATCTATCAAAATTCCAAGTGATGATAATGATGCTTAGGAAGGACACATCCAAAAGCATAAAGAAATGATGAGATTTGCTTCTCAGAAGGACTCATTTGAAGAAGAACCCAAATTTTGATAGGATGATTTTCCTTGATAGAATTTGACTGGATGACATCGCTTGACATGTAAAATGGATTGAAATGATGAAATAGATTTGTGAGTACATTGCTCATTTAGGATTGACAGATGATTTTATTTAAATATTTTTGATGTGTGTGAAAGTGTAGTGCCATGAACCCAAATAGACTGACCTAGTGCGGCCTCAGGGACTCATCGATTGATGGCCTTGCCTACGTCGTGCACTTAGAGACCTTGTAGTTTGACATGACCAATGAATTTGTTCGAAGGACAAAAGATTGAACCATGTTTTCATTTTGATAAACCTAGAAGGACTGACCTAATGTCTTGGGGATTCAAAGATGAATCTTTCCTACATAGAAAATGCGTACAGACAAATAGTTCAGACCAGGACAAAGATTGACTGACTTGATTGACTTGACAAGATATGACTGACTTTGACTCTGCTTTGAGATTTTTGAGACTTTTTTAATGTGTTTTTATTTTCTCAGGACATTTTTCAATTTTTAGGTCTTTTTTTTCAAGATCTTTTCAGATTTTAATGAATTTTATCAAGACTTATTTAGATTTTTAGGAATTTTTTCAAGAATTTTTCATATTTTTAGGACTTTTTTCAAGACTTTTAACAAATGATGGATCATGTGCGATACCCAATGTAGTTGCATGATAAAGGTCTTTCCCCCAAAGAGGTCGATGATTATTTGGGCCGAATGATATGGAAAGAGGCAGATGCGAGACAAAAGGCAAGGATATGCAAGGGGTGATGTCAACCAATGCTAGCCATGGACAGAATGGACAAGACTTATGACAAATGTCGTGAATGTGTCAGGTTGTCACGATTATGAAAAGTTGATAAAGTTCGATTAGAGTAGCAGTAGATGGTGGACCAATGATCAACTGCGTATGGCACCTGTTTGCTAGGTTTTCACCATGGTACATATCCAAAGCACCTATTTTCCAAGTTTTCACTATTGTATGAATTTATTTATTTTTACTATTTTTTCCATTTTTTGATTGATTTTTTTGTGGGCACCAAGATGCTTGTTTTTCAGGTTTTTACTATTTTTTCCACTTTTTGATTGATTTTTTTGTGGTCACCAAGATGCTTGTTTTTCAGGTTTTCATCAAGGGATGATTTTTCTTTCTATTTTTCTATTTTTTTGTATTTTTAGGTTTTTAGCTAAGCTCTTTGATGCTATGTGTAAAAATTTCACATATGTAGGTTGTTTATGGCTTCTTTCAGTTGTTCTCCATCAGGTGTGGCCAACTGATAAACTCTAGAACCAAATGTTGTAGTAATAATATAAGGACTGAGCCAATTAGGCTCAAACTTTCAGGGCTTTTCACGGTCAGCCTGATTTCTTGGATTTTGCATGAGGACCAAGTCACCAATTTCAAACTTTCTCACCATCACTCTTTTATTATAGCTCCTAAAGAGATGATTTTGATATGCCTACAAGTGATTCAAGGAATTTTATCGTCTTTCTTATAACATTTCTAGCTCATGCAGGCGAGACTATCTATACTCTTCATCATCGATCATTCCCTTCAAGGAGACTCAGAGAGAAGGAATTTCAACCTCGATGGGAAATATGGCATCAGATCTATAGACAAGGGAGAATGGAGTGGCTCCTGTGGGTGTCTGAATACTGGTTCAATAGGCCTATATTGTAGGATTGAGCTATAAATTCCAATCTCGGCTAGCATCATCGATGATCTTCTTAAGAATGCGAATAATTGTTTTATTTGATGCCTCAACTTGACCATTTCCTTATGGATAATATGGGGTGGAGAAATGATGTTGGATGTGGAATCACTCACAGATTTCACGAATGTCCTGATTTTTTAATGGATGACCATTATCTGTGATGATGGATTGTGGAACATCATACCGGTAGATGATCTAATTTAGAATAAACTTAGATATCTTCTTACCGGTGATGTTAGTGAGGGGGATGAATTCAATCCACTTAGTAAAGTACCCAGTGGCGGTGATTATGAATTTATGGCTGTTAGAAGAGGATGCATGGATCTTTCCCATGAGGTTGAGTCCCTATTGTGCAAAGGGCCATGGAGAAGTGATCGGTCTCAGCTCTTGTGTAGGTGTGTGGATTAGGTCACTGTGCACTTGGTATTTCCAACATGTTCTAACAAACTGAAGAGCATCTTTTTCTAGTGTCGGCCAATAGTATCCAAGTCTGGTGACTTTCCTATCTAAAGTTGGGCCACTCAAATGAGATCTACATATACCCTCATGTACTTCTCATAAATTTTTCTGGGCTTCAATAGTTTTGAGATAGTGAAGAAGGGTGTTATTAAAGACACAGTGGTATAGGGTGTCACTGACGATGGTTTGTCGAGTGGCTTTTTGGATGAAGGATTTTCTCTAATTATTGGATATGTTGGGTGGTAGGGTTTGGAACTTAAGATAATCATACATGTCTGGGTACCAAGGTGAACGGGGACCAACAATCTCGCAAACCATTTCTAACTCTGGGGTGTCATATGCAGCCATCAACAACTATTCCACTAAGAACTCAAATTGTGACACATTTTGGGGAATGTCTAAGAGAGATCCAATAGTTGCCACGACATTGGCTGCTTTATTTTGTGTCCTTGGGATTTGTTCAAAATAAATCATTTTGAAATATTTCAAGAAGCTATCCACCATTTGCTTGTAGGGGAGAAAATTTTCATCTTTTATTTCATAATCATCATTCACTTGGTTGATAACTAACTGAGAATCCCCGAATACTACCAATATCTGAATTTTCAATTTAATTGCAATTTTGAGTTATGTGACCAATGCTTCGTATTCTGCAATATTATTAGTACAAGGAAAGGTGATCTGGAATTCCTTAAGAATGGAATCCCCTTGTGGTTTGATGAAGAAGATACCAACCCCTAAGCCGTGACCAATATGAGACCCATCAAAATACAATTTCCATGGTGATGTAGGCTCTATATGAAAGATAGACTCATCAAGAAAATCAATTATCAATGGATGAGTGCCTTGGATGGGTGCATCTACAAGCTGATCTACTATTACCTTCCCTTTTATTACCTTGCGCTCAACATATTGTATGTCATATTCACTTAAAATCATGACCCACTTTGCTAACCGGCCTGTCAATGTTGCTCGACTTAGAAGATACTTTAGTGGATCAATATTAGCTACTAGGTGCATTTTGTGATTCAACATGTAATGCCTTAGTTTCTATGCTGCAAAGACAACTACAAGGCATGCACGTTCAATGGTTGTATAGTTCAGCTCATATCTTATCAGTGTGTGACTGGTATAGTATATGGCTCTTTCTTTTTCCTCATGGTCATTTTGTGCCAATAATGCCCCCAGTGCATTTGTAGTTACAGAGACATATAGGATCAATGACTTTCCTTCAATAGGCAACATTAGGACAGGTGGTGTCAATAGATATTCTTTGATTTATTCAAAGGTTGTGTGGAATTTGTATGTCCATACAAAGGGGATAATTTTGCATAACAAATATTGAAATGGTTGACAATTGTCTGCCAACTGTGCGATGAAGCATCAGATGGACTGCAGTCTACCCTGAAGTGTTCTCAACTCACTAATTCCTTTTGGTTGAGGCATGTCTAGTATTGCTTTCACCTTTGTGGGATCAACCTCTATGCCTCATCGTTAAACTATGTATCCCAATAGTTTTCCCGAAGTAAGCCCAAAGACACATTTTTTTGGGTTCAAACGAACCTTGTAATCTTCTAGTCGTCTAAAAATTTTGTCCAAGACCCTGAGATGATATTTTTGTGTCAAAGATTTGGCCAAAAGGTCATCCACATAATCTTCCATTAGGATATGCATCATGTCATGAAATATTATTGTCACAGCTCTTTGGTATGTGGCACCTACATTCTTTAAGCCAAAAGGCATGACATTCCAATAGTATGTTCCCCAGGGGCATGTGAATGCCATTTTGTGCTGATCCTCAGGTGCAATGCACATTTTTTTATAGCTTGAGAAACTATCCATGAGAGACATCATCTTGTACCCTATTGTGAGATCAACAATCATGCCTATATTCGACAATGGGAAATCATATTTTGGACAAGCCTTATTTAAAACTCTGAAATCCATACATGTGCAAATTTTTCCATTTAGATTTGTGACAGGGACAATGTTGGATATCCAGTCAGCATAGTCTATTGATCTTATGAATCCATCATCTGATAACTTCTTTAGTTCATCCTTTACAAGTAGTGCAATCTGTGGATGCATTTTCTGTAAAAAAAAATTTGACTAGTTTGATACTTGGGACTAGAGGAAGATGATGCAATACCAATTTTGGATCTAGGCCTAGCATGTTAGCATATGACCATGTGAAATTAATTTTCCTTTCTGTGAAGAATTGTTGAAATTCGAGTTTTTCTTCTTTTGACAATGAAGCAGCCAAGAGAACCATTTTGGATTATCTAGTGTAGCTATGTTAACCTCTATGGTGTCTTCGATAAGCATAGCCGATTTTTACTGTGTCATGGGAAGAAAGTCCAATCCTCCATCCTTAGATGCCTCAGAGAGGTTTTCACCTTCATATACATCCTTTATTTTTACTATTTTATTGTCAGAAGGCACCTTGCAGTTTTCACCTAAAGACATTTCTTTTTTTATCTTATTCTTTGTATTCTTGTGACTAGAGGATTACAGAGTCTCCCTGAAGTAAGCTGCACAATCTAGGTCAATGGAAAATTATGCTTTGTGATCACCCCATAGTATGCCCTCTCGGAGTCCCATTAACTCTGCAATGCCCTCATCATTTTGAAAGATATCCATAGCGGGTGGCTCTTGTTGGTCATAGTCAATCAGTTTCGGGTAAACAAGGGAAATCCCATCATCAGTGCTGGTAAAAGATGGGAAGATGCGGAAAGCATGCAAATTGAAGCCTCAGGTGTGAAAGAAAAGTTTTCAATTTCAACTTTTGTGCCAGATGCAATGGATGGACCATATTCAGATTCAGATGAGTTGTATTTATAGTTATAATAAGGGATAAAAGTATCAACATCATGACTAGTGGCTAGTAGCTCAGAGGCATGGATAGTAGGTTCAGGCATGTTGGATTCATGGGCTGGCTCAAGAATGGGGTGGGATAATTCAAATGTTGCCAATGACAATTTATGTTCTTCTAGATCCCAAGGAATGCTTACCCATTCCTTATTTTCAGAATGACGGTCAATAGGATCAATGTTGTATTCTTGTCAGAATATTTCTTCAAAGCGGGGTTGGCCAGGTTGCAAGAATATTTTGTCAATATCATAGTTGCTCAGGGTTTTCTCAGATCCCCATCCCCATTCATTAGAGTCGGTTTCAATAAGGGATTCTTCACGTGTCTCGACACTTTATGGAGCCATTATGTCCTCACTTGAAATTTCATAGGTACGTCAATCATCAGTTTTGAGTTGGTCAAACCCTAGCCCTATGTACCTTGGTCTTGCAGAGATAATAACAAGCTCTCTCCTTCCATTGTTGGATTTTCCAAGGTCACTTGTGTCGTCAAAACCTAGTGCCTTGCATATATCATAGCCTTTTCCATAGAGATGCACTGGTAGTGGAGGTAATCCTTCTAGGTCTTTGTAGATCCAGTTAGCTATATCGATAATGACTTCATTATCCATATCTCTCGATAGTGTGAATATTATTTTTGGTGGAAACTTGAAAGTGTTTTTAGGCTCGATTACGAAACACTGTCTACCATAAACCTTAGGTGGCTTAATTATTGTGGTGATACAATAAGCCGTATTCATTTTGAATTCTCCACAGCCAAGGTCCTGGATCTGAAGGTCATTACTTGGTATGGAGGTTGAGGAAGATGGTGCAGTGGAATTCAATGGAATGGATGATTTGGTGAGTGTAGATGGGTCAATATATTTTGAAGGGGTGGAAGTTGAGGCTTCCCGATTAATGGGTACCTGGTGCTCAGAAGTGGCTCTCAGATTGGTACAGTATTGAAATGGTCCAGGATCTCCTAGGATAGTAATTTCAGTACCATCAAAAGGGAACTTCAGGCATTGGTGATATGTGGAAGGAATGGCCTTTAAGGCATGAATCCATGGGTGACCAAGTAAGATATTTTAATGTATGTCATGATCCAGGACCTGGCATGTTGTATCTATAATAGCTGGTCCCACATGAATTGGAATTGTGAAGATACATTTAGAAGCGCATTATTCATCATCATACGCCTTGATGACAATTCTCTTGGTAGCATCCACACATGCATCAGAGAAGCGAAGAGCTTTAACCAATTTTAGAGAGAAGATGTTAAATCCTAGTCCACCATCTATTAAGACTTGTCTAATCTTATGCTTATGTACAAAACCATTGATATGAAGGGCATCATTATGAGATGGTTTGGGTGAGAAATAGTCAGTGTTCGAAAAGGTAATGTGGTGAGGTGAAGTCAAATATCTGACCATAGTTTTGAAATGATTGACAACAATGTTGTTTGGACAGAAGACTCTTGTAAGACTTTATCCAAGATGGCCTTATGTGCGGGTGAGATGCGAAGCAATTCAATGATGGAGATTTCAGTGGGTGTTTTTTTCAATTTCTTGATAAGGTTGAACTCTAGCTTAGGTTTTTGCGGCTTGGTAGATGAACTAGGTATGGTAATTTTAGGCTGGTGAGCAGAGGGACCAAGGATGGTGACCTTACATTTACATGTTGTGACATTGCATTCCGAGGCCTTTTTAATGGTAATGGTATTGACACACTTATCTTCATCAGCAGTGAAAGATTGTTAATGATAGTACCACCAGAATAATTGAAGGCAAGACGAACATGATTGGCTTGATTATTGTTAATGTTTGTGCCAGATGAGGAGGGGTTACCAAAACCATGATCCTACAGTGGGTTATTGTGGATTGTATGATATGCATTAGACACAAACAATTGACCTCCCAAATCAATGGTATGGTTTTCAATAAGGTCTTACACAAGATTTCGTAAATGACGACAAGAGGAAGTTTTGCACCCTTTGCAATGGTGGTAATCAAAAAATGCATTATCATCCCACCATGATGGCTTGAACTGACAAGGGTCATACGGTTTAGGTTCTTCCAAAGTTATGACACCATTTTGGATAAGTTTATTTAAGAAAATTTTGATAGGCTCACCTAAGGGAGTGTATGTGCGTTTTTGAAATTGTCATGGTTGACGTGGCTGCCTTTGATTAGATTGAGCCGAATTATTTTGAACAACATTGGTAGTTGGTGTCAGTGTGGTCATAGGTGCATTTTGATTTTGAACTCCTTTGATGGTGAGTACATGACCTGTTGCATTAACAATTTTTGCATCGACCACACCATCATTGGTGATGTGTTTATTTTTAACCCACTATTTGGTTTTGTCATTGGAATTACTTGGGTTAGTGTTCATGGTGGTGTTGATTTTTTTGTCACCATATTTTAATTCTCCTTTGGTGATCAAGTCTTTTTCAAGTTGAACACCTTTTTCAACAAGGTTAATAAAGGTGGTAGAAAAATGGACTTGTAAGCCATATCTTAGCAGTCCTAGGAGATTTTGTACAAACATGGTGACTTTCTCCTTTTCAGGTATTTCTATCGGACATCTTCTTGCTAAGGTTATCCATCTTTGAAAGAATGGGATAAAAGTCTCTCCTACCTCCTCTTGGGTAAGTCTACATAAGGAGGCAATGTCAATATATGTGTCCATGTTATAGGCGTAGTTTTCAACAAATTTTTTTTCCAATTCATCCCAAGTTTTTATGCCTTTAGGCAATAGCGAGAACCACTCCAGTGCATGACCTACGAGACTTCTAGAGAAGAGTCTCATGAGATAGGTTTTTTCATATGCAATAACCATGCAACTGGTGGTGAATTCTCTTATGTGTTCAATGGAGTTTCTCTTTCCTTTTTATTTAGAAAAATTTGGCACCACATATCCATGAGGAAACAGTGGCATATACAAGGTTGTGTCAAATGGATATGGACACAATTCATGTGACATGTAAGACTTTTTGTTTGACTGTTGCAAGGACTCCACTTGTGTTTGAAGAGCAGCAAGTTTGAGTGTGAGTGCCTCCACAATTGGGTTGTTGGTAGAATCACACATGTTGGTGATAGGTATGGATTGAGTGCCCACCTATTGTGATGAGATGTGTGGATTTGGGATTTATTATTGGTGAGAAAAATGAGTGTTCTGATTTGGTTGTTGGAAATGAGCATTTTTATGAGGGATGTGTTGCTATGTATGGAATTGAGACACATAAGTTGGGATGTGGGATCCCACCATGTTGGCCTTGAGAATGTTGATGCCCAAATGGAATGGAAGATTGGGTGCCTTGATTTCCTTGCCCAAATAGGTAATTATGGCCTTGAGGAATGTTGGTATTTTTCCTCGAGGGAATGTTGGTATTTACCTGTGAGGAATTAGGTTGCATGCCTTGAATGAAAACTCTTCGTTTATTCCTCCCAAAAGGGTTTGATAAGTTGGTTTCCATATCATTTGGAGAACCTAATAAGAGGTTTTCTTATATACTCATGGAACTAGATGAAGTCCCAAAGAGGTTTGAAGTGGCTACACCCATTGTTGAGCCAAACGTTTGTGAAGGAATAGGGGATGTTTTTTGGGGGATGGATTGTGATGTGGTGTTGGTTTGGGTAGATGATCCCCCAATAGATTTTGTGCTGATCATGGTGGATGCATTGGTTGTGGTGGTAGCATGACCAAGGGAGGTAGCATTAATGATGTTAATGACGTTTTTTGAAGTGGCTCCCATGGAAGTATTGTGTGATTGGAGATCGGGAGATGTTGATCTAATAGTGTTGATATTAAATACTTTTGGTAACCTATCCCCTTGGTCAAGGAGCATGGCTAGATATCTGGCTAAGTCATTTAGAATGATTTCTTCCACAAAACAGGCCACTTCTGTGTTTTGAGAAGTATCTTGTATGTCTTCTTCAATGACTTCCCCATTTTGGTCTCTGCAGACAAATTGTTCAAAAGGATTGTGTGAAGAGGATGGAATGGACATCTCACTGAAAGGATTAATGAATTAATTCCCCATGTTGGTATTTCTATTCATGTCATTCATGTTATTGGGGAAATTGTTGGTATTAACATTCATGTCATTTGAAAAGTTGCAAAGGTTGGTGTCTTGACCAAAAGAACCCATGAGTCTTCTTTTTCTCTACAATCTAGTTTCAACCATAAAAAGTTTTGCTCAAATTTGGGGAAAATGGTGGAGGATGATCTAAATATGCAAATGTTATGACACTATATGTTTTTTTTGGGGTTTTGGAATAAAATAATGCTATGAAATGATGGTGAGTGGTAATGAAAATGAGACTAAAAGGAAACTAAAGGTATGTAAATGCAAAGGATACTACTGCAAATGGGATGAGACTAAAAGTGAAAAGACTAATTGTATGCAAAGGATTTAAGATGCACTCACTAATGGTAAATCTAAGGATATGTAAACTCGACCACTCAAATTTTTGGCAATGCTTCAGGTTTGGAATATCAATGGACCATAAAAGGACAAAGGAGGACAAAGTGAAATTTCCACACTAGACTAATGAGTGGGAAATGATTCACAAAAGGTATTTGAATAAAGATAAAAGGTTTATTGAGTCCAATGATATCCTACTTTTAAATGCAAAGGTTTGACAATGGGTGATAAGGAATCTACTCCTAAAATCTACAAAAAATGAGTGTCTAAGAGGATGGTTAATTCTAACAATGCTACTAATGAAATGAAATGGAATCCTATGGAGACCTAAGAATGTTAATGCAATAATGAGGGAATTTGAGCAATTCAATATCTAGTTTGATAGAAATAGAGAAAAATGACTGGAATCTTTTATGGACAGAATGGAGTCTTAGTTATCTGACAATGGAATGAATATTTTTGGAAACTGGCAAACGCGTTTCAGCAATTGCATCTTAGAAAATCAGATGAGTTGTAGTAAAGGAAATTGTGGTGTTTGGGAAAGAATATGTGGTTTTGAATAGCAATTATAGTGAAAGATAGTCAATTGTGGTGTTTTAAGTTGCACATGCATTGCAATAGAGCGATTGTGGCTTAGGATTTAGCACTTGCGGTCTAAAATAGCGTATGTGGTTCAGAATGAAGAATTCGGCATTTGATAAAGAAATTATGGAAAAATATAGTCAATTGAGGTGTTTCAAGTCTCACATGCTTTGAAATAGAGTGACTGTGGCTCATAATTTAGCATTTGCGATCTGAAATAGTTGTTGCATCAAAGAAAGATGATTTGACAAAAATTCAGTAGATTGCAAGGATTTTCTTTTCAGTTTGGCAGTGTTGTTTCAGATTTTGGGATTGATGCTCATTTATTCAAGTTGTCTGAATACACTTGTAAAACACATGATGTTGTAAAAAAATGAAAAAAACCACATAGAAAACATTAACAAAATCCTATGGCTGCAAAGTCAGTATTCTTTTGGATCCCACACGGATTTTACTCCAACCGCATATTCTTAACGGATGAATTTAGAAGCTTGGCCCCACGGACTCCCCCTTACAGTGCACTCACTTCTTAGGGAAACCAAGCTTCCAACCTCCATGAAACTCCCATGGCAGATTGATCATCTCTACTAAAACCTACGTAGGTGTGGGTGCCTTGGCAACAATCGTTGCTACACCAAAGAATAGAAGGTTTTTGGTCACTAAAAACAAGGGTTTTAATTCAAGCACCTGTTCAAGTAGTCATACATGGGGCACAAGATTAAGCTCCATTAAGGAGGAACTCCAACCTAAAGAGGTTAATCTCAACAGGGTTCTGGGGAGTACTACTTGGTCTATATGACATATCTACACTCGTAATCCTAGGCTTTCCCTTAGGATTCACATTTATATACCAGTCGGAAGTAGCTCGACTAAAGAGCTTTGTTACCAGTTTGAGTCGCTTTGGGGTGAGTACTTTTTCCCACCAAAGCAGGCCCAGTATCTAAAGTTAACAAAAGCAAGCAAACATATTCGTAGTTCAATCAATCTTTGTTGAAAAACAAAGAGAGAGCATACCAATATGTTTGACTCACACTCACATGGTTGTTCTTTTTAAAACCAAAATTGAAATATGAGGATGTGGCAACTAAATAAATCACAAAACATAATAGAAACACATTCATTTTAACTCTTTGTAGTGTTATCAAACAAAAGGGTTCATTTTAACTATTTGTAGTGTGAGCTATCTAATAGTTCATTTTAAACCCATGAAAGCGTGATTGTTCTTTTTAACCTCATGCAAGTGTGTGATTGTTCATTTTAACTAATGAGTGAAATGCATGATTGAAAAAAAATAATAATAACCAAGGGTTAGATTCCAGCTTGACACACGTTGCAACAGATAGATTAGTATAAAAAAAAATGTTTAATCTAAAAAAGAAACAAAAAAAATAGAAATTCGAAAGGCAAAATAAAAAATAAAAATTTACTTTACCAGTCTCTTGCATTGTAGTAGAGCAGATGCGTTGTTCAAGATTGCAGATGTGGCTCAGTATGTCGAATGGGGCTCCCCATCTATCGAATGTGGCTTGGATTGTCAGTTACGTCACAAGAAATTAGATGCGGCTCAATTTATTAGTTACGTTGCTTGAGGTGTCAGATGTGGTGCAATAGAGCAGTTGCGTCACTTGAGATATTAGATGTGATGCAATAGAGTGGTTGCATCACATGAATCTTTGAATGCATCATTTTGTACCTATACCTACAAATGACAAACAAAATGTACGATAGCCTACAAAAATGTGTAAAAAAAAAACGTTGGGTTCACAAATATAACTAAGGATTTTTCTGCAAGATTAGATTTTTAGCAACACATACATGCATATTATATAAAACCCACAATAATCAATGGAATTCATAGGAAATAAATAAAGAACAAAGATGAAATGAGCTCACCCAGTCCCTCATCCTCCATGGCTGATTTCCATTGTACCTTCTAGCTTGCTGAAATGTAAAGTGTGCCCTCAGATTTGATGAGCAACTCTATACTATAGACTAGACCTAAGCAAAGTTTTGAAGGATTTTCTAAATGCCTATGCAAAAGAAATTAAATCCTATATGCAATTAGCTAAATGATAAAAATAAAAAAATATCAAAACTCAAAGAGTTTCAAAGATCATTCAAGATATTCAAAAATAAATTAAGAGATGCTAGATTATTCAAGATGTCGAAAATGAGGACAAAATTGGCATTTTATAGAAAATGCAATTTTGGATGGATGGATGAGATTGAAGATTGGGAAATTCCCTAGAATCAATGGTCAAAATTCAAAATGGCAACTCTCAATTAGGGTTAGGGTAAGATTTCAAAATGAGTGGACAAGATTTAATTTAAGAAATTAAATCAAGGATGGAGAATAAATGTGACAATGAGATGAAAATTAGTAAAATCAAAATGATAAAGTTTGAACAGGAAGATGAGATTTGAAAAATCAATAATTTTAGTAATTACTTGATTTATAGAAGAATATTATCATTTTGAATTAAAATAATTCAAAATATGGATTTAGTGTGATAGTAAATAATTGATTTTAAGATTATTTACTAAAAGAAGTGGCAATTAACCATGTGAGGCCATTTTAAATAAATTGTTTTATTTAAAATGAGGGAAATGTCAAATAAGGCAATCAAATAATTAAAGATAATTATTTAATTTAGAGAAGGCGATAGATTAATTAAATTAATTAATAAATCTATTTAATTATAAGAAGACTTGAGAATTAGTGAAATATTAAATAAATAAATAAAATACATTTATTTAATAATCAGGAGGACATAGATGGAAAATATTAATTAAATAAATTGAGAACTTTATTTAATTATGCGAAGACATTATATAATTAGTGACACATTAAATAAATAAATAAGATCTATTTATTTAATAATCATGAAGAATAAAAAAGCATGAATTATTTAATTAATAGTCAAAGGTGGACAAAAGACATAATTAAAATGTAATAATTATCCTAGGACGGAAGTGGAAAAATAGAGCTTGCAGACCTAGATCATTTTCTGTGTCTACAAAATGTATTGTTTGTGAGTGATCAAGAACATTGCAACACAAACACAAATCCCAGAATAGTGCCTTAATCCAAGGTATAAAGTCTAATTAAATGTAAATCAAATATGAGAATAGGTTCATACTTAGCATCACAAAGCTTATGTAATATTCTATTACAAAATTATAATTAGTTACTCAAAACCAAAACTCATTATCATATCCCAATACTCAAAGCACTTAAACCTATGATTTCATGCAAGAAATTTAACCAATTCTTTGAATTAGGACAAAGATAAAACCATACATTCATTAGAAACAATAAATACCATTGAAAAAATCCTAGATTAATTCATTGATAATTCAAATGGTTAATACACCAAGAGAGAATTAGCTATGAACATATGGCATTATTTATATTCAAATGCTAGTATTGTTATCAAAAGTGTTTAAAGAAACAAAAAGAATCATAACCTAAATGCAAACTCAATTATATTCTTTGTATTTTCTCTTTACACAATTGTTCTCTAAGATCATTCAAGAACCCATACAATTGGCCCTAAATTCCCTTTTATAAAAACAAGGGAGAAAACAAGCCTCAGGCCAATGTACACATGTCACCTTTTCACTTGACATTTCAATTATATTTCAAAAGACAGTTATATTTGCCAGAACATGAGGGAAGTATCAATATGCGACAAAATTTATTTCTCATTTTCTAATGAAGATATTTCCAACCTTCCAAAAGGCTCTTTATTCAGTGAGTATGTTCTTTCCATGAGCAGGGACACCTTTTCCACATGCTTCCAAAATTGTAGGATGAAAAGCATGAAAACAAGAAAAAAAGATTAAAACATCTAAACGTTAACACCATGTTTTCATCAACATTTAATTGAGGAGGATACAATATTTGAATGTTCACATATCAAATGCCTAATTCATACTATTTCCAAGCCATGTATTGTATTCGTCAAGCCACAACCATTTTTACTAAAAATAATTACTCGAAGATAATAAGATCAAAATTCATCACCATCCTTTACTGCAACAATCTACAAGTTTGGAATATCAATATATTTTTTCTTCTAGAGATAAAAATCATCATAAAAAGGCCAATAAAATGACATGAACTCATCTACTTTGATCATTTATGGGCTATAATTTATAACCACTTAGTTGGCTTCTTTATCAAACTCTTCAAGTAGGCTATCTGTGTGATAAATCATATCCATATTATTATTTAGCATTTCTATATCAACTCCAACACAAATCAATACTATTGAGTAGCAACCAAATTTCTTGCTTGATCTTTTTATTGTTGGAGAGGCTTCACTTCACCATCATCATTCAAAATTTCAAGGAGTGAAATAAAACTCCACTCATAAAACGTATGCTCTAGCTCCTTGGTTTTCTTCTCTAATGACTCAATTAACCCTTGATATTCCTTAATCCCATTTATAGTTTTGAGGGTTGGGATAATATTGGGTGGCTTATTAGCATCAAGTTTTGATCCAATAGCCATATATCTCAAATGCTATAATTTGGAGATTCATTTATACATCAATGGGATGACAACTTCATTATCCCTATCAAAATTCCTTATTGCATCAATCATGGAAGAATAATTTGAATGAATACTATTTAACTTTATCTCAATCCTTTTATTTTAATTTTTCAATAATATTGTTACAATCCTCATATTACTCATATAAATTGATTTATCAACATGTTGGAACATCTCTTCATAAATCTTTAGTTGTTCCATTAACTCTTCCTTGTGTGACTTCTTTTGGCCGAGGTGCCACTAATGTAGTTGGAAGTACTTGTGCAAAAAAAGGTCCACCCAAAAAGTCCAAAAATAAAATACCATTCAACAAAGGAAGATAGGTGCTACCCGACCTTGTTAGTAGCCGAGTAAACACACCCATCTAGTTTCTTGACATAAATTGGAGTAGAAACTATCTCCTCATCATCTGAATCATTGTAGGGCACAAGGAAAATGGGACAATGGATAGAAAAAGGCCGACTCCTCCTTCCTCATTTGAAGAGTTATCAAAGATCTCAATAGGAACACTGGGCTTCCCTGAACAAACCTTAGGACCCTTATTATGCTTCTTCAATTCTTTCACAAAATCAACAAGCCCTTTCTCTCTAACTTTGACCAATTGTTCTGAAACAATCCTATTTTTTATACTGTAAGTACTCTTGACAATAATTTTCTTGCCTTTCTTATGCTTACTCCTCTTATTGTTGGGGATAGTTGGAACTTCTGCCATAATGGGTTTAGCTTCAAGCACATATATAAGTGGTTCCATTGTACTCAACCTCCTAGACCTTTGAACTGGTGTGACAGGAGTACTCAGCTCACCCATTTTACCTAGAGTAAAACACTAACCACAACCCGTTTTGCAAGAAAATATGAGTCAAAGGATTTATAGAATCTAAGCTCAAAGAAATGAAAACCCCAAGAGCCCCACACAAGATAATAGAGAGTAAAATTTGAGCTACAATAATAGTACCACCCTAGGAACTTAACATGGATAACTATAATGCATGCATGCACAGTTACCAACTAGGGGACATCATACCATCACCTTTGTGATGATTCAATCAACATTCAAATATCATTCCTCCAATACCTATGGCAATTATTTCAGTGCCTAGATAATTGTAGATGGTCAAAAAAACTATAGGAAATCCTCATTAAATAGAGGAATTGGAGGTGATTTGTATTTAATTGCCACCTTGGCTTGCTCGAGTGAGGAAAAAAATCAATCACTGCATGTTGAATCTTGGCCATTGATCATTCAATATTTAAAACTCAATCAATGAGGTCCATTAAGGATCACCACTTGCTTTCCTACCCATGCTTAGAAACAATGATGAGGTGATTTTAAAACTACCACGTACCAATTTGTATCCAAAATCTATCATTCCCAACTTGTCTGCCATCAATCTTGATCATAGAGAAATTCTGGATGCCAACTTCACATCATATTGTTCATCGCTCGTTCATTAGTATTGAATGATCTCTAACCGACGATGCCCTGATTGCTAGTGATGAGGAGAAACTTAACCCACCAATGGTTGCAGGTTCCTCCCAAGAAGGTGAAGGACAATTGGTGATGGGTTAAGAGATTAACCACATCGCTCATCATAGTTTTCCATCTGGATAGTGATCATGGAACATGCGATGGGCGATAGACCTAAAATAGCTAAGGGGACATAACATCACTCATTGTAGGTTAGGCTTTGGTTTCTATCAAGGAAACATGCAATGAGTGATAAACTTCTAGGAGGTAGAACTTAAGTGGCGATAAATTGTACGTGGGTGAAATTTTTTCTTAGAAAAGGACTCTTAGGCTCGACGGGTAATCAAATATTTGGGGCTAGTCAGACCATGAAGTTTAATTCCATGAAACTCAACTAATGTGACTAGTTTATGGATACAATCGATGAATGCATAATTATAAGCTGACAATAGCCAAGGGTATAAAATGAAATTAAACCTTAGAACCTTAAACCTTAATGGAAAAATGACATGGGTAATTATATTTTGACCATAAAACCAATGAGACCATCAAAATTTGTAGGGTTCCACCAATGGCTCTGATTGGGGATGTATGCCTCTCGTAGACATAGGAAGATCTTAGATCTCAGGTAGAAGCACACTAGAAAAAAGGCACAAAAACTAGGAGCTTTTCTAGACAAGACAAGAAGACAAAACATAAAAGAAACACACCCAACCCTATATACAAAAATTTACAAGACTGTACAAAGTGCCTCCCATCCAAGAGGTCTCTTCCAATTCCACTAGCCTCAATTTTTAAACTTGGTGGCCCAAGGCCCCCCAAATTTTGGGACCAATTCTTTTCTCTATCAAATACCTCACTTTCAATCACCTACAATGGATGGACAATCATACTAAGCACTTCCCAATAGTTAGCATCACTATGATGGGTACCATCAATCGTACACACCTCAAAAATTCCCTACTCACTAACATTAGGTTTATCAAGCTGAATTTGAAAAAATAAAAGTCTGTATTCTACTGGATCATACACTTTGAAATCATATTCAATTTTCATATCAAATTGAAATCCTTCAAAAACAATATGCAACATACTGGGCCAATAATCTCCTAAAGCATCAGAAAGAAAGGATATAGATTCTAGAACATCTTCATTCTTCTTCACATAATGATTATCGTCATTAGATGGAAACTAATCCATAATAATTCCCAAAAGATGAGGAGAATAAACAAAGAACTCAACTACACACTCATGTTGGTTAACATCATACCCATTGTTATTAGCGTCATATGGCTATCAAACACATGAACGAAATTTCCCTTCATTATTTATAAGCCCAAATGATAACCCATAATCCATATGTGCATCAAGATGTATAATTTGGTGATTAAGTATTGAGACTCTTGCCTCATCAATGTACACATTATTCTCTAAGTGCTTGACATTAGACTCAATATCCACCAACTGAATAATGACACTCTTGGCATCACATTCTTCATCACTCTCATATTCATCATGTTCTCCCTCATGTGACTAAAAAAATTTCTAGGTCATTCTCATAGAGGAAATTATATTCCCAGGAGAAACATTCAGAGACTTCAACGTCTATCATAGTAGTTCCAAATGTGAAAGATTCATAAACACTACTTTCAAGAGAGTTTCTAGTGTACTGATTCTCCTTCTCACAACCATACCTTGACCATGCATCCAAAGCATCATCATAATCCTCAAAAATTGGATTATCTCTACAACAATAGGGTGAACCCAGAAAATTCGTTTACAATTCGAGTCAAGAAGGAAAGCTTCCAAAAACCTCACCCATGCAAAAGAAATTTGTTTTGGGGGGTTCAAGTGAACTCAAGGTTTGAATGAACCCCAAAGGGGTTCACTCGAACCATGGTTCAAGTGAACCCCTTTGCATGTGGGAACCCATGTTTCCCATTCTAGAAAGGGGGGTTCAAGCGAACCCACCTTCCCACCCTCTGACACAAAAAGACTCCAATTTTTTTTCCCTTCGAAGCTCGAGTTGAGGATGAAAATGGAGAAGACTTCACAAACCCAACTAGAATATGGTATTTCTCAGAACGAGCTATCCAACAAATATACTTTTAATATGTTTTGGTTTTATTATGTATGCATTTTTTTTGTTTTATTAAACATAGGTTTTTCATCAAAAATCAAACTCTTTGTTCTACACATGTGGAAAAATAGTAGATCATCAAAATATGTTTGGGTTGGGTATTGATGTCCTTGATCCATTAAAAGAAAAAAGTTAATTTTGATACATACAAAAAAAGCTATGTTGTATACAGTCCACCTATGTCTGAATTGTAATTGGTTTGACTTCAAAACTTGATTAAGGAAAAAATATTCAATAAAACACAATAAAACCAAATGAAAGTACTAGATATCATAGTTACAAATATAAATTCGAAAAAAATAGAATTTTATCCTTCATACAAATTTTTTTATGTTGTATACGATGAGCGTCACTCCTTAAAATTTTCATTAAAAAAAAAACTAGTTTTCGAAGGATATGAAAAAATAAGTGCAATCTAATTGCAAAAAAAATGAAAAAAATATATTTTGAATCTATAGACAAAATTTCACAAATCACCAGTTTAATCATCTTCAAATTCCTCACGGTTTAGCTACTATAGGAGCCCGAAAGTGAAGATTTAGTTGAATAAAATTAGTTCGGTGTCCAGTTTTCCCAAAAGTTGTAAACCAGTATTGTGGGATCACCCAGTAAGGGGTTTCATCCTTTTCAACTAATAGAGGCTCATCAAAAATAGGATTATTCACCACTTTCATTTCTGTCAGGGAATCCTCTACCTCCCTTATGTGAGTATGCAAAGTTTTCAACCTATCATCACAATCTAAATCCTTGTAAGCACTTAAAATGGGGTCCACCTTCATTTTGTAGGGATAATCACATTCAATGAAAGAATGATCTGACTTAGTGTCATCATCATTTCCACACAAATAAAACCCACCAATAGTAAGACTACACTCAACTTCCTTAGACTAAATGACATAACTTTTAGTTGTAAAATCTTGATCATTAATAGGTGATAGCGCACCGTCAACATCAGCATTACTTCTATTGATCAAATCTCTTAATGGGATAGCCTTTCATACCTCTTCCAAGTCTTCACCCCTCAAGATCTCCCAAGAACTCGAGTTAGATATGTCACGCTTGCTACCATAATGCATGTCTTCATCTTCATCACAGTTATAATGTTTTGCCAGTATGTCACTAGTGAGCTGATTACAATCATTATATTCTCCCATACAACAAGATGGTTGTTTAACTCTGACACACTTTCTTCACATCTTTTCATTGTTTCTTTCTCTTTCTCAATAGGACTATGACTAGAATTATTCAGGGGAATCTCATGTTGTGCATAATCATTCCCAATTCCATCTACCATCTTTATACAGTCAATTACATGGCTCAAAATTTTAGGTTTCAATTCCTTTCGCAACATACTCAGTCCTAATTTTTATACTTCACAAAATAGGTCAATGCACATTGACTCTTTAGGCCTAACATTTTTGGGTATATCAAGTAAAACATCCACAAATCTAGGGAACAAGTCATAGGGTGATTCACCTAGACACCTTTTTATTTCATACAATCTTTTAAAAGGGGAGACATGTCCAAATTTTCTTGGATCTTGTGAACAATTCACTTGAGGCTTACTATGACCCTCATGTTGTGGTGATGGAGAAAATGAAATAGTAGAAGCCTTATCCTCTTGACCTAATTCTCTATTGATGGATCCATTGATTTTATTTTCATGAGATGTGCTGGGATGACCCACATTAGTGGTCAAGCATCCTTTAATCATTGAATATTTCAAATTGTTTTCAATATCTATAGAAATTTGATATGCTTTATGCATTGTTGTGAGCTCCTTATCTCTTAACAAGTAGCTCATATTTTTGTCAAATGCACCTAGATATACACCCAAATATTCTACATCATTTGGTCTTATATTCTCAAGGATCTCCATTATGCTATTTGAAACTATGAGATTAAAAGAAGGGACTAGTTCGTCCTCTTTTCTATGGATTTTCATAAATAAAATTATCACCACACTTGGGTTTACTCTTTCACCAAATTATTCCATGAATGCTAGCTTGAACTCATACTAATAATGTATAGAAGATACTAGTAGAAAATAAAACCAGACCCTTGCATCTTCTTTCAGAGACTGAACAAACAACTTGATGACAACATCTTGAAAATCCAATTCATAATCTCCCATCATAGCAACAAACTCCTGTAGATTTTTGATTGTTGACTCAAATTTTTCACCATTAAACTTTGATACCTTTTATTTGATCTTAGGAGGTACATCATTCGGATAACCATGAATGTTACTAAAATCTATAGCTTTGTACCTTTCAGTACTAAAATTTCCTTGATGTGTGATGGGGCATCAATTATTTATTGTTGCATTCAGACCCACATTAGGATACACAATCTGACAAGGAATTTCTTGTGCCTTTGCAAGCCTTGTCAGATTTATTAAAATTTAATTCAAATTCCCTTTTATAACTAACATCTCGATCCTTTACAGTTCTTAATATCTAAAATATAACATGCTTCTCTATTATAATTCATGAAGTTCAAATTATGTTCTAGAAACATGCACAAATTTTCACCAATATTTCCCTCTATTAGTGCTACTTCAGTTAATTGGGAACCACTTACATCTCTATTCTTGAAAATTTCTCATAACATTGCTTTCAAATAGAATAATGCTTTCTTTGAATTTATGAGAATACTTGGAAACTTGTAGCAGCAGTTAACTTTGTATCCCGATAGAAAATTATGCATATCTGGGAACTTTCTTCACATTTTCAATAGTTTCTATAGACAGAGTCACCACCTCTTTTCAAAGAGGATTAAACTTCAAATGGTATGAAGTTCTTTCAAGATTAAACTTTTTGTGGGTTTTCTCCAACAACGGAGTCATTCACAATTTCTTTGAAATTTGCTGCAACAAAACCTTTTCCATGTCCAAGAATTTCTCAAGTATCTAAACAAGATGTTCAGATCAAAAAACAATTGACTTTGTGATGTTAAAATTTGCACCTAGAGATACAAAAAAATTCCCCAGTAGAGTCACCAATTTTGTTCGTGTTTTTTCCAACAGAACCTCAAAATCCTCTAAAGGGTAGCGAACCCTTATGTTCAAGAAATTTCTAGGCTAGTGGCCAGCACAACAATTAAAGAATTATGAGGTCTTTACTCCTACACTTTAGGATCTGTGAGACCTGGGAGGGTGTTTCCCTATTGTGTTCATTTTGATTTACTTGATGAAGAACAATTATAAACACAAATTGGTTCCTATGACCTACAAATTAACATAATCCATTAAACATTTGGCTGATCTTTGAGTGAATTACCATCCATTTGCTAGGAACGAGAGTGTATTTCAGAATTGACAAGATTTTAATGAGTATTATTCTTATTTTGAACCTATGGCTAGGCATATCACCAATTCATTTTATTGCATGAATTCTTCATGAACAGGCCAGTGCCTCATCAATTGGGTAAATGGAGTCAAATATGTAATAACCAGTAATACACAAATTATTTAGCTCTGAAATGGATGGACTATTTTTGTAATGCCTTACAAAACAAAAAATCACAATATCCAAAACATCACTTCTTACCAAATCCTTTGCGAATTCTCATAGACCTATGACTCTCCTCAAGCATTTAATTAACTCTTTGAACAAAAGAATAAAATAGAGCCATACATTCAATTAAACCATTGAAAATAAATGAAAAATATCCTTGATAATTTCATTTATAATCTGCAAAATTGTACAAAGGAGAGTACATGCTTTAGAATTTAGATTTGTTTCGATATCAATAATTCATGTAAAAATATTTAAGACTATTACATATAAGACCTATACCCAAGACAATTTTCCAACATATTCATCAAGCCTTCTACATTATATCTATTTTCTATACTTGAATTATACCCAGACCATTCTAGACTCAAAATTCAACCCCATTCAACCCTTGTAATGAGCCTTGAAATCAATTTTATAGACTAAGTGAGCCACAAGCATCGAGCTCATTACATTTACATTTCAAGTGTATTTCATTTCAGCTTAAATTTCAATTTCATTTTGGGCCATATCCTGGACCATTATATTCAATCATTCTCTCACCACGAGAAGGAAAAAAGGAAAAAATAGAACCAACCAATTGGTTGGAGAAGCATACACAAGCCTTCCAAAAGGATTTGTTATCAAAATCAACATTTTGACCAACACCAAGGAAGTCACCATTAGTATGAATGACACCAACTAACGAATCAACCATGGGAGGGTCGAGTCACCACAAAATTCCAAAAATCGAACGCCATTCAACAAAAGAAGATGAGTGCTACCCGACCTTGTCAAAAACTGAGTAAACACACCCATCTAGTTTCCTTATAGAAATTGGAGTAGTAACTATCAACTCATCAACTGAATCATCATAGGGCACAAGGGAAATGGTACAATGGACAAAAACAAGGCCAAATCCTCCTTCCTCATTTGAAGAGTTATCAGAGATATCAATAGGAACATTGGGCTTCCTTGAAAAGACCCTAGGACCCTTATTTTTCTTCTTCAATTATTTCATACAATCAACAAGTCGTTTCCCTCTAACTTTGACCAATTCTTCTGAAACATACCTATTTCTCAGACTGTAAGTACTCTTGACAATAATTTTCTTTCCCTTCTTACACATACTCCTCTTACCCTTTAGGAAGGTTGGAATTTTTTCCATAATGGGTTTAGCTTCAAGAACATATATAATTGGTTCTAGTGTACTCAACCTCATAGACCTTCGAACTGGTGTGACAAGAGTACTTGACTCACCCATTTTGCAAGAAAATAGCAGCTGAAACCTTTATTAAATCTCCACTCACAGAAATGAAAACCCCAAGAGCCCCACACAAGATAATATAGAGTAAAATTTGAGCTACAATAACAATACCATCCTAGGAACTTAACATGGATAACTATAATTCATGTGTGCACACTTACAGACTAGGGGACATCATACAATCACCTTTGTGATGATTCACTCAATATTCAAATATCATTCCTCTAGTACTTGTGGCAATTATTTTAGCACCCAAATAATTATATATGATCAGAAAAAATATAGGAAATCCTCATTAAATAGAGGAATTGGAGGTGAGTTGCATTTGATGACCACCATGGCTTGCTCGAGAGAGAAAAAAACCAATTGTTGCATGTTGAATCCTAGACGTTGATAATTTAGTATTTAAAACTTGATCAATGAGGCCCATTAAGGATCACCACTTGCTTTCCTGCCCGTACTTAGAAAAATTGATGAGGTACTTTTAAAACTGACACGTACCCATCTGTATCCAAACTTTATCATTCCCAACTTGTCTGGCATTTATCTTGATCATAGAGGTAATCCTAGCCACCAAATTCACATCATATTGCTCATCACTCATTCATTAGTATCGAGTGATCTCCAACTGGTGATTCCCTGACCGCTAGTGATGAGGAGAAACTTAACCCATCGGTGGTCGTGGGTTCCTTCCATGAAGGTGAAGGATAACCAACAATGGTTAAGACGCTAGTGATGGGTTACAAGCTTAACCACATCGCTCATTATGGGTTGCCATTTGGGAGGTGATCTTGGAACATGACATAGGCAATAGACCAAAAATAGGTAAGGGGACGTAGCATCGCTCATCGAGGGTCAGGCTTTGGATTCTATCAAGGAAACATGTAATGAGCGATAGATTGCTTGGAGGTAGAACTTAAGTGGTGATAAATTGTGCATGGGTGAAAGTTGTTTTAAAAAAAAGACTCCTAGGCTCGATGGGTAATCAAATATTCTAGGCTAGTCAGACCATGAGGTTTAATTCCATGAAACACATGTAATGCAACCAATTACCAGATACATTTGATTAATGAAGAAATATAAGCCGATCATAGCCAAGGGTGAAAATTGAAATAAAACCTTAGAACCTTAAACACTAATGGAAAAATGACATGGGTAATTTAGATTTAAACCATAAATCCAATGGGACCATGAAATGTTTTAGGGTTCCACCACTATAGATGCAAATAAATTATTATGAGTAGGTAGAAATTGGTTGAGCTAGGCCTTGAGGTTGGTAGGTAAATGACTTCAATGCCATAATTCATCACTTAAGTGACCATGAGTAGGCTGAAAAAAGGTCACCATAGAATTAGAATGTAGGCCAAAAGACTTAATGCATACCTAGGTTTTTTGAAGGATTTACGGCATGAAAGAACCCTAAGATATAGGTATACAAAAACCTAGCTCGAAGGAAAATTACAAATTACCAAAGAACTAACTAGATATGGTTCAAAAACCAATGGAACACAAAAAAAATTAGGGGTTCCACCACTCCCAAGTGGGTGCTATAAAAATGAAAAATCCATATCCATTTAGGGAGAGGAGTAGACAATTTACAAATTTTCTCAATACCCTTCAATCCATCATGTTGTAGCTTATAATTAATAACTTAGTCACCTTACCTTTTGTTAGAGCCATTGATACAACTAAGACCTTACCTCTAAACTTCATCTCAAATTTATTTTGCCATTATCACTGAAAAAATGGAAATGATACAAAATAATGTAAGCATATTAAGCATATTGTACAATACCTAATTGATTCTAATCACATCTAGATTGGTGGTGTTAATGATCAACGAAACAAGTTTGTTGCCCCACCCAACCAAAAATTTCAAATATTTACATATCCCATGCCAAATGATAATATCTCTTTTATAAAATCTAATGATGCCAAGGAGGATGTGATGAATTTTGAAAAACTTGAAGATACACACAATGACAATATAAATTAAATTGAAGTAGACTTATAACATATGTTCAGCTTCATTGATGTTCAACCTCATAAGGGACAAACTAAAATTACCCTTAACAATGCTTTCTCAAAAAATGACATAATTATATGTGCACCTAATGATCCTCTTTACATTGCTAGAAGAATCAATAACAATCCTACTAGTAGGATATTAATTGATTTTGTGTGTGTAGAGAATGTGATCATCAAGGAATTATTAGTTATGCATGAACTTTATCAAGATTCCTATGAATAACCGAAAGTATGGATCAAAATGCATAATGGTTTTTCTTACCCTACTATAGGTTTAATCACTCTTCCTTCACTAGTAGAATTTGGAAAATAAATGACTACGTGACTAAAAATTTTAGTCATGACAACTAAAAATGACTAAATTCTACTCATTTTTTGCAACATAGCTATAAATGACTATTTTTTTTGCATTAAACTTTATTTTTGGAGAGAAAATATTCCTAGCCATCAATTTAGGCTTTAGCCGACACCTATGCATATATATATATATATATATATATATATATATATATATATATTATAAATTCCTAACAAAAAATAAACAATATAAAACCACCATTTTTCCACAGTTTTTAACTACTGCTTGGTTAGAGGAAATAGTTTGGGAAAACAAACAAAGGTGGAAGGGTTTTGAATATGGATATATTGAGCACTAATCAAAGGGCTTTCTAGTGGAGGAATCTCCTACTAGTAGTGCTTCAAGGTATGGGTCTAGAATGTGGCCAAATCTATCCTTCTATTATACAACCCCCCACTTGGAAGTATGTCTTGAGGATTTTGACATTTTTGCTATGGATCATTTTAGAGGTAAGAAAACCATTCTTAAATTTTTTTTGGGTATTTTAAAAAATTGATGTTGGGTGTTTTCGTGAAGTACTATTTGGCTATTTGAATTTTATGATGTTGGTTGTTTTGTTACTGGATAGCTAGGTATGTTTAAAAATTGATGCTTAGTATTTTTTATTGGTTGTTTGGGTATTTTGATGCTAGGTTTTCACTTGAAATGGGTATTTAAAAAAATGGTATTAGATATTTTGGTTATCAAGATAACGTTTTTTCTAAGAAACAAATGAGGTCTCAACCTTTTCTATTATTACACATAGTTTTCTAAATTTTGATTTCATTATCATTTTTTGTAGGCATTGAAAAAAAATGATGTTCGGTGAACCCTTTTTTATTGACTATCTTGGTATTTAAAAAAGCATGTTGCGTGTTTTATTTATATGGGTATTTAAAAAAATTGGTATTGGGAATTTTTTTTTTCTATTGAGTTATGGTTTACATTTCTATGGAGGCCTAGGATTTGTACCCTAGTCATTCTCTTACTAATTCTTTTGTTAGTATTAAAAAACAACCTTCAATCTTGGGTCAAAAAATCAGTTGTCTTGAGAAGGTGTGGTATGATCTTGGATGATATCCTAGAGTGTGTGGGAAGCTCTTGTTTCATCATTAAGGTATGTACACCAAATTAGGGAAATGTATCCTATATAACATGGTTCTTGCTTTAATACTTCCTATAATGGTTATTAGAAGATCACATTATTATAGTTTTTGGTAACCCAAGATTGTATTCATGTATGTAACAAACTTATTTTGTAGTTTAAGTTGTACACTTTTAAGTATCATTCATAAGGTTTATAAAATCTTGATCACTCTCTAGAATATCCCATTAAACATGGGCTGTGCTTGAATGCACTACATAAATGATATAACAAAACCACTCTACATATCAACTAGAGTTATAGGATCTTTATTGCAGAAAGAGGTAATCGCTCTTTGATCATGCTATCATTACATTATAACTTGTTAAACTTGAGTCAACCTGAATGCACCCAATGATGATTGACACCTAATTATGATGATAGTGATTAATTTGTACATCAGTTGTTTTCATATGAGTGCCTCCATTTCTATCACAAAATAACCACAATAAACTTGGGTCATACATTAATGCATCTTGTATTTGTTATAACACAACTATGCCACATGATCAATAGAGTTATGGATCACATAGTTATAGTCACAAGAATTTGTTCCTCAATTCTTATGATGATTCCATTACTGTTACAACATAACCCTTTGGACTTATAGTTCTCAAATCTTTAAATTGCTTATTTTCTCTTTCTATGGATGGAAATTCAATGGTAGGGATTTGTATGCAAGTCATGCTCATATAAGTGCCTTTGTCACCATTACACAATAGTACATTGGAATTTACTTTCTTGAACCTTTGCTTCATTTTTTATTGATACAATAGGCACCTACTCATCCATCAGGTGTTGGAGGCATCCATTAAATAGAGAGTAGACTATATACATAACATGAGTGGCCCCCCTCTAAGTGATGATGTCTAAAATATAGGGAAAGTGGGCTCTATCTGATCACAGAGAAACTAAGATCTTCTCACATATATATAATACTAGCTTGTCCAGATTTGATCTATAGAATTCCCCCATTAAGCTAAAGTTGAGTTGATCGGCCGTGACTAGATTCTATATAGAATAGATAGTGCCCCCCAACATGCATACATAGATTGCAGTGGATCAACATATTTGGTGTGATCTATTCAAGAGGGGTCTAATTAGTAGGGCCCATCTATATGGAAATGGTGCTTGCTCCATGGCCGGAACTAGATCAATGACTATGTTACTATGCAAAAAAGTTGTTGCTACCTCCACAACCGATGCCTCTCTTTGGTTCGCAGCCATATTGTTGGTTATCTAACTGAATCTACTAGTGTTTCTATGGAGACTGTGCCAACTACTTATGATGCTACTAGTGACACTCATGGTGATATGGGCCTATACAGGCTACATGATCAACAACTAGCCTTTAGTTATGTCTATTGAGTTGGGCTGAGAGCTTCTGAGTATGGAGATGGATCTGCTACTTGGTAGGTGGTTTTAGATGAGATATTCTAGTTTGAATCAATGGATTAATCAGTGACATCAACTCCCCTCTATGTCCACCAATTAGAGATGAGGGGGGAAGCAAGGGAGGAGGGAAGTGTTTCCAGTAGTGAGTACAAAAATTAAGGGAGGGGATGGGGCTACAATCTATCCCATCCCAAGATGCTATGATCTAGGTTGGGTAGGTAGGAGAGCAATGGATTGGGTGAGATGGGGTGGGAATAAGAAGTGTTTGATCCAACTGTGGGTTGGGAACTATATAAAGCCACTCGCCCTCCCCTAAAAAATGGAATCATTTTACTAACCAAATGACCAAAATTACTCAAGGGTGGGTGTGCCTATAATGACCCTCTAATTCAGGTAGGGTTTCTTAGCGATTATTCCATTTACACATGTAATATTGATAAAAGAAACCAAGAATAAAATCATTCTATTTTTAGTTAACTCCTGCTAACATACTTTTGGAATAATTGTTTGGCTACATTACTTCCAGTGTGAAGAATTTTGTTTTCTTCTTATAATACATTCTTTGAGAGATATATTATAAAGCTTCTTATTCTAAAACCCATCTTATAAACTTTCTTTAAGCTACTTTAGAAGGCTTCATGGATTTTTTGTGATTTATACAACTTTTTTTTATAGTAAATGACATTAGAGTGTTTCAAAAACTAAAATGATTTATTAATTATGGTTATATGATTATTAAATGTTCTATTTAGAAGGGGTTAATATGTGGAATTTCTATGTGCAGGAAGAATATATTGTGATGCAACATTTAGATATGGATGGTTCAAGAAAACTTGGATTTATATTAGTGACATAACCATGTTGTATAGTACCTTAAGCTAATCTGAAACACTTTTAGGTGTTTTCGCTTGGAAGTAGAACCTGAGTATAGGAATATGTTAGTGGTTTATCTACCTGAAACTTGAAATCCTCTAAAGGGTAGCCAACCCTTATGCTCAATAACTTTCAAAGTTAGTGGCCAACTAATGAGTAAGTATTTTTAGGCCCTCACTCCTACTCTTCAGGCTTTATGAAACCCCACAAGGGTACTCCTTATCACACTTAAGAGATATTTAATTCTTAAAGAGAGATTTTATACATAGATAAATTCCCATTGAATAAAATTAGGTTCCCTTCACCAAATATTTGGTTGATCTTCATGCAAACTACCATCTGGTGCTAGGAATTGAAAGGAATTTCAGAGTTATACATTGTAATTGAAAGTAATTAAATGATTTTTTTTATTCTCATTACAAATATCTAGTCAGGTGCATTTATTTCTCATTTATCTACAAAATGTTCTAATGAATAAACCAATTCTTTATTTATTAGGTAACAGAGTCAAATCATGTGATAACCAATAATATATTAGCCATTTACTCAGAGATTAATAGACTATTATCACACTACGTTTTAGCATTCAACTCACTATGTTTAACACATAACTTCTTACCAAATCCTATGCTCCTTCCTATAGATTTATTACCCTATCTTAGAATTTAATCAATTCATTGAACTAAAGCCAAAAAAAATCAACACAATCAATCAAAACAATTGAAGATAAACTAGAAGATTATTAACCATTTCATTCATAACTTGGAGGAGTATTATATAAGAGAGTAAATGCATTAAAAATTAAGACTTCTCTTTCATATCTGTAGCTTCAATAAAACCACTTAAAGATGATTATTATATGAATTATTCCCTCAACTTCATACTATTCTATTTATCAGCATTTATATAATAAACTTCTTCCTAAGACTAGCCTCAAACACTGACCATTTTGAGACTCAAAAATTGAACCCCTCTAATCATCCTTGAAATCCCTTTTATAGAACAAGGGAAAAAGAAGCACCAAGCTAAATTACAGATACATTTAACTTCATTTCATTTCTAATTTCACCATAATTCAAAATATTCCCTTGACAATTATATGTAATCATATGCAAAGCTATGGAGTGAAAAATATCCAAAAATCATTTGTTGGAGAAGACCCACAATCCTTCTAAAAGGTGTTGCTGCAACAACATCGAAATTTGCACATTCACACCAAACTAGGAAAATTCACCATCAACAAAAGCACGAACAAACATAAACCCATATCACAACACACCAATCAAGAGAAAAAATGTTAGCACAAAGGACTAAAAATTGAGCATCAACTCAGAAACAAACGAGGTGCTATATTTTCTTGTCAACAAGGGAATAAAAATGCCCGTTTGATGTCCTTATTGAAAGTAGAGTAGCCACCACCACCTCATCTTTAGAGTCAGCCAAATCACTCATAGTCATGAGATACTAGCTGTAGCTAGAATAAATTTCATCTCCAGTATTAGAGGGATTATCTAATACTTCAATGGGAGACTGATGACATCCCATAAAATCTCAGTGATACTTGTTCCTTCTTGTAGCTTCCCTCATAGGCCTATCAACCTGCTTCTCCTTACCCTTGAACAATTCCTCTGAGATAATTCAGCTCCTTGGATGATAAGTATGCTTGAGAACACCATTTGCAGACTTTCTATGAACTCTTGATTTCTTCTTTGGAGTCACATGGACCTTGGACACGTCGGGTTCATTCATGGGAACATCACTTTAAGACTCAAGGAGATTGAGTCTCTTAGAACTTTGAGATGGATGATAGACACACTCAACTTACCCATATTGATAGATTAACTCACCAAATTTATAAAGGACAAAGACACAATCCTCTATGTAAAATAGCTAGGTCAAACTCTGCAATTACAAAGAACACTTCATACGCTCATTCCTAGACTCTTGATTTATAGAAGAAAATAAATGGTGAAAATAATAAGTAGGATATCTTCCTCAAATAGATCAACTACAACATGTATTCATTAATTTTCCAAGGGATTTCACATAAGAGATTTGGCAACCAACTACTTTTATTTTGACTCTCAACTATTGATCACACATTGAGATGGATCAACAGATAATCAATCAGAATGATTAATTATGACAAAATTAATTTACATATGCTAGATACCTTTTCCCTAATTAGAGAGCTCAAGTGGATAAACATCCACTTCAACTACATAATTAATCACATACTTGGCACTTGATAAAACATGTCATGTCACATTTACCTTCTCTCCCGTGGGAATTAATTTACTCATTATTCACCACAACAAGATAGCGGGAAGAAATCATGATTTATCCATTGAATATCAGCCCATACCCTATCTTGCTTCAATTTATCCATCACACGTGTACCAATGCCGAATAGAATTGATGGTCGCAACCACAAGCACCTCCCAAATATTTAGTGCATGTTAAAGACTTAGTTCTAATTTGACGACATTTTAAATCTTAGTGCAGTCTTGACCAAATTTATTACTCCTAAAGTTCAATCGAAGCCTTTGAAGTAGTCCACACGACAGTCGCTCACTTACCTACTGAGAAATGAGAGACAAAAATTGCCCCCCCACAAGATAGCGAGGAGTGGTCAGGATATTCCATGTCACCCATCATCAACCACTGATCCCAATCATTATTAGAGAATTTTTCATCTTCAAAACCCAGTGGGTCCCTCCATGGAGCAACAGATGTCATCATGTCCGCTAGCCCATGTGACCATTTTACCTCAATATGTAGAATGGATGAGTACACAGGGAATGACTTAGATGAAGACATGTGTAGTGATACTTGTTGTTGATCTCTCTCAAAGATTCATCTACTAACCCCTTGGAAACATTGGTCCCACTGATTGTCATGACACATGGAAATCACACTCCAGCCTATTCAAATATCTGAATGAAAAATAAACTAGAACAGGCACGTGAGGAACTGTCATGATGCTACCACATGTTTGATTGATCACCATTGATTATGTTTTGATACCACTTGCAGTCTTCAATAAAGGCATCAGACCCACCTATGCACAAGACACGTGGCTCAAGCCCTCCAACACATGTGAATAAAATAATAAGCAATAACATAGGATGGGCATGTCGGGTGTTAGATGTTGTGCTTGTATTGTTGATATGTGGTTGTCATTGATGTCAACACTATTAGCATTGGTGATGCTTAAGGATTTATATGTCGAGGATATTGAGAAAATTGTAATAATTATATTGCAAGAAGTCTGTGATGCTGTGAAGATCCAAGTGGTGAAAATTTTTGTACATTGATAATCAGAAGGTGCACATTAAAGGGTTTTTTTTTTTAAGCCTATATGGTATGTTGTCTAAAAATTTCAATGGTACGCATCAAGAATTGAGAAATTTATGAAGATTTGTGTTCCTAAAGTTATTCAGTTATTGTAGCAAGTGTTTCTGGAAGATGAGATTGCAATTCTAGTAAATTTGGTTGTTGCGTATGTTTTTGAGATAATAAGTAATGTTTCTAGATCATTCTCTACCAGTTCAGTATGTCTGCATTGATCAGAGTGCTCGTGATTGATA
Source organism: Sequoiadendron giganteum (assembly GCA_007115665.2). Lineage (NCBI taxonomy): Eukaryota > Viridiplantae > Streptophyta > Pinopsida > Cupressales > Cupressaceae > Sequoiadendron > Sequoiadendron giganteum. The sequence continues at coordinate 153,603,721 of CM021109.1, read as the reverse complement.
TTTTTTCCTTGTGTGTTCAAGTTTTTCATGTTCTTGATGGTGATAGCATGTTGCGGATCTCTATGGATTAATACTTTATTGTTTGACATGTTCAAAGGTGTTTATTTGGGTCCTCACTATGTTGTGACTGACTTGTGTTGGTGCACATTAAGATTTATTTATGTATTGAGGTCGATAGTTGTAATTTATTCTTTATTTGTGGTCGCTAGAGTAGTTGATGTAAATCTGTGTAGTAGATATATAAGAGTGGTTGTTTTCCTCATTTTTATCTATGCTCGGTTTGTGTATGTGTAGTACATGTGTGATTAAAGATCAAATCATTCAAGAGTAGAGCAGAGTGTGAAAGAGATTGAGTAGAGTGTGGAAGATTTTGACCAGAGTGTAGAAGTTTTTGTGTCCTTAACCAGAACTATCATCAAGATTTTATAGAAGTGAATTTCTTAGTTCAAACTCATCAAATGGATTTAATCTGATTATTATATGTAAGGCAATGAGCCTTCTTGTGAGTAGTGAGCTCTAGGCAATGTGCCTAAATTCATGTGCATTCCCTATTTACTCTTCATTATACTTTTAACAGGGTATAATCTTGTGGAATAACATCCACCATGATTTTACCCTAACAGGGTTTCCACGTATAAAATCTTGGTGTTCATGTGTCTCTGATGTGTTATTGATTTATTCTTGCATCGTTAATTATCATATATGAGATTAAAGGTTGACTAATGTTGAATAAGTTTTATTTTGGTAACAACTGATTGACCCCCTCTCTTAGTTGTCTATTCTTGTTTTGCCAAAAATTGGTATCAGAGCAGGTTCCTCTGAAGGAAAATATTAATAGCGTGAGGTGATTTGAGATGGCATCATACAAGGAGAGTCCTAGATTCAATGGAGAAAACTAATCTTTGTGGAAGGTTAGAATAGAATTTCATTTGAAGTTCATTGGTGAACCTTTATGGAAGATTACAAAGAATGCATATACTATCCCCCAGAATGGTCCATCTACTACTGATGAAGTCAAATAAGCTGAAACAAATACCAAGGATATTGAAGCATTGTTGAGTGCTTTGATAGATTCAAATATGTCAAATGTGTTAGGTCTGAAGACTGCATATGAGATCTCGAAAAAGTTGGAAACATTGTATGAAAGAGATCCACTAGTGATAAGTGCTAAACTGCAAAGTCTAAAAGGAAAGTGAGAGGACATGAAGATGAGTGAAGATGAGTGAAGATGAGAACATCCTTTCTTTCTCTCAAAAGGTAAATGAATTGGTGATGAGCATTATATGTGTCGGTGGAATCTTGGATGAAGAAGAAATTGTGGCTAAGATACTTAGATCTATGCCTCCTTCCTACAAAACAAAAGCTTATTCTATTGATGAACTCAAGATAGTGACAAATGTGACAAGAGGCATGTTGATTGGAAAACTTTCTGCCTTTGAGTTAGGTGAATTTGGTGAATCTACTCCTAAGACTGAATCTCCATTCAAGGCTACTGTATCCAAGAAAAGCAAGCAAAGATATGATCCAAGAGAGAGTTCCAAAAATACATTCAAGTATGAAGATGAGATAAAATAGATTGAAGATGAAGAAAAATAATTAGAAGAACTGGAATCATTGATTGTGAAAAGAGAAGCCAAAGGTCATGGTAAGTACAAAATAAAGCTACCTATCAAATGTTTTTCTTGCAGTAAAATAGGTATTTTTGCATCAAGGTGTCTTGAAAGAGTCTCTAAGTATAAACTTGATAAGACTAGATTTCAAAAGAAATGCTATTATGTTGAAGAAGGTGTTGCTGATGATGAGTTTGATAAAGAAATTGGAAATGAAGATGAATGGGTATTCATTGCTATCAAATAAAATGGTTAGGTTTCCACTGAATCTACTAGTAATGTGAATGTTGAGAAATCTCTTGCAACAAAAATTGAAGAAAAGGATGAGTGGGTAATTGGAAATGGATGTTCACATCATATGACTTGTGATAATAGTAATTTTGTAAGCTTGGAAAACTATGATGGTGGTGTTGTAAGATTTGGAGACAACACTTCTAGTGTGATTCATGGCAAAGGCACTATTTCTTTTGGTGGTAAGAACAATACTGGTGATGTTATTTATGTAGAAGGTTTAAAGCATAGCTTGTTGAGTGTTGGATAGATGGTAGACAAGGGTTACAATCTTTAGTTCAAGTATGGTAAGTGCAAAATAAGGGGAAGTTCTAGAAATATGATTTCTTTAGCTACAAAGACAAGAGGTAATATTTTTCACTTCAGAGCTACTAGTGAAAGTTGTTTAATTGCTCAAGTTGATGTAAGTTGGTTATGGTATAGGAGGTTGTGTCATGTGAACTTTGATAGCATTGTCAAGATAATCTCTACTCAAGCAATCAGAGATCTTCCTAAATTAGTAAAGCCTAATAACACTATGTGCAAGGAATGTCAGATGGGAAAGCAGACTAGAAATTCTTTCTGGAGTAAATAGTATAACTCTAATGGATTACTGGACTTGATACATACTGACTTATGTGGTCCATCCAGAATAACATGTCTCCAAGGTGAAAGGTACTTTATGCTGCTTATTGATGATTACTCTAGAATGATATGGGTTCCTTTCTTAAGAAAATATCATGAAGCAGTAGAAAAGTTCAAAATATTGAAAGCTATGGTAGAAAATGAGACAGGTCAAAAGATAAAATTCCTAAGGTCAGACAAAGGTGGTGAATTCACTTCTTGGGAATTCAATTCTTTCTATGAAGAGCATGGAATCCAAAGACAACTATCTTCTCCTTGGACCCCTCAACATAATGGAGTTTTTGAAAGAAAGAACATAACCATTCTAGACACTACTAGAACCATGATGTTGGAAGAAAATGTTCCTCATTTCTACTGAGGGAATCTATAATTACTATTGTGTATACCATTAACCGAGTAAATGTCAACAATAATTCTGGTAAGACCCCTTTTGAGCTATGTTTTGGTTATAAGCCTACTCTCAAATATTTCAAAATATTTGGAAGCAAATGCTACATCAAGAGAGATGATGATATAGGAAAATTTGATGCTGGAAGTGATGAAGGAATCTTTCTAGGTTATTCTACTAAGAGCAAAGCTTATCAATGCTTTAATAAAAGGTGGGAGAAAATGGTTGAAGTCGAAAATGTCAAAGTTGATGAAGATATTGATAGACCATCCAGATGTAATGGATATGATTCAGATGATCAACATGATAGTACTAACAATGGAAATAATTTTCAAACACAATCAACTTCAAATTGCTCTGGTTAGCCAAGGGAATCAAGAAGAAGAAACTAGTAGAAGTGCAGAAGAAAAAACACAAGAACAAGAAGTCAGAGAAAATAATAAAACTCCCAAGTATGTAAGGTGAAATAATTCTAATAGTCAGATCATAGGAGATAAGAGCAAAGGTGTGCAAACTATAAGAAGAAGTTTAGAAGAGAATTGTCTAATTTCAAAAATCGATCCTAACAATATCAATGAAGTAGGAAAATATTAATATCGGATGGAAGCTATGAAAGAAGAAGTAATGAAGATAGAGAAAAATGATACATGGGATCGTGTTCCTAGACCTCAGAAGAAAAATGTGATTGGAACCAAATGGGTGTTTCAAAATAATCTGAATGAACAAGGTGAAGTGGTCAGAAACAAAGCAAGACTAGTTTACAAAGGGTACTCACAAATAGAAGGTATTGATTTTAAAGAAACATTTGCCCCTATTACTAGAATTGAAGTTGTAAGATTATTTCTTGCTTATGCTGAGCTTTCAAGAATTACAAAGCTTATCAGATGGATGTAAAATCAGCATTCCTAAATGGCGAGTTAGAAGAGGAAGTCTATGCTAAGCAACCAGATGAATTTCAACTGACTGACAAAGAAAACATGGTATGTCGATTGAAGAAAGCTCTATATGGACTTAAGAAAGCTCCTAGAGCTTGGTATGCTAGATTGGACAAATACTTGTTCAAGATTGGATTCAATAAAGGTACTGTTGATAGCAATATGTATTTTAAGTTGGATCAGAATAAAGAATTGATCATTGAAGTCTTTGTTGATGACATTATTTTTGAAGGTGATGATGATTTTTGTATGAAGTTTTCTAATGAAATCAAAGTGAGTTTGAAATTTCAATGATAGGAGAGCTGAAATTATTTTTAGGACTACAAATTACCTAGTTATATGATGGAATTTTTATATCTCAGTCTAAGTATGTGAAAGAGTTACTGAAAATTTTTGGTATGGAAGACTCAAAGCTAGTTGGTACACCTATGGTAATCAGATGCAAACTTGCACAAAATGATGATTCTCCTAAAGAAATTAAAACTAGATATAGGTCAATGATTGGTGGATTACTCTACTTGACTTAGACTAGTCTAGATTTAATGAATGATGTATGCATGGTTGTTAGATATCAAGGTGATACTAAAGAGTCCCATGTGACTGTTGTGAAAAGACTCTTCAGATACCTGAAAGGGACCTTTGACCTTGGTCTTTGGTATCCTAAGGATGATGATCTTATCTTGAGCGCTTTCACTGATGTTGATTGGGTAGGAGACATGAATGAATAGAAGAGTACTAGTGGTGGTACATTCTTCTTAGGGAAGAGTTTGGTATCTTGGCTAAGCAAAAAGAAAAATTTCATTTCATTATCTACTACTAAGGTAGAATATATTTCTGCTGCAAAAATTTGTACTCAAGTATTGTGGATGAAGCAAATGTTGAGAAATGTTAGAAATGAGTATGAAAAACCTGTTGCTATATAAAGTTACAATTCCAGTGCCATAAACATTTCTAAGAATCCAGTGTTACATTCAAAGACAAAGCATATATCCATCAAATAGACAAAGAATATATCCATCAAATATCACTTCTTGAGAGATAAAGTAAGTGACAAAGAAGTTAGATTGGAGTATATACCTACTAAGGAGAAAATTGCAGACATCAATACTAAGTCATTGCCTAAGAATAATTTTGAGTACCTCAGAGGAAAGTTAGGGGTGATTTCCCCTCCTGATCAAAACTAGGTGATGCAGGTCCTTGTATCAGTCCATGAATTCATAGCCATATCTTATTCTAGATTGATCTTGTGGTGGCTGCTACTCAGGGGGAGTAGTCAGGTGTGCTAAATATGTGGTTTAGAGATTATGTACCTTTTCCATTAATGACAAATGGGGAGAAGAACAATATGGAAAACTCTTGAAGAAAGGGGGAGAAGAGTCGAGAAAGGGATAGAAGAGCTATGAGAGAAGAACTAGAGATCAAAGGGAGAAATTTTTATGAATAGCTAGTTGTGTTGATGGTATTATTTTTCACATCATGTGTTTCCATCAATTCCAAAGGGGGAGATGGTTGGATGTTGTGGTTGTATTGCTGATATGTGGTTGTCATTGATGTCAACACTATTAGATTTGGTGATTCTTAAGGTTGTATATGTCGAGGATATTGAGAAAATTGTAATAAATATATTTCAAGAAGTCTATGATGCAGTGAAGATCCAAGTGGTGAAAATTTCTATACGTTGATAATCAGAAGGTGCACATTAAAGGGTTTGTTACTGAGCCTATATAGTATGTTGTTCAAAAGTTTCAGTGGTACACATCAAGAATTGAGAAAGTTATGAAGATTTGTGTTCCTACAGTTCTTCAGTTACTGTAGCAAGTGTTTCTAGAAGATAAGATTGTAATTCTGGTAAATTTGGTTGTTGCGTATGTTTCTGAGATGATAAGTAATGTTTCTAGATTGTGCTCTATTAGTTCAATACATCCTCATTGATTGGAGTGCTTGTCAGTGAATATTTTTCCTTGTGTGTTCAAGTTTTTCATGTTCTTGATGGTGATAGCATGTTACCGATCTCTATGGATTAATACTTTATTGTTTGGCATGTTCGAAGGTGTTTATTTGGGTCCTCACTATGTTGTGACTGATTTTTGTTGGTGCACATTAAGATTTATTTAAGTATTGAGGCTGACAATTGTAATTTATTCTTTATTTGTGGCCAATGGAGTAGTTGATGTAAATCTGTGTAGCGGATATATAAGAGAGGTTTTTTTCCTCATTTCGATATATGCTCGGTGTGTGTATGTGTAGTGCATGTGTGATTATAGATAAAATCATTTAAGCGAAGAGAAGAGTGTGAAAGAGATTGAGTAGAGTGTGGAAGAGTTTGAATAGAGTGTGTAGAAGTTATTTTGTGCTTAACCAAAACTATCATCAGGCTTTTGTAGAAGCTAATTTCTCAGTTCAACCTCATAAGATGGATTTAATCTGCTTATTATATTTAAGGCAGTGATCCTTCCTCTGAGTAGTGAGCTCTAGGTAGTGTGCCTAAATGCATGTGCATTCCCTATTTACTCTTCATTATACTTTTAACAGGGTATAATATTATGAACTAACATCCATCATGGTTTTTCCCCTAATATGGTTCCCACATATAAAATCTTGGTGTTCATGTGTCTCTGATGTGTTATTGATTTATGCTTGCACTATTAATTATTAGATCTAAGATTAAAGATTGATTAATGTTGAATAAGTTTGATTTTGGTAATAATTGATTCACCCCCCCTCTTAGCTGTCTATTCTTCTTTTTCCAACATCAGGACATTCGTGATGTACTTACGACAATCGAACGACCACCATGGATTTTCATTTTTGCACATTCCAAAATTTTTAGTCTTAAAAGAGGGATCCAACTAAGTCAATGGGGCACAATCCTTAGGAATGAAGACATAAGAATTAAGTCTTTTACCATAAAATATTTCACCCAACTTTGGGAAAATTTAAATCAATAAAAAGTCACAAGGTGATCGATGAGCCTAGGAAAAGTTGTAACTCTGATGAATAGAAACTAGGTGCAGTAGGTCAATGAAGAATTAAAATTCCAAGGGTGATGACCATACCAATTTTGAAAAGAGGGTTTCCATCCTAAAACCCTAAACCTTACCCATGAGCTTAGAATCATGAGAAGATAGGACCAATTAAAAAATTAGCCAAATATTTCTCAAAATTTAGGAGCCCTACTAGTGGCTCATCCTTAGTGATGCATACACCTGGTGGGTATGGTGAGAGACTATATCTCATGGTGAAGCATGTTGTAAGTATGGATGTGTATGATGGTGTCTCCATTGATTTCAACATATTTTAGGTTGTTGCAGATGGTATAGAAGTGCTTAGAGTACATGGAGCTATACTTATGAAGTGGTAGTTGTGTTTTTGCCAAGTTCTTTTGAGAAAATTTGAGAAAAAAAGAAAGAGGTGTTGAAATGTATTATGAGTGTGCTCCGATATTATGCTCTACATTTCTCTTGTGTTGATCTTATGCCTATGCAGATCTATAAGTGTGTTCATAAGCTTTAATGGATTGTATATCCCTAGTTTAATTTCTGGGTTGATGGAGAGTAGAAGTTGTGTGAACTGGTTTGTCATAGTTATTTGTTTGTGGACTAGGATAAATTTTTTGGCTCTACAGTCTTCTGATTTGTGGCTTGAGATCTTGTGGATTTGGGAAATGAATCTTTCTGATGATTTATGTGTTCAGACAAATTTTCTTGTGGTTTGGCGCTCTAGAAGACCTACTCCAGAGCTCCAATGTTTTTCTAGTTGGTCTGATTGGACTGGTGAAGAGTTCTCTGTGAATAAAGTTTGTTGAAGTTGTTTCTGATGTACCTAAGGTGTTCTTAGAGATGGTGAAATGACTGGTGAAGCGTGTTTAGCAATCCGCATGAGATTATCTGGCCGGTGATGCATGTACCTCAAAAATTATTGGTATTTTCATTTAGGTTTGGCTGACCTGGTGTTTACACATTACATTAAGCTTTTGCATCATTTTGAGAAAGCATGTGCATGATCCAAGATGTTGTTTGGGTCCTAAATTAAATATGTAATTGGCCCTCTCACATTCTTATCCACTGAAAGAATTTTGAGTAGCCGACCTAGTTTGAATTTGAATTTAAAATTTTATAGCCAACCTTGGTGAATGTTTCTAAGGTTGATGATGGTATAAAAGAAAGGAAATTTTTAGTGAATTGATAATCCATCCATCATTTGATTTGAGAAAGAGAAGAGTGTGTGGAAATTTTCAAAAAGAAAAGTGTGGAAGAGTGAATCAAGACAACAATACTTTATTGTGTCAATCTTCTGGTCAAGTTGCAAAGTGTGTGGAACTCCTGGTGGTGGATCTTTATTTACATATTTATATTTCTTATGTGTGTTGTGAGCCTCTCTTTCTGGATAGTGAGTCCTAAGGCAGTGAGCCCCTAATCTAGGTAGTGAGCCATCTGGAAGTGAGCCTTTGTATCCAGTATTGCATTACTTTTATATTGTGAATCCTCACTATGGTTTTTCCCTCATTAGGCTTTCCACTTAAATCTAGTGTCTTTGGTGTTTACTTTATGTTATTTTCATTTCTTGATTACACTTAATAACATATTGGTGTTAAGGTGAAAAGATTAAGTTTATAAGTAAAGAATTTGATACAACTGATTCACCCCCCCTCTCAGTTGTCTTATGTATTTAAACAAAGCAGACCAAAATATAGACAAAAACCAAAGAGCCTTCCTAGACAAGGAAAATAGACACAACCAGAATCAAACACACCAAACCTATATACATAACCTATAGGCATATATAGTGCACATCTCTTGGAATTGAAGAATATTTCTTATGAAACTTCATAAGCTTCACTCCTAAAATTGGTGGTCCCAAGCCCCCAAAGCTTAAGGACAATTCTTACCTCTGTCAAAAAATTTATCCTCTACTGTCTGTAATGGGTCAATAGTTGTACCAAATATTTCCCAACAATCAGCTCCATTGTGATTAACACAATCAACCATACTTGATTGAAAAGGAAAATTGAAACATTTATATTCAACCTAGTCAATAACATCACATGCTTTGATCTCATACTAATTTTTCACATCAAACCTAAAACCTTCGTAAGCACTTTGATGTGTACCATGCAAACAACCCTCAAATGAATCAACATGGAAAAGAGCATACTCTAGAACATCCCTGAATTCTGCTACACTAGAACATTCCTCAGTATCATGAAAATAGAATTCATATGCATCACTAACATCCTAGAATTGGTTAAATGCATTCATCTCAGGTTTAGTAGCATATTCTGTGTCTTTCCCCAAATAACCATTCAACTCACAATGAAATACCTTTGGAATAGGCCCAAACAAGTCAACACTCCTAGGATCTAGTAGAGCTTTTGAAATTTGGATATGTTGTAGTTGGTTCCACGAATTTTGATGATCTTTTGCTCCTATACTTGATGGTTTTATTTTAGGGTTCTAAGATCTAATACCCTTGTTCCAAAAATTTCAAGTCTTAAGCCCTTTTGTTATATTTCTGTGTTGACCCACTTTACTAGGTTGTTAGTTGTCTTAGTTACAACCTAAGTCATCTAGCTTGTTATCTATCCTAGCCCCTTCGCCTAAGCCCACCAATCATCAGTTGTATTTCACTATTTTAAATCTTATGAGGTTCGGCTAAAATATTTCACCTTTTAATGACTTAAATCCTAAGTCTTTAATTATTTTTCCTAAAGCGTTATATCCCATTAACCTAGTCGATACCCCTTCTTTATGACTAACATTGTTGCATGTGCAAAAGACCTAGCTCGTCGGACGAAAGGACCGAATTCGCAACTTTGCACACACATTGTGTATCAATTAAAATATGCATTTCTGAAGGGCAGTACGACATGTGTGATTGCACCATGTATATTTTGCAAGATATGAGACCCATTCCTCACTATAAAGCTTGACCTTCTAAAACTCAGAATCGACGACTCTAACGTACCACCATATTTCAATCTGGGTCGTAGTGCGCATGCCGCATAGGGCCTTAAATATTGTTACCTAACGCACTATACGGTTTGTGCAATGGTGGAACATGTATTTTTTTGGTGGCTTGAAGAGGCTAGGTGGGACCCATGGGTGGAGGATTTGGCTTCTAACATGGATAGGCACTATTGGCTAGTGGACTGCGCATGAAAGAATGAGGAGATTTCAAACATAATTGACTCAATCTAAGTAATCTAAAGAACCACCTCATCAATGGATTGATGAATCACAATAAAAAAATAGAATTATGGATGTGATGGTTGTTTTGGCTCTCTGATGAGTGAGCATTAATGGTGTATGCTCTTCAAAGGATATAAATTTGATCTCTGTGCATGTGAAGAACTATTTCTTTTCAATTATGAGGAATGATACGCATATTTCCATGTACCTGAGAAACTAATGGTGGTGAAGTGGATGCCAATGAATAATCACTTTCTCACTCATGTTTTTTTTAGCATTGACGATCGACATCATCAATTTTCTCAATAAATGAAGATGAAGGCTCATCATTTTCACCATTTCAATCAGGAGTTCATGTTTTTTGTGCTTGTGTAGTGAGTGGTGATTTCTCTTGTGTAAGTTAGTAAAATTTTATATCTTTATAGGATGAATAGTTCGACTGCTTCCCTACCATTGGTACAAAGCTCAGGGAGGTTTAATGTGCAAAATTATCATGATGGTATTCCAATACCCCAGCAGAGCACTCCTAAAGGAATTTCAATCTTGAAGGGAGAATGCAAGGAGCACACCTATGGTGAGGAGCCCATATTAGTTGTTTCTAGAGGCAGCTCTCAGCTGAGAGACTAGGTTGTGATTGTAGAAGAAACAATGGATATCAAAGAAAATAATCCTGTGAAGTTCATGTGAAGATCAAGAGCAAAGATAAGGTATGGTCGATGCACTCTCAGAAGGTAAAATTTTTCTATCGACATTTCAGATAGCTCTCTTGATAGTGATACATAAATTGACTCTAGTTATGGCCAATGTTTTATTGCCTTAATTGAATTGGCTGGTGTGAATGAGGAGGTGCTCGTAGTTTCCCCAATTTCTACAAAAGTATCATGTGGACATACTAGTTTTGTTGTTAAGAAGAATATTGATGAGGAAGAAGGAGCATTTTTTCTCCTATTGTTGCAAATATGTGAAGTGGGCATGTGTATCGTGGTTCTAGTATTGGTGTTTGTTTTGGATGATGGAAATGGTGTTCGAGTTTTAAATTTTTTTTGTAATGATGATAATTTTGTGATATTTTGGTTCAATGTGGGTGTGGAATACAGGTTCTTGTCAGTCGATATAAAAGGGTTTTCCCTGGTGAACATGGATAACAAAGACAATGACATATTGCAATGGTGGTGGTAACATCAATTAGTTTTGATGATTGTTACAATTTTTTATTCCCTTGTTTTGTAAATGATTACATCTAACTGTTTGGGAGTTTTTGAAATGCAATTGAAATTTTGTTCTGAAATGAAATATTTCTGAAATGTAACTGGAATGAGTGTGATGCTTGTTTCTCCCTTAGTCTATAAAAGGGATTTCAAGGCTCATTACAAAGGGTCCAAAAACAATTTGAGCTTAGAAAGGTCTAGGTGAATTCAAGTGTAGATACAAGTGTTGTGTAGAGCACTTGATGAAGTTGCTAGTAAATTGTATTGGCTATAGGTCATATACGGATGTTCTTAAATAGCTCTACATAAATTACTGATATCGAAATAAATCTAAAAAAAAGGAGCATGTACTCTCCTGTGTAATTTATTTTGCAGATTATGAATGAAAATATCAAGTATCTTTGTGTTTGTCTTCAATAGTTTAATTGAATGTATGGATCTGTTGTATTCTTTATCTCAAAGAGTTAATTAAATACTTGAGGACAGTTATAGATCTGTAAAAAATTGCATGGGATTTGCTAAGAAGTAATGCTTTAAATACTATGAGTGTTTGTAGTGTAAGGCATTGCAAGGATAGTCCATCTATTTTATAATCAAATAATTTTTGTACTACTAAGTGTTTCATATTTGACTCCATGTACCAAATTGACGAGGCACTGGCCTGTTTGTCAAGAGTTCGTGCAATTAATGAACTAATGATATGTCTAGCTATAAATTCAAAATAATAACAATACTTATCAAAATTTGATTAATTCTAAGTTGTAAGTCTCATACACACCCATGTTCCTAGTGTTTGGATAGCTATTTTCCTAAAGACCAACCAAATACTTGTAGATGTTGTTCATTTGCTAGAAATAGGAAGCTATCTGTGCAAAAGTGTTCTCCATTTAAATAAATCAAAATGAACACAAATAAGGAAATATCCTCCTAGTTACCATAGAGCCTAAAGTGCAGGAGTAAGGACCTAAAGAATATTTACTTGTGTTGGCCACTAGCCTATGACTTTCTTCAACATAGGGATTGACATCAATTTGGAGAAGTCATAGGTTTAGCTAGAAAACACACCAACATAAATGGTGACTTTGTTGGGGAAGAATTTTGTATCTCCAGTTGCAGACTGTAATATCACAAAGTCAAGCATTTGGTGGATCTGAACATTTTTTGTCTAGATGTTTAAAATTTCTTAAACCTGGAAAATGTTTTGTTGCAACAAAATTTGAAGAATTTATGAGTGACTCTGTTTGTGGAGAAGACCAAAACATGATTTAATCTTGAAAGAAATTCATATTTATTTGAAGTTTAATCCTTTGTGAAGGAGGTGGCAACTCTGGCTTGAGAACCTAATAAAGAACATGTAGAAGTTTCAGATCTACAAAAATTTTGGTCACAAAAGAGATCAATAGTTGCTACAAATTTCCAGCTATTCTCATAAACATATTTCATGATTAAGGAAGCTGTTTATGAGAATTCTTCAAGAGTAAAAATGTAATTGGTTCCCAATTAAGTGAAGAAGCACTGATAGAGGTCATTCTAGTGGATTTTTTTCATGTTTCTAGAATGTAATGTAAAATTCATGAATTATAATAGAGAAGCATGTTATGTTTAAATCCTAAGCAAATAGACAGACAATTTGCATTGTAAAATCTTGAGAGCTTAGGTACAAAGAGAATTTGAACTACTCTTTGACAAAATATTACAAGGCTTGCAAATGCATGGTAAAATTTCCTTATCAAATTGTGTACCCTGATATAAATATGAGTGCAACAGTAAATTATGGATATCCTTTATCATGTAAGGGAAATTTTAGTATTGAAAGATATAGTGCTATATATTATAGTAACATTCATGGTTAGCCAAATGATGTATCACCTAAAATCAGAGAAAAGGTACCCAATTTTAATGGTGCAAAAGATGAGTCAACAAGCAGGAATCTACAAGAGTTTATTCATAGGATGGCAGATTATGAGTTGAAATTTGAAGATGTTGTCATGAAGTTGTTTGTTCAATCTCTAAAAGGAGATGCAAGGGAATAGTTCTCTTTTCTACCAGCATCTTCTTTACATTCCTAGTATGATTTTAAGCTAGCATTCAAGGAACAATTTGGTGAAAGAATAAACCCAAGTGTGCTGAGAAAAAGTTTTATGGAAATCCACATAGAGGAGGACAAGTTGGTCCCTTCTTTTAATCTCTAATTTTTAAAGATCATAAGGGAAATCCTTGAGAATATACGACCAAATGATGTTGAGTTTTTGGTTGTATATTTAGGTGCATTTTATAGAAAGATGAGTTATATGTTAAGAGACAAAGAGCCCACAACATTGTACCAAGCATATCAAATTGCTATGGATATTGAAAACAATTTGAAGTATTCAGTAATGAAAGGATGCTTAGCTACTAATATTGGTCATCCTAGCACATCCCATGCAAATATAATCAATAAATTGACCAGTAGAGAATCATGCAAAGAGGATAAGGATTTTACTATTCCATTTTTTCCATCACCACAATGTATGGATCATAGTGAGCCCCAAGTGAAATATCCACAAGATCCAAGTAAACTTGATCATGTCTCATGGGAAAAGATTGTATGAAATAAAATACATCAAGGTGAATCACCCCATGACCTGTTCCATAGATTTATTGATGTCTTGTTGGAGGTACCAAAAAATGTTAGGCCTAAGGAGTCAATTTGCATTGACTTTTTTTGTGAAATATACCAATCGGGACTAAGTATTCAACCAAAGGAATTGAAACCTGAAAGTCTAAGCCAAGTAGTTGACTAGATAAAACTTGTAGAGGGAATTGGGAGTCATCATGCACAACACCAAATGACCCTAAATAATAATGATCATAGTCTTGTTGAGAAAGAGGAGAAAATAATACAAAGATGTGAAGAAGGTGAATCTGAATCTGAATATTCATCTTGTTGTGTAGGAGAATATAATGATTGCAATAATTTCACCAACAACACATGGGAAGATCATTACAATAGTGATGAAGATGAAGACATGCATTGTGATGGAAGGTATGATGTGTCTGACTCAAGTTACTAGGAGGTCTTGAAGGATGAAGAGTTGGAAGAGGTGCAAAATGTTGTCCCGTTAATAGATTTGATCAATAGTTGTGATTCTAATGTTGATGATGCTTTGTCACTTACCAATGATCAAGATATTGAAAGCGAAAGCTATGAAATTCAGTTTGAGGGGTCTGAATGCAATCTTAGTATTGATGGATTCCTATGTTGTGATAGTTGTGATGACACTAAGTCATATAATTCTTTTGTTGAATATGATTACCCCTACCAAATGAAGGTGGATCCTTTCTCAAGAGCTTACAAGGATTTTTATTGTCACGATAGGTTGCAAAGTTTGCATCCTCATATAAAGGGAGTAAAAGATTCCCTAACAAAAATGAATGTAATAAAAAATGCCCTTTTTGATGAGCCTTTATCCATATTATTTGATAAATATGAGGCCCCTTATTGGTGTAGGGATAATCCACTTTTTGATGATTCTAATGATGATTTGAATGTATGGTCAAGGTATGGTTATCAACAGGCAGAGTAGTTCACTAGCAAGTCTTTTGATGGGAATGCTTATGAATTTTTAACATTTTGTACTACTGTGATAGAGATCAAGGGGAGATTGAAGTAGTTGAATGTTTCCCACAAGAATATAATTATCTTTATGAGAATGACCTGCAAATATTTTAGTTACATGAGGAAGAGCATGTTGAATTTGAGAGTGATGAAGAATATGAGAATAGAGTTGTCATTGCTCAGTGTGTAGATGTTGAGTCTAATGTCAAATGCTTAGAGGATGATGTGTGCATTAGTTGGGGAAGATATTTAGTATTTAGTAACCGGATTATACATTTTGATTCACATATAGATTATTGATTGGCATTGAGACTCATAAATGATGAATGACATTATGTCTCATATGTATGGAAACCAAATAATGTTGGGCATTTAGTTAGCCAATATGAATGTGCAGTTGAGTTCTTTGTTGATGCTCCTCATCTTTTGGGAATCACTATGGATTTTATTCCACTCAATGAGGATGAAATTTATGTGAAGTAGGGTGAAGACCTTCTTGAATCTGTCTCTTTTCTTTCTAGTTCTTCAGGACATTTTTTACCTAGTTTGTTGCATAGTGTTTTTGAAGGTTTTCAATTTGATATGCAGATTGAATGTGATGATAGGATATATGATCAAGTGGAATATGGTTCTTTCCTTTTCCACTCTAACTGGACAAGTCCAAGGTTATTAAGAAATGCAGTTTTGAGGTATGTGGGATTGATGGTATCCATCATAATGATGTTGATTGTTGGGAATTTCTTAGTATGAGTATTCATTCATTGCACGTGATTGAAGATGAGTTCTTTTATAGAGAAAGGATACAACTTCAAAAATTGGAAAGTCTTTAGCCATCAAGCTAAAAAATTAAAGCTAGTGGAATTGGATGAGATTTCCTAATAGGGGGAACTTTGTACAATCATGTAAATTTTGTATATAGGTTTGGTTTCTTTCTTTCCTATTGTTTATGCTTATCTTGTCCAAACAAGCTCTTGGTTTTGGTATTTCTAGGCTGGTCTACTTCTACCTGAGATCTGAATTCTTTCCATACCCACCAAGGGTATGTGTCCCCGAGCTAGAGCTAGTGGTAGAGATTTTGAAATCTGGATATAGTCTAGTTTGTTCCATTAATTTTTATGATATTTCGCTCCTTTGCTTGATGGTTTTCTTATAGGGTTCTAAGATCTAATACCCTTGTTCCAAATTTTTCAAGTCTTAAGGGCCATACATTATATTTTTTTTTTGACCTGCTATACTAGGTTGTTGGTTGTCTTAGTTACAACCTAAGTCATCTAGCCTGTTATCTATATCGGCTCACCTAAGCCCGCCGATCATCGGGTGTATTTTACTATTTTAAATATTTTGAGGTTGGGCTAAATGATTTCAACTTTAAAGACTTAAATCCTAAGTCTTTAATTATTTTTCCTAAAGGGTCATAGCCCATTAACCTAGTCAAGACCCCTTCTTTATGACTAACATTATTGGACATGTAGAAATCTGGCCCGTTAAATGAAAGGACCAAATTCCTAGCTTTGCACACACACCACACATCATTTAAAATATGCATTTTTGAAGGGTAGCATGACATGCACGATTGTACTATGTATAGTTTATAGGATGTTGGACCCAGTCCCCAATATCAAGCTTGACCTCCTAAGGCTCAAAATTGAAAGCTCTAATGTACCACCCTATTTCAATCTAGGTTGTAGTGCACATGTTGTGCAGGGCCTTAAATATTGTTACCTAACATAGTATGTAGTCCATGGGATGGTGACACATGGATTTTACTAGTGGCTTGAAGAGGTTGGGTGGGACCATGGGTGGAGAATGTGGCTTCTTACTTGGATGGGCACTATTGGCCAATGGACTCAGTGTGCAACAATGAGTAGATTTCAAACATAATTGACTTAGTCTGAGTCATCCAAAGGACCACCTCATCAATGGATCAATGACTCACATTCAAAAAATAGAATTAGGTATGTGATGGTTATTTTAGATTTGTGAAGAGCGAGCAGTAATGGTGTATTCTCTTCAAAGGATATCAATTTGATCTCTCTACATGTGAAGAACTATTTTCTTGCAATTATGAATAATGATAAGCATATTTCCATGTACTTGGGAAATTAGCAATAGTGAAGTGGGCGCCAATGAATAATCACTCGCTCCCTCATGTTTTTATTGAGAATTGATGATTTCCATCATCAATTTTCATAATAAATGCAGATGAAGGCTCACCATTTTGACAATCGCAATCACAAGTTAAAATTTTATGTGCTTGTATAGTGAGTGATGATAACTCTTGTGTAATTTCATAAAAGTGTATATCTATATAGGATGAATAGATCAATTGCTTCCCCACCATCGGTGTGAAGGTTTGTGAGGTTTATTGCATAGAAGTCTCATGATGGTGTTCCAATACATGAGTAGAGAACTCCTAAAGGGAGAATGCAAGGAACACACCTATGGTGAGGAGCCAATCTTAGTTGTTAGCATTAGTAGCTCTTGGCTGAGAGACCAAGCTGTGATTATAGAAGAAACGATGGATGTCAAAGAAAAGAAGCCTGTGGAGTTCATGCGAGGATCAAGAGCAAAGATAATGTATGGTTGGGGAACTCTGGGAAGGAAAAATTGTCCTATCGACATTTCAGAGAACTCTCTTGATAATGATATGGATACTTACTCCGGTTATGGATGATATCTTATGGCCTTAACTAAATTAGCTAGTGTGAATGAGGAGGTGCTCATAGTTTCCCCAATTTATTTGAAAGCACCATATGGACATAATGGTTTTTATATTAAGAATAATATTGATGAGGAATGTTGTGCATATTTTGCACACACGCCTCGCTGAAGGCAGGGAACCCCTTTCTTTTGCTCTTGACGGGTCATTTTTGCTCCTGCTGAGCTATTTTGCTCTTGCCTCATTTTTTGTTCCCCTATTCCCAAGCCTAGGTTGGTCATATGCCTTAAAATTATTAAATTTTCCTTTGACCAAATTTTCCTATATGAATTTTCTAAGTCTTTTTATTTTGTGGGGCCCCCCTTTTTCTTTTGCCATGCTCCTGCCAACTAGGTCCCTGCTCACTTGACTTCACATTTTCCTTCCTTTTTGACTTTGGGGACAAGTTCCCTATGGATTTGGGATTTTTTCATGATGCCTAAGTGAACTGCCAAGGTTTTGTTAAGTTTTGGGAAGTTGCAAAAATTTCATGTCAGGCTGTCATCCCTCTATCGCCATCGAAACTTCCTTGTCAGGTTGTTGTCCCTCCATCACCATCAGAACTTCCCTTTTGGCTCATTGTCCCTCCATGGCCATTTAGGAACTTCCTTGTCAGGTCGCCGTCCCTCCATGGCCATTTGGTAACTTCCTTCTTGGGTCGTATACCCTCCATCGTCGTCTGTGGGAACTTCCCTTATGGGTTTTCATCCCTCCATCATTGTCCGTGGGAACTTCCCTTGCAGGTCCCTGTCCCTCCATCGCCATATGTGGGAACTTCCCTTGCGGGTCACTGTCCCTCCATCATTGTCTGTGGGAACTTCCCTTGTGGTCTACCATCCCTCCATCACCATGTATGGGAACTTCCCTTGGGGACCACGATCCCTCCATCGTCGTCTATGGGAACTTCCCTTACGGGCCACTATCCCTCTGTCGCCGTCTGTGGGAACTTCCTTTGCGGGCCACCGTCCCTCCATTGTCATCCGTAGGAACTTCCCTTGCGGGCCACCATCCCTCCATCACCATTAGTGGGAGCTTCCCTTGCGGGACATCATCCCTTTGTTGCCATTTGTGGGAACTTCCCTTGTGGGCGGTTGTCCCTCCGTTGTCATCTATGGGAACTTCCCTTGCAGGCTGCAATCCCTTCGTCATCGTCTGTGAGAATCTCCTTATGGGTAGCCGTGTGCGGGTTTTCGTGTGTGGTTTGTCATTTTTAAGGGTGCCCAACCCTTAACTCCCCCCTGCTTGGCAGGCTACGCATTTGGTTTTTCCGTCCGCCTTTCATCCATCGTCTGCCTTTCCCATTCTGTCCGTCGACTGTCTGCAGTCTGCCTTCCCACTTCCCTACCTTCGCATCTCTCTGGCCCTCAAAAGTGAAATCTCCCCGAAATCGAATTTCTCAAAAAGGAAAGTTTCTCAAAATGTCAAATGGAAATTGTCTTGAAATGAGTATTTTCCAAAATTGGAAATTTTCCTAAAACAAAAATATTTCCCAAAATAGATTTTTTTTTCCAAAATGGATTTTTTTCTTGAAAATGCAAATTTTCTCAAAATTGATTTTCCTTCCTAAAAGAGGAAAATTTCCAAAAATGTAAAGTTTTTTTCAAAATATGAAATTCTTGATGGACTATAAATTGATACATTTTAATTCTCTAAATGAGGGAAATTTGTCACTTTTAGAAATCTAAATCATGATATCTTATGGCACAGGTACTTTTAAGGAATCTATTTTGGGTCACACAACAATTAAAGAAGTGCTTTCAATCAGGGCAATGGAGGGAGCTATTTTATTTCACCAAAATGATGATGATTTTGAGGAGCTATCCATCCAAATCAGGAGCAACATATATACCTCTCAGAAGCACCAATCT
Organism: Sequoiadendron giganteum; assembly: GCA_007115665.2. Lineage (NCBI taxonomy): Eukaryota > Viridiplantae > Streptophyta > Pinopsida > Cupressales > Cupressaceae > Sequoiadendron > Sequoiadendron giganteum. The sequence goes on along the minus strand of CM021109.1, from coordinate 153,584,313 downwards.
ACAAACATAATGCACTTAATTAGCTACAAGAGTATTGTGAATACATCAAGCAAAAGGGTAGCCTTTGACAGCTTTCAGTTACCACAAAGGCAACCAACTAGAAGACAAAAGTGGTACAGTGCATGGGCCACTAGAGGATGAAATAGGGAAAATATAAAGAATGAATTTTAAATTGCTGAATATTTGGGGGTATGTGAAACCCTAACTTGTAACAAATATGGGCCACACAATGAAAATTAATCTTGGCCATTCATTCTACTTTTGGAAAAATATAAATAGGGGCTTACCCCTCATTTGTAAATGGTTGGAGAGTTGTTGTAAAGGCATTTTGTAGCAATAGAGAGCTAGATTTCATGATTTACAAGTGTTTCTCTTGAGTTTGTCCATTATGCATGCATGGTTCTACTTCCATATTAGTTTAGTTGTTAGTTTCTTGAATGGATATGATGATGGACATTGTTGTTATGGTATTTGATGAGCTTTCAGCCCATAATTTTGGCACTTGTTGATGACAAGCTATTGTGCAAATTTAGTCTGGGCTTCTTCATTTAATTGTTGCAACTTTGTTCAATTGCATGTTCATGATGTGCATGTGCAATCTAAAAATCAGCAGACCTTAGGAGATTGCACTGGTTTTGTGTAACTATAGGTTCCTCTTGGCCAAGCAAAACCCAGTTTAGGGAGTTTTTCTACTGTAGCAGCCTCCATGATCACTATTCATTTACAGTTTCAGGTCTAGGAACTTCCTCTCTTCATTGCCTTTCTTCATTTTTTTTAATAAGTAACCTAAGACAAGGTTCATTTCACATTGTAAAGCCAAATCTGAAGCTGAAATAGGTGCTCTAAATTGTTATTTGAACCTATAGCAACTAAACAACAACTTCCACATCCTAAGAACTTCATTTGCAAACCCAACTTCCCACGCTTTTTAACTCATCCGTAAGACTGCCTTGTAATTCTAGCAAATCACATCAAACAAGTGAGATATTCCAAGCACTATCAAGACATGACATTAGAGACCTTGGGATAGTGTTCTACAATTTGATTGTGGAATATTGTCTTTCAAGAGAGGTGATGCACCTATGCATTACCTGTGTTAAGAAGTACATAAAAAACACATCAACAAGGAAGAAGGAGCAGTTGTTTCTCCTCCTACTATTGCGAAGATGCAAAGTGAGTACGTGTACCATTGTTCTGGTGCTGGTGTTCATTTTGGATAATCAAAATGGTGTTTCGGTTTTAAATTTTGGTTGCAATGATGATAATTCTATGATATATTGGTTTGATGTGGGTGTGGAATCTAGGTTATTGTTGGCTGATATCGAAGGGTTTACACTGGTGAACGTGGATAACAAAGACTCAATGAAATTTTGCAATGGTGGTGGTAACATCGACTGGTTTTGGTGGTTGTTACAAGTTTTGATTCCCTTGTTTCGTAAATGATTACATCTAACTATCTGGGAATTTTTGAAATGCAATTAAAATTTTGTTCTGAAATGAAATATTTCAGAAATGTAACTATAATGAGCCTGATGCTTGTTGCTTCCTTAGTCTATAAAGGGGATTTCAAGGCTCATTACAAAGGATCAATTTTTTTTTTGAGCTTAGAATGGTCTGGGTGAATTCAAGTGTAGAAAAAAGTGTAGTGTAAACCACTTGATGAAGTTGCTAGTAAATTTTCTTGGGTATAGGTCATATACGGATGTTCTTAAATAGTTCTACATAAATTACTGATATCAAAACAGATCTTAAAAAAGGGAGCATGTACTCTCCTGTGTACAATTTTTTGTAGATAATGAATGAAAATATCAAGTATCTTTTCATTTGTCTTCAATAGTTTAATTGAATGTATGGCTTTGTTCTATGCTTTAACTCAAAGAGTTAATTAAATACTTGAAGAGATTTATAGATCTGTAAAAAATTGCATGGGATTTGGTACGAAGTAATGCTTTTAATACTATGAGTTTTTGTAGTGTAAGGCATTACAAGGATAGTCCATCTATTTCAGAATTAAATGATTTGTGTATTACTGAGTATTTCATTTTTGACTCTATTTACCTAATTGATGAGGCACTGGCCTATTTTTTAAGAGTTCATGCAATTAATGAATTAACGATACTCCCAGCTTTAAGTTCAGAATAAGAACAATAATTACCAAAATTTGATTAATTCTGAGTTGTAAGTCTAATACACACCCATGTTTCTAGTGAGTGGATAGTTATTTTCCTAAAGAACAACCAAATCTTTGTAGATGTTGTTCAGTTTCCAACAATAGGAACCTATCTATGCAAAAATATTCTCCATTTAAATAAATCAGAATGAACATAAATAATGAAATACCCTCCTAGGTTTCACAGACCTTAAAGTGCAAAAGTAAGGACCTCAAGAATCTTTACTCATTGTGTTGTCCACTAGCCAATGCCTTTCTTGGACATAAGGATTGACATCCCTTTAAATAAGTCCTAGGTTTAGCTAGAAATAACACCAACAGGATCATCAAAGAGACACTCCTGTGCAAAGGTAAATCCATGTGTAATATCATGTAGACCAATGAATTCTTAAAAATTATTAGCTGGAAATGATTTTAATTCAAATTCTATAAGATTTTCATGATAATCATTATGTTCATTCAATAATGAGACCCTTCTTTCATCCATGAGTACACCATCATCCTTTTCATTTATAGCAGACATTTCAATTTATGCTTCACACAAAGAATTATGAGCAACATGGAGATAATCACATTCATCTTCCACTTTATCATTTCTATCTTTGTGCTTAAGATAAACCCACTAAACACAAACATTCTTATCTTTATATTGTTCATTATTCACACAATTAACATGCTCCATTGATGGCAAGTCCTCATTACATTCCATGTTTTCATCCAATGTCATTTTTTCATTCACTTGTGCATAAGAAACCTCATCAATATTCATATCATTGCAACTTTCATGTGAATAAAGTACTTTTGGATCCTCTTCACAAGGATAGTTATAACCCTCAAAGGAACAAGAAGAAACCTCAATCTCATGTTGATTCTTAGGTTTACTAGCTATGTCAGTGTAATATGTAAGATAACTAGAAGAAATACCTTTGAGGAGCTCATCAATGTGTTTCCTTATTTGCTTATTGCCATACTCTAACACTACATTGGATGAATCATCAGAGTCATCAACAAAGAGTGGATTATTTTTGCACCAATAAGGATCATCATTTATCATCTCTAGTGGAGATGGTATCTCATCAAATAAGGGATTATTCCACACATTAATTGTTGTCATAAAATATTCTCCTCCCTCAACATGATGGTCCAAATCTTCCATATCATCATTATATTCAAAATCATTACAATCACTAGAAGAGCATAGAGATATATTTTCAACTTTATTCACATCATTAACAGTTAACATGTTTGATACACACTCTGAAAACTCTCCCTAGGAGGAGAATTGTTTCTCGTCAAGAAGATATATATCTCCATTATCATTATCATACAACCTATTTGAAGCAAAACATTCCACCTCCATTTCATCAAGACAAACAGTGCCAACAAAGGAGTGACCACATCTAATGTCATCACAGATACTATAGTAGGGACATCCATCAATATTGAAACTATGTTTAGACTAAATGCTCAAATCTTCATTTCTAACATCCTACCCCTGATTTTCAATGATGTATCAACAACACCTACACCATTGTTAGTGATGGAATCTTAGTAGGGAATGACCTCTCTCATCTCTTCTACTTCTTCCTCATTCAATATATCTGAAGGATGTAGTTCATACCTCTCTATTTTGTCTTCAAATGTTGTATCTTCATTTTCATCACTATTTTATTGATCTGCATATGTGTTACTTGTGAAATGGTTAAAGTCATTACATTCACCCCTATAATAAAATGGATGTTCATGTTTTGCTATACCTTCTCCATTTTCTTGCAATGTTTTTTGGATTTCCCCAATAGGATAATCACTACCAATATTTTGAAACATTTCCTTTTGTTCATGAGCACACTTAGCTCCTTTTATAGTTTTTATCCACTCAAATATTTGATCAAAATTCCGAGGTTTCAATTCCCTTGGCAATGTACTCAATCCAAAATTATAAATTTCACAAAAAAAATCAATGCATATTGAATCCTCAGGTCTGATATTCTTAGGAAATTTCAACAAAGCATCACAAAATATTTAGAACAAATCATAGGTTCATTCTCCTTTGTGCCTTTTCATTTCATACAAATTCTTAACAAAAGACATATGATCAACTTTACTCAAATTTTGTTGATATTCATCTTGAAGCTTACTATGATTTGCATATTGTGGTGATGGGGAAATCAAAATAGAAAAAGCACTATCACCTTGACAATCATTTCTATTTTCTGATCTATGAGGTCCATTTGCAACAGGTGTTCTAGGATAACCAATACTTGCAGTCATATATCCTTTCATCATTGAATATTTCAAGTTATTTTCAATATCCATAGCAATTTGGTATGCATGATGTAATGTTGTGGGTTCCTTGTCTCTTAGCCAATAACTCATCTTACTATGAAATGCACCAAGATACACAACCAAACACTCAACACCATTTGGCCTTATACTTTCTAGAATATCCCTTATTTATTTTGAAAATCTAAGGTTGAAAGAAGGAATCAACTCATCTTAATTTCTATGGATTTCCATAAATTTTTTTCTTACCACACTTGGATTTACCCTTTCACCAAATTGTTCTACAAAGGCTATCTTAAACTAATTCCATGAAGCTATAAAACATGCCAGTAAATATGAGAACTAATTTCTAACATCATCCTTCAAAGGTTCAATATAAAGCTTCATGACAACATCCTCATGATTTACCTCATAATCCCCCATCACATCCATGAATGTTTGCAAATGCTTAGAGGCTGATTCTGAACTCTCCCTTGTGAATTTGCGCAAATATTTCCTAACATTTTTAGGAATCGGGTCTAGGAAACCTTTAATACCACTAAAATCCAATGACATATACCTTTCAATAGAAAAATCCATTTGTGAGCATGGTAAAACTACTTTCCCTACATACTTTTACTTTTTATTTCACACGGAAACCCTTATATGTCCATACTTAGTCATTATCAATTTCAAATATGGTCATTAATTGCCTTATTCTAAAATATAGATGAAATTTTCATGACTTAAAGATTTCTCAAAGGCATAATTTTGAAATAAGCATACTTCTCAAATCAGTATAGATATTACACATTAAACATTAGAAGTATGAAAAGGACCATTACTATTCCCTTTCTTAATGCAATTTCATTTAATAGGGAACCATTTATTATCTTCAAGTCTTGAATATTTCTCTTAAAATTTCCTTTTAGACATAATAATGCTTTATCTAGATTATTATAATACCTGGAAACTTATGGCAGATAGTAACCTTTCTTCTTGATTGAAAATATTTTTGGACCTAAGACTCTCTCGACATTTTTTAGTAGGTTCTTTAGACAAATTCACCACCTCTCTTCACAAAGGATTGAACTTCAAGCAATATGAAGCTCATTTGATGATCTATTTTCTTTTTGGTCTCCTTCAACAATAGATTCACACAAATTCTTTGAAATTTTATACAACACAACTACTTCTAGGTCTAAAAACTTCACAATATCTGAACCAAATATACAAATTCACCAAGATATTGAATCTATGATTTCAGTTTGCAATTGGAGATTCAAAATTCTTCCCTAGTAGATTTTCCATTTCTGTTGCTATTTTTTCTAGCTAAACCTTAAGATCCTGTATAGGGTAGCCAACCCTTATGCTCAAGAACTTTTAAAGTTAGTGGCCAACTAACGAGTAAGGCTTTTTAGGCCCTCACTCCTACTCTTTGGGCTGGCTTTGTGAAACCCATGAGGGTACTTCTTATCACACTCAAGAGATATTTAATTCTTAAAGAGAAAATTTTATACATAAATAAATTCCCATTGAATACAACTAGGTGCCCTTCACCAAAGATTTGGATGACCTTCAAGAAAAGTACCACCTAGTGCTAGGAAGTGAAAGGAATGTCAAATTTATACATTGTAATTGAAGTTATTTAAATGATTTTTTTATTCTCATTCCAAATCTCTATTCAAGTGCATTGCTAGCTCATTTATCTACAAAATATGCTAATGAATAGACCAGTGCTTTATCTATTGGAAAATAGATTTAAATCATGTAATGACTAGTAATATATTAGCCATTTACTTAGTGATTAATGGACCATTGTCACACTACATTGTAGCATTCAACTCACTATGTTTAACACATAAATTATTACCAAATCATATGCTCTCTCCTACAGATTTGTGACCCTATCTTAGCATTTAATCAATTCATTGAAATTAAGCCAAAAAAAATCCACCCAATCAATCAAAACAATTAAAGATAAAATTGAAGATTATAAAACCTTTCATTCATAACTTGCAAGAGTATTATATAAGAGATTAAGACTGTTACATATATGAATTATTCCCTTAACTTCCTACTATTCTCTTTATCAATATTTATACAATAATCTTATTCCTAAGACTAGCCTAGTACACCGACCATTTTGAGACTCAAAAAAAGAACCCCTATAATCAGCCTTGAAATACCTTTTATAGAACAAGGGAGAAACAAGTACCAGGATGAGTTACAAATAAATTCAATTTCATTTCATTTCTAATTTCACCAGAATTCAAATAATTCCCTTGAAAGTTAAATGTAATCATATGCAATGCTGGGGAGAAAAAAATATCCAATAATTCTTCGCTGGAGAAGTGCCACTAGCCTTCCAAAAGGTGTTGTTGTAGCAACACCAAAATTTGCATGTTCACACTAGACCAGGAAATGTCACCATCAATAAAAGCATGAAAAAACAAAAACCCATATCACAACACACCGATCAAGAGAAAACATGTTAGTACAAAGGACCAAAAACCAAGCACCTGCTCAAAAAGGAACGAGGCACTATCTTACCTTGTTAGCAGCAAAATAAACATTCCCACTCAATGTCCTTATTGAAAGTGGATTAGCCATCACCACCTCATCTTCTGAATCATCCAAATCACTCACAACCATGAGATACTGGTGGTACCTAGAATTAGTTTCATCTCCACTATTAGAGGGATCATCCAAGAATTTAATGGGGGACTGATGACGCACGTTTCCTCTAAGATAATTAAGCTCCTCAGATGATAAGTACGCTTGAGAACACCCTATTGAGACTTCCTATCAGCTCTTTCTTTATTCTTTGGAGTCACAAGGACCTTGGGCACATTCGGTTAATTCATGGGAACATCACTCTAAGACTGAAGGAGATTGAGTCTCCCAAACCTTCGAGCTACGCTGATAGACACACCCACCTTACCCATTCCTGGTAGAGTTACTCACCAAATGTCTTTAGGAAAAAGACAACACCCTCTATGTAAAATATCTAGGTCAAACTCTACAATTAGAAAGAACACTTCATACACTCATTCCCAGACTCTCCAATTATAGCAAACAACAAATTGTGAGAATAATAAGTAGGAAATCTTCCTTAAATAGATCAATTGCAACATGTATTCATTAATGTTCCAAGGGAGTTTGCACAAGAGATTTGGAAACTAGCTACTTTGATTTTGAAATTTAGTTGTCGATCACACATTGAGATGGATCAACAAATAATCAATCAGAATGATTAATTATGATGAAATTAATTTGCATGCAGTAGATACCTTTTCCCTAATCAGAGAGCTCAAGTGGATAAACACCCACTCTAACTGCATAAATAATCACATACTTAGCACCTGATAAAATATGTCATGTCACATTTACCCACTCACCTGTGGGAATTAATTTACTCATAATTCACCACAATAAGATAGCGAGAAGCGATCATGATTTATCCTCAGAATATTAGCTCGTACCCTATCTTGCTTCAATTTTTCCATCCTACATGTACCAACGCCTAATAGAATTGATGGGTTCAACCATAAGCACCTCAAAAAATTTGAATGCATGCCAAAGAATTAGTTCTAATTTGGTGATGTTTTAAAATATTAGTGCAGTCTTAGCCAGATTTTATTAGTACTTTATCTCTAATAAAGTTTAATCGGATCCTTTAAAGTAGTCCATGTATCAGTCACCAGCATACTCACTGAGAAACGAGAGACACAAATGGGCCCCTCATGGGATAGTGAGGAGTGGTCAGGATAGTCCATGTCACCCACCATCAACTACTAATCCCAATCCTTATTATAGCATTCATCATCTTAGAAACCCAGTGGGTCCCTCCATGGAGAAACAGATGCCATCATGTCTTCTAGCCCCTATGACCTTTTTACCTCAATACACATAATGGATGGGTATGCGAGGAATGACTCAGATGAAGACATGTGTAATGATAACTATTGTTGATCTCTTTCAAATATTTATCTACTAACCCCTTGGAAACACTGGGCCCATCGATTGTCATGACACATGGAAATTGCTCGCTAGCCTATTCAAATATCTTAATGAAAAATAAACTGGAACAGGTGCATGATGAATGATCATGATGCTATCATGTGTTTCATCGATCACCGTTGATTCCATTTTGATACCACTTGTATTCTTCACTAAAGGAATTGGGCCCACTTAAGCGCAAGACACATGGCTTAAGCCCACTAGTTGATGTGAATAAAATAATAAGAAATAACATAGGATGACTGCATGGGGAATGATCATGATCTACTTGCGATGATCGCACAACCACCATGGATTTTCATTTCTTCACATGCTAAATTTTTGAGCTCTTATAAGAGGGACTCGACTAGGTTGACGGGGCAAAACCCTTAGGAATGAAGACATAAGACTTAAGTGTTTTACAATAAAATATTTCACCTGGATTTGGGAAAATTTAAATTAATAAAAAGGCATATAAGGTGACCAATGGAACTAGGAAAAGGGGTCAGTAAATCCAATGGCTTGGATGGCCTAAGTTGTAACTCAGACGATTGACAATCAGGTGCAACAGGTCAACGAATAATTAAAATGCCAAGGGTGATGACTATACCAATTTTGAAAAGAGGGTTTCCAATCGAAAACCCTAAACCTTACCTAGAAGCTTAGAATCATGACAAGGTAGGTCTAGTTCAAATATTGGCCAAATATTTGTCAAATTTTAGGAGCCCTACCAAAAACATTGGTGGATAGAGAAAATCATAAAGCTGCTAGTCCAATTTCCAATTCAATTTGAGGTCATGAATATTGGAAAGAGAAATTTCCTACATTCTAAAGATAAAATCATAAATCTGTTGGTCTAATTTGAGGTCCAATTTGAGGACGTGAAGTTCTAACATAGGAAGTTCCTACATTCTAAAGATAAAATCATAAATTTTCTTGGTCAAATTTGAGGTCCAATTGTAAGGACTTGTCTTTTTAATTATACTTTTTTCACATTTGGCTTGATACAAATTGTTACTTTAGAAATATGGTATTACTTTTGTTCCATTGTTTTTAACCCTTATTTTAGGGAAGAGCTCTGAAGATGGTTCCTTCATATGGATACTACAATTTTCCGCTATAGGTTCTATCTATAAATACTAGAAGCTCAAATACTCTCATACTCAGAGAAAAATTAGGAGTCATGCAATGACGAGAAACTCATTTTTGGAGCTTCGGTTAAGAACTTTAAATGTTTAGCTATGTGCATAGAGAATGTTCAAGGAGTGCAAACTTCCTTTCAAAGCAATTACCACAACAGAGTTTGAGGTGAATTGTACTTGCTATTTTATGCTAATATGGCTATGTTCTAACCTGTAGTTAATTTTTTTAGCATAATAGATAGGCTAAATAGTTGTGCATATACCATTGTTTCAAGTTAAAATTTATATACCTTATTCTAGGAGAAAATCATAGGGGGATTCCATACATAAGACACCATTGTTTCAAATTTAAAATTGTTGGCTCTTTCACAATTGTTTTCTTCATTTATTTGATCTAAGATAAAGTTTTGTATAGAAGATTCTCTCAAAATCATAGTAAAATCATTTATTTTGGGAAGACTTTTAAGAATCTTCCCATCATAATAATGAACAAAACCATGATTCATTAATTTGAAATTTGTAAGGGTTACATCAAATTCCAATTTTCCACTCAATTTTCCATTTTGAATTTTATTCCCAATTTCATCCATATAGAACTTCCTCTGCCAGTAGATCCTACTATTAGCCACAACTTTACCAAGTGTCGAGGATAGCTTTGAGTTTTTATCAATTGTTGCTTGGGTAAAAACTCAAAGCTATCCTTGACAACTAGTAAAGTTATGGCTAACAACAAGATCTACAAGCTGAGGAAGTTCTACATGGATGAAATTGGGAATAAAATTCAGAATGGAAAAGAGAGGTGAAAAGTATAATATATGAAAATATTTCAAAGTTTAGGTTAATGATTGATTCTTTTGTTCATTGTTATGATGGGAAGATTTTGAATAGTCTTCCTAGAATAGAATATTTTACTATGATTTTGAGAGCATCTTCTATATAGTAGGTTGTCTTAGATCAAATAAATGAAGCAAACAATCGTGAAAGAGCCAAAAAAATTTAATTTGAAACAATAGTGACTTATGTATAGACTCCCCCTATGATTTGCTCCTAGAATAAGGTATAATTTTTTTGAATTTGAAACAATGGTATATGAAAAACTATTTAGCCTATATGTTATGCTACAAGGGTAAGTGCATGGATTTGTGACATAGTTTTGATGCCAAATTGGAAAAAAAAAAAAAAAAGATACCCACAAAAGAGCATTTGGCGTGTGCCAAATTTGGTGCTCGCCAAATGTGAAAAGTGAATAAAATCCCAAAAATGCATTTCAATGTCTATTTTTTGTTGAACTCGTGGCTTGGCTTGGATTTTTCTTCTCTACAATTTGTGCTCGCCAAATATCTTCCATTTTTTGTACTTATCTTTCAATTCTTCATGAGGATGCTACCAACACATCATAGAGGTCGAAGATTGCAAAGAGGTATGCATTTTTATTCTATTTATTTTGAATTTGATTTAGAACATAGATTGAAATAGGTTTTTTTAATAAAAATTTGTTTTAATTCTCAAGGAATGAGTCTCCACCTCCAAACATTGAGAATTCACAATCACCCCGTCACGAAGAGCCTCCTATATGACAATAACCTTGAAACCCTCCATCAGCTCATAGGCATCCTCAAGGAACAAAATAAAATATCCTAAATTAAATTGAAAATAATAAAAGAGATATTGAAGAATTAATTGGAAGATTAATCGAGCATGTCAAAACCCACCCTTATAGGAGAGGGATTGCCAAATAATTGAAGTCAATTATATCTCATGTAGGGGAAATGATTGAGAAAATAAATTTTTGGTCAAATAAGGGGAATGAGTTGAGACAATTTCATGCTATAGGTTTGTCATATATGCAGATGTGAAAAAATTAAAAATTAGTAATGTTGACTTATGTACCCTATTTATAGACCTAAGAACCAACACACCTTTGTCTCATGCATGCATAAGGTTCACCATCCATTGGTGCCACCAAGAATTAATTAAAAATAAATTTTGGGAGTAGTGGTAGATGGTATTTGACCAACCTTGATTCCATAACCATGAGGTACCACAATACCTTTTGAGTAAACTCTATTGTGAGTTTGTCCTCAATAAGATGCCAAATTATTTTGACATCTTAGACTTTTAAGGTAGAGGTGGGGGCTCCACACATGATAGACTTAGTGCATGACGTAATCCAATGTTGGCACCAAGACCCTTGACCAAACCCATGGTGGATCATGTTGCCCTTTCTTCCATTGTTAAGGATAGTGTATTTTGGAAACATGTTCCTCAATCTTCTAACCTGAACCTCCTAAAAGAGGAAAATTGGTGAGACACCTGGGATGTCTTTTCGACAGGCAATTTATCTCTAAAGGCTCGAAGTGGTCAGATTGGTGTGACTAGTGCCTGGTCTTGTTGAAGCATAGCTAACAAAATGTTGGATGTTGTGGGTGTATTACTAATATGTGGTTGTCATTGATTTCAACACTATTAGTATTTATGATGCTTAAGGCTATATATGTCGAGGATATTGAGAAAATTATAAAAAATAATATTGAAGGAAGTCTGTGAAGCTGATCAAGTCAGAATGTTAGAAATTTCTATATGTTGAAGATATGAAGGTGTGCATCAAAGGGTTTGTTACTAATCCTATCCATTATGATTTAGTTGCTGCACATGTATATGTGGAATTCATGGATGATTCTATATCACACTCTATCCTTTTTGTATGTTCACATTGATTGGAGTGTTCGTGATCATATATTTTTATGATGTGTGCTCGAGTTTTCATGTTCTTGGCCAACATGATGGTAGCAACATGTTGAGGATCCATGAAGATTAATATTTTATTGTTTGGGTCCTCACTATGTTGTGACCATCTTGTGTTAGTGCACATTAAAATTTATTCATTTTTTGAGGTCAATAGTTGTAATTTATTCTTTATTTGAGGCTGACTGAATAGTGGATGTAAATCCATGTAGCGGATACATATAAGTGATTATTTTCCTCATTTAGAGGCAATGCTCGATGTGTGCAAGAGATGTACAAGTCTGAATAAAGTTCAAACCATTCAAGAGTAGAGAAAAGTGTGAAGAAGTTTGAGCAGAGTGTGGAAGAGTGTGTAGAAGTTTTCTTGTGCCTAACCGAAACTCTAATTAGGCTTTTATAGAAGCTATTTTCTCAGTTCAACTTCATCAAATGGATTTAATATAATTATTGTATGTAAGGTAGTGAGCCTTCCTCTAAGAAGTGTGATCTAGGAAGTGTGCCTAAATGCAAGTGCATTCCCTTTTCATTCTTCATTATACTTCTAATAAGGTATAATCTTGTGGAATAACATCCACCGTGGTTTTTCCCTTAACAGTGTTTCCACATATAAAATATTGGTCTTCATGTGTCTCTGATGTGTTATTGATTTATGCTTGCACTATTAATTATCAGATCTAATATTTAAGGTTGATTAATGTTGAATAAGTTTGATTTTGGTAACAACTGATTCACCCCCCCTCTTAGTTGTCTATCCTTGTTTTTACAACAATTGGTATCATAGCTAGTTCCTTTGAAAAATCTTAACAACTTGAGGTGATCCAAGATGTCATCATACAAAAAGGATAGTCCTAGATTCGATGGTACAAAATACTCTTTATGGAAAGTCGAAATGTAATGTAATTTGAGGTGCATTGGAGAACCCTTCTAGAAGATTACACAAAGTGCATATACTATTCCTCCAAATGGTCCGTCCTCTGAAGATGAGATCAAGAAAAAATAAGCTAATACCAGGGCTATTGAAGCATTGTTGAGTGCTTTGACAAATTCAAAGATGATAAATGTGTTCGGATTGAAGACAAAATATCAGATCTGGAAAAAGTTGGAAACATTGTATGAAGGAGATGCACTAGTGAGAGTGATAAGCTAGAAATTTTGAAAGCCAAGTGGGAAGGCCTGAAGATGAGTGAAGATGAGAACATCATCTCTTTCTCTCAAAGATAAATGAACTAGTGATGAGAATTAGACATTCAAGTGGAAACTTGGATGAAGAAGAAATTGTGGTGAAGATACTTAGATCTGTGCGTCCCTTCTAAAAAACAAGAGCTCATGCTATTGATGAACTTAGGATAGTGACAAATATTACAAGAGATATGATGATTGGAAAACTTGTTGCCTTTGAGTTAAGTGAATCTGGTGCATTTATTCCTAAGACTGAATCTACATTCAAGCCACAATATTCAAAAGCCAACAAAGATATAATTTGGGTGAGAACTCCAAAAGGAAATCAAAATATGAAGATGAGAAGAAAAATATTGAAGATGAAGAAAGAGAATTAGAAGAACTAGAAGCATTGATTGTGAAAAGAGAAGCCATAGGTCATGGTAAGTGCAAAGGAAAGTTACCTATCAAATTTTTTTTTTGTAGTAAAATAAGTCATTTTGCATCTAGATGTCTTGAAAGAGTTTCTAAGTACAAACCTGAGAAGACTAGAATTCTATTATGATGAATAAGGTGTAACTGATGAAGAATTTGATAAATAAACTACAAATAAAGAAGAATGGGTATTTATTGCTATCAAAGAAAATGATTAGGTGTCCATTGAATCTACTAGTAATGTGAATGTCGAGAAAGATCTTGCAAAAATAAATGAAGAAAAGGATGAGTGGGTAATTGATAGCAGATTCTCACATCATATGAATGGTGACAAAAACAAGTTTGTAAGCTTGGAAGACTATGATGGTGGTGTTGTAAGATTTGGAGACAACACTTTTGGTGTGATTCATGGAAAAGGCACTATTTATTTTGGTAGTAAGCACAATACTGATGATGTTATTTATGTAGAAGGATTAAAGCATGACTTTTTAATTGTTGGATAGATGGTAGACGAGGGTTACAATCTACAATTGAAGGATGGTAAGTGTAGAATAAGGGGAAGTTCTGGAAATATGATTGTTTCAGGTACAAAGAGAAAAGGTAATATCTTTCATTTGAGTGCTGATATTGAAAGTTTCTTAATCTCTCAGATTGATGTAAGCTATTTAGCACATAGGAGGTTGTGTCATGTGAGCTTTGATAATATTGTCAAGATAAGCATTACTCAAGCAGTCAGAGATCTTCCTAAGTTAGTGAAGCCTACTAACACTATGTGCAAGGAATGTCAGATAGGAAAGAAGACAAGAAATTATTTCCAGAGCAAACTGTATAGCTCTAATGGAGTATTGGATTTGATACATACTGATCTATGCAATCCATCCAAAATCAAAAGTCTACAAGGTGGAAGGTATTTTATGTTTCTCATTGATGATTATTCTAGAATGATATGGGTTGCTTTCTTAAGAGAAAAACATGAAACATTAGAAAAGTTCAAAAGTTTCAAAGCTATGGTAGATAATGAGATAGGTTAGAAGATCAAGTGTCTAAGGTTAGACAGAGGTTGTGATTTCACTTCCCAGCCATGGACCCCTCAATAAAATAGACTTGTTGAAAGAAAGAAAATAATCATTCTAGACATTGCTAGAACCATGACGTTGGAAGAAAATGTTCCTCATTTATATTGGAGAGAAGCTGCAAGTACTAATGTGTATAAGATTAATAGGGTGTATGTCAATAGTAACTCTGGTAAGACACTTTTTGAGCTATGGTTTGGTTATAAGCATACTGTATAAGTTTTCAAAGCCAACTTCATAGTCCAAGAACACCTGCATGCAAATGGATACCTTTCACAAGGAAGAGAATGGATGGAAAAAAAAAACAAGGGTTTGAACCTCTGAAAAATGGAGAGATTATCTTATCAAAACAAAAAAAGAATAATGAATATATAATCGATCAATCTTTAAGAAGGAGATCATGTAAAACCTAAAAGAAACCCTAATAGGAAAATATTTAATTATTAAATGTCACTTAATGCAAACTAAAGTGAAATCTTAAGAGAGGAATAAAGGTAACTTAATTAACATAATTAAGTTAAAACCTTTACCCTAACACCCCCCCTTAAGATGAGCAAGAGTGCAGCTACAAACATGTGCAAGAAAGCAAAGGTAACTACAATGCATGAAAGTAAATATGGGTCTTGGCAACTAGGCCTGATCAGGTACCCAAATACAACCAAATCTCTGTAAAGTGGAGAAATAGAGAAAACCTCATGGGAAAAACTCTACTCCAAAAAGAGATATTGAAAGCCATGAAGAACATCACTGAAGCAGAAGAAGCTGCAAAATACTATCAAAAGACGACTAATATGGTGTTAAAGAACCTCCTTTGAAGATAGGATGATCAAGATCAAGAAAACAACAATCTGCATGAGTGCCCCAAACGACACTACTCGAATCAGATGACAAACAATGGAAAACACCTAGAACAAAGATACAGATGGTGCAAGTACCAATAGTCTAAAAAACACTGATCAGCTAAGAATAGAAGATTCCTTCCAAAGTGAAGCCAAGGAAGCATTAGCATGAACAGTATAACACCCCCCATAATGCTAAACTTGGAGAGCTTGACAGATCCACTGAAATGTTGTGTAACACCTTGTAGTGAATGAAGGAGAAGACACAACATCTGAAAGTGCACAAGAAAGCACTTGCAACTGAAAAAGTGGTGTGCAAAACAAAGCACACATACATGAGGCTGGAATCATATGGATCCACTATCGTTGTGGAGGGACACTCACCGAACAAAGGTGTGATGGCAAAAACAAAGGCACTACACAACCCCCCATGGCACTTTATAATACAGTACGAGTATAAAATATGGCACAAGCTTATGTGCAAATATCCAAAATACATGTACAATAGTGTGGTACTTTATCTCAGTGCATTTACATAGAATATTGCTTACAAATGGTGCTCAAAATGCTCACAAAGGACAAAAAACTGGAAATACATGAAGAATAGCCAAAAACCGAAGCAACCCATACAAACGTGAAGTTCTCAAGAATGAATATGTCCAGGTAATTCACCAGAGTGTGAAAACACAAAAAAATGAATAAAATATACCTGGATTGAAATATGGAAAAATTGCATAGATGGAACTGAAGAGCTTTGAAATATGGTTCCAACATCGCTAAGATCACGAAAAATGAAGAAACTAGTCAAAAGTTACAAGCTCGGGACTGAAAACATCTCCTTTGACTTCAACTAGATGAAGAATGCACCAATAGAAAAAATGAAGCAATGAGACCCACACCAATGGAAAGTTGACAAAACCAGCTTTCCGATGATACCTCATTTTCCAAAAAATGATATCGTATGCCCAAGTTATAGCCTTTGGATGAAAACAACAACAAAGGGGAAAAAAATCAGTGCTAGATTAAATTTGACAATCATACGGCCACTGCAGCAAAAATCTGGGCCTAAATTTGACAGCTAAATGGTCATCGCTGCACATGCACATGTGGTCTTATTACAAAAAAAAAAAAAAAAATTCATATAAAAGAATAATTAACTTTTTTTAAAAAGTCGGCGGCCTGTGTACCGCCATCAACGGTACTGTCAGACCGTCGGTCAGTAGTAAAGCCATTGGGGGCTGGCAATATGCCACCCCGCATACTTAAAGGGCCTGTAGGCCTATGTACGCAGGTGCTACGGGTACCCGGTATGAGGCTTGAGCAAGCCTTTAAAAGAATTTTTTTTTGTTTTCATTTTTGTTTAAAAAAAAAAAAAAAACATTTCTAACAAAAATAAATGTAGAAAATAATTTATTTATTTTTACTAGGGTGCAGACGGCCATATGGGGCCGTATGGGTAATTTTTTTGACTCTTAGATCAACTTTGTCCAAAATGGACGAATGAACAGTCGATTTTAGGGTTTTGGACCATTGCAGATCCAAAGGTGAGGTCCGTTTGGACCCAAAGTGAACCCAAAAAATGAAGTATGTCGGATCCACCAAAAATCACCCTGCAAAACTGTGAATGCCTGATCCAACCCTTGTAGCTCCAAATTCTTCAAACAAGAACATGCATGCAGCAAGAAGGCTCTAATACCATGTAGAAATTGTCAAAACCAACTTCAGAGTCCAAGAACACCTGCATGCAAATGGATACTTGTAAAAGAATTGATGAAAAAAGAAAACAAGGGTTTGAAGCTCTGAAAAATGGAGAGATTATCTTATGAGAACAAAAAAAGAATAATGAATATACAATCAATCAATCCTTAAGAAGGAGATTATGCAAAACCTAAAAGAAACCCTAATAGAAAAATATTTAATAATTAATATAATTATTAAATGTCACTTAATGCAAACTAAAGTGAAATCTTAAGAGAGGAATAAAGGTAACTTAATTAACATAATTAAGTTAAAACCTTTACCCTAATACCTACTGTCAAGTATTTCAAAAAAATTGGAAGCAAATGTTACATTAAGAGAGATGATGATATAGGAAATTTTGATGCTAGAAGTGATGAAGGAATATTTTTGGATTACTCTACTAAAAGTAAAGCATACCAGTGCTTTAATAAGAGGTTAAAGAAAATGGTTGAAAGGGAAAATGTCAAAGTTGATGAAGATACTATTAGACCATCCATATGTAGTGGATATGATTCCAATGATCAACATGATAATACTAACAATGGAAATAATGTTTAGACACACAATTAGCTTAAGATTTTTCTGGTGAACCAAAGAAATCAAGAGGCAAAGACTAGCAAAAGTGCATAAGAAAGAACACAATAACAAGAAGTCAAAGAAAATCCTAAAACTCCCAAATATGTAAGACTAAATCACTCTAATAGTCAGATCATAGGAGAAAAGAGAAAAGGTGTGAAAACTAGAAGAAGAATTAGGAAGAGTACTCTCTCATTTCAAAAGCTAAGCCTAGCAATATCAATGAAGCATGCAAAGATGAACATTGGATGAAAGCCATGAAAGAAGAAATAATGTAGATAGAGAAGAATGATACATGGGATCTTATTCCCAGACCTCAGGATAAAGATGTGATTGGAACCAAGTGGGTGTTTTGAAATAAGTTGAATGAGCAAGGTGAGGTGGTCAAAAACAAAACAAGAATTGTTTGCAAAGGGTACTTGTTGTGCATGTTTTGCACAAAATCCCCGTCCGAAATGGGGACCCTCTCTTTCTTTTTGCCTTGTCACATCATTTTGTTTCTATCTCATTTTGTGTGCTCCTCATTTTGCATGCACCTCATTTTGGTGTCCTAGCTGGTCAACGTGCCCTTCAAAGTCTCATTTTTGGTTGACCATATTTTGCTCCTAAAATAAAAAATTGCTAAGTCTTGGGTTTTTCAGGCATCGCCTCCTTGCTCACTCGATTCTCTTTTTCCTTCATTTTTGACTTTGGGGACAAGTTTCCCATGGATTTGGGATTTTTTTGTGGTGCCTAAGTGAACTGCCAAAGTTTCATTAAGTTTCGAGAAATTTTAAAATTTTCATTCTAGAACTTCCTCCCTCTGGCACTGTTCGAGAACTTCGTCTGTCCCTTGCCACTCTGAAACCTGGCCCCTCTATGGCCGTTTCTGGAATGTCATCTCCCTTTTTCCATTTTGGACATCTGTCCGCCTCCAGCATTCTATTTTCTAGAGCCCGACCCCTCTGTGGCCATTTTCGGAATTTCGTCCCTCCATCGCCATCTAGGAACTTTGTTCATCCTTGGCCATTCTAGAACTTGGCCCCTCCATGGCCATTTCCATAATGTCATCTCCCTTTTACCGTTTTGTACATCCGTCTTCCTTTGGCATTCCAACTTCCAGAGCCTAGCCCCTCCATGGCCGTTTCTGGCACTTCGTCCCTCCACCGCCATTTGCAAACTTCATCTATCCCTGGCCATTCCAGAACCTGGTGCCTCCATGGCCTTTTCCAGGGTTTTGTCTCCCTTTTTCCGTTTCTTTCGTCTATTCGCCTCTGGCATTCCAACTTACGAAGATCGGCCCCTCCCTGGCCATTTCCATAACTTTGTCCCTCTGCCACCATCTGGGAACTTTGTCCATCCCTCGCCATTCCAGAACCTAGTGCCTCTGTGGCCGTTTCCAGGCTTCCGTCTCCCTTGTTATGTTTCTTTCATTTGTCTGCCTCTAGCATTCCAGCTTCTGGAGCATGGCTCCTTTGTGGCCATTTTCAAAACTCTGTCCCTCCACTGTCATCTAGGAACTTTGTCCATCCCTGGCCGTTTTGGAACCCGGCCCCTCTATGGCTATTTTCGGAATGTCATTTCCTTGTTGCCATTTTAGACATTTGTCTGCCTTCGACATTCTGGCTTCCGGAGTGCGGCCCCTCTGTGGCCATTTTTGGAACTCCACCCCTCCACCACCATCTGGGAACTTCATTTGTCCCTAGCCGTTCCAGAACCTGGCACCTCTGTGGCCATTTCCAGGGTTCCATCTCCCTTTTTCCATTTCTTCCGTTCGTCTGGTTCTGGTATTTCAGCTTCTGAAACCTTGCCCCTCTATGGCCATTTCCAAAACTCTATCCCTCCGTCGCCGTCTAGGAACTTTGTCTGTCCCTGGCCGTTTCGGAACCCGTCCCCTTCGTGGCCGTTTTTGGAATGCCGTCTCCCTTTTGTCATTTTGATTTTCGGAGCCCGACCCCTCTGTGGCCATTTTTGAAACTTCGTCTCTCCGCTGCCATTTGGGAACTTCGTCCGCCCCTGGCTGTTTCGGAACTCGGCACTGTCGTGGCCCCCTAATCCAAAATGGACTTTGACCCAAATGCTAAAATTGCATCCTCTCTTGCATGGACCTTTCAAATTCCAAATTTTCAGCCGAGAGATACCATTTGGGTTGACCTACCCTATTCACCCTTTAAAAAAACATTTCAGCCTCTTGGGCCTGGACTGTTCAAATGCCCTCCAGTAAGCTGCTAATGGCAATTTAGGCTAAATATTATGATATTTTGATTATGCATGGATGGATATAACAATGTTTTTGTAAGATTTGATTAACATTTGCCTTGATTTGTGTATGAAATCACTTACGACACTTCATGTATGCAAGTTTCAAGAAGCCTATCGTAGGTCCACCGGGAGACCCATTGAGAAATTTGAACAAGGAAAATAACATAGCTCCCATCATCATTCATTTTATGCCCACCTCTCCTCATGGCGCCCATCAATGGAGCTAGCATTAGAAGAGGGCCTATGCCAAAGAAGTCAATGACAAAAAGCACAAGGGAGTTGTCTTACTTTTCACCAAATGATAATGATCTTGAGGGGTTGTCCACCCAAATCAGGGGAAACCATTTCATTGATGCTAGTTGTTGATAGACCCATTTGATCCAATGAATAATTTTGCAAGTCCAGCGGAAAGAAGGCAACTTTCAGTTAGTTTTAGCTATAGTAAAAGGGATATGCTAGAAGACAAAACTTCTACAGTGACTGACCACTACAAGACAAAATAGGAAAAAAACAAATATGTATTTTAAATTGTTATATATTGTGGGGTAGGTGAAGCTCTAATGTAATTGAATATGAGCCACATAATGTAAATTAATCCTAGCCATTCATTTGGGTTTTGGAATACTATAAATAGAGGTCCCCCCCTTATTTGTAAAGGGTTGGAGAGTAGTTGTAAAAAAATTATGCAGTAATAGAAAGCAACATTGCATGATCTATGGGTGTTACTTTTTGAGTTTGCTCATTAGGTGTGCATAGTTCTACCTTCCAAGTCATTTTTAGTTGTTAGTTTTTTGAATGAAAGTGATGATGGTGTTTGCTATTACAGTATTTGATGAGCTTTCAACCCATACTTTTGGCACTTGTTGATGACAAGCTGTTGTGCAAAATTAGCCTGGGCTTCTTTATTTGATTGTTGCAACTTAGTTCACTTGCATGTTCATGATGTGTGTATGCAAACTAAAAATTTGCAGTCCTTAGAAGATTGCACTAGTATTGTGTAACTGTAGGATATCTTTGGCCAAGCAAAACCTAGTTTAGGGAGTTTGTCTACTGTAGCAGCCTCCATGATCACTATTCATAGTTTCAGATCTAGGAAATTTCTCTCTTCCCTACCTTTTTTCCTTTTCTTTTTTTTAATAAATAACCTTAGGCAAGGTTCATTGCACATTATAAGCTAAATCTTATGTTGAAATGGAGTTTAAAACTACTGTTTGAACCTACAGAAAATGCACAACAACTCCCCCATCTTAAGAACTCCATTTGCAGACCCAACTTCCTACACTTTCTAACTCAACTATAAGACCGCCTTGTGATTCCAGCAAATCACATAAATCAACTAAGATATTCCAAGCACTGTATAGACCTAACATCAAAGAGACCTTGGAATTGTGTTCTACAATATTATTGTGGAAGATTGTCTTTTAAGAGAGGTGATGCACCTATGCATCGCATGTGTTGTGAAGTGCATAAAAAACACATCAACATAATTGGTGCTAGAAGGAGGGCATGACATGATGAGGCTACAAAGCTGAATGTTGGATGTTGAAAAGATCACTTTCAAGAAGAAATATGAGATAAGGAGATCTCTTTTAATGCTAAAACTTGAAATCAAAAAATTTTGAAGGTAAACAATAGCTGAGTTGAAATGGAGTTGCACGTGCAAATCAGCATCGCTCAGCTACATGCCAATTTAAAAAGGAGATTGAAGAGACCATTGCAGCAATTTTCATTGGTAGATAAGTGTAGGGTCCATGGCACTTGCAAGCATAATGAATTAGAGTGTCTAACCTTCTTGAGTAGAATTGAAAGAGTCTTGCAGGGAGAAATTCCCTTTTGGGAAATCTATCAGCCTTTAACCCTTGCAGACCCGGAGAAAGAATTGAAAACCATGGCAGCGAAGGCATTTGAGAAGCTAATCCAAGAACATTTGAACAAAAATGGCGGAACAAGATTGGAGGAGGTGTTGATGTCTACTTGGTGCAGATTTCACAATGCACCTCATTCTGAATTCACTTTCCCATCATGCATGAAAATTATCACTCAAACTTGGTGATGTTTGAATGAGTTGGAGCAGCCAACTTTCGATAAGGATGATTCATTCCATGAGGAAAAGGAGCTCTCAACATTTGGAGGATAGAAAAGAAAAGATGAACCAAGGAATGCCATGCAAGCTAGTGTTGGGATAGCAAACATAGAGGATGAAAACCAAGAAGGAGTAGAGTGCCTTGGGCAGCAGGTGGTCTCGATAAAAATTCAACTAGAAGGGAGTTAGAAATCCTTTCCTCTATTAGCAAAGAGCTGTCCTCCACTCCAAAAGAGGAACAATTGGAATTTGAAGATGAATTAACATAGTTTGCAGCAATGCATCTTGGAGCAACCAATGAGGATGCTGAAAATCAGCAAGAGGAAGAAGTTGACAGCCTTGGGACAGCAGAAAATGATGATGAAGGTATAACTGAAATAAGACTGGAAGACCTCTCCTTCATAAATGATAGTAACCAAGTATCTAAAAATGAAGATTTGGAGGAGTGGGAACAACTACAGGTCGTAGCTGTTCACTATTAGATTTTTGTTTCAAACGACAATGAGAACCCAATCATGGATAGATATAATGAGCTAGTGTCAAGGCTAGCAAGGGATTGGTTTGAGCTAAAATTTCAGGTGGATTTGGAGGTAATTCTACTACCAAACTGGTGTAGGCTCCATGATTCATCAAACAAGAATGTTGTCCACCAGTCATCAAGAATTTCCCCCTCTTCAAGAGTATTTGAGCACCATGCATGATAGGCTTTATGACAAGTCCTTGGAGGGAGATTGCATAGTGGATGTTGGTCCCCTTTATGAGGTCCCATCAATTGATGACTTCTTTCCATTGGGAGTTGTACTACTGAGGTATGCTCATGCCGAGGAAGAGCACATCCCAGAAGATGGTAGTGATGAAGACATAATCCTTGAGCCTTTGAATTGTGATGCACTAGAGTTTTTGGATTGGGAGAGGGGTTCCTTCTCTATCTATAGTGATAGTGAGCAAGGGGAAATGATTGAATTTCATGATGAGTTGCATGAACAACAAAGAGAAGAAGACAAAGGCGAAGGTGCTGAGATAGTTGCTAACATAGAGGAAGCACCCGGTTGACTACACGATGCAACTTGGAGTCCCTTCGCCATGATTATTGTTTATCCTCCTTCATATTTAGATGGTTGCAATATGACAAACTCATGCATGTCATCATCCCACAATATTGAACACCATATAAGTAAGGACAATGCTTGGGAAAGGAAGTGGGACAGTGTGTTGCCTTTTGAGGACAACAATCATGTGGATGCTCAGTTTACAGAAGATCAATGAGATGAAGTCTATCTTCTTGAGGAACACTTGATTGGGCTCGTCGATACCATGCAAGATGTGGAGTAAGTGTTTGCTACCCCATTCTCCCTACCTTATAAAGACTTGATGCCTAAAGTGTTGCACCATCTGGTGCCTCCATTTAAAGCTTCCAATGCAAAGAGCGATGATGCAGTGCTCGCTCTCAATTGTCAAACGATGCCACCTCCATGTGACAACATCCAGGTTCTATACTTCCTTTCTCATGATAATTTTCATAGCTGAAATTAGCATTTTGATTATGGGAATGAGGAAAAATGAACATGTTTATGGATTAATCATGGGCTTAGTGAGCCTCCTTAATTGTTGATTTTCCCTGATCAGGTGGTTGAATTTGAATGCTGCAATATTGAATTTATTTTCTCTGAACATAAGGATAAATCTGCATGGTTGAGAATTATAACAATTTCCCATTTGCTTGTACATGCATTGCGAAATCCAATGGGCATGAGTGTCGTATTTCCTTGCTTGAACGTAGTGCTTTGTAAATATCTCTTTGTACATAGCTCATTTTTTTTTAATAGTGTAAGTTTCCTGTAAATACTCCACTTTCCTGCTTTCCTTAGGCTAGTTGGTTTTATGTTGATTACTTGCTTTCAAGTAGTTTCTTCATTGTTTTCTTTGCTTGTCCCGCTTTAGTTTTGGTGCTTGCTTTGCTTTGCTTCTTTTTTGTTGTTGCTTTGTTGTTGCTTTACTTGGGGTCCCTCTGATTTTGGCTGGGCACATCTGTGCGCAGAACAACCATTCTTATCTCTTGGGGTTGTTCTATGTATTTCTTCATCAAACTCCAATCAAGTTTTAAGAGTGGATGGTGAGGATCTTCTGTTAGTATCAAGCAATCTAGATGTTTGCTTCAAAGTGGATAAGTCGTTGGTTGATCTGATTTTGAAGTATCCTAGAATCTTATATCTCTCACATATTTTAAGGATCTAACGGTCACTATAGGTCCTTTGTGAAGTCTAGTTAAGTGAAAAATCTAAAATTATGCTCCAATGCCACTATGATTCTCAGCCCTGAGTGTGAGCTTCATTGCTTGTGGGTTGAAATAAAAGAACTAAAAAGAGAAAAGAAACAAAAGAAAGAAAGAAAAATATTGAAAATCAAAAGAAGAGAAATTTAGCTTTCTGAGGTATACGAATAACTCTACCGAGGCTATGGACACCCGACCAGTAGTAGAGCAATGTTCAGAAGAATCACAGTGACAACCTCGTCAAGGCTATGGACGCTTAACTAGCAATGAGACAATGTCCCAGATTCTTTTGGAATTAGAATATACTACGTAGCTTAACTTGATGGAGCTTAGGTTCTTGCAACAACTGAAAGATGGGAATTAACGCAATTGTACACACTTGGATTTTTAGCATACTAAAGGTTGGGTTGGTTAGTGATTTTGATCCCTTGTTTGTCCTAGCGTGAAGGTCAAAACTAGAGATTATGGGTTCGTGATTCCACCTTGTCATCGAAATGCTCTGGAGAATTTTCCTAGAAAGTTGCCATTTGTTGTGCATGTTTTGCACATGCGCCCGTCTGAAATTGGGACCCTCTCTTTCTTTTTGCCTTACCGGGTCATTTTGTTGCTGACTCATTTTATGTACCCCTCATTTTTCATACAACTCATTTTGGTGTCCTAGTTGGTCAACGTTCCCTTCAAAGTCTCATTTTTGGCTCACCATATTTTGCTCCTAAAATAAAAAATTGCTAAGTCTTGGGTTTTTCGGGCATTGCCTCCCCACTCGCTCGATTCGCTTTTTCCTTCATTTTTGACTTTGGGGACAAGTTTCCCATGGATTTGGGATTTTTTTGTGGTGCCTAAGTGAACTTCCAAAGTTTCATTAAGTTTTGGGAAATTATAAAATTTTCATTCTGGAAGTCTATCCCTCTGACGTTGTCCAAGAACTTCGTCCGTCCCTGGCCATTCCGAAACCCAGCCCATTTTGGACATTTGTCCACCTCTGGAATTCTAGCTTCTGGAGCCTGGACCCTCCGTGGCCATTTCCAAAACTTCATCCCTCCATCATCGTCTGGGAACTTCTTCCGTGCGTGGCCATTTCAAAACCCGGCCCCTTCGTGGCCATTTCTGGAACTCTGTCTCTCTTCTGCCATCTAGGGAACTTCATTTGTCCCTGGCCGTTTTGGAACCTGGCACCTCCATGGCCATTTCTGGGGTTCTGTCTCCCTTTTTCCGTTTCTTCTATCCATCCACCTCTAGCATTCTAGCTTCCGGAGCTCGACCCCTCTGTGGTCATTTTTGGAACTCCATCGTTTCGCTGTCGTCTGAGAACTTCATCTGTCCCTAGCCGTTCTAGAACCCGGCCCCTTCATGGCCATTTCTGGAACGTCATCTCCCTTTTTCTGTTTCGGACATCCATCCACCTCCGACATTCTAGATTTCAGAGGTCGGACCCTCTATGGCCATTTCTGGAACTCCATCCCTTTGCCGCCATCTGAGAACTTCATCTGCCCCTGGCCATTCCAGAACTCGACACCTCTGTGGCCTCCTAATCCAAAATAGACTTTGACCCATATGCTAAAATTGCATCCTCTCCTGCATGGACCTTTCAAATTCCAAATTTGTAGTTGGGAGATACCATCCAGTTTGGCCTACCCTGTTCACCCTTTTAAAATAACATTTCGGCCTCTTGGGCCCGGACCGTTCAAACGCCATCCAGTAAGCTGCTAATGGCAATTTAGGCTGAATATTATGATATTTTGATGATGCATGGATGGATATAACAAGGATTTTGCAAGATTTGATTAACATTTGCCTTGATTTGTGTATGAAATCACTTACGACACTTTATGCATGCAGGTTTCAAGAAGCCTATCGCGGGTCCGTCAGGAGACCCATTGAGAAAGTTGAAGAAGGAAAAGAACATAGCTCCCATCATCATTCATTTTATGCCCACCTCTCCTTGTGGAACCCATCAATGGAGCTATTAGTAGAAGAGGGCCTATGCCAAGGAAGTCAATGACAAAAAGCATAGGGGAGTTGTCCTACTTTTCACTAGATGATAATGATATGTAGGGGTTGTCCACCCAAATCAAGGGCAAGCATTCCACTGATGCTATTTTTTGATAGACCCATTTGATTCAATGAAGAATGTTGCAAGTCTAGTGGAAAGAAGGCATCTTTCAATTAGTTTTAGCTACAGTAAAAGGGAAATCAGCTAGAAAACAAAATAGGAAAAAGATGAAGATGTATTTTAAATTGTTGTATATTGTTGGGTAGGTGAAGCTCTAATGTAATTGAATCTGAGCCACACAATGTAAATCAATCCTAGCCATTCATTTGGGCTTTGGAAAACTATAAGTAGGGGTCTCCCCCTAATTTCTAAAGGGTTGGAGAGTTGTATAAATATTTTGCAGCAATAGAAAGTAGCATTGCATGATCTATGGGTGTTACTTTTTTAGTTTTCTCATTATGTGTGCATGGTTCTACCTTCCAAGTCAGTTTTAGTTGTTAGTTTCTTGAATGAAAGTGATGATGGTGTTTGTTGTTATAGTATTTGATGAGCTTTCAGCCCATACTTTTGGCACTAGTTGATGACAAGTTGCTATGCAAAGTTAACTTGGGCTTCTTTATTTGATTTTTGCAACTTAGTTCACTTGCATATTCATGATGTGTGTATGCAAACCGAAAATTTGTAGTCTTTAGAAGATTGCACTGATATTGTGTAACTGTAGGATCCTCTTGGCCAAGCAAAACCCAGTCTAAGGAGTTTGTTTACTGTGGTAACCTCCATGATCACTCTTCATTCATAGTTTTAGATCTAGGAACTTTCTCTCTTCCCTACCCTTTTTCCTTTTTTTTAATAAATAACCTTAGGCAAGGTTCATTGCACATTATAAAGCTAAATCTTATGTTGAAATGGAGTTCAAGACTACTGTTTGAACCTGCAGCAGACACACAAAAACTCCCCCATCTTAAGAACTCCATTTGCATACCCAACTTCCTGTATTTTGTAACTCATCTATAAGACTACCTTGTGATTCCAAAAAATCACATAAATGAATTGAGATATTCCAAGCACTATCAAGACCTAACATCCAAGAGACCTTGGGATAGTGTTCTTCAATTTGATTGTGGAAGATTGTCTTTCAAGAGAGGTGATGCACCTATGCATCGCCTGTGTTGTGAAGTTCATAAAAAACACATCAATAGTACTCATAGATGGAAGGTATTGATTTTTAAGAATCTTTTTCCCTTGTTGCTAGAATTGAAGTTGCAAGATTATTTCTTGCTTATGCTACTTTCAAGAATTATAAAGTCTATCAAATGGATGTAAAGTTAGCATTTCTGAATGGTCGGTTAGAAGAAGTCTATGTTGAACAACCAGATGGATTTCAATTGACTGATGAAAAGGACATGGTATGCTAATTGAAGAAAGCTCTATATGGACTTAAGCAAGCTCCTAGATCCTGGTATGCTAGACTGGATAAATACTTATTGAAGCTTGGATTCAATAAAGGTACTGCTTACAACAATTTGTATTTCAAGTTGGATCAGAATAAATAATTGATCATTGAAGTCTTTGTTGATGAAATTATTTTTGAAGGTGATGATGATTTGTGTATGAAGTTTTTTGATGAAATGAAAAGTGAGTTTGTAATTTCAATGATAGGAGAGTTGAAATTATTTTTAGGATTGCAAATCACTTAGTTGGATGATGGAATTTTGATACCTCAGTCTTTGTATATGACAGAGCTACTAAAAAATGCTTGGCATGGAAGATTCAAAGCCAGTTGGTACACCTATGATCACCAAATGCGAACTTACATAAAATTATGATTCTACTAAAGAAAATTAGACAAGATACATGTCAATGATTGGTGGATTACTCTATTTGACTCGAACTAGGCTAGATATAATGAATGATGTATGTATGGTTGCTAGATTTCAAGCTGATCCTAAAGAGTCTCATGTGACTAGTGTAAAAAAATATTTTCAGATACCTAAAAGGGACATTTGATCTTGGTATTTTGTATCCTATGGATGATGATCTTATCCTATGTGCTTTCACTGATGCTAATTGGGTAGGATATGTAGATGATAGGAAGAGTACCAATGGCCATGCATTCTTCTTAGGGAATAAATTGGTATCTTCGCTAAGCAAAACAAATAATTTCATGTCATTGTCTACTGCTGAGGTAGAATATATTGCTACTACAAATAGTTGTACTCAAGTATTGTGGATGAAGAAAATGTTGAGAGATGTCAGAATTGAATATGAATAACCCATTTCCATATTATGTGACAATTCAAGTGCCATTAATATTTTTGAGAATCTAGTGGTGCATTCAAAGACAAAGTGTATATTATCAAATATCACTTCTTGAGAGATAAATTAAGTGACAAAGAAGTTAGAATGGAGTATATACCTACCAAGGAGAAAATTACAAACATCTTTACTAAGTCATTGCCTAAGGATACTTTTGAGTACCTTAGAGGAAAGTTAGGGGTGATTTCCCCTCCTAATCAGAACTAAGATGCAAGTCTTTGCATCAGTCCATGAATTCATAGCCATATATTATTTCAGATTGATGTTGTGGTGGTTTCTAATTAGGGGGAGTAGTGTTGATGGTGAAAATGACACAAATAATGTTAAAACAGAATATTTCTACTCTATTTCTCCTGAAAAAGAAAGACAACATATAGTAGCCTAACTCCCAAGGTCCTGGTAGCTGGTTCTCAACTATTTGGTGTCACTCAATTGGTCCATGCAACTATAATGTTCAAGGGGCCTGTGGTGGTAACAAAAGAATGTAAGCAATGACTCATTTTACTGAACTATTCTTAGTAAATAAAGGGGGTTTCAAACAAAAGAAAAAGATAGATCAGAGGGTAAACCAATAAACATGAACAAAACTTATCTAGCATCCAGAGATATATCTTCAACAATGAATGTTTCCCAACAGATCAAGAAAACCAAAGCATGATACAATTCACAGAATAATCCATACCATTGTATGCATCTAAGGTTCTTATTTTAATTCGCCTATCACAACTTATTTCAAAGATTCCAAAAGAACACACTTTCATTCATTGCCAAGATCATAGATCAACAAACTTCAATAAATTTTAATTCAATGATAATCTAACAAGATAATCCTTAAATCCAACTTCTTCTAATGACTTTCATCACATAAGAAACAATCATGCTTTAGCACAATCACTAGCATACAGATAGATTATAACTCATCAACCTTATCAAGTAAAACTTAATTCTAACACTATATTGCATAAACTTGTAATTTTATTTAACTGTAAAAATCAAGTAACAATGTATCTTTGTAATCACTATGAAAAATTCTATCTACTAATATCAGGTGGCCAATTCTATTCTCTATTAGCTGACCCTTACAATATGATACCCACAGGGTATTTATAGATATACAAAATATGAACTCCACTTCTATTTTAAATCGACCCACCCTTTTAGGGTTTACAATTATTCTTGGAAACTCAATTAAACTGGAAGAAAAGAGAATAGAAAATAAGAAAGTCATACACTCCAAAAACTGTCAGTGCTGCATGCAACATGCAAAGAAGAAAAAAACCATGCATGCATGAGATTTAGGTATGTGAAGTTTTCTCTATCATCTATTCGTCATAGCTAGAGAAGACTTGTTGTTGTTGTGCCTTTTGCACACACACCCCGTTCGGAATGGGGACCCTCTTTTTCTTCTTTTGCTTCATGGGCCCTTTTTGCTTTGCCTCATTTTGCGTGCCCAATTTTGTTTCCTAAAAGGTTAGCATGTTCCCAAAAGTCATATTTTAAGCTTGACCAAAGTTTCCCCTTTAAAAAATGCTAAGTCTAGGGTCAATTCGGGTTTTCCTTGTCAAAATTCCTGTTTTGGCATCTGTGGCTCTTTTTGGGCCCGGACCCTTGGGTTTCCCCTTTTGCGTTTCCCCTTCCGGATTTCCCCTTCCGGATTTTCATTTCGGGTTTGCTGTTTCTAGTGCCCGATGTCCTTCTGGACCTTGGACCCTGGAAGTCGGGTTTCCCCCCCTAGATTTCTTCTTGAGCTTTTCCATTTCCAATGGCCGTGGCAGGACGTCTTCCAAGCCGCCAGATTCTGGTCCTCCTACCGCCGACTATGAATTTAAACTTACCAACTTCAACTACTACCGTACGAAGGAATTGAATGTTGCATTGATGGCAGGTATGGATATAAAACCTGATTCTCTCCCTATCATTTTCATTCGACCGAGTGATAGAATTTCAAGGCGCTCCAGTGCATCTTGCATTTCCAGCCTCTGAATCTGAGCTCCGTTTTCCAACATTTTTCGCACGACCATCAGAAAAATCTTTAGGATCTTGAGGTATGCCTGCCATCCATGCCTTTGTTCTTCATTTTGACATTTTTTGAGCCTTAAATGAAGTAAAATGTGAAACCATGTTAATATCCAGAAGGTGAAGGCCCTCCGCTAAAAACCCACATTTTAAAAATGTTAAAAACCCACCTTGGACTCTGACCTCCGGAATTCCCCTCCCGGGATTCTGTTGCATTGTCACCATTTTACACGGCCTCACCTGAGTGTCTTCCCAACCTTCGGACCCCGGACTCTCAAAGTTCATCTAAAGACTTTGAAAAGGTCGAAAACCTACCAAGAAATAAGTAGCCCCGGGATTCAGTCATCGAAATTCCATCCTCGGAATTTCATGCTAACTTCGCTGTTTTGACAGCCTTCCCCAAGCAGCTTTCTGAACCTTAGTTCTTGGCTATGCAAAATCTATTCCATCTTCCAGGCTGAACCTTCAACCGAGATTCACTCTGGACCCCGACCTCTGGAATTTCATCCTCAGAATTCCATGTCGCATTCACCGTTCCAAATGGCCATCCTGGGACGTCTTCCTGACTCCCAAACCCCGGTCCACTGCCCACCGAAACCAAGTTCAGGTAAAATCTTGACCCCGAGCTTCTTCCAGATTCTAACCATTGGAATTCCCCTCTTGGGATTCCATTCCACTGGCGCCGTTTTAATTGTGAATTTGGGACAACTTCCCGACCTCTGGGTCCCGGTGCTCTGTTCGCCATCAGGCTGTCCCAAGTCCTCTGACCGTCTACAGAGACTACTCTCCAGATTTCTTCCCTAGATTTCTACTTCCATTTCACCATTTCCAAAGCTGATCCGCAACCACTTCCCGGTGACGGCAATCTGAGACCCGAATTTTGAGACCCAGATTTCTGCCTCCCCTGTGTCGTTTCCAACAGTCATCCTGCATTTGATGCACAAACTCCCAAATGAAGGATCAACTGACCTCTAGATCCAAAATGGATTTCGACCCACTTTCTAAAATAAGGTCTTCCTTCATGCCAACCTTCTAATGCTCAAATCCAACATCGAGAAATGCCTTTGGGAATTCCATCTTCAATTTTCCCTTTCAAACGACATTCTGCCAAGGGAGTTCCAGCCCTGGAAACCTGGTTTCTCTGTGTTTCCTTCTAATAATGAATATCAAGTGTTATATGTTTATTGAATATGAATAATGATCGCAGAGCTAATCTTGGTGTGCAGGGACTTGTTCGGGACCATTTCATTACGTTTATTATTACCGATTCTCATCTTTTGTGCAGAATTTATGAAATCCAGTGCAGAAACTTTTGGTGCCTCCAAGGAGAAAGGGAAAGGAATAGCCAAGACACCTCAAGGAAAGGAGGATAAAGACCTAATGAAGTACAAGTTCTAAGGGGTCCCCATACAATCTAGAGTCACCTCTCTCTAGAGAGATATCACAAATACCAATATCGGCCAAGTCGATGTTGATGAATTCATACAAAGGGTCAGGATGAACCCCAAGACAAAGAATGCAAAACTGATAAAGAAAAGCAGAATTGCCAAGGCTACAAGCTTCCCACTGGCCTTGGTGGCCCCAAAACTATTAATGACATGTGTAGAAGCCTACCAGGAGGAGACCTAAACTATAGTGGATCAGGACAGAAATATCCTGGCAGATATGTCCCCGTCAAGTATAACAGCAACATTCCACATTCTGGCCTATGAGAGCATGGAGACCCCCACCATGGGGGAGTGCAAGAAACTTTGGGAGTAGGATCCCTTGGGGTGCAAGTAGGTCATCAATCAGTATTGGTTAAAGGATAAGTGGGGTAGCATTGGCAAGCTTCCTCAGGAGCTTTTTCATAGCGACTTCTTCAAGGATTACCATGACCTCATAACTTTGCTGAGTCGAGTGATGGGCCTTCCTGCAGTGGCCTTCTTCCAAGAATGGATGTTCTATTTCATAAAGGAGATTCTCCACAGAAAGGGGATCACCTTCTATTGGGGAGAGATAATCAATGACTGCTTCCACGAGCAGTTTACAACTGTGAAGAAGACCTCCAAGTTCTTCATGACCTCCTACTTGGTTTATTCCCTCGCTGATCGGTGACATTATCAGGGATTGGTGGTGGTATCCAGTGATCCATCAGGTGTGGAACTCAAGCCTTATGATAAATACACTCAAATACAGTTCAGAAATTTCAAGAGAGATTACTATCAGGTGAATGATGCATTCATTACCTACATCATTCGGTCCCTCGGGGGCGACTTTCAAAGAAGATTTTCTCATAGTGGCAGAGCTCTCCTCAAGTAGTATGCCTTCCTTTACATACAATTCCCAAATTTCACATACATTTGTGTCGAGGGATTCACGAAAAGACCAAATAAGCTGCCCCGGTACCCCAATGACCGGATCATTCTATTGGAGATGACCCAATAGCTATGACATATTCATAGCATCCTGAGCGATAAGAATTTGGCGGGCCCGTCTTACCCCATTGGGCTCGGCCAAGGAATGTACAAGATTCATACCTCCTAGTGTGTGGGGTATTCAGAGAGGGAGTTGGTTGAGTACAACTTCCATCAACATATAGCTTGACCTCGAATGGACCCATATAGACACATCGGGAAGGTGCTAGAACGAGAGTATGCCCACCTCCACAACATTGAAGACTTTTGGGTCAACTGCAAAGATGATCTTGAGGTGCGGTTGAGGCACTACATGTGCATGACCACCATCTATGTGCGAAGGATCAACCTATGCCTAGTTCCTGACTAGCTCGAAGAAGATGAAGACATGGCGATCGATCCAGGATATGATGACATCACCAATTCACCACTGCCTACAATTAACTGGAATGAACCAGAGCTTGATGACATCAACATACTCACTAGGCTCGTTGAGATCTGAACAAAGGTATGGATTGACCAACAAGTGGCCCGGCTAAAACAACAAGGAGTCGCCTTGACATTCAAGGGACTGGAAAGTGAACCAAGTGGCTCTGATGGAGGAGCAGCTACCGTTGCAACTTGGGAAATATCTAGCACACCACCATCTGTCAGGACCAAGAAGAGAAAGGAGGCTAGTGAGCAGCTACCTAAACCAAAGGTTTATGCCCACAAGTCTTCTGAGCTAAAGCCTTCCAAAAAGAAGAGAAAGACAACTGGAGGCACGAAGGTGACTGTGATGCCCAAAGGTCCACCCCTTGGGATTAGAGAAGAAGGTTCAAGCTCACTAAGGTCACCGCCTCCTTCAATCATTGTTGCTACTGCTACTCCCGCCCCACACGCTTCACTTGCCACTTCTATTTCCTCCCTGCCTGTGGTGGACATCTCCATCCACCTTGCCTCCACTCCTCCAATCTTGTAGATCATTCCCATGGATTCATCATCTGCCACGACCTTGCCCATCTCCTCTTCTTCTATGTCTCCTTCCCTCCCTTCTGCTCCAGCTGCTATGATGCTTGTCCTTGGTCTTCTTGAGTCCTTCATGAAATATATGCAAAATGTGCCATCCGAGCTCTCAGGGATGCTCGCTAATCTAGTGGTTTAGGCTGCAATAGCCCAGGCGATGGCCTCTGCTCCAGTTCCCCTTCCCTCTATTGAATCACCAAGGATGAAAGCAATAATGCAAATATCAGATGAGCTTGAGCGACAGCAGCTAGAGGCTGCAATGAGGCCAGAGGATGAGAAATTTGAGTACCATGAACATCCACTATTCGAGTGCCAGGAAATCGATGAGGTAGCTTACGAAGAGCTGAATCTTGAATTTATAAAAGAATCAAGTGATCCCAAGCTCAATGCAAAATGGGGGAAGCATCTCAAGGAGATTTAAGATAAGGAAGTTGAGGACCGGCTCGCAAGAGAAGAAGAGATTGCTGCTCAAGAGAAAGAGGGCAGCAAGTCTCCTACTACGAAATAAGACCAGACTCTAGAGCATGACAAGGAAGCATCCCTCCATGAGGACGAGCAGAGGGAGAACCCTGAAGGGCATGGATATAATTAGAATGAAGAAGAGGGGGATGCTGAAAAGGAAGATCCACCCAAAGAGCAGTTGCATACTGAATCCCCCACTGAACATAGGACCCTTCAACAGGACTTCGATGAGGAGAAGGAAGATATGAGGACTAAAGAGAAGGCTCTTGTCATCAGAGCCATTGAGCTGGAGAAGAAAGACAGTGAGAGTTAGAGTGAACCACCTAGGGAGGAGCCTAAAGTACCCAAGTGGCTATAGAGGCAGCTAAAATAGAAGACTCCCACCTTGAAGGATCCCAAGGCAAGGCTAGAAGCTATTATGGCCAGAGCACAAGTAAGCACCAAAAAGAAGGAGAAGAAACCAAGGGTCAGATCGAAGGTAACCATGGATGCCTCAGGATCAAGGGTGGTGCAGGTAGCGACACCAGTGGTTGGAGAATAGGTTATAACTTATAACATCTCCACCATCGACTTGGAAGTGGCCACGAGACAGCAGAAGGTCGATCACCTCCAAGAGTCGGTCACCACAGTGGTACACCTTATCTAGCAGGATAAGATTTCAAAGGAGGATCTCAAGGAACAAGTGGTCGATCTAACGGCCTACATTCAGCAGTGGTCATCCCCATATGAGTAGTCCACGATGTCATCCACCCCACCTTAGCTGCTCTCCTAGGAGCAGATTAATAAGTTAGAAAAGAGAAGGAACTTAGACAAGACTACGAAAAACTGGTTCAGAAAGGTCTTAGACATGGGAAACACAGGCATCAATTTGGTTTTCCAGATAGCAAATAAGTTCCTCGAAGTGTAAAGGACCCTTGAGGATACGAGGCAGATCTGTGATGAGTTCCCAAGGAAGTATGAGGCAACCTATCTAAAGATCAAAGCCATACTCACATTGCCAAGCGAGGTCTGGGAGAAGGACCTGGCCTTCAAGGATGATGACCACTGGTTAGTAGATGTCTGGAAGTGATATTTCAATCACAAAAGGAAAAGGCTCAAGCATATCATTTAGTGAATAGCGCCAGACATCGAGTGGGCTAGGGATTGTAGAGAAGAGTCCTCTCGGTACATCAAATTGATAACTGGGTATGAGTTGCCCGTAGCAAAGATCAACCCTAAGAACATAAAGCCCCACTTCTTAAAAATCATGGAAGATGGGATGTCAGTTGAAGTCACCATGGACTTCATGAGTTTTTCAGCCCATGCCTTCATGCAGTCAGAGCTTTTCAGGGATAGTGCAACCAAATATGAAGAGGACTGGAAGAAACTTGTTAGCAATACCCAAGAATGGAGCTACCAAGTGCTGCGATCAGACATCATGGAGATGGATAAGCTCTAGCCATTGATCCTAAACTTCGTAGAGTATGCAACGTTGAAGAAGTGTGAAGGCAACCCTATTATCAACAAAGAATTCCTCAAAGAATAGCTACATCAAAGGGAAAATAGCTAAAGGATCAAATTGCTACAGTGTTGTCACTAGAAGACGAAATAGGGAAAAGACAAGAATAAATTTATAAATGTAATATATTTGGGGGTAGGTGAAACCCTATTGTAAAGTAAATATTGGCCACACAATAGAATCAAATCTTGGCCACTAATTTTGGTTTTTGGAAACTATAAATAGGGCTCTCCTCCTCTCATTTTAAGAGAGTTGAGTTGTTGTAAAGACATGCTGCTGAAAATATAATAGAAAATACAGTCATTTTCTGGTGTATTTTTGGGTTTCTCCACATGTTTCATGATTCTTCTCCATTTAGTTAGAACTTTGCTTCAAGTTACTTTGTTGTTTTAGTATCCTTAGATTGACTTTGGTAGAATTAGTATGGTGTCTCTAGTTTTGAAGATTATTGTTGTGTGTATGCTTTCCTCATCCATACTTTTGGTCATTTGCTGCTGGTATATGACTGTGTAAAGTTAGCCTAGAATTTAATCTCATTTTTGCTCATTTAAATTTATCTTTATTCACATTTCCATGGTGAATGAATGATGAATATTTGTAGTCCTTAGAAGATGGCATAGATTTCATGATATTGTGAGAATTCAGATTAAGTGAAATTTTGTTTAAGGAAACTGTCCACAGCAGGAACCTCCATGATCACTGTTCATCAGTAGTTGCAGGTCCAAGAACCATCCTTCTTCCTCGCCCTTTTGTCCTTTTTTGTAGAAACAACTTGTGCTAAGGTCAATTGCACATTGTAAAGACAAATCTGACGAAACAATGGAGTCCAAGACTGCTGTCTAAACTTGCAGCGAGGTACAGTAATTCCATATCCACAAAACTCCATTCATCAACCCAATTCTCCTATAGCTTTGACCACGTAAGACCACCTTGTGATTCCATCAAAATCACATCAAACAACTAATATGTTCCAAGCTCTGTCATAACCTGACGTCCGAGAGACCTTGGGATAGTGTTCTGCAATTTGATTATGGAGGACTGTCCTTCAAGAGAGGTAATGCACCTACGTATTACCTATGTTGTGAAGTGCATAAAAACACCATCAACAGTTGTAATGTGTCTAATTCAGGCCCATCCACCCGGCTGTCATCAAACTTAATTCGCTCCAACTCTGCTACACCAAACCCTGTCATATCCTTTAGTTTTGTCAACTCTCTCTTGGCTACTCTTATTTCCTCTTTGATGTCCATCAATCTATCTACTAGTAAATCTTCACTGACATCTCCTCTCTGCATAACCTCTTTAAATCTTTCATTCCATTTCTACTTTATTTGACTTAAAGGTAAGCCTTCTTTTACAAGTACCTCAACATTTACCAAAATAGCAATAATGGCCTCTAACTCCTCAAATTGCTCATTCAATTCCTTAATAGAATATTGCACCTCATTTCTATGTTTGAACAAGAAATCTATTCTAATTCGGAGTATACAAGAAGTCTTTTCCAGAAAATATTTATTGTCTTCTTCTAATATCGACTGTTCTAGGAGGGTAGTCTTAGGAAACTTATTGACCTCTTTCAATTTCTGAATGTATCCCCTGTACTCCACCTCTGTGCTTCCAAATTTTTAACATATTGCTTCATTTCTTCCATCAGATCTTTAGTCACTTTGTAGACCTCAAAATTGTCTTCTAGAACTTCATTTATTTCTTGATTCAACTTACTTACCCACCAATCTAACATTTTTTCCTTGGCCCTCACCTATTCGAAATCCTCTACTTCCTTTTTGCTCAACAAAACTGGGGTCTCAATTGCAGCAACCTATTGTGACCTTGGAGCAAAAATTTTCTTGAGAAAAACATGCAATTGATCTAGTTGAGCCTTAAGCTCATCCTTCCTTTGTTTATCTTTCAACATCCTAGACTTGGTTGAGGAGGCTACTACATCAATTAGATTCACTTGCTGATCTTGGGTAGGTCTCCCCAAATTTACAGTGCCTAGTTGATAATCCGTTAATTGCATATCCCCTGCCTCCTTGTCCATCATAGGTATGGCACACTTAGCCACAATTTCTCCCTTGTCAGTCAATCTAGTAGAGTGTAGGATCTTGGCCTTCTTTTTAGGCCTTTCTCTTTCAATTTCCTTCATCATATCCTCCCAATTGAGAGGTTGAGAAGGTGTCGGTGTTCTCTTTTTAAGGTCTAATTTCAACCAAGTTGGAGCTCTTGGAGTTGAAGAAGAGGAGGCAGTAGCTAAGGGAGGTTTCGCATTTAACTAAGGCTAAGAATCAACCTTTTGTTTCTATTGCTGCTCTTGTTCTACACTCATTTGTGCCAGCTTTTTTGCTTCCTCCTTATCTTTTTTCTCTTGTACTCTCTTGTCTTCTTCCTCCTTCTTCAACCTTTCCTCTTCTAATCTTTCTCTCTCCAATTTTTCTTTCTCCAATCTTTCCTCTTCCAGTTTTTCTTTCTCCAATCTTTCTAGTTTTTCTTTCTCCAATCTTTCCAATTTTTCTTTCTCTAGTCTTTCTATCTCTAAAGCTTTAAGCTTTGCTGCCTTTTCTTCTTCTTGTTTTTTCTTTCTAACCAGCTCTTCAGCCTCCTTCTCCTTTTGTAATCGTTCTGCTTCTTCTTCCTTTTTGTGAGCTTCCTCAACAAGCTTTAACTTGGCTACCAGAACTTATTTCTCCCTCCGGTGTCTTGCCTTCTCTTCCTCAAGGTCATGAATCTTTTGTATCAATTCTAACTTATCATTTTCCTCCTTAACCTTGAGCTCATGCTCCTATTTCCTTTGCTACCTCTCTAATTCATCAACTTTTGACTTAGCTTCAATTTTTTGTTGTTGTAGTGTGGCATCAGCTTGTGTCTTGGCATCAACTAACTTTTTCTTTTCTATTGCTAGAGCTTGCTCATCAGCAGCCTTCCTAACTTCTTCAAACAATGCCCACTGATCCTATTGTGTCATTACCTATTTAGTATCCTCCTCTAGAGGCGTATTTTTTTGTATTCCTTTATCTGGCAGCATCTCATCTGAATCTGTTCCAACATCATGAATTTCTACCTCCACTTCTTTTCCCTTTATAGTTTCAACCACACTATGAAGAGCCCCTTTTTGCACTTCCTCACTTTTTTGTTTTTCAAGTGGGACTTGAGTAGAAGATTCACCTAATGTAGGTGTTGAAACAATTGATGCCATTTGAGCATCTCCTTCTGGTGTCTCTATTTCATCAACTGCTGCTTCAAGCTCTATTTCTTCAATATCTGGAGGAAGGAACTCCAAAGGCTCCTTGGGAGGTGTCTTCCTTTTAATCCTTTTATACCCCTTCCCCTTTTTAGGAGCTGCTCCTTGAGGAGTTTTGGTTCTTAGAACCAACCATTGAATGCTTCTATCCAAGATTTCTCACCCTATCTGCTTAATGTCAATGGTTTCCTCACTATTCCATTCAATTGGATCTAGACTTTTAGTTCCAATGTTTAAAGCTTCATAATATGGATCCAATACAACTCCATCATCCACCAAGGTTTCAAGAATATCATTTTTGATACCAAGTTCTAACATGAGTGAGACAGGTAATCTTTCATAATTCTTCTTTCTCAGAACATACTCATCCTATCAGCCACTCCAGAAATCTTCCAATAAATTAAAATGTTTATCAAACACAGAAGGCAGTAAGGCATTCATTTTACTCTTAGGTTCAAAGTGCTTATGAGCTATATATAAACCTAGCTTCAATTGTATCAATTCACTGCACACCACCTTTGCTCCTACAAAATGCTAATAGCTATACTCACCCAACTTCATGGGGAACTTGTGACATCCTGTTTTATGTTTTAATCCAAACCAGGCATTAACCCCAAGAGCCTGATATATAAATTCCATTAACACTATCATGTTATTGCAACATCTTGGCAGCAAATGTGGATGACCTTCAAAACTAGCTAGCCTGAAATATGTAAACCTAGGGTACTGAATGTACCAACATCCCCATTCAATGATAAATGCCATGGCCTCTTGACTCAGTTTGTACCCTGCATCTTCGTTGAGTTGGTTAATGATCACATATATGAATTCATCATTAACCCTTATGAATTGAGTCTTAGCAACCTATAGGGACAGCTGGTTATAATGCTCCCACAGCTTATTTAGTCCATCAAACACTCCCATTATCCCTACTCTGCTTAGACCTAGGAAGATACCTAATCTTGTTGTTGCATAGATAATGTAAGAAGTCATGAAAAAGCATTTAGTCTCCCTCATGTTGGTCAATTGATCATGAATAGCATCTGATACAATCATCAGCCAATCAAATTGATGGGTGCCATTTAAAATTATCTGGATGAAGGGAAACATCCACTCCTTGAAATGAAAGGCATCTCTCTTCCCAAAAGCCCTAGACAACGTCATTATTGAATCTGATAGCTCCTTGTAGAAATCTTCCCTCTTTGGTTGGTTTGCAAGCTTGGTTAGAGAATTCTTCTCTATTTTTAACCACTTTTTGTTCAAGTGAGACTTGTTGGATTCCTTATATTTTCTATATTTCTCTAGGGCCTCTGCCTCTTTTAACTGCACCAAGTTCTTGGGATCCAGGACACTAAATATACTTTGAAACATATGAGGAGTAAGATCAATGATTACATTATCTTGGGAATCCATGCATTGTCGGGTAGAAAGATTGTAAGCTCCTATAGCTGTCAAGATCAACTTCGGGCATTGGATTGATAAAGGAAATAGGGTGATATGAGCCAAGCTGGAATAAAAAATTCTTTGTGTCCTCCCTATTATATCTTCAACAAAGGTTTTTGAATAAAGATCCTCAAAATTGTATTGGCCCAAATTTGTGTCAGTGATGTCTGACCAATCTAATTCTACCTTGCTTACTATGACAATAGGACTCCTATGGTTATACCTCAAGGTATAGGGTAATTATTTTGGCTTGATCTTCTTGGGTTTAGTTGCTTCCTTTGATGTTCCTATAGG
The DNA here is from genome assembly GCA_007115665.2 of Sequoiadendron giganteum. Lineage (NCBI taxonomy): Eukaryota > Viridiplantae > Streptophyta > Pinopsida > Cupressales > Cupressaceae > Sequoiadendron > Sequoiadendron giganteum. The sequence continues at coordinate 153,542,914 of CM021109.1, read as the reverse complement.
TCGGTTCCTTTGGATAGCTTCTCGTGATGTTCCTGACATCCATTTAGCTTTCCTACAACAAAACCTCTAATTAGATCCTTGAATAAACATCTCTAAATGTCTTAAAATCATACCTTTCAAGCATACATCTAAGGCAGAACAAGGCAGAAAACATCTTAAACAATCCTCTTTTAACATACTGTCAGGCTCAGAGCAAAAACTGTTATTGACATTCTACTAACAAGAAGCGAGCTCGGAGTCAGAAGTGGAATGGTGATCAAAACTAGAACCGAACTGGAAACTGATTCGGTTTCCTTCAGATTTTTTGTTTTCATATTCTGTTTTGGTTCTACTTCCACCTCAAAGAAGGTTGACACTATCTCAAAATAAAGCTTCTTACTACAAGCAGAGTTAGAGGCGAGATGAAAAATGGAATTGAAACTAATCATAAAACACATCCAAAAAATCTAAATCAATTTCGATCCTGCTTCTGCCTATGTTGACCATGATGTCATCAATGATTTTAATAATTTAATGCATAACTTCATGATTAGAGACTAAGGTCATATTAAACAAAATGAGGCTTAAAATATATCATGAAAGGACCATGCCCATATGACCGTGGGGGCGACTATATTTTAGGGAATCATATTTAATCATTTTAAACGCGATCACAAAAACATATAAAACCCTAATCTAGAAAACACGATATAAAAAACTAGGGCATGAATTTAACCCCTCTATTTTAACTAGATGAATGCGCAATAAAATCTTAAGTAAAAACAAGATTCTATCAACCCTAACTCACTATAAAACTTAAACTTAATATATCTTACTAGCGAACCCTAATTAAATCTACATGTTTAAAAACCAACACAGCACAACGTGAAAATGACTGTGCCCTAACTTACTAAAAATTAGAAACAAAAGCAAAAAATGAAATCAAGAACAATAATAAAAAAAGAATGAAAAACAAACATGCAAACATACTGAGATAGCGAACTTTTCCAAAATAAAAAATGATCAAACACGAACTGAGAACATGAAAGTAAATAAAAGAAAAATGAGAATAGGAACCCTACCTCGAATGCAAAACTGGCAAACCTTCTGAAGAAATTCGCAAGCAACTATCTCCTCCTCTTTCAATCGATTCACTCAGAAGAACTCCACAGCTGCTCTACTTCGCTCTTTGATTTCTTAACAATAATAATAATAACTCATTTAATCCCTAATCAAGGTAAAATTCAGAGTTTCTACCTACGCATGGCAGCTATCATTAACACATTAAATGCAGTTGAGCAGAGTTAGAATTGGAGAAGAACCAACACATTACTGCAGTGCAACTTCAGTAAAAAATCAACTACCAAGAAATGGTGGGAGCAGAATCGAAATGAAAATGGATTTGGAAACTTAAGGAATTTCCCAACTTCGTTCCTGTTCTGGGTCCGGGTCCGCCAACAAAGCATAAAACAAAACCAAACACAAAAGTAAAATAAAAAGACCGAAATAATAAAACTTAACACAAGGACTTAATCTAAAACCAAAAGTTCAAAAGGGGGAGGCAGAGACGGAATGGATTTTGATTTTGTAATTTTGAATAAATACCAACTTAACTTCCACTCCAGTTCCGGCTCCGACAAAGACAAAACAAAAGGCTAAAAAATAAAGACTGTCAGGATGGGGATAGGAATAAGTTTTAAAGGAAGTTTCACAACCTGATTTGGTTCTGGTTCCAATTCTGACAAACTAAACAAAGAAAAACAAAGTGTTGGAAACAAAAAGACTCCAAACTTTGTTTGAATAACAACAGAAGATAAAAATAACAAAGGGGGACCCATTTTGACCAAGGCAAAAGATGGGGTGGTTATGCAAGGCATAACAAGTAGTTAGATGATTGAAACTAGTGATCAAAGTAGGTATACCTTTTCCATTGATGTCAAAGGGGGAGAGAAGATCAATGTAAATAACATGGGAGAAGAAGGAAACATGAAAAGAGTGCACAATCTCAGGGGGAGACTATTGGAGAAGAGCTAGTTGGGTTGGTGGCATTATTTTTTATATCATCTATTTCCATCAATGCCAAAGGGGGATGTTGTTGGATGTTGTGGTTATCATTGATGTCAACACTATTATTATTGTTGATGCTTAAAGTTGTATATGTCGAGGATATTGAGAAAATTGTAAAACATAATACTGCAGACATTCAATGAAGCTGAGAAGGTCAGAATGTTGGAAATTTATGTACATTGAAGATATGAAGGTGTGCATCAAAGGGTTGGTTATTGAGCCTATATAGTATGTTGTTTGGAAGTTTCAAAGGTTCGCATGAAGATTTGTGGAAGTTATGAATATCTTTTTTCCTACAGTTATTCAATTTCTATAGATGGTGTTCTTGGATCAAGAGGATGAAATTATTCTAATTTCAATTATTTTCCATGTATCTATGACATTCATGGATGAGTTTGGATTGTACTCTATCCTTACTATATGTTAGCATCGAGCATAGTGTTTGTGATCGAAGAATTTTCATGTTCTTGGCCAAAATGATTGTAGTCGCATGATATGGATCCATGAAGATTAATATTTTATTGTTTGGAATGTTCTAAGGTGTTTAATTGGGTCCTCAATATGTTGTGACTTACTTGTGTTGGTGCACATTAAAATTTATCCATGTTTTGAGGCTGATAGTTGTAATTTATTCTTTATTTGAGGCCAACTAAATAGTGGATGTAAATCCTTGTAGCGGATATATATAAGTGATTGTTTTCCTAATTTAGAGCCAATGCTCAGTATGTGCAAGATATGTACATGTGAAAATAAAGGTCAAATCATTCAAGAGTAGAGAAAAGTGTGAAGAAATTTGAGCAGAGCGTGGAAGAGTGTGTAGAATTTTTTGTGTGCCTAACCGAAACTCTAATCAGGTTTTTGTAGAAGCTATTTTCTCAGTTCAAATTCATCGGATGGATTTAATATAATTATTCTATGTAAGGCAGTGAGCCTTCCTCTAAGCATTGTTCCTGAATGCAAGTGCATTCCCTTTTCATTCTTTATTATACTTCTAATAGGGTATAATCTTGTGGACTAACATCCGTCATGGTTTTTCCCCTAAAAGGGTTTCCATGTATTAAATATTGGTGTTAATGTGTCTTTGATGTGATATTGATGTGATATTGATTCATGTTTGCACTATTAATTATGAGATCTAAAATTTAAGGTTCATTAATGTTGAATAAGTTTGATTTTTGTAACAACTACTTCACCCCCCCTCTTATTTGTCTATCCTTGTTTTTCCAACAATTGGTATCAAAGATAGTTCCTCTGATAAATCCTAAAAACTTGAGGTAATCTGATATGGTATCATACAAGAAGGATAGTCCTATATTCAATGGTACAAACTACTCTTTATGGAAATTCAGAATGGAGTGTCATTTGAGGTGCATTGGAGAACCCTTCTAGAAGATTACACAAATTGCATATACTATTCCTTAGAATGGTGCATCCTCTGAAGATGAGATCAAGCAAGCAGAATCTAATACCAGAGCTATTGAAGCATTGTTGAGTGCTTTGACAAATTCAGAGATGACAAATGTGTTATGATTGAAGACTGTATATGAGATCTAGAAAAAGTTGGAAACATTGTATGAAGGATATGCACTAGTGAAAAGTTCTAAGCTACAAAGTTTAAAAGGAAAGTGGGAAGACATGAAGATGATTGAAGATGAGAACATCCTCTCTTTATCTCAAAATATAAATGAACTAGTTATGAGGATTAGGTGTGTCAGTGGAACCTTGGATGAAGAAGAAATTGTGGCTAAGATACTTTGATTTGTGCCTCCCTCCTACAAAACAAGAGCTCATGCTATTGATGAACTCAGGATAGTGACAAATATTACAAGAGACATGTTGATTAGAAAACTTTCCGCCTTTGAGTTAAGTGAATTTTGTGAATCTTCTCCTAAGACTGAATCTGCACTCAAAGCCATAGTATCTAGAAAAAACCAACAAAGATACCACTCAGGTGAGAATTCGAAAAGGACATTCAAATATGAAGATGAGATGAAAAAGATTGAAGATGAAGAAAGAGAATTAGAAGAACTAGAAACATTATTTGTGAAAAGAGAAGCCAGAGGTCATGGTAAGTGCAAAGGAAAGTTACCTATCAAATGTTTTTCTTATAGTAAAATAGGTCATTTTGCATCTAGATGTCTTGAAAGAGTTTCTAAGTAAAAACCTAAGAAGACTAGATTTCAAAGGAAATGCTATTATGCTAAAGAAGGTTTAACTGATGAAGAATTTGATAAAGAAACTGCAAATAAAGATGAATGGGTATATATTTCTATCAAAGAAAATGGTCAGGTGTCCACTGAATCTACTAGTAATGTGAATGTCGAGAAATCTCCTAAAAAAAAAATTAAAGAAAAGGATGAGTGGGTAATTGATAGTGGATGTTCACATCATATGAATTGTGAAAAAATAAAGTTTGTAAGCTTGGAAGACTATGATAGTGGTTTTGTAAGATTTGGAGACAACACTTTTGGTGTGATTCGTGGCAAAGGCACAATTTTTTTGGGCGGTAAGTACAATACTGTTGATGTTATTTTTGTAGAAGGCTTAAAGCATAACTTGTTAAGTTTTGGATAGATGGTAGACAAGGGTTACAATATACATTTCAATGATGCTAAGTGTAGAATAAGGGGAAGTTCTAGAAATATGATTTATTTAGGTACAAAGACAAAAGGTAATATCTTTCATTTGAGTGTTGCCATTGAAAGTTTCTTAATTTTTCAAATTGATATAAGTTGGTTATGGCATAAGAGTTAGTGTCATGTAAAATTTGGTAACATTGTTAAGATAACCACTACTCAAGTAGTCAGAGATCTTCCTAAGTTAGTGAAGCCTACTAACACTATGTGCAAGGAATGTCAGATGGGAAAGCAGACAAGAAATTATTTCTGGATCAAACAGTATAGCTCTAATGGAGTACTGGATTTGATACATACTGATCCATGCGGTCCATCCAAAATAATAAGTCTACAAGGTGAAAGTTATTTTATGTTTCTCATTGATGATTATTCTAGAATGATATGGGTTGGTTTCTTAAGAGAAAAATGTGAAGCATTAGAAAAGCTCAAAAGCTTCAAAGCTATGGCAGATAATGAGATAGGTTAGATGATCAAGTGTCTAAGGTTAGATAGAGGTGGTGAATTCACTTCCCGAGAATTCAATTCTTTTTATGAAGAGCATGGAATCCAAAGACAATTATCTATTCCCCGGACCCCTCAACAAAATAGATTTGATGAAAGAAATAATATAACCATTCTAGACACTTCTAGAACCATGACGTTGGAAGAAAATTTTCCTCATTTCTACAAGAGAGAAATTGTAAGTACTATTGTGTATACCATTAATAGGGTGTATGTCAATAGTAACTATTGTAAGACACCTTTTGAACTATGGTTTGGTTATAAGCCTACTGTTAAGTATTTCAAAAAAATTGGAAGAAAATGTTACATCAAGAGAGATGATGATATATGAAAGTTTGATGCTAGAAGTGATGAAGGAATCTTTCTAGGTTACTCTACTAAAATTAAAGCTTATCGGTGCTTTAATAAGAGGTTAAAGAAAATGGTTGAAAGTGCAAATGTCAAAGTTGATGAAATATTGTTAGACCATCTAGATATAGTGGATATGATTCAAATGATCAACATGATAATACTAACAATTTAAATAATGTTCAAACACAGAATAAACTTCAGATTGTTCTAGTGAACCAACGAAATCAAGAGGCGAAGACTAGCAGAAGAAAGAAGACAAGAACAAGAAGTCAAAGAAAATCCTAAAACTCCCAAATATGTAAGGTGAAATCACTCTAATAGTCATATCATAGGAGAGAAGAGAAAAGGTGTGCAAAATAGAAGAAGAATTTTGGAAGAGTGTTGTCTGATTTCCAAAGCGGAGCCTAGCAATATCAATGAAGTATGCAAAGATGAAAATTGGATGGAAACCATGAAAAAAGAACTAATGAAGATAGAGAAGAATGATACATGGGATATTTTTCCCAAACCTCAAGACAAAAATCTCATTGGAACCAAGTGGGTGTTTCAAAATAAGCTAAATGAGCAAGGTGAAGTGGTCAGAAACAAAGCAAGACTAGTTTACAAAGGGTACTCATAGATGAAAGGTATTGATTTTGAAGAAAAATTTTCCCCTGTTGCTAGAATTGAAGTTGTAAGATTATTTCTTGCTTATGCTACTTTCAAGAGTTATAAATTCTATCAGATGGATGTAAAGTCAACATTTCTAAATGGTGAGATAGAAGAATAAGTCTATGTTGAACAACTAGATGGATTTCAATTAAGTGATGAAAAGGACATGGTATGGCGATTGAAGAAAGATTTATATGGAATTAAGCAAGCTCCTAGAGCCTGGTATGCTAGATTGGATAAATACTTCTTGAAGCTTGCATTCAATAAAGGTACTACTGACAACAATCTATATTTCAAGTTGGATTGGAATAAAGAATTGATCATTAAAGTCTGTGTTGACATTATTTTTTATGGTGATGATGATTTGTGTATGAAGTTTTCTGATGAAATGAAAAGTGAGTTTGTAATGTCAATGATAGAAGAGTTGAAATTATTTTTAGGATTACAAATCACTCAATTGGATGATGAAATTTTCATATCTCAGTCTTAGTAAGTGAAAGAGCTACTGAAAAAGTTTCGCATGGAATATTCAAATCTAGTTGGTACACCTATGATAACCAGATACAAACTTACATAGAATGACGATTCTCCTAAATAAAATTAGACAAGATACAGGTCAATGATTGGTGGATTAATCTATTTGACGTTGACTAGGCCAGATATAATGAATTTTGTATGCATGGTTGCTAGATTTCAAGTTGATCCTAGAGAGTCTCACGTGACTGTTGTAAAAAGAATTTTCAGATACCTGAAAGGGATAGTTGATCTTGGTCTTTGGTATCCTAGGGATGACGATGTTATCCTAAGTGCTTTCACTGATTTTGATTGGACATGAGATGTAGATGACATGAACAGTACCAGTGGCGGTGCATTCTTCATAGGGAAGAAATTGGTATCTTGGCTAAGAAAAAAATATAATTCCATTTTCATTGTCTATTGTTGAGGCATAATATATTGTTGTTGCAAACAATTGTACTCAAGCATTGTAGATGAAGAAAATGTTGAGAGATTTCACAATTGAGTATGAATAACCCATTGCCATATTCTCTAACAATTCAAGTACCATTAATATTTCCAAGAATCTAGTGTTGCATTATATATCCATCAAATACCACTTCTTGAGAGCTAAAGAAAGTGACAAAGAAGTTAGGCTGGAGTATATACCTACCCAAGAGAAAATTACAAACATATTTACTAATTCATTGCCTAAGGATAATTTTAAGTACCTTAGAGGAAAGTTGGGGGTGATTTCCCCTCCTGATCAAAAATAAGATGTAGGTCTTTGCATCAGTCTATGAATTCATAGCCATATCTTATTCCAGATTGATGTTATGGTGGCTGCTACTTAGGGGGAGTAGTCAGATGATTCAAATATATGATCAAAGCATGTATACCTTTGCCATTTATGTCAAAGCGGGATAGAAGAGAAATGTGAACAACATGGGAGAAGAAGGAAATAGGAAAAGAGGGCACAATATCAAGGGGAGATGGTTGGAGAAGAGCTAGTTGGGTTGGTGGAATTATTTTTCACATGTGTTGCCATCAATACCAAAGGGGGAGATTGTTGGATGTTGTTGTTGCATTCCTAATATGTGGTTGTCATTGATTTCAACACTATTAGTATTGATGATACTTAAGGTTGTATATGTCGAGGATATTGAGAAAATTGTAAAAAATAATATTACAGGCAGTCAGTGAAGCTGAGAAGGTCAGAATGTTGGAAATTTCTACATGTTAAAGATCTGAAGGTGTGAAAAAAAGGGTTTGTTACTGATCCTATCTAGTATGTTGTCCAAAATTTTTAGACGTTCACATCAAGATTTGTGGAAGTTAAGAAGATTTGTGTTTGTATAGTTATTTAGTTTCTGTAGATGGTGTTGTTAGATAAAGAGGATGAAATTCTAGTAATTTAAGTTTTTGTGCATGTATCTGTGACATTTATGGATGAGTCTAGATCTTACTCTATCCTTTCTGTACATTCACATTGATTAGAGTGTTTGTGATCAGAGATTTTTTTGATGTGTGCTCGATTTTTCATGTTCTTGGCTAACATGAACGTAGTAGCATGTTGCGGACCCATTAAGATTAATCTTTTATTTTTTGGCATGTTCTAAGGAATTTTTTTTGATCCTCACTATTTTGTGACTGTCTTGTGTTGGTGCGTATTAAAATTTATTCATGTTTTGAGGTCAATAACTTTAATTTATTCTTTATTTGAAGCCAACTGAATAGTGGATGTATATCTGTGTAGGGGATATATATAAGTGATTGTTTTCCTCATTTTGAGGAAACTATCAGTGTGTGCAAGAGATGTACATTTTTGAATAAAGGTCAAATCATTCAAGAGTAGAGTAGAGTGTGGAAGAGTGTGTAGAAGTTTTTGTGTGCCTAACTAGAGCTATAATCAGGATTTTGTAGAAGCTATTTTATCAGTTCAACTTCATCAGATGGATTTAATCTAATTATTGTATTTAAGGCAATGAGCCTTCCTCTGAGTAGTGTGCTCTAGGTAGTGTTTTTGAATGCAAATGCATTCCATTTTCATTCTTCATTATAGTTCTAATAGGGTATAATCTTGTGGACTAACATCCACCATGGTTTTTCCCTTAATAGGGTTTCCACATATAAAATCTTGGTGTTCATGTGTCTCTGATGTGTTATTGATTTATGATTGCACTGATAATTATCAGATCTAAGATTTAAGGTTGATTAATGTAACAACTTATTCACCCCCCTCTTGGTTTTCTATCTTTTTTTTTTTCCAACGATTGGTATCAGAGCTACTTCCTTTGAAAAATCCTAAAAAATTGAGGTGATCCAAGATGGCATCATATAAGAAGGATAGTCTTAGATTAGATGGTACAAACTACTCTTTATGGAAAGTCAGAATGGAGTGTCATTGGAGGTGCATTGGAGAACCCTTATGGAAGATTACACAAAGTGCATATACTATTCCTCAGAATGGTTCATCCTCTAAAGATGAGATCAAGCGAGAAAAATCTAATATGAGCGCTATTGAAGCATTGCTAAGTGCTTTGACACATTCAAAGATAAAAAATTTGTTTGGATTGAAGACTGCATATTAGATCTGGAAAAAGTTGGAAACATTGTATGAAGGAGATGCACTAGTGAAAAGTGATAAGGTACAAAGTTTAAAAGGCAAGTGGGAAGACATGAATATGAGTGAATATGAGAACATCCTCTCTTTCTCTCAAAATATAAATGAACTAGTGACGAGCATTAGATGTGCTGGTTGAACCTTGAATGAAGAAGAAATTGTGGCTAAGATACTTAGATTTGTGCATCCCTCCTACAAAACAAGATCTCATGCTATTGATGAACTGAGGATAGTGACAAATATTACAAGAGAAATGCTGATTGGAGAACTTGCTACCTTTGAGTTAAGTGAATTTTGTAAATCTACTCCTAAGAATGAATTTGCATTCAAAGCCACAGTATCCAGAAAAAGCCAACAAAGATACAATCTAGTTGAGAATTCCAAAAGGACATTCAAATATGAAGATGAGATGAAAAATATTGAAGATGAAGAAAGAAAATTAGAAGAACTGGAAGCATTGATTGTGAAAAGAGAAGCCAAAGGTCATGGTAATTATAAAGGAAAGTTACCTATCAAATGTTTTTCTTGTAGTAAAATAGGTCATTTTGCATCTAGATGTCTTGAAAGAGTTTCTAAGTACAAACTTGAGAAGACTAGATTTCAAAGGAAATTATATTATGTCGAAGAATGTGTAACTAATGAAGATGAATGGATATTCATTGCTATCAAAGAAAATGTTCAGGTGTCCATTGAATCTAGTAGTAATTTGAATGTCAAGAAAGCTCTTGAAGTAAAAATTGAAGAAAAGGATTAGTGGGTAATTGACAGTGGATGCTCACATCATATAACTGGTGATAAAATAAATTTTGTAATCTTTGAACACTATGATGGTGGTGTTGTAAGATTTGGAGACAACACTTCTGGTGTGATTCATGACAAAGACACTATTTATTTTGGTGGTAAGGACAATAATGATGATGTTCTTTATGTAGAAGGCTTAAAACATAACTTGTTAAGCATTGGACAGATGGTTAAGAGGGGTTACAATCTGAAATTGAAGGATGGTAAGTGTAGAATAAGGGGAAGTTCTAGAAATATGATTGCTTCACATACAAAGACAAAAGGTAATATATTTCATTTGAGTGGTACTAGTGAAAGTTACTTAATTGCTAAGATTGATGTAAGATAGTTATAAAATAGGAGGTTATATCATGTGAACTTTGATAACATTGTCAAGATAAGCACTACTCAAGCATTCAGAGATCTTCCTAAGTTAGTGAAGCCTACTAACACTATATGCAAGGAATTTCAGATGGGAAAGCAGACAAGAAATTATTTCTAGAGAAAAAAATATAGCTCTAATAGAATACTATATTTGATACATACAGATCTATGCAGTCCATCTAGAATCAGAAGTCTACAACATGAAAGGTATGTTATGTTTCTCATTGATGATTATTCTAGAATGATATGGGTTGCTTTCTTAAGAGAAAAACATGAATCACTAGAAAAGTTCAAAATTTTCAAAGCTATGGTAGAGAATGAGATAGGTTAGAAGATAAAGTGTCTAAGCTCAGACAGAGGTGGTGAATTCACTTCCTAGGAATTCAATAGATTTGTTGAAAGAAAGAAAAGAACCATTCTAGACACTACTAGAACCATGATGCCAGAAGGAAATGTTCCTCATTTCTACTGGAGAGAAGTTTTAAGTACTGTTGTGTATACCATTTGTAGACATGGAAAATGTACAACTTCATCTTGGCACACTTGATCCCGTTTACTAACAACATTTCTTCCCAAATCATACTCTCAACATTTCATCGTATTCTGTCTCTTAATGTAATGAATCATTATTCGTTAAATTAAGTCTTCCTCCTCCAGTGATTAAATTAATAAATTAATTAACCTTATATTTATGTTTAATTGAATAAACCATTTTATTTAATTAAATTCTCTAAAGTCCTCATATTAAATTAAAACTTATTTGTTTTAATCTAATATATTTCCTTTTAGTTAAATAAATCAAAATCATTTATTTAATTAATCATCTCCTCTCAATTATGACTTAAATTAATTCATCTATTTAAGTCAAAATTGTCAAATTATCTAATTCTTCATTAAATTAATCAAAACCTTGATTAAGTTAATCCCTCTCACTAAAATCCTCTAGAGAATGCAACTTGCACAATAAATCAATTACTTTTATTTATTTAATTCTCTATTTTTTCCTCACATGGCATCAAAAGGGAATATTTCCTCATTTGAATTCAAAAAGGCCAAGTGGACTTGGTCCTTCCAACAAGGCATTTAAGGCCTCTTACAAGTCCTTTGCCTTGAGCCAAGTGACATTAATTTCATTTCCCTTCCCCCTTCAACAAATCATTTCACGAGTTCAAATTCAAACTAATTTCATTAATTGGCACTTTCGCCAAAATGTGCACAACCATCAACCAATCACATGGTGACATGCGGAATTCAACCATTGGATTGAAGGTTAGTCCCACATTGCTCAAATCTTGCTTTCTCTTCCAAATTGAAATCTATAAATTGGAGGCTTCTCTCCTCATTATTCATCCACAATCTCATGCAAAGTTACTCTCTCCACATTGAGAGCTAATTTTGACCATTTCCACTCAACCATTGATCATTTTCACAATTTGTAGCAAGGTTATGCTCAAATCTCTTTGGGAGATTTGACCATTTCACAATCACTCACATTGCAACTTAGGAGTTGGGAAAGGGCCAATTTCAACACTCAATTGGCACCAATTCCCCCATGGGATCTTAAGTTTATTAACTTAATTAGGATTTACATGCTTTTGTTATATTGTTTTCTTCATTTCCTAATTTAGGCTTTAATAGATGGATTTCATGGGGAATCTCTCATGCTTGTTTGCTTATGAGCTAACAATCTAACCTTGTTTGTTGTTCTTGTGCATTTGCAAGTTTAAGGGTTCACATTTTGGCGCTAGAGGGAGGGAAATCTCGAGTTCTAATCACATTTTTTCAAAAATTTCGTGCTTTTTTTTCTTTTTTGTAGGTCACAGGAAACTACACCACACATAGTTCCATGATGCTATTTTGTGCGACTTCTAGAGGCACAGTGCCATACTGTATTGCACTCAAAGATGCGGTGCAATACCAAACCATGTAAAGTTTCCAAATTGTGCTGCTCTGCTTTTCCCACCTGTTAAATTTTTAAAATCTCTAAATGCACCGCACATAGGTGCACGGTGCTATATCACACCAATTTTAGAAATGTGGCTCCATATTACACCACTCAACTCCCAAATTGTGCCACCTTGTTTCCCGCCTCAAAAAATATAAAATTTCAAATCGACCCGCTTCACAAACTGCATCGCTTGACCATATTGCACCGCAACTATGGTCTCTTTTCCTACAGAGCATCGCTCATAGTCAAATGCGTGGAGCTATATAGTTCCGCTTTTGTTCCAAACTATGCTGCTTCTACAAACTGCACTGCTTCTACAAACTACGTCGCTTCTACAAACTGCACTGTGGAAAACATTCAGGTTTAAATTGGACATGTGCTTTTTGATTTTTTTGATTTTCTAATTCTTGACCTTGTTTGTTGTCTTTGTGCTCTCTAGTTTTCTATCATTTTGTAGATGGGAGCAAGGAAAAAGCAAAGAAAGAAGGTTTATCATGGTATCATGTTCATTATGCACAATTTTTTTTAAACACCAAAGTATTGTTCAACACTCTTTAAGGATTTTTAAAAAATTATGTTTGAAAGAAATTTGTTAATTTCATTTGCCTTAGAAACAACTAAATTTCTTTTGGGGTCTTAAAATGAACAATCAAATTTCTTTCCCAAAGTTGCAAAAATGCTAAAAAGAACCTTAGGAACAACATACTAGATTTTGTTTAAAGGTTTAAAAAATTGACCAAGGCAATCTCACATTTCCTTTGGTGCTTAAAAAGAAGTCATTATTGCTTTGAGGGATTTAAAATGAACATGTTTTTTTTGTGCCTTGTAATATTTTTTGCAAAGTAGTGTCATTTTAAAAGGCATATGTGCTTCTCTCACACTTCATGGCGATCTTGAGAATCAAAAGTCTTTTTGGTGACACTAAGTTGCATAAAAGATTGCCTCCACATTTCATTTTTGGAATTAAAATTGAACCAAAAATGCGAGTGTGAGTAAACTTATTGCCAGTCTTCTCCCTTTGTTTCTAAACAAAGGTTGATCAAACTACAAATATGTTTAGTCACTTTTTTTTATCTTAGTGGGCCTGCCTTATGGGAAAAAGTACTCACCCAAGGGAACGACCCAAGGGAACGACTCAAACAGTAACACACTAAAGTAAAGTGTATTTCCAATCGGGATATAAAAGTGGGTACTGGACCAAAAGCCAGTATCACGCAGTTGGCCCTGACGAGAAGGGCAATAATGGTCTCTCACCACATGGTTTAGCCTCCACGAATGGAAAGTCTGAACTAAAACCCTTGTTTAGAAAGGCCAAATCCTTATCTATTTTGTTGGTGCAAAAGGTCATGTCCTTTGAAGCCACCCCACGTTATACATGAGGTTTTGTTGTAGAGATGGAAAGTATTCCATGGGAGATTCATGGGTACTGATGCTTGGCTGACCCGAGAAGTGTGTGTCATGGAGGGGATCCAGTGTGGTCAAGCATCTAGCCATCCACACAAAATATGTGCAGCTGGATTCGTCCAAGTGGGAACCCAACAAAATATTATCTCATCATCCTAGGGTTGTAAAATGTGCTTGGAAGTGAAAAATACATTGCTTGGTTCTCAAAAAATTTGAAAAATGAACATTCACAAAGACCTCCTAATTTCAAACCCCTTTGAGGAAACAAATACCTTTTGATGAATTTAAGCACTCTTCCTTTCCCTAGGGATCATATCCTTAGAGGTTTCTAAGTGTTTGGATTCTATCATCGTTTATTTTCAATAAGGTTAAACATAGGAAATTTTTTCCCTATTTTCCTTTATTTCCACATAATGGACCTTGTGGGATGAAAAAGAAAGTGGGACATTAGACATACAGTTTGAAACATAATCAAGCAAGTGCTTTTGATAAAAAGAAAATTCACTAAGCCAAGATAAAAAGACAAATTGAATCTCATATGTGTTGTTCCAAATGATTTCCCAAAAGGTCAAGATCCCAAAACCAAGGTTCAAAAAGATAAGTCTAAAAGCCCATGAGAAGTGTCTTGAAATGCTTCTTCAAGTTAGAGAAAGACTAGTGTACAACTTCTATAAAAAGGCTTCAAGAAATAATCCAACTTTGTATGCATTCTACTATCAACAAAATCCTAAGCTTTTTGAAAGGTTTTCTTTCCTCGCATAGGAAGTTTAGCATGTTCTTTAACACCGAGGTTTTGTAAAGAGAGTTGTGTCTAGGTTCAAGTCTAGGATCAAATTCGTCATCCTCATCCATCTCTCCATCAATCAAATCTCATCCCATCAACAAAATTTTGAGAAATTTTGAAAAACCACGCATGCTAAACTTAAAAGGCTAAATCAAACATCATCCTATCTTGGCTTAACACACCTAGCCAAAATAGTCAAATCTCTTGGATGAATTACCTCTATTATAACACAACTTCTTGAGGTCTACTAGTTCACAATCACCTTGGTTGGCTTAACACACGTAGCCAATTCATTCTCTTGTGCAAGTTCCCCTAGGATAACACAACTTCCTAGGGTCTACAACTTTGTTACAATCTTGTTTAACTTAAAACACCTAGTCAAACCATCACCATCAATATAAGTCCTAGAAAGTTTAGCATAACCCTTCAAAGGCTCTTCAAAAGTTTCACACATTCACTTCATCCATTTATTCCATCATCACTACCACCCTCTTTGATCTTTTGACTTCCCTAGTTCTTCTCTTTTGGGCCTGAAAGGTTAGGATCAAACGATCCCTATATTTTATGGTCCAAACAAGATCACAATACAAGAAGGACATGGAAAACATCAATGACATACCAACTTTCAGTGACTTAGGTCTGATAACCACAAAAGAAAACCTTGTGGAATCCATCAATGCCCCAAGTATCCCTTCTCTATCATCAAAAAATCCTCAAGGGGAAGGCTATGAAGAGGACATCATTAATGAAGACTTGGGAATGACGCAAATGGAAATAAATCAAATGATTCAAAATCCTGAGAATCATAGAATTGTCAATGCCATGCTTAAAATTAACCCTTCTCTATACTTACACACGTTAACGAAAGGAGGGGTCTAGCTCCCTTCCAACCTTGATGTAGGCACTAGTATAGAAAGGCCTCTCACGAGCATGCCCCCAATGTCAATTCCTAACATCATCCAAGAAACTCCCCTATTCACATCAACAATCACACCAACCTCACCAATTCTGAACAAAGGAAGTGCTATGTTTTGAGAGTTACAACAAAATCGCCTTGTGAATAATAAAGAGGTAATTGTCAACACCACACCGAAAAAATCTATTCTCATGAATCCATCACACCCGTATGTCCCACTCACCTTCCATAATCCCACTAGTTTATCCTCATTTCATGCTATACTAGCTTGTTAATCAAACATACAAACTTCTCTACCACAAGGAGAAGGGGATTTGTTTGGTACAACGAGAATCATTAACCCATTCTTCTTCCTAGGGAGCACACAATCTCTTCCTCCACTTACATTCACATCCATATCACCTCTTGGATTGGGCCTTCCCCCCTACCCATCGATAGTTTCTCAAACCTGGGCAATCCGAGCATCACATCAAATTCTCTCTTTTTTCCCATGCCATCACAACAACAAGTGGTGACCATTCAAGCCACCACAAAAAATACATGAATCGGTCCTCAAATCTCCCAAAGCATACCTTCTCAAGGCCCAAGCATCTTGACCACACCACCAAAAACCTAAAACCCAAACACCACCACAACTCTTTCACCTATCACAATGGTTGGCGTCATTCCCATTCCACCACCCATCCCACCGAAAGCTAACTGGGTGAATTCATTCATCACCATAATCCAAGCCATCCAAAAATCTAATTATCAGAGGGTACTAAAGCAAAACCAACAAGCCACACAAGCTACACAAGCCGCCCAAGCCGCCCAAGTAGCCCAACAAGTGCAAGCACAAGCACAAGCCCAAGCTCAACCCCAACAATAGGCACAAGCACAATACCAAGCACAACTACAAGCAATTCATCGACAAGCATACCAACAAGCCCTACAAGAATTTCAAGCATAGGAACAAGCCAAACAACAAGCTTTGTTGGCACAATAGTAGCTCGACCAACAACAAGCTTTGTTGGTGCAATAGCAGCTAGACCAACAACAAGATTTGTTAGCACAACAATAGCTGGACCAACAATAGGCTTTATGGGAACAACAACAGATGGACCAGCAACAAGCGTTGTTGGAACAATAGTAGCAAGATCAACAAAAAGCATTGTTGATCCAAATACAGGCATACCAACAGGCCTTGAACACACAACACAGCTTGTAGCAACTCCCACTAGTACTCCTCCCACCCATTAAACACCTCAAATGCCTCATAACACATTCATTCCACCTCCCGATCCAAGCAATGATGTCGCAACACAAATCAAGCTGCTCTCGCAGAAAGTGTTGGACTTACAAGTAGGAAAAACAACAAGAACACCGGGAAACTTGTGCCCTTATCCTTTCGACATAAGTCTCACCATGGTACCATTCCCGAAGGGATTTGAGATCCCCAAGTTTGATAATTATAATGGAACGGGTAACCCTAAAAACCACGTCAGGCAATTTTAGGTGCATTGCATGGAGGTTGCATATGATGACACATATATAATGCAACTCTTCCCCCAAAGTCTAACTAGTCCAACCATGGAATGGTTTTCTCACCTACCCACGGGCATTAAAACATTCGAGGAAATTGTGGAAGCATTCCTTAAAAATTATGCTTTCAACATGGGTGCAGATGTTAGTTTGGAAGAACTATCAATGCTCAAACAAAGAAAATGAGAGCTATTCACATCCTTCTTGCAAAGATGGAGATCCAAGGCCAATCAAAGCAAGTGGACCATGCCAAAAGAACAACAAGTTTGCACCATCATATCCAATCTAGATGAAAACTTGGCATTCTACTTGAAAATGGAATGCATCACATCATATGATCAATTGATCCCAAAGGTGCTCAACATCAAAAGAGCCCTTACTACACGAGGAGGCACATCAATATTCACTCCACCATAGGATAACCGCCCGTCTAACAATTATAATGCTAAACCTCGAACATGGTTGAGGAACAAAAATATCACAAATGATGGTGTGGTCGATGCTAAAGTGGTCATTAGTGCCCCTAAGAAAAACATCTAGACCCATCATCAACCAAAAAATCATAATCGCAACAATGTGCAAACTAATATGGTCATAGCACAACAACAACCACTTCCCACCAACCAAATCAATAATTTGAACAATCAAGGAGGACCACCTCCTAGAGGCAAATACCCTCCCAAGCAGAAGTTCCCGGCTCTAGGAGAATCAATTGAGTCCATAATGAAAAAATTGGTCAAAGAAAACCTAATCAAAGTCTCTAACTCCGAGCAATATGCAGAACCCATGACCAAACTGCCATGGTACAATGAAAACCTCCTTTGTGATTTTCACAAAGTTAAGGGAAATACCACCACAAATTACATGAGACTAAAAAATATCATCCAAGACCTCATCGATGATAAGATCATCAACGTTGAACAACCAGCTGGTAACCAAGACCTGAAAATATACAAAAATATGATGTCAAACCACAATCAAGGAAACAATTAGGGGAACAATAAAGGCAAGAAAAAACATGCTAGTGCTAATCTAGTGTATGAGGAGATAGTCAGATGTGTCGATGAAATGGTCACAGTCATTAATGTCAAAGGAGCCAACAACGACTGTGGAGTCACCACATGTGGCGGAAAGGTCACCATTATAGGGGCACCAGCTAAGATCCCCATTACTAATACAAAAGTCATTCCCTATGAATACAATTTCATTGACTAGCTAAAGAGAACCCCTGCCCAAATCTCCATCATGGAACTATTGAAAAAAAAAATTTCCCATAGGAAGATCCTTGATGAAGCATTAGTGCAGCCATCTCATAATTGTGCACTTCACCTTCAAGTGCTGGTCCATAAAAGAAAGTTAAAAGAGTCCTGATGGATGGAGGTGCATTGCTTAACATTTGTTCTCTAAAACTTATAAATAAATTAGGATTCACCGAGGATTCCATTAATAAGAACAAAAGAATCACAATAAGGGCATATGATGATCAAGAAAGAGTGTCTCAAGGCACTATCAAAATCCCCATCCAAGTGGGACTAGCAACCATAGAGATTACCTGTCAGGTCCTCGACCTTGACCTACCATACAAAATCCTCCTAGGACATCCATGGATCCATGGAATGAAAGTAGTGGCCTCAACATATCACAAATGTATCAAGTTCTCACACCAAAACAAGGAGGTCACTATATATGGGGATCTCAAACCCTTCGCCTACAACAAAAACTTGGAAGCCAATTTTTATAAAATCCCCCAGGTACCAAAAAATGATGAAGGCCCATCCACTTCATTCATCGGCCCAACCAACCTTGCTTCCACCTCTGCGATAGAGACACTCACCATCCCTGACATATCCAACATCAAGAACATGATCCAAGACAATGGATGCGGTGACTATAGAATGAAAAGGAATGCATTTGTTGTAGGAGAGTTACCACAATCAACTAGGTCACATGGGCAACCTCGATCAACTGAAACACCCATCCACACCCTTAGGGTAGATCCTTCTGGATTCAGCCATTGGGGAGATCTAAGTCAGGAAAGTGTTGATGAGGAAGATATTGCAAGCTCAATACACCATGATGAAGAACCCACATCCACCTTACCGATGGAGGAAACCAATAGAGGGCTAAAAATGATGCTTGGTATGGGCTACAATATAAATGAAAGCCTTGGAAGGAATAGTGATGGACGCCTGGAGCCCATCATTGTAGAAAGAAGAATGTGGAACCTTGGCCTTAGTTGTACTCCTCTAAGTATAACCATGCATGGTAGAGGTTCTCCCAGCAGGGCAGTCAGGTCCTCTCCTCAAGTCTCAGCAACCAACCTTAGATTACCCATATCCACATGCCTACCTTTTGACAACTTCACTTTTGACATAACCAAGGTTTGTAGTAGCAGTGACGATGATGACACCATAGAAAACCTTCCTAGGATCTTTGAGGATTCGACCCTACTAATGATTAGTGCCTCCCCAGCCGATTCAAACCAACAAACCCACCAAATCACCTTGGTGTACCCTCAACTCATTGATCCCGACCAACGAGGACCACCAATTCTAGAGTCATTCGAAAATGATGAGGCACTCTCAAAATTCATGGGACTAAGGGATATAGTTCCATGTGGGGATCACAAGGTAGGCTTCAACAACACATTAGACACCCAGACATATTATGGGGAGACGATTGAGTCCTTCAGTGGAAAAAGAAAAATATTGAGAAGAAGCTCAGAGTTATTGAGTGAAAACCACATTGTGGCACTCCCTAACCACATAACAGTAAAAATAAAGGATGCATCCAATGTTGAAAACCTCTCTCAAGCATCGGAGGATGAAGGATTCAATCTCCCCCCTATTGCACTACATCAAGAAAAATCAGTAGTCTTGGAAGAACAGTGTAACCCTGTTAACTTGGGAACAGAGACAGAACCACAAATCACATTCTATGCTCAATCACTTTTGACAGAAGAATAGGAATTGTTGGTTGCATTCTTAAGAGAAAGAAAGGTAAAATTTGCATGGACCTACGATGACATGTGAGGTCTGCATCTTGAAGTAGTGGTTCATCATTTGGCCATTCACCCTGGAGCAAAGTCGGTTAGACAGAAGTTAAGAAAGATGCACCCATAGATAGCTTTTCTCGTAAAGATAGAATTGCAGAAACTCTTAGACATTGGCTTCATATGCCCGATTGACTCTACAGAGTGGGTATCCAACCTTGTACCAATCTCAAAACCAAATGGGGGAACTCGCATCTACACAGACTTTAGAGACCTAAACAAAGCATGTCCTAAGGATGATTTTTCGCTACCCAACATTGATATAATAGTGGACATGACAGTCGGACATGAGATGCTATCCCTAATAGATGGCTTCTCAGGTACAATCATATAATGATTGCAAAAGAAGACCAACATAAGATGGCCTTTACATGTCCTTGGGGCACCTATTTCTAGAACATGATTCCATTTGGGTTAAATAATATAGGGGCTACATACCAAAGAGCCATGACACTGATCTTCCATGACATGATCCAAAAAATAGTCGAAGATTATGTGGATGACATATTGGCTAAATCAAAGAAAAGGAAAGACCACATAGAAAATTGAAATGCAATTTTTGACCGACTGTAAAAATACAAGGTTAGGCTCAACCCAAAGAAATGTGTCTTTGGGCTACAATCTGGAAAACGTTTGGGCTGCATAGTATCAATGAGAGGGATATAAGTAGATCCTATAAAATTAAAAGCAATCCTTGATATGGAAGAACCCAGAACACTAAAGCAACTCAAAGGACTGCAAGGAAGACTCCAGTCCATCTGGAGGTTCATAGCACAGCTAGCAGATAAATAGATTGCCTATTTACATCTTCTCCATAAGGGAGTAGTGTATAGGTGGGATGAAAAATTTGAGCAAGTATTTAAAAATATCAAGGAATACCTACTTACACCACTAGTGCTAATGCCACCGATAATAGGGAAACCATTCATTCTATACATCTCAGCAATGACGACCGTTCTTGGTGCCCTTTTATCCCAACATGATGAAAAGAGAACCGAGTGGGCCATTTACAATATCAGTAGAACAATGGTAGGGCATGAGCTCAATTACACATCAATAGAAAAAGCTTACCTGGCAGTGGTGTTTACAGCCTAGAAGTTCAGACACTACATGCTAGCTCATCAAATTAAGCTAATTGCCAAGATAGACCCCCTCAAGTATCTATTGTCAAAAGCAATGCTTACAGGAATAATGACTAAATGGGTTATGATACTATCTGAGCATGATATTGAGTATGTAGAGAAAAAAGAAATGAGGGGACAAGTCATCGCAGATCAGCTAGCAGAGGCTCCAATATATTCAGACAACCCACTCATATCAGAGTTTCCAAACGAGTCCCTTTTCAATCTCAGTGCAGCTTATCATTGGAAACTATACTTTGATGGTTCCCATACACAACATGGATTAGGAGCCAGTGTGTTCTTCATCACCCCACAAGGGGATTGCATACCAAGATCTTACAAGTTGGCATTCCCCTGTACAAACAACATTATAGAGTATGAGGCTTTATCCATAGGTCTCAAAATTATGGCACAGTGGCGAATCATGACATTAAAGGTCTATGGAGATTCACAGCTTATCATTGACCAAGTCAACGGTGAATACCAAACTAAAGATGATAAGCTCGCACCGTACAAGAAGGTGGTAGAGAGCCTCAAGGAATCATTTATTGATATCACCTTTGAGTAGATACCGAGGGAAAACAAAAGAGTAGATGACGCAATGGCAATGATTGGATCCTTGCTAGATATCCCTCACAATTTCTCAAAACATGAATTCCTCATAGAGAAGCTTCTCGTACCAACTTTCGAGGTACCAGAGATAGAATATATGTGCAAAATCATCAGTCCTAGTGATCTTTGGTACCATGACATTTACACCTACCTGAGATTAGGAATCCTGTCAGCTGACATTACCCCGAACCTCAATCGAACCTTTATCAAAAGGTCCTTATGATTTGTCATCCAAGGAGAAACCCTCTTCCGTAGAAGTATCAATGGAACCCTGTTACATTGCTTAAAACTTGAGGAGGCCTTGACTGCTTTGACTAAGATACACTATGGCACTTGCGGTTCACACTCGAGTGGTATGACCTTGGCCAAGAAGTTGCTAAGAACCAGGTACTACTAGCTGACAATGGAAAGAGATGCACATGAATTTGTCAGAAGGTGTCTACAATGCCAGCATCATGGAGACCTCATTCATGCACCAGCTCAAGAATTACATCCCATTGTTACACCTTGGCCCTTTTCCCAATGGGGGCTCAATCTCATAGGTAAAATCTCACCCACCTCATCTAATGGCCACAAGTTCATTATCACTGCCATTGAATATTTCACAAAGTGGGTCAAGTAAATCCCCGTGACCTACATCACTGGAAAATAGATATCCAAGTTCATCTTGAACTACCTCATCTTCTGATACAATGTTCAGCAATCCATTATCTCAGATAACGGGACACCCTTCAAGAATTAGGATGTTCATGACTTGTGTGAAAAATTCAAAATCCAACACTGCTTTTCCACCCCATATTACCCACAAGGCAATGGCCAGGTAGAAGCTACCAACAAAACCATTCTAAAGATCCTTAAGAAAAAACTCAATGATTCTGGTAATGATTGGCATCTACAGTTAAATCCCATCTTATGGGTGTACCGCACCAGCATCCACACACCAATAGGTGCCACCCCATTCTCCTTGGTCTACGGATCAAAAGCCATCCTCCTTATTGAGATCAGGCTTCCTTCACTGAGGATCTCATTGCAAAACCTCATCACAAATGAGGAATACAGGGTTACAAGATTGAATGAGCTGGAGTTACTAGATGAACGACACATGTATTCCCTGAATCATCTACAGGTCTACAAGAATCACCTGAAATAGAGCTACAACAAGATGATAAGGCAACACACCTTCCAAGTTAGTGAACTTGTGATGAAAGAAAACCAAAAGAATGTACCAAACCCAGATAGCAAAGGAAAACTTCAACCCAGCTGGCTGGGACCTTTCATCATCACTACAAGCTATAAATTAGGGGCATATTAGTTATCAACACTAGAGGGTGAGCTTCTACAGGAGTCCATGAACAGTTTTCATCTCAAAAAGTTTTATGCCTAAGAACTTGCAAGGTATGGAACCAAAAATACAAAAACAATCAGAAAAATTCTTGAAAAAATGGTTACCTTGATGAAAACCTAGCAAACAAGTGTCTTGGTGAGAACAAAAAAATCAAAAAAAAAAAAAAAAATCAAAAAAGGGATTGAAAATAGTAAAGAAAAAAAATCGTCCTCTAGTGAAAACCACTTCGATGGCACTTTGGAAAAGTACCTTGGTGAAAACCTGACAAATAGGTTCCAAGCGTAAGTAAAGAACTCCCCATCCACCAGGATCTGCATGACTCACTCATCCATTCCATTGCATTTCATTAATAACCCATCCGATCATATCCATACCATAGCCTAAGCTGATGTCCATATCATATTCCACCATAGTACTACTTGGCGTATTCCCAAGGTCATTTTGTCCTTCCTTTATCGTAGTAGTCTATTTGCTTAAATGCTGGGGGCATGTCCTTGAAACTGGCAGTGGATCGGATTTGTGTATATCTTATGTGCTCTTCCCAAAATCATCAAAAATCCAAAAACATTAAAAATCCATCAAAAAACCCAAAAAACATATCAAAATATCAGAAAATCTTCAAAAATTTCATCATTGAGTCTTGTCAGTCTTTCACCTTGTCTAAACTACGTCGTCTCTGAGCTTGAACATAGGCAAGGTTGATCTTTGATCATCCCCTGAGACATTTGGGTCAATCCTTTAGGCGTCCGTACCATTGGCAATCTGTTTGCCCATCTAGTTTACATTTAGGTCAGTCATTTAGGCGTCCATCACAATAAAATGGCAATCTGTTTGCCCATCTATCTTTTCATTTGAGTCAAGTTTGTCATCAATCAAACTACATGGTCTCTGTATGTATAACGTAGGCAAGGCTAATCTATGGATCAGCTCCCAAGACCCATGGGATAGGTCTTTAATTTAGTCTCTTCATCATAAATCTTTAAAATACTAAAGACATTTGTAAAACATCTCAAAATTCTAAAAACAATCTCAAAATATTTGAAAAACCCAAAGTGGTGCATCCATGTTATCTCACTTTCACCCGCAATAATCACCATTCATAATAAATCAATCGTCACTTTCACCCTTTGGTGAGTCAGTCAAAAGCAAATTTAGCAGGTTCCAAAGTGAACACTCAATCGTCAAAGTCTCAAGTCTAGATCAGTAAGTTAGCAAGTTGGTCAACTTGGAATATCGATAGCTTATCACCCAAATCAGTCCCATCAAAACCCTGATCACAACATGTCCTGGGATGAAGCTTTCCTGTGATTGACATAAGCATTAGGTAACCCACAGTAGTTAGTCTTGGCTAGTGGTATGAAGAACATTAGCTTGTTTGTTTACTTTATCTTGGTCTTTTTGACTTATCTTATTTTGTGCTCATTCCAAGGATCTCTCGATGATGCCTAAACAAATCAAGTTTAGAGAGAAAGGAATGAGGCAATGATTATTATCTTTTTATCTATTGTTCTTGTTGGATACTCTTGTAAAATAACTTAGTCATGCATGCTTTTTTTGGTTTTTAGGGAGGGTGTTTTAGGTATCTTGTTGACCACATAGGAAAGCTCGGTTTCCTATGTTTTGGTCTGAGATGTTTAGAATATCTGAACTACATTGTGAATAAGGTTATGTATTCTAAGTGTGAATAGGGATACTCCTATCTGATTGCTGAGTCAAAGTCCATCACACTAGGTACAATGCCATCCTAGTCCTTTATACCTTGATGCATCTTACCTATGCGTGTTATCAAACATAATGAAATTGGTCCCTTTAAAAATCCCAACTCCTGCAAAAGAAAAATCATCATCATCCTAACTAACTCATTGATTCTAAATTCTTCTATCTTCCTTCCACACTAACATGGTATCATGACAGTAATCAAAACATCGCCAATGCATACACCCTACATCCACATGATCATTAGCATAAAAAGCATATTGCATCATATCATTATCTTAAGTTATGAAGAATAATATAAATTTGTTATTCTAAGCATCTTAAGAAAGCATTACATCATACATAGTCATTTGCATCCATTCCCACCATCATTACCACACATTACATTCATAAGACCATCATTACAATGCATGAAAAAGATACAAAAAGAAATGCATCCATTAGAAACATACATCATATTACATGAACATAAGTAATAGGAACATCTCATAGCATCACATCAAATTAGAATGCATATCATACATTTGCAAAAATATCTTATAAAAGGGCAAGTCATGTCATATATATCATAAAAAAAAACACTGTTATGATACAAATCAGATCAAGTGTACATCGGAACACAGGGTACATTAGGGGAAACAATGTAGCCCATAAGATCAAAAATGCAAAATTATCTGTAATCAAAAGGGCTAGCCCTACTGGCTACTACTCTCACCCACCTGCCTGTCACTGTGATCCTTTGGCAGCCACATCCCTGTCTACTAGGAGAAGGCTGGCACTCAGCTTGTTGTTGGAACTGCCTATAGGTAATGTTTCCAATAGTACTTGGCCTCTCTGATAGCCTATCTATATGCTCGAAGATCAACCGATTGGACTCGGGATGTGGAATTGTGCTCTCTAGCTGTCTATGCCGACCAATCTCCTGATCCCTCTCATATCATGCCTGATCTCTCTCTATGGTCAAGACCTATACTTGGTCCTGGAGCTGTTGAATCAATGCATCCTGAGGATTTGGTTGTCCTACTGGCTATGATGTTGGCTGATGTTGTGGTACCACTTGGGGTTGCCCGTCCTATCCTACTGGCTGCTGTGTCGGGTCTCTCAGAGGTGACTGCTGAAGAGGTGGTACACCTCCCCGACCTCTACTTGCTGCCCTTCCCCTGGCCCTCTGACGTGGGATCGCTGCCCCAGGAACTGTTAATCTCAATGGAGGTTGGAACCATGCCCTGTATGCTAGAGTAACCCCTACATTTGCTGGCCCCTGATCATATGGCCATGGCTAGGCCGCTAACTATCTGAATGAGGACACTACCTTGGCTACTAGAATAGGCTACCCCCATGCTATCTCCTTTGGGGTATGGGCGAAGAGTGCCATGTACTGATCATTGGGCATGTCCTGCATCTCACCGAAATGTCTGGCTACCCTGTCAGGAAGGTACCTCTCTACCATAGTGTGCTCTAAGCCCTACATAAACCTGTCTTGATGAGAAAAGAAACACTATTGTACATCATCATACTATGGACCTATGCCCATCCATGGCCTCTAGATGAACTCTGTCATCTCATCCAAAACCCGTCGCTAGTAAGCCAAACCAACCATTCCCATATGGGTAAAATGGATCTTTGCCCCGCCATACCACCACACAACGGGATCATCAATATCTATAATAACTAGTGTCACATCTAGGTGAAGCACTAGGATCCGCTCCCATGCCCAAATGTGTAGAAGGGTAACTCCAACTCTGAGGGCCCGACTATCCAAGTAAGCAAACTCATGAAAATCTTTGTACAAAGAGGCCAACAATACTGGTCCCTAGGTAAAGGACTCTCGATGAATGCACATCCACTACCATGCTAAGCCCCAACCTAGACTAAAATATCGGCCACCCCGATCAAGAGCTATGAGACCATAAATAATGGTAGCCACTATCAATCTATAAGTAGGAGCCCTACCCCAGTACCGCTCCAAGCATCACAAAGGATAAGCTCGTCAATGCCCATAACATCAAAGTAGACATCCCTACCCTCCTCCAGATCATAGATCACTCGGGCTCCATGGATGGGTAATCAGAGGATGCGCCAAACATCCTCGAGGGTAATGGTGGTCTCACCAATAGAAGATGGAAGGATGATGTCTCACTATGCCACCGCTCGGCTAGGGTAGTCATCATACCCAAATGTGCCCAAACAAGAGGGACATATGCAACATGCCATAACTCAAGAATCCCAAGCTACTCCTAGACATATAAGTGCATACCCTATAGTCTCCTGAGTACCGACCACTGATGATCCCTCAAATGAAGTACATCAAGATGCTCCTACACAAGGGAAGGTACTGTGTCTGTTTACCTAAAGAAAATCTACTGCCCATGTCATATTTCACTTTTGGAATAGTAAAAGCGACGCAGTTTGTAATGTTCCAAATTGTGCCACGTGGTAGACTTTGGTGCCCCATTTTGACAAGTTGCGCTGTGCGACACTACTTGTGCATGCGGATGGGTTTGGAGCTTGAACCCTAATTCCCTAAACAACACCGTGCAGTGCTCTATTCATATGTGGTTCTATATAGGATTGTGCAGCCCCAACTCATCATTTTTCATGGTGCTATATAGCACCACACTATCTAAACCAAGTCTAAACCCTATTTAATGCATGAATAACGAGAAAATTGAAAGTTGGATAGGGCTACATACCATGGGCCCCGTGATGACTGGTCACTGATGCACTTGTACCCGCTCTGACACGTGCCTAGGAAGCTACCGTTGTGCCATCTCAACCAAGACTCAGAGCTCAAGGTGTCAATTTTTTCAAAGGTTTAAGATTGTAAATGTATTGAAAGTGACCCCTCAAGGTCTATATAAGCCTGAAAATTAGAGTTTTTTTGACCAAATTTGACCTTCTAACTAGGGTTTTGGTCCCTTGATCTTGTTTTCATCCAAGTGAGGGCCATTCTACATCCTTTATGGCATTTTAATGCATTTTTTGGGTATTTCGAGGCATTTCTGGCCTATTCGGCACATTATCCACTTTTTTTGTGAGATCATCCAAAAAATCAAAATTTTCATCCGATCTCTCGAGGGGGCAATATCCAACAATATTCTTCCACTAGGGCAGCAGTGGGGCATCTGAAAAAATAAAGACAATTCTGAACTTTTCATCATAATAATTTATTTTTTGAATCAATGCAACAAGTACATTGCTTCAAAGAGGGGTAAAATGTAAACCTAAAAAATGTACAACTTCATCTTGACACACTTGATCCCATTTACTAGCAACATTTCTTCCCGAATCATACTCTCAACATTTCATCGTATTCTATCTCTTAATGTAATGAATCATTATTCATTAAATTAAGTCTTCCTCCTCCAGTGATTAAATTAATCAATTAATTTAATTAACCTTATATTTATGTTTAATTAAATAAACCATTTTATTTAATTAAATTCTCTAAAGTCCTCATATTAAATTAAAACTTATTTCGTTTAATCTAATATATTTCCTTTTAGTTAAATAAATCAAAATCATTTATTTAATTAATCATCTCCTCTCAATTATGACTTAAATTAATTCAAATATCCCATTAGTAGGTGTGTCATTGATTCAATTGGCTATGTAAAGAGGACCACCAAGTGCCTTTCTAATAATATCTTTAGGTGAGAAAGCAATGTCAAGATTTTTTTTAGTTTGGCCCTTATGAGGTTTAATCTTGACCAATCCAACCATATTATCCATAGGAATTTGTTCATTAGTATCCATCTTGTCATCATCCATGTCAATATTCATCACATCATTGTTAGTTTCACTAGCTTTGACAAATGTAATATTATGATTTCTCATTAGGTTGGTAAAGATTTATAGGTTTTGGTTGGGAGGGGCAACAAACTTATTACCTCAATCATTGACACCACCAATTTGAATATGATTGGAATCAATGATGTCTTGTGCCATGCATTTAAGACTCTTACAATGTTCCACATCATGTACATTTAGATGGTGAAAATGACAATAGGAATTATGTCTAAAGTTTGGAGGTAATGGCTTAGTAGGATCAAGAGCTTTAACAATAGATTAGGAAATCAAGTTCTATTTTAGAATTTGTAACATGGTGTTAAGGAGGGTATCAGGTATACTGTAGAAAAATGTATTCCTTTACATTTTCACTTTTTTGGGCCCTTCCTATTAAAATGATGTCTATTAATTCCATAATTAGTCCTATTTTGCATCCATGGACCTAATTAAATGCATTTTTTAGGATAATCCTGACACTTAACAAATGAAAAATTATAATCTAACATTTTTGGTTGTGTTCGTTCCAGATCTAGCAATCTGGGTCTCATACACCCCTTTAGGTGTATAGGTCCCACCTAGTCTCAAGACCTAATTTTAAATATTCCATTGAACTTAACACTTCTTGGAGTTTGTGCTTCAAGTTTAAGTCATTGGGACTCATATGTCCAACTTGTCATATGATTTCCAATTTAACTTGGACCTATTTTAAAACATATTCTTGGCATGATTTTACTATCCTAGATCTAATGTTAGCTTGTAGTATTGCAATTTAAGGAAATTAGGGATAAACAAGTATAAACACAAGGTTATCTCACATAATTTCTCCTAGCAATTTTCTTAGATCAAGAGCATTCAAGAGAAAATCATCAAGCATTTGGAGCAATATTCAAGATTCAAGCATCATGTCAAAGTCTTCATGCATCATGTGTGTTTGTAAGATAAATCCTATTTCCAACACTAGCCATAATTGGATACTTACACTAATCGATTATTTCTCAAGATGGATGAAGGCCATTTCTCTAAACAATGCTACAAAAACAAAAATTGTTAATTTTCTTGAGGAGCTGGTAGCAAGGTTTGGTTCACCAAAAACTATCATATCCGATAACACATGAGATTTTGTGGGTTTTTAGATGTCATACTTCACTCTCAAGCATGGATTCTACCTCAAGACCTCATCAAACTATTACCCACAAGGAAATGGGTTAGCGAAATCAACCAATAAGAACGTATTTAGGTTAATTAAGTGAATAAGGTTAGAACAACAAAGGGAATGACATAACCACCTACAAGCCGCTCTATGGGCAGGTAGAATTACACCCAAAAAAATCTTGAAGGCCTCTCCTTATGAACTAGTGTATGGAAAGGATTTGATTTTACTTGTTTCTATAGAAATTTTTGGCTTCACAACCAATAAAGGAATTGGAAATCAAAGAAAGTAGTGAAATGGAAGTAAGGTTGGTGAAATTCCTGAATCTTGAAGAAAAAAGGGAAAAGGAATATGAAGGCATGATCAAGAACCAACAGATAGTCAAATGATGGCTTGATAAAAAGGCCTCCAACATATATTTTCAAGAGGGAAGCTTGGTGCTAAAGTATGACGAGCATGCTACAAAACTAGGGAAACATGCTGAATTTGAAGCACTATGAAAGGTTCCCTTCTACATTAACACTTGAAAAGAGAAGAATGTGTATGAGCTAGAAGAAATAGATGGAAACATTCTAGATATATCGATAAATGGTATTCATCTAAAATTGTTTCATTAAAGCATGCAAGTTCATTAAAAGAAATTCACAGTTATGTACCATATGTAAAAAATTTTGTAGAATATGATTATTTTTGTGAATAAGTCATGAGAATAACATAGGAATAAGTAGAGGAATATTATATTATACTCATTAAAATATTTAAAATGTAATACAATTCTGAGGCTATGAGAAGCTTGAAGCTTTCTCGTGCAAACCCAAAAAGAGTTACACTATAAAAAAGGTAAAAAAGGGAGGTGACACATAAAAAGTAGTAAATTTAAAGCCTCCAACTATCACTAAGCTGTCAAAAAAGGTACTTTGTTGGGTCCTTCTCCTTCTCCTTCTTCTTCTCTAGTAGGTTGGAAAAGGGGGTTCAACACACAACACATGCAGACTCATCACGACACAGACCGTAGTCCTCATTACCATGGATATACACCAAAAACTCAAAAAAAAAATTCCAATCCAACCTACAAATGTGATCCACACTAAAATCACTCAACAAAAAGGAATCATAGGTTGGGATAGTGAATGATGCCTCTCGATGGCCATAGTGCAAAAATCAGTAAGGAGGGGTAGCCATACCATGTCCTCCCCATAATCAACATGCCTGTGAAGGTCCATGGTGTTCAAAATGTTGCCACTAGTGATAGCCACTTGTACGATCTCGTCGAGCCCATCCAAATACAAATAATCAAAAATGGCATGGCACAACTCAATTATCCAGGACTTGGAGATTTCCAAGTCAAGCAGGGAGGCCACGAAGTGAGAGAAAACATTGGAGTTGCACCATGGTTGGTTTTCATCCTTCACATAATCCTTGTTGAGCATCCACTAGAATGTGATCTAGGTGGATAATTTTTGTCAAAAATTAAAGTGTTCCATATGCTCCAAAATTCAACACCATGTTGAAGAGCTGAAAAAATTGAATCCAACGCAACTTGAACGGGGTCAAACGAAGCTTGTATGCAATAGATATGGCTAGTTAAAGTTGAGGGTTGACCATGCTAATTTGATAATACAATGATGATTTCAGCATGTTGATGTGGCAAGAACAGGCGATGTGGAAATTGTAGGTGACATGGAAAAAATGTGGATCAATCATGTTTTGACATGTGGCTAATAGGAAGGTGCCACATGGCACCCATGTGGCACACCTGCATGTTTGATGGTTCAAAATTTATTATGGAGGTTTGAACTAGTGACCTCCCTCTCACTCAATTCACACACCAATACTACACCATGCATTATTTTTAAAATATAAAGTGTGGCGGTATTACTTATTAACCTCGTAAAATTCAATTGGTGGGATTACAAGCAAATTTTGTGGGATTCCAAGGGGATTTTATGGGATTTAAAGGCAACAGATTTGTTTTAAACAAAAACTAAATGTCGGATCTCCTATAAGTAACATATGTCAACTCCCTATAATTAAAAAGTTAATCCCTTAAATTAATCGAGCCTGAATTCATGGAGAAATAAAAGGGGCTTAAAATAATTTTTGAAGATTATTAAAAGGATTATTTTGTAAGGCTCAAAATTATAAGAGCCATTAATTAAAAGGGGTGAGAATTATTTTGAACAGGTTTAAGAGGACTTTTAGGGGATTTTAGGATTGAAATGTTATTTTAAGGGGGGTTGTGGAAGATTTATTATTTTAAATGGGAGATTGTAAAATCATATGGTTATGAACCATATTAGGTAAATTTTATGTATAAAAAGGGGGAAATAGCCTAATATTTGGTAAGTGATTTTTTATTGAGAAAATTATACTGTAACTAGGTGGTGATTATGGAGAAAATTTTCTTGGAGAATTTTTGATAGTGAATTGTTCATCTCTGTGCATTAGGAGCTTGAATTCAAGCTTGTTGTACTTGAGAGAGAATGACTTTTTTGTAATTCATTATCATCCAAGGAGACATGAGGAGACTTTGTAACAGTTGAAGTGCCTTATAAACCATTTTCTAGAGCATAATCAAGGATCGGTTACTCTATTTGGTGAACTCCATTATCAACTTGTTGTTTCTTGTCTTCTCTTCTTTCTCTAATTATAATTCATTATTTAATCATTTTAATGTTTGTTTAAGAATTTCAATTATGCAAATTATGTTTTTAAGACCTTCAATTTAATCATTGTAAAAGTTACTATTCACTTGCAACAATCCACAATAGTGAGGCGAATCATTCTTCCTCACGAGGTGCTTATTTTTTGTCGCTGGTAATCTCACCAATGAAGGAATATTGTGGCCTTCATGGTAGGATCCAAATAGGAGTGCCTAGGCCAGATAAGAAAGTGGAAAACAGGATAACACTAGTGGAATGGGATACATTAGGGAAAGCTTGCTAACCAAAAGAGTTATTTCAAGTGAATATTTTGCTAAGGTTTCATAGCTATGTATAGAAGAGGTGTGCTAGCGATCTCAACAAATAGAAAATCCATCATCCACCAGAAGGCAATGGAGAAAATATCAAAGCAATTGGAGGATGAGAGATAAATCATATGGAAAATTTGGCACCAAGCCTTGACAAATAAATTCAGGAATTTAGAGTGAATTCTCATGTATATTGATTTATGTCATGTGTCCATTGTCATCATTAGTGCCAAATTGCTTTCTTATACAAAAATATGTTGATTTAACATGCTAAGCTCTTTTTAGAACCAAAATTTTCATAAAAAATTCTAAGGGTTTTTTCCATTTGAACCCAAGTATTTCACTATCTTTTTCATGAAAAATCATTTTACCGCTCGCCACAATGCTAAAATTGCCTTTTACCACCATACCGTTGCCTTAACATCCACTTAACTTTTCTTCTTACCTCCTTACCGCAGCCCTTTGCAAAGTGGCTCATGGTATCATTGTTATGAACATTCACATCATACTTTTACAATTATACCATGTAGTGCAGTAGCTTGACCCATGGTTTAGAGGTGAAGTGAAGGGCATTTTATAAAGGTATACTGCTATACTGCAAGGAGTTTGAACTTGGACTGTGGTAGAGTGTTAGGGAGAACAATCCATGTTGATACCACTATACCGCATAGAGTGAAAGGTTTGACCATGATAGAGTGGTGGAAGGAACATAGCGAGGAAAGGTTAGACATTTCCATACTGCGAAGTGTTGACAAGGAGCCCATGGTAGGGTGGTAGATAGTGAAGATGGCCATCAGGGTGAGCCACTACGGTACCGTGGGGAGGTGATAGAGAGACCAAGGTAACATAGTAAGGAGAGAAAAGAAATGACAAGTCACCGCTATACCGCATGAAGACAAAATGTGGTGTGTGGTTGGGCAGTAGAGAGCAATTATGGGAAGAGACCACCATACTGCGGAGGTTCAAAATGAGACTTGCGATAGAGCAGTATGCAGAGGAGTAACATGAAATGAAACCACGGTACCACTAGGAGAAAAAATACAACCCATGGTAAAGCGGTAAAGGTGCAGAGAAGTTGAAGTAGACCATGATACCACAACAGTTGAAATGATGGTGCGTGGTAATGCAGTTAAGTAGTTATTTCTATTGTGACAGTTATGATTGTTATTTTTAGTTGTGTGTGGTTTTGAAGCAACGTGATTTTTGTCTTTTCATGCGAATGCAAATGAACCAAAACCAAAAGGTGCAGGAAATATTTTTTGAGGATATCCAAGGATGAGTTCAATATAGAATAAGGGTGAGAAGGGAGAACAGTGAGAAGATAGAAAAAATAAAAACTGGGGGATGCAAATAATGTATAGACTTTTCTGAAGCAAAGCAATGGAAATAATATTTTAAACTAGTGAAATCTTTTTTGGTGTTCAGTTGTTGTGATGTAATGATTCATATTTTTATCTGGTTGTCTCCAACTTGATGTCTTTCAATCATTTAAATGAGTATATCAAGTATATTTCTGATTTGTTAAAATGTATTCTCATTTTGTGTGATTTAATTAATTGGTGTCTGCAAGTCAGATTTAAATTCTTTTAAATAAGTCACAGTGATTAAAGATTTCTTTTGGACAATTGAAGAAGAACCTGGTAAAGAAAATTTTCAGCATAATTTATGCAATTCATAAATTTAGTGAAGTTTTATGCCAGTCATAGAATCTCATTTTCAAGGTGCGTAGCAACTAGAGTTGAGCCAGAAAAGGAAACACATATTATTCTTGATTTTTTACTCCATTTCCCATGTGGATAGAATGAACTGATCTGTCATAGCCCAAAAGATAAATTTCATAAAAACAACATATATAAACACTTTCATTTTATGCAGTAGGGGTAGTTATTTATATTTTATCTCTCCACTTCCAATTGCCATTATGCATAGATTTTTCAAGAATGAAGCATATTGGTTAAGTATACCTCATTTATATAGGTTCACTCGCCTAGGTTTAGCAGAGCCTAAAGAGTAGAAGGTTTAATCACATTGATTAGCCTTGTACGTTAGCCAAAAACATTTTGAGAGCTTGGCAACCTCTCATGGTTCAAACCTACATTTTTGAGTCCTAAAAGTTTGGAGACTTTGTTGGGGAGCATTAAAATGAACCCACACCTTCATCATAGAGTCACTACCTTGCATAAGACTCTGATGGGAACAATGAGTAAATATATTTTCTCACTTTTGGAAAGTGAGTGGCGACTCTGAATGAAAAAGTGCATTGAAACTGATAAAGTGAAATACACATCAAAAAGGATTCATCCTAGAGTTCAGACTATCAAAATTACTCACAACATGCATGGCAAAAGATCTTTGTATAAGGAGGATTCTAATAATGACAAAAGTAAATGGACTCATTAGAATGATAAGGGAAAGAAGGTGTTAGATGACAAGGGCCCAACAAATAAAGACAAAACATCAGAAGAACCCCTAGAGACACATAATCCCTATGGTACACTGGCAACTAAAAACAACCCATCTGGAGAACCTCACACTCTTGAGGAGAAGAGGAATCCATTCTATCAACCAGACCCCAAGAAAGTTGAGGAGTTCATGGATGGACTTGAGGCTGAAAGGGAAAGGAGACAACATGAATATGATCAGAAAATGGCGTTGCTTGAAGAGAATCAGGATGGACTTGGCTACAAAGCAATCTCTGAAGAGAACTATGAACACATGGCTTAGGATGAGAGAAATGTGCAATTAGAGTGTGAAAGAAAAGAAGTGGAAAAAGCAAGAATATAGTATGAGCAGAGGCTCCAAGCAATAAGAGAGATTGAAGAATTGAAGTTACAGAAAGCCCAGATGGCTAACTTTCCTAAATATGTGCCACCTCATAGGTAGGGGAATAATAATGAAGGACCTTCAAATCCCCCAAGAGCCCAACAAAATCAACTAGGGAATCAATATAGACCCCAAAATTCTTCGCCACAACATCAAAATGCTCAACCACCTCCTCACCAACAATGTATGCCTCCACATGGTCAACAACACAGGCCCCCACAAGGTCAGCAATATTTTCCATTACCTTACAACAATCCATTGTACCAATACTGGCAACATCAAAATCCACCTCCTCCACCATACACAACCATGATCAGACAGTTTGATTTGATTGGATTTCAAATATATCTATATCCCATGGATAACAATTGGAGAAGCCTTGTCCCAAAGTTCACAAGAAGTAGTGCAATCATAGCTGAAGAGCACTTAAGGAGCTTTAATCCATTTATTCAAGATTTGGATATGCAATATGAGGATGTAAAAATGAGATTGTTTATGATGTCACTGATTGAAGATGCTAGAGATTGGTTTAACATTTTTCCCACAGCTTCTATTGACTCCATTCAGGATTTTTATGAACAATTTCTTGAGTAGGATGAGAATCAATGTGCACCAGAGTTTTCCCTCCATGAATTGGTAACTATCCAGAAGCATCAAAATGATTCAACTTATGACTTCAACCAGAGGTTTTATAAATTACATAATAAGATACCTCCTGGATCCAAATTAGCTCATCCTGATGCATTGAGTATCTATCTAAAATATTTTGATCCTAAGATAGGATATGAGCTCAAGAACAGGTGTCCTAGGAATTTAACTGAAGCTCAAAAGATAGCACTAACTATTGAAAATAATAGGAAATTTGTAGGAATGATTTCCAAGAGGGATAACCCTAGGGTTCCTTAATATGTTCCTCCAAATAGGCAGGAAAATGCATACAAAAATGAAAGGCCAAGGCTACATGACATGCCATATAATACAAATTTTAAGGATGGAAAGCTAGTGATAGATAGGCCATGGAATAAAGAGACACCTAACACTTTAAAGAAAAGAGGGGCATATATGGGAGATAACAGTCCCTAGTGCTCAGTTTGTGACTTTCCACATTCCCCAGAGCATTGTATTGTAGCTCAGTCAATACCAAGAAAAGACATATCAGAAGACAATAATGAAGAGGACCATAATATCTATTTAACTTCCCACACTCCTCACTCTATTGAGAAGGGGTATTCATCTTCAAAAGGAGGGTGTGAATATGATGTTAATCACCAGAAGTACAATGTCCACATGGTAGAACAACAAGTTTTTTTTATCATGAAGAAAGTGATAATGAATAATGTCCTACTACATCATATCAGACAAATAGGTACAATGTGAGGAGATCGACTAATGAAGAAATTAAAATATTAACCATTGCTATAGTTTAGAATGCCAAAATAAGATATTGGTTGAGGAATAGAACAGTGAATGAGAATGAAGGTGTTCCAAGAGGAATATTTTTGAAGAATATGAAAATTCCCCATGAAGCTTCAAAAAGAATAGATGATAAGGAGTTTTATAAAAAAGAATTAAAGTATGTCCCTAAAGAAGAAAACAAAGAATTTACCAAGGGAAAACAAAAGTTAGATCAAACAAACGAAAAGGAGAAAGAGGAGAACAAAGGAGAGTCAACAGAGAAAAATATGATGATCAGAACAAAAGGCGCCTCTTTTGATTTCATGCAAGCTTTGTCCCAGGTAAAAATAAGAATGGAAATCCCATTACTTGAAATGATGAAGATTAAAGAGTATAGGGACAATGCTATTCAATTAATTTCTAGTGAAGGTATTAAAAGTAAAAACCTTGAAAATAAAGAGATTCTTGAAATTATTAATAGAAACAAAAAGATAAAAGTTCCAGAGGTTTGTCTAAGTGATGCATTGATGAATACACCAAAAATTGATCCATTCTTCACTACCCTACTCATAAATGGCAAGTTGATATGAAATTGTATGATAGACTTAAGTACTTCTATGAACATTATGCCAGCAGGGGTGATGAAACAACTTGGTATGTAGGTAGATGTTGAGGGTGGTAAATTTTATGCCATGGATAGTAGAACTATCTCAATTGTGGGAATTATGAAAGATGTGGAAGTGAAATTGGAAACTTACCCACATGTGACTTATAATATTGATATAACTGTGATTGACACACCTCCTTAGTTTGGAATTCTTTTGTCAAGAAAATGGACAATAACAGTTGGAGGCAATGTACAATTTGATTTATCATATGCCATAATACCAGTCAATGGTGAAGAAGTCAAGTTGTATAGAGAACCAAGGATGAATCAAATTGTTGAGTATGTTCCTCAAGAACAACTCAATTTTTTCTGTGATGTGGATTTAGGGAGTTTCAGAGTGGAACTGTCTCAACCTGAATTTGCAAATATTGACCCAATTAATAAGCATGTTTCTAAAGATCAGAACGGTGTGTGGAAAATGTATATTGATGGGGAATCCAGCCAAGAATGCAATGGAGCTGGAGTAGTTTATATATCACCTGAAGGTGTAACATTCAAATATTCATTTTTTATAACCTTTGAGTGTACAAAAAATGTGGTAGAATATGAGGCCTTATTGATTGGTTTAAATATGGTTGTTAAGCACAAGATCAGATTGCTAACTGTCCTAGGAGATTCTGAGCTAGTTGTCTCACAAATCAGATCAAGATATGTTGCCAAGAACAAAAGGTTGAAACAATATAGAAATTTTGTGTGGGATACAGTTGAATTATTTGATGCTTTCTCAATTGATTGGATAGATAGATCAGAAAATTTGATGGAAGATTTTCTAGCTAATGTAGCTTTGAAAAGAGATGATATCACCTTGGTTGGGATATGTCAGGTTGAATTCAAAACAAGACCTGCTATCCCTAACAACATATACAGTTGGTAAGTTTTTAATGATGATACTGACCTTTTGAAGTTTCTTCATTGTATTGATTAGTATGAGGCATAGGAGATTGACTTGAATGATTTTGTGGAAGAAGTGGATGGAAAATAGACTGTATTTGGGAAGGAAGTTTTGCAGCTTAAAACCAACAAGCTCCCCTAAGGGCTTGTGGCATTGGAAAGAGTGTATGATGGGAGTGATCACTCTCTCATGAAGCAGACACTGGTCAAGAGAGAGGATATTGAAGAAATAAATCTAGGAATTGAGTTAGCACCAAAAAGGGTCTACATTGGAAAGAAGATAAGTCCAAGAATCAAGGGAATGTTGATTGCATTATTGAGAAAATACAAAAATGTGTTTTCTTGTTCTTATGAGGATCTCAAGGCATATAGAGAATACCTTTTCCATTATGAGATTCCACTTAAACCAGACACAAATCCATTTAGACAAAGACAAAGGCCTATTAACCCAACTTTGGAACCTAAGATGCTGGAGGAACTGCAAAAACTTAGAGATGGAGGTATTATTAAACCCATTAGACATTCAAAATGGGTCTCAAAGCTAGTTCCAATAAGAAAGAAAAATGGGGATATTAGATTATATGTAGATTTCATAAATCTGAATGTTATTTCCCTTAAAGATAATTATCCTCTCCCAAATATGGAGGCAATATTGCACAAAGTAACAGGGTGTGAGCTACTGTCAATGATGGATGGGTTTTTTTGGATAAAACCAGGTTAAAGTCAAAGAGTCTGAGGAATACAAGACAACCTTTACTATACCATGGGGAACATATATTTATGTGAGAATGCCATTCGATCTCACAAATGCAGGGGCCACTTTCCAAAGGGCCATGGATGTGGCATTTGCAGATCTAATTAATGCTATAATGGTGGTGTACCAAGACAATCTTACTGCTTATTCCAAAAGGGAAGAGGATCATGTGGGGCACTTGGAGAATATATTCATCAAGGCTTTGGAATATGATATTAGTCTCAATCCTAAAAAATGTCATTTTTTGCTACAAAGGGTAAACTTTTGGGACATATTGTATCAAAATATGGGATTAGGATAGACCCTGAGAGAGTAGATGCCATAGATAAAATCCCCATTCCCAAAACTGTCAAAGCAATCAAATTTTTTTGGTCAAATTAACTTTGTTAGAAGATTTGTATCCAATTTTGCTGTGATTGTTAAACCTATATCCAAGATGTTGAAAAAGGGAGAGAAATTGGACTGCACTGCTGAAGCCATGTAAGCTTTCATATCTATAAAAAGAGCAATCAAGGAAGCTCCCATCCTTAAGTCCCTTGATTTTTCCAAACCTTTTCAAATATTTTATTTTTCTTCATTTTGCACCATAGCAGTTGTTATGTTGTAGAAGAATGATGAAGGTCATGAGCAGCTTGTATCTTTTTTCAACAAATCTTTGTAGGGGTCAGAATTGAAATATGACATTATGGAAAAACAGGCCTTTGCATTGGTCAAAGGAGCAAAAGCTTTCAAACCATATCTTGTTGGAGCTAGAGTAATTTCTTATGTCACATGCATCTATGAAAGATATCTTGGTATAGATAGAGGTGACAGGAAAAATATGCAGATGGATCAATAAAATCCAAGAGTTCAATATGGAAATTCAGATTACCAAGTTGGTAAGAGGATAGGGTTTCGCCAGGCTAATGGCAGAAACAAACATAAAAGCAAATCAAATCTACAATATAGAAGGTGAGGTGAATGCAATTGCAAGTATTGAACATATTGTTGTGCAATTTTTGCACACACACCCCACTGGAGGCGGGGACCCTCTTTTTTCTTTTGCATCTCAACACCTTGGCCTTGTCAATTCCAGTTATTCTCTTCTTGGGAGGTTATTTTGGGATTAATTCAAGACTTGGTTTGATGAAGGAAATATTCTGAGGCTCTAGGGGCTCTTCACTTATCTTGAAAATTGGAAATGGGGATTTTGAAGTGAATTTTCAATGTTATCTATAAATATTTTTGCACCAATGGATAAAGGATGAAAAATTAGGCCAAGTTGCTTTTTAAACTTTTCAAAAATTCCTTCTAGAAAAAAGGTTATGAGGTTTGGGGGATTTTGACCTTGCTTGGAATTTCGAGATTTTCCTCCCTGAGTGGAAATCCCCGAAAACTCCTTCAGGCCCTCAAAATCTTGAAATTTCCTTTTTTGGAAAATTCCTTCAAGCCTTCAAAAACCCAAAATTTTCCAAAAATAGAAATTTCCTTCTTTGGAAAATTCTTTCAAGCCCTCAAAATCCCAAAATTTTCCAAAAATGGATTTTTTTTTTAAAACAGAATTTTTTTCCCGAAATGCAATTTAAAAATAAAAAATAAAAGATTTCTGAAAATGGAAAGTTTCCATTAAAAAATGTGAGCTACTAATGACGATATCTATTTTTTAGGATCAAACAAATCAAAAAAGGGGGACTTGCATATGGATTCGTGCCAAGAGGGAAAATCTGGAAAAGTTCAACTCAAATATTAAAGTGAGGTCTGCATAAGAATCTGTGTATACCAATTGAAGAGGTGTATTTAACAAGGAAAGACATGTGGAGCTGTATTTATTCTCCAATGAGGATTTTCTGAAAATTAATGTCATTGGGCCATAATGCAACTGAATGCAATTGATTGGATGATGATGTACCATGAGCTCCCAAATTAAATGTAACAGTTGGATGCTTCTAGAAGTGTAGTTTATATCGTTGGATGAATTAAATCCTGGCCATTGATTCAAAATGTAATTTTCTATTAAAGGCCAGTGCCTTCTCATTTGTAAGGGCTTAAACTGGGTTAGAAAAGCTGATTAGAAGTTGTAGAGGGCCAAAATTGGCAAGTAGATTTCAGAAATTAGCTGTAGGAGAGGAGAGAGACTGAAATTTGTTATGTAATGTTGGATAAGTAATGAAACTAAGTTGTTGATTTGGCAAACTTTGTATTTACCTTTGAAAGTTTATGGTTTCTTGTTCTCAATTCTTAGTGTTAGATGTTAGATGCTAGTTTTTCAGTTATTTCATGTCAATGGTGAAATGTTAATGATGTTGATCGATCTCCGGTCCATACTTTTAGCAATTTTTTGATTGTAAGTTGTTGTGTAAAGTTAGTCCGGGCCTTATTTTGTGCTAAGTTCAACTATGGATACCTGCTTACATTGCGCCATTTACTGGGTATGTGGATGAATGTTCATAGTCTGAAAATCTTTAGTTTCCTTAGAAGATTGCACTGTTCCTGTGGAGTTGTGGGCTTGTCCTTGATCAAATAGATATTGGTTTTATTGGGGATCTTTCCATTTGCAACATTCATCATTGTTGTGATTGATCTTAGGTGTTAGCATTAGGGTCTCTCTAAAACCCTTATCTCTTTTGTTGTTTATTTTGAATATGGGTTAGTTTTAGGATTAAAAGCATCACCATATAGTTGCATCTAATGAAAGTACACTTCCAAAATTGTTCATTTGTAAGATCCCCTTGTGATTACCAGCATTTCACATTTTATCACTGAGTTGTTTTATTGCATTGTCAGGACTTGACATTAGAGACCTTGGGGTTATCTCTTGAGGCTTGCTGATAGAGATCTACCTTTCAAGAGAGATAGGATATCATATTCTATCTGAGTTGTTGCTGTGCAGAAAACACCATCAACACATACCTCCTGGTACACAAATGTAATGTATTATCTCAAGCACATGAAATTCCCTGAGGGGTTGAATGATAATCAAAAGAGAACTTTGAAGCTGCAAGCATCTAAGTATGTTTTTATAGAAGGGGACCTATTTTGGAAGAATAGGGATGGAATGTTGTTGTGTCTAGATGAATCCCAAGAGAAACATGTCTTGAAGGAGATGAATGAAGGGGTGTGTGGAGGCCATTATTCTACCAAGACTACTGCACAGAAGATTCTCAGAGCTAGTTATTACTGGCCTAAAGTTTTTAATGACTCTTTTGCACATCTAAGGAAATGTGAGGCTTGTCAGAAGTTTTCAGGGAAATTGAAGTATCAAGGAACCTTACCACTTAGACCTTTTTAGGTAGAAGATCCTTTCCACCAATGGAGAATTGACTTCATTGGATAAATATAGGAAAAATCAAGTGGAGGACATAAATAGATACTAGTGACCACTAATTATTTTACCAAGTGGGTGGAGCCTATCCCAACTAAACAAACAATGAGCAAGGTGGTGGTGAACTTTTTGATGGAGAACATTATGACTAGATTTGGCACACTGGTAAGATTGATCACAGATAATGGGATGTTTTTTAAATCTGATGAGTTCGGAGATTTCTACAACACATATGGCATTAATGTTTCCTATTCTGCCCCTTATTATCCACAAGCAAATGATTAGGTAGAATCAAGTAATAAAAGTCTTTTGAAGATAGTGAGGATGTTAGATACAAATAAAAAGGCATGGGACTCAAAGTTGAGAATGGTTGTGTGGGCAGATATAATTACAATAAAAAAAGTGATTGGAAAGTCTCCATTTGAACTGGTGTATGGGACTCAAGCTAAGATGCCACTACAGAACCTTTTACTAGTTTATAATTTTATTCAACAAAAGGATTTGGATATTTTTGAACTAATGGAGGAAAGAATGGAGCAGCTTGCAGAACTTGATGAAATAAGGAGAATGGCCCAAAAGAAAAATGTGAAGTTGTAGTCACAGATGAAGTATGTTTTTGATAAAAAGGACAAGGAGAAATTTTTTGAAAAAAATGATCTAGTGTTGATGTGGAATGCTTGATGTCAGGAGAAGGGAAAGCATGGGAATTTTGAAGCTTTGTGGTTGGGTCCTTTTGTGGTCATTGGAAAAGGAGGGGAGGATTCTTATTTCTTGTAGAACATGTCTAGAGAGGAGAAGGAGTTGCATGTACATGGGTAGGTCCTGAAGCATTTTTTCTCTTAAGGAGTAATAGAGGATTAAGGATTGCTAGTGCATGGAAAATCCCAGATTTCCCCTTTTGAAAACAATGTTTCTTTCCATGTAAAGTAGTGTAGGGTCACTTCCATGCTCCATTTTCCATCTTCCATCTTCCATATCCTTCATTTTCCCTTCCTCCATATCCGCCTCCTTCATTTTTTCATATCCTTTAGTGTCTTGGTCTACTCTCCCAATGATATTCTAGTTTCTTGCAGTGATTTCCACAAGGAGTTTGAACTTGGAGCGTGGTAGAGCGGTAGGGAGAATAGTCCATGCTGATATTGCTATACCACTATACCGTGTAGAGTGAAAGGTTTTACCACGGTAGAGCGGTGGAAGGAACAAAGTGAGAAAAGCTTAGACACCGCCATACCACAAAGGGTTGACAAGGAGCCCACAGTAGGGCGGTAAACAATGAAGATGGTAGTTAGGGTGAGTCACTGTGGTACTATGGGGAGGCGATAGAGAGATCTAGGTAATGTGATAAGGAGAGCAAAGAAAATATAGGTCACCATGATATCATGGGAAGAAAAAATGTGGTGCATGGTTGCGCGGTAGAGAGAAATACTAGGAAGAGACTACCATACTGCAGAGGTTCAAAATGAGACATGTGGTAGAGAGGTATGCAGAGGAGTAACATGAAATGCTACCATGGTACCACTAGGAGCAGAAATACAACCTGCAGTAAAGTGGTAAAGGTGCAAAGAAGTCGAAGCAGACCGAGGTACCGCAACAATTGAAATGATGGTGCATGGTAATGTGGTAAAGTAGTTATTTCTGATGCAACAATTATGATTGTTATTTTTAGTTGTGTGCGGTTCTGAAGCAAATGCAAACAAGCCAAAACCAAAATGCACGGGGAAGATTTTTTGAGGATATAAAAGCATGAGTTCGATACAGAATAAGAGTGAGAAGGGAGAACAATGAGAAGATAGCAAAAAATAAAAACTGGGGTATGCAAATAATGTATAGACTTTTCTGAAGCAAAGCAATGGAAATAATATTTTAAACTGGTGAAATATTTTTTGGTGTTCATTTGTTGTGCTATAATGATTCATATTTTTATTTGGTTGTCTCCAACTTGAGGTCTTTTAATCATTTAAATCAGTATATCAAGTATATTTCTTATTTGTTAAAATGTATTCTCATTTTGTGTGATTAAATTAATTGGTGTCTGCAAGTCAGATTTAAATTCTCTTAAATAAGTCACAGTGATTAAGGATTTCTTTTGGATAATTGAAGAAGAACCTGGTAAAGAAATATTCCAACACAATTTATGCAAGTCATAAATTTAGTGAAGTTTTATGCCAGCCATAGAATCTCATTTCAAGGTGC
Source organism: Sequoiadendron giganteum (assembly GCA_007115665.2). NCBI lineage: Eukaryota > Viridiplantae > Streptophyta > Pinopsida > Cupressales > Cupressaceae > Sequoiadendron > Sequoiadendron giganteum. The sequence goes on along the minus strand of CM021109.1, from coordinate 153,498,094 downwards.
CTAGCAACTAGAGTTAAGACAAAAAGGGAAACACATATTATTCTTGATTTTTGACTCCATTTCCCATGTGGATAGAAGGCACTAGTGTGTCATAGCCCAAAAGATAAATTTCATAAAAACAACATATATAAATACTTTCATTTTATATAGTAGGGGTAGTTATTTAGATTTTATCTCTCCACTTCCAATTGCCATTGTGGATAGATTGTTCAAGCAAGAAGCGCATTGTTTATGTCTGCCTCATTTATATAGGTTCACCCACCTAGGTTTAGCAGAGCCTAAAGAGTATAAGGTTCAATCACATTGATTAGCCTTGTACGTTAGCCAAAAATGTTGTGAGAGCTTGGAAACGTCTCGTGTTCCAAACCTACGTTTTTGAGTCCTAACAACTCTAACAAATTAAATATGCATATATTTTTGGACTACCTTACATTGCTCAAAGTACTCTTTGCATGGATAAAAGCAAGTTTTTCAATACATAAAGCTTATTTGTGAAAGAGGAAATGGGGAGAATGTACTAATTACATTCTCATGGTGAAGTTTGAATTCTCAAGAGATATGGATCCCTAATCCATATGTATCGCATCATTGAAAACATTTAGTAAGCAAGTGGTAATGGCAGTGCCTTATTGCATATACATGCAAGATAATTAAATGTACCCAAAAGAAAATTTTGCTAAGTAGAAAAGACAACAAACACTCATTTCTTTGAGGAAGCTCTCTATAATTTTTTTAGCATAACAATGGCGAAAGCATCAACTTCTGGTAGACAAGTTGGGTGTTTGTCTAAAAGACTGGGATTTATATAGGTAGGCAACCATATTAAGAAGGAAGTCATCCTAGATTTTGCAGACAACATTTTTGACCTAGAGTTGGTGGAAAAATTAAAAAGTCTTAGGGAAGGCACATTACAAAGGATGGTCAAATATGGTGCAACCGAAGGTTTTGCATTATAGTTGGAATTGTAGTTTGCCGCAATTCCTTTTGCCTACTATACACCCATGTCAAGAGTTGGTGGATGGATGTGCCAGGAGGTTTAACAAGGAAGTAGGGGTTATAGTCAATGGAAGAATAAGGGTTACAATCAGTGCAGTGGTCATCCAAGATATGTTATGTATCCTTACAAACTAGGGTGTCGAGGACTTTGACTAGGAGATGATGGAAGAGTTCTGGAGAACTAGAACTAAACCATTAAAATTTTATAAGGATGAAACAAACGAGAAGTCGGAAGGAGGCCAACTCCTCTTCCCTTTGTCATGCAAGAAATTCAAATTGGTATACATAGGCCATTTTTGCAATGTTGGCTTGTGTCTATGGCTATGATGATGATGAAATATTTTATCCTGTCTAGATGGGCTTGGGTTTTATGCTCAATTGGGAAAAATCCAAAAGTATTTCAATTTTTCTGAGATAATATCTAAAAATATGCTTGAACAATTGAGGAATTGTGGCATTGAATGTAACTTCAATTATTATTCCTTTCTGGTATATTTGATCTTGCACCAAAATTTTAAATTCTCGAAAGACACTTATCACTATTTAGGTTTGATGTAAAGGGGTTGTACTAGTTAATTTTAGTTTGGACCCATGTGCTTTCAAAGACATGGGATTATGACTAGTTTGTGGATTATTTCATGATGCAAGTGCTCATAGACTTGTCCCCATTCCCTTCAAGCCATTTTTCTCTTGAAGTCCTGAAATTGATGAAATGCTCACAAATCCCTATGGATTATTTTCTAGGAGCTGAATAAACCTTCATCAAATTTCATGGTTTTCTTGAGTAGCCTTTTAGGCTCCCTAAATTTTTAACAAATAGGGTTTTCTCTTGGGAGGAATTCCATCAAGAAACTATTGTTGATAACACCTATGGCAGAGAAAGGCACAAGATAGGGCTTTACCTCATTCCCATCACCATGGCCAACAATCAACTAACACTTATGAAAAGGAAGGCACGAGAGGTGCTTACTAACAAATTGGTGCACCTACACCTAGTTCTCATTTGTGACACTTGGAGCTACAACCCGATAAGGCACCTCCCAACTATAAGGCATGAGAGGCAAGAATATTTTGAATCCAAAAGGAACCTAATCGAAGAGTGGGTAGATTTCTACATTGACTTAGCCTTCATACCATTCGATCGACCACCATGGCTCATGTTTTATTTCCCAACAATAGAGTACCAATAGAGCCTTTTGATGGGAAAGTCCCTAAGTACATAATTGAAGTGACTAGGTTGATCAAAGAGAAAGAGGGTGGATTTCTAGAGGCTCGAGAAAGAAATTAAGAGTCATAAAACCATGTACGGGGATGTTCAACCACAAAATGAAAGGTTCAACCAAATTTATGACAAGGAGGCTAACACTAAGTATAGTAATACTAATATCAATTAGGAGATTGAACTAGAAGAGATTCTTCTTTATAATTCCTAGCCTTAGGAGCTCAACAAAGGAAAAGGGTTGAAATAGAAGGACTCATATGCCACATATTTTTTTAGTGCTTGAGGGAAAGGAAAAAGGATGCAATGGTCCCCAAAAAGGTTTGTAGTGGCCAGTGAAGGCCAAGTTTCAACGGGATTTGAATCTGGCAGCTCTTCCCATACAAAGAAGAGATGAGTCGAAGACCTAGGCAGACTTGGTGCATCAAGAAGAGGAGAAGAAGAAGTGGAGTTCACTCTGCCAGGATATTTAGCTTCAATGATCCAGGTAAGTTTTTCTGCCACTCTTCTTTCTGTATCCACATCTTTAGTTATTCTTCTGCCCTCATTTGTGGAAATGAGCCCTCCATCTACATATTTTGATCTATTCATTCTAGATGAAACCCAAACCATATTAAAAAATGAACCCTATGAGGAAACCCCATGAACTGAGCGAGCATCATCTACATCAAGGATAATTGATTCTTTAATTGCCCTAACAAGGGCTCCCATTGAAAATTCTAAAGTGTCCATGTTGAGATAATTTCACCAAACCAATTTACTTTCAGGAGAATGTCTCTCTTTTTGCCCACTTCCTCTTTCACTCTGATGGGTATTCCCCCCTCTTAGTCCCCATATGGCATCCCATAATTTTCCATCATAACACTCCCCTTTACCTCTCTATAATTTCATACAATGAAGGATTCTCCTCCTATCACCCTTTTCAATCTCCCTCTAGGTGCTTCTATTGTTGCACAAAGTATTGACACCTTGTAGAGCCTATGAGGTCACTAGTATGTGATGAAGCTGGCCCAATAGACTAGAAAATAGAAATTGTTGATAAAAGCTACAACACAACCTGGTGCCTGGAATATTGAGTCGTGTTTCAATGAAGAGAAAATTTCCTTATTGATTGCTACCATGAAGCATCTAGCATCCAAGATAGAGGGAGAAATGTTGATGAAAAATTATGACATCAAAGCTATGGGCCTTGATTTAAGTGAAACTCTTCCATGTGACAAAGTGGTTCTAACTAAGGTCACTAAGAAAGTGGTCGATGCTGATTATGAGAAGTTGGAAAAGAAATTGAAGAAGTGTGAGGTAGTGTTGAAAAATGTAAAGGACACAATGAACAAGTTGCAGGTGGAAATGAAGGGTAGGGATGTCGAGATGGTTTGCATAAGGAAGATACAAAATCAGTAGGGGAAGTAACTAAGTTTCTTAAGGAGGCCCAAAGTGAGAAGAGTCGACTTTATGCTAAGATAGAAAAGTTAAAGGGTGAGATTTCTATTGAGCATTAGGAAAATATAGAATATCAACATATCTAGGAGAATGTGCAAAAGGAATTGAATAACATCTGATCTCAGGCTTCTGGCAATCTACAAAGGGCCCAAGTAGAAACAAAAAGGGCCAAGCAAGAGAAGGAAGAGATCGATTCTATTTTGCAGACGCATGATGAGGAGGTCAAAAGGCTGAACTCTAAACTAATAGATGCCCTCTAGGGAAGAGCTAATTGGAGAAGATAATAAAGGTGAGAGATTCTCAATTCCATTAGGAATTAGTAGTAGTGCAAGGATCTAGGATCCTACTGATATTCAAGAGATTGATATTCATGAACTAGAAAAGGATCATAGTTCTATTTGTTTCCCTAAAGCCAACCTTGCAGTTTCTAAGGGATGGTCAGGAATAAGATGAGATAGTTGGCCTGGTGGTCGACCAATTTTTCAAATTTATGCTCCTCGGGCTGTAGAATCAAAGAACCTCATCTCCAAGTTATGCAAGGCCACTGAAGGATCTTTAGGAAATGCAAGAATTCTTGATCAAAGGGTCACCTCAAGGAAATCAAGTGAATTATCAACTTCCACAAGGTAGCATCGAAAAGAAAAAAATCCAGGTGGTGTTGAGTAGGAAGATCAATGAGATCAATAGGGAGTTCAATGTTTTCCTTGATTTCAGATTGCCTACCCTTTTCTCACCATATGGAGGAGTGATATCAATCAAGAAATCATGAATGCTGACAAACTCAAAATCCAGACTTCCACAAAACTCCTAGGTCTAAGCCCATCACCCACTATTGACAAAATTGAGAATAATAAATTTCCCATTTCTTGGCTCTATCACCACATTGGGGTTGTTTCATCAAGGTGGGGAGGTGTCTCTTTTAAGGAAGTCTTCAAGTTAGATCAATCATATGAGATTCTCTGCACTCTCATTCAACCCACTAATTTGGATTGGGAAGTCTAGCACTCTATATTCCTCAAACTACAAGAATTACTAGAGATCTAGGTTCGTACCTCCACAAGCGAAGGCCCCCTTTGAGTCACTAGAACTATAGAGCAATTCTTTAATCTTTTTTGGTTTTCAGCCCTTACACTTTTTAACTTCAGGATGAATTTTCTCTTAAAGAATCTAAGACTGCTCCTCAAAGAATATAATACACCATGTGGTGGCTGCATGGCTTTCACATATCATTTTCCTTTCGGGCACATGTCAGCTTGGCAGGGATTTTTGTTGAAACTATTTTCACAATATGAGATTACGCACTTGCTTGACATGCCACCTATTCGCTTCGAATAGGTTTTTTTATTTTTTGAGTGATCTCTTTGGGTGGATTTGGTTGGAATGTGATGGGTTTTTTTCCTTTGAAGTGGAACCTTTGAGTTAGAATCATTGACCTCTATGGTTGATCGATTAGATTTTTTCTAGGCTATGTTACAAATCTGATTGTTTTCTAACATCTATCTTTGCTAAATATCTAAAACCATTAATGATGCATTTTTCACTTAATGATAAAATATTGTTGTGATCTAATCAAGATCTAGGATTGGATTATGGGCTATTAGGTTCTAGCATCTGGAATTTCTACTTCTGGAATTTTGGTGATAGTGTTCTTTTATTCTGGCTATAAATGAAGGGGGTGGCAACAAGATTACAAGTTAGAAAATTTGACTTCGAAAATATTTTGAAGGAGATACATCTATTAGGGAGTTTATATTTTTAGAAATAGAAGTTTTTTATAGAATACTGTTATTCTTTTGCATGTTATATTTTAATTTAAACTATCATCGGATTGACATCTGAACTTTTCTTTTTAGTTCATATATTATTGAATTTCGATCTATTAAAGGGAAATATTTGAAACTATGCATGTTATGGCCTTTTTCAAGTTTTTTTTAATTTCGTTCATGTTAAAAAATCATGTTAAGCTTACTTTGATAGTTTAGATAGGTAATTTTCATGTTGTTAAGCTTCTATGTTGAACGCTAGCTTTTGGAAATCAGATTATGTCTATTGAACTTTCCCATTTTCTATTAAAATTTACCATTTTCCATATTATTCCATAAAGGGGGAAAGGGTTCTATAATTTTTGGATATTTTTGTTAATTTGTAGAATTTTCTTATGTCTAATTGAACCTTAATCAGTGCTTCCCATGGGGAGATTTGAAAGACTACACTGTGCTTTTACTAAGACATTGTTGCTCATTCTCTTCCCAACAATGAAGGGTCTATAACATTTTGTGTCTATCATATCAGTTATAAGGAATATGTTAAGGTTTGAAATATTGTAAAGGCTTTGGCACGTCTCTATTTTCATGTTTTATCATTTCTTTCTACCTTTTCCCCTGAACACAAAGAAGAGCCAGCTTTCTATATAAATCCCAAAGGTCATTCAGTGAGATGCAAATTGGTCCCCCACTCGCTGAATGTACCATAAAGCTATAAGAGAGGCATAAGTTTTGATGATCAATAGAATCAGATTTTAAAATCCAATTTCTAAGATAAAATAAGGGAGGAGAGCATACTTCAAAGGATTTTGTGGATTATTATGAAAGGCATGGCATTAAAATGCAATATTCAACACCTCAATGAAATGGAGTTGTTGAGAGAAAGAATAGGGTAGTCAAGGACATGGAAAGAACAATGCTTCATGATGCAAAATATTCCTAACGCCTATTGGAAAGAAGTAGTTCATACAATTGTATACATTATAAAGAGGGTGTAGTTAAGAGTAAACACTAGATATACTCCATTTGAACTATGACATGGTAAGTCAACATATGTTGGTTATTTTAAAATCTTTGGAAGTAATTTTTTTATCAAGAGAGATGATGATAGTTTGGGAAGGTTTGAGTCTATGTGTGATGAAGGTATTTTATTATTCTATTCTACACATATTAAAGCCTATAAGTGTTTCAATAAAAGAATCAAAAAGATAGTAGAGAGTGTTAATGTTAAAATTGATGAAAGGTTTCAGCCTTGTGAACAACAGATAGAAGATGATGTGGAAGAAATTCATGTACGAAAAGAAGAGGTAGAGGATCTAGTGGAAGAAGATGCTACTAAAAATCCTATGGATTTTATGGCTAAAAATCCTTCAAAAGCTCCTTCAAAAGCTCTAAAAAGAGATCATCCTAATGATCTCATTATTGGGGATAAAAGTGTTTGTGTGCAAACAAGGAAGAGGCTTGCTAACACAATTGATCAAGTGCATGTTTGTTTAATTTCAAAAATTGAACCAATGACCTATGTAGAGGCCAACAAAGATGAGTGTTGGATTAAATCTATCAAGGAAGAATTAAACCAAATTGAGAGGAACAAGACATGGGATATTGTTCCTAGACCCAAAGAAAAGAATGTTATTGGGGAAAAATGGGTTTTTAGAAATAAACTTGATAACAAGGGTAATGTAATTATAAATAAAGAAATACTTGATTACTAAGGGTACTCTCAAGTTGAGGTTATTGATTTTGATGAGACATTTGCACCTATGGCTAGACTTGAAGCCATAAGGATGTTTCTATCTTTTTTAGTTTACAAAAAATTAAATTTGTTTTAGATACATGTTAAATAAGTATTTCTCAATGGTGATCTTGAGGAGGAGGTTTTCATGGAGTATCCTAAAGGTTTTTAATGTGAAGGAAAGAAAGATCATGTCTATAGATTAAAAAGGGCATTATATGGATTGAAACAAGCTCCTAGAGCATGGTACTATAGGTTGGATAAGTATTTACAAGGGAAAGGGTTCAGAAAAGGAGGTGTTGACAACCACTTGTATTTCATGACGAAAGGTGAAAATTTTCTTGTTGTGGTTGTCTATGTAGATGACATCATTTTTGGTAGCAATGATGACAACATGTGTAAATATTTTCCTAACATCATGAAATCTAAATTTGAGATGTCTATGCATGAAGAGTTGTCTTTCTTTCTTGGGAACTATATGTATCACAACTTGAGGAAGGTATTTTTATCTCTCAAATGAAATGTGCAAAAAAAATTCTTAAAATATTTCAAATGGATGAAAGTAGACCAATTGGGACTCCTATGGTAACCTGATGCAAGCTAGGTAAAGATGATTACTCACCTGATATGGATCAGACCTTATTCAGATCTATGATAGTTAGTCTCTTATACTTGATAGCCTCTAGGCCTGATATCATGTAGGCTATATGCTTAGTGGCAAGATTTCAGTCTTCTCCCAAGCAATCTCACCTTACTGTAGTCAAGAGAATCTTTAGATATCTCAATGGAACTATTGACTATGGCTTGTGGTACCTTAAACATGATGATTTGACTTTTCTTTCCTATACTGATGCTAGTTGGGTAGGGTGTCTTGATCATAGAAAGAGTACTAGTGGAGGATTATTCTTCTTGGGTGGTATATTGGTGTCTTGGAATAGAAAGAAACAAAATTCATGGTCTCTATCAACTACTAATAAAAAATATATTACTACTGCCTCATATCATTCCCAATTTTTTTAGATGGTTCAAACACTCAAAGGAATCAAGGTAGAAGTATCTCAACCTGTTCATATCTTATGTGACAATACTGGTGCAATCAATATCTTTGAGAATCTTGTTATGCATGTAAGAACCAAGCATATTGCTATTAGATATCATTTCTTGAGGGAAAAAGTCTTGGCTAATGAAGTTGTTTTAGATAAACATGTTGGAATTTTGTCATATACTATCATTGATGTCACCATGTTGGTTTGGTATTGGGTACTAGTGTGAAGATCATGTTTATCTCATCCAGTATTTGATTTGGTATCTCTAGTATGTTGGTTTGGATATCTCCTCTGGTAATCTATATGATCTGAGGTTTTGGAAAAAGGCTTATAACAGTTGGAAGCACTTATACATGATATTCTTATGATCAAGTTTGGCATCAATTCTTGAAATTTCATTTTGGTATTAAGTTAATCTTGGCCAACATGATATTGCATAACAAAGGAAAATTACTTTTGATATGAAGACCGACAAGTTATGAATCTTGGAAATATGTTTTGCATCTATTAGGCTGACCTAGTCAATGCATACAGTTGCATCAGGTATATATAGAAGATGATTAGAAGATGAGGAATGGATGAGACAAATGAGAAAAAAATCAAAGAAGTGGTAAAGAGTAGTGAATGTGAATGAAAAAGAGGGAGAAGTGTCTAAATAGTGGTTGAAGATCATCGAATACTCTAAGCATCAAAGGAACTAAACCTGCACATCTGGTGTATCTTTCTCAGTTCAACTCTTGGCGGTTAGCCATTTTATGTTTACTTTTTCTAGTAGGCAGTGAGCCTCCATTTTGGATAGTAAGTCCTTGTAAATAGTGATCCTCTTATTACCAATTTTGATATAACTTTATATACTATGATTTAATCCTCACCATGGTTTTTCCCTTATTGGGTTCTCCATGTAAAATATGGTGTTCTTATGTTATGAGACTTAATGTTAAAATTTTACTTTAATTTTCTCTATGGTGCAATAGATTTTTAAGTGTTTGCTCAATGAGTTTGTGTGGATACTTATTCACCCCCCTCCCAGTATTTGGTTTATTCAACAATTGATATGATAGCTTTGGTTCCTCTGGAGAAGTTTAACAGCTTGAGGGAGATCCTGTAGATTGAAAAAATGGATAAAGAAGAGGTCTAGACTACCCTTGAAGATCTTGACAAGGTTGAATTAAAAAAAAAAGACCTAAAGGAAAGTATTGATGAAGTAAATGAGTGTATCCCAAAATTGAAAGAGAAGTTAAATAAATTAAAGGAAAGATATTGAGAACCGAGTGAGGAGTTGAAGCAAGCAAATTATGAGAACACCAGACTGAATTTGAAGATAGATAAAAAAAATAAAGTTGAAGAATGTTTGAAAATAATGATACAAAGAAAATTCGATGTCTATAGTAGGCTTGAATAGGAAATGATGAGTCTAAAGATAGAACTTGAGAAATAAAAACTTTGTGAAGAGGATTTCAAGACAAGATTCACCAAGCTTGAAAAATTGATAATAGGAAATAAACCTTCTAAATATAAAAGTGGCTTAGGTAATGAAGCTGATGGAAAAATGCAAAATTCAAATACAGTAAATAATTAGAAGACTCAAAAAAAATGAAAGAAGAAAAGAATTCTAGAAGGAAACCACCTATCAGACAACCAAATGCACAAAGGTAATCATCATTCAATCATATTTATTTTTCATGTAAAAAGTTTGGTCATAAGGAAACTGAGTGTAGGAGTAGGTTGAATCAATTTTCTGGTCCCTTCTCTATACAATGTTATGCATGCAAGAAGATAGGACATAAATCTACCAAAAGTAGATCTTTAGTTTTAGTCAAGTGATGATGAACAAGTTTAATGGAAAAAGGATGAATCCATCATTCAATGGTTATTGTTATACCTATAACATGTTTGTGTTGGAGTTGAGAAGATACAAGAAAATTGATGCTGTAAACCATGCTCAGTGCAAAAATCTCTGAAAGCCTGATTCACATACTCCCCCCCATTATCTGTACATATCCACCGGATAGAAAGACCAGAATGCTTCTCTACAAATGTCTTGAAGACATGAAAGGAATCGAAGACATCAGACTTGTACTTAAGAAAGTACAACCATGTGCGTCTAGAGAAGTCATCAATGAATGTGAGTACATACTTGGCCCCTGAAAAAGGAGTGGGAAATGACATGAGGTCACTATGAATCAACTCCAAGGGTGCCAAAGCACGAGTGGTACTTCCCTTCGGAAAGGGATCCCTGTGATGCTTGCTAAGCACACAACCATGACAAACACCATCAGTGCAAGAAATCTGTGGAAGACCAAGAGCAAGTGACTATGTACTCATCTGCTGAAAATATCTGTAATTGACATGGCCCAAATGCTCATGCCAAAGCTGACTCATCGAATCTGAATGTGCTATAAGAGATGAACCTGTACCCTCAAAAGGCACAAATCCATCAAATCTATAAAGATGAGATGTAGTATCAACACAACCAGTAGCCTCAACCAAATCAGAATCATGGAGGTCCCGAATAACCACATTATGTGGTGAGAACTCAACTGTCTTACCAGAGCCAGTGTGGCAAATTTGATAAATGGAAAAGAGGTTCATCAAAATGTCAGGAACAACCAAAACATCCTATAGAGTGCCCCCATCCAAAGAGACAGAACTTGAACCCAAGACGGAAAGCTGTGAAGAGTCACCCACTGCAATCTATGAAGTAGCACAAGAGGTAAGAGAAGTGACCCAACTGCTGAGTGTGAGTCATATGGTGAGAAGCACCAGAGTCTAAAATCCAAGTGGACCCATTGGTCGATGCTCGTGCAGTGAGAGCATGACCCTTCCCTGTGGTGGAAGAAGAAGAAGACTGAGGTGAGGAGATGTGTTGCTGCTGCATGGCATCCTCTAAAGCCTCTAATCATTTCGAACACCTGGAAACTGGATGACCTTGCTTGCCATAGAAACTACAAGTGTCTCCTAATTTCTCCTCAGTCTTGGAGGAAGACTCACCAAATTTTGAAGATTTCCCATGTTTTGGATTAAATGGTGGTTTAGAATCAGACTTAGGAGGCGGTTTGGAGGAATGCTCACTACCTGTAAAATCTTTCTTGGGCCTCGGTTTCTATTTTTGTTTCCCCTTCGGTGACTGAGCAACCAATGCTTTTCTCTTTGAACCTGAGAGCATATCCATTTGAGAAAGGTGAGATAGTTCCTGAGACAAATACTCACAAAAAAAATCAAAGGTAGACATGGTAAAAATGGCACCCAAACCATCCATGGTGGAGTAGAAGGAGGAAGCAAATATCGGAAATGGACCACGAAGCTTCGAAAGAATCAAGTAAATGAACTATGTGTCTATCTTGTTCTTCCCACAACCTTGTAAAATAGTGCGGATAGTTTTGAACTTGTTCAAAAAATCCTCAATAGTGGGAAATGAATCAAGTAACAATGAAGTTAGCTCTACCTCAATTTGTAATGCACAAAACTCATTAACGGCCCCAAAAAGTGTCTCAAACTTCAGCCACATGGCTTGAGGAGTGAGCAAAGCATCAAGGTGAAACAAAAGACTGTCAGAAACATGCATGCATAACAAACCTATAGCCTCATCCATCTTATTCCTATGCTGCATAATCTCAAAAGGATGTTGCAACTGAGGTTGAACCTCATCTAAACAAGACCATAACCCTCATGACCTGAGTAGCCTCATCATACGAGACTTCCAAGTGTGATAGTTATGTGATGTGAGTAGCTCAACTGAAGAGTCTGCCATGAAACCCTGCACCTATACCTGTTTGTGTTTTCTATTATTATGTGATCTTTTAGAATAGATAGAAGACGTAGAAGGGTTTTTATTTTTGAGAGTTTTGGTGTTCTAGTTTTCTGATGTAAATGATAGAAAGCAAGAGAAAAACACCCCCCACAAAAGATAAACCCAAATCCTAATACAAACTAAGAAGAAGGAAGCAATGCATAAGCAAAAAATACTTCAAAACAAATTCTTGTGTACCTGGTGAAAATTCTGATAAAATAGATCACATCACTGAATAGAGCATGTTGAGAGCTTTCCAACGCCTATTCAAGTTTGAAAAATGGAGTTTGTTTGCATCTTCTATGACCCCGAAAGTGAAGAAAGAATACCTCAATTTGACTAGTAAAAAAATATAGACTGGTAAATATTTTATAAAATTACCTGCACAATCAGATCAGTGCCAAAACCAGCTTTCCAACGCTTCTTCCTGTTCGAAAAACGGAGCTAAAACGCCCGAGTTATACCCGATTTCGTGAGAGAGCAAAAAAAATGCCCTATTAGACTCCTCTAGCACTCGGGAGCTAAAAAAAGGGCCCCTGGTCGCATGGGTGAACCAGGGGGCTGAAGCTAGTAGAGCCCTTGGTCACCATATGACCGGGCGGGGGTTTGTTGGAAGCCCGCAGGGGCTAAAGAATCGACTTAGGTCAGTGAGCCCATGAGTGAGCTCAGTGTCAGTGGGGCGAGCTCGACGGAGCCCAGACGGTGGGGAGGTGGCAGTGTCGGCGGAGTCGGTAGGGAGCTGGGGCAGGCTGAGTGGAGACAGAGCGGGGTTGGCGGAGTCAGGGTGAGCTCAATGAGCTGGGCGCGGCAGCAGCTTGGTGGCGAGCGCGGTAGCGAGTGATCGCTTGGCAGCGCGGTGGTGGCTGCCGGGCGGCGGAAAAAAATGTATTGGCCGTGCAAAAATATAATCCAAAAACTTTTGTTTTTTTTATTTTTTTAATTTCTTTTGGGATTTTTTTTTCTAAGAGGGTCGTATGGCCAAACCCTAAAAAAAATTTTGCAACCCTGGTTGACTGTGGCCAAAATCGATGATTTGATAGTCGTTTTAGGGGTTTTTGGGCACTACAAATCCAATGGAATTGTCCATTTGAGCCCAAAATGAACCTAAAACTCAGAGTATGCTGAATCCACAAGAAGAAACCTTAGAGCCCTAGATTTGCTTCCAATGCAAATTTCTCAAAACATGAACAAGCAGTTGCAAATCTGAAGCTCTGATACCATGTTGGAGTTGAGAAGATACAGCACCACAGAAGCCCAAAAGATCTTTGCAAGTAAATAACCTGTTACAAGGAGAAGCAAAGAGAAGCAACAAAGGAAATGCTCAAGAATGTGGAGTATTGTATTCACCTAAAAATGTAAAAATGAATAATGATACAAAACATAGTTTTCAACTACATATAGATGAAAACCCTAAAAAGGAAAACCCTAGGCTTGCACAATAATAATTAATAAAGTAATTAATTATTATGTACCTAATGCTAGCTTAAGTGAAAAAGATGTAAAAGGGAACTTTACGTAATTAAACAAATATTGTTTAATTAATAAAGTAAATGTCCAATTACTCTAATAGTTTGGACATAAATAAAATCAATGCAAAACAAGGATGAATGGAAATCAGATAAGTCAAAGAAATATAATTTGCTATTATTGCAAGGAACCAGGACATAACTCAAAAGTATGCAAAAACAAAAATGAGGAGCATTTTTCTCTGGTGGAAGATGATAAACTGATTGAAAAGATTTATAAGGAAGGGTTTAAGTAGGAAATGAGAAAATTATAGAAAAGGAAAGAAGGATTAGAGTCTACTAATGCATTTGTACCCTCATCTGGTGCAAATGAATCCTTAGGGAATTAGACCTAGCTTGGTCTTAGGGGAGCTTTATCAAAAAATCAACTAAACCCCTAGAAATATAGTGTGTCAGATGTTGGCACATGGATATTTTGTAAAGAACGACATGATAGATGTGATGCAAAATAAATCAAAAGAAAAGATACAAGCATATTCATTTGTAGAGTAAATTATGTTTTCTCAATGTAGATGGAAGAGAAGTTTGTCAGATTTTTGCAATTAATGCAAATTAGGGAAAAATGATGAAATATAAAGGAAATCTCACAAATGATCTTGGTCATCAAATTCATTTGAAGAGTTTTTAAAATCACTTGGAACTTTCTTGAAGCATCTTTGAAGCGATTTGAAGATCTTCAAAAAAATTATTATGGTTACTCATTATAGGTGACTGAAATTTCCCATCTCGCGGCAGCAAAGGAAAGGTAGCTAAAGAATTTTTCTTCTTAAATTTTCAGAGCTATAATGGAAACCTCTAAAAGGAATACCCCTGTAAAGTTGAAGGGAGTTGAGATGGATGAGTTCGATCATCAAAAAATAAAGAAATTGGAATTGGGGTTGGAACCGAATGACTTGCTGAACATATAAACCCTAGGTTTGGATATATGGGGAGAATTCCCTTGCTTTGCTGAAAAAGAATTTATCTTTTTCCTTCTAATAAAACTCAAGTATGGAAATATTATATTGGAAAAACCCTATCTCATTTCTAAAGAAGCAATCAAAACAATTACCTGACTGTACAACGTCAGAGAACTTCCTGGATGAAATAACAATAAAATAAAAGGAAGCAGAGGAAATGACATGAGTTGGAAAAGATCTTCGTGCACTATTGATCGATACTATTGGTGATGCCTCGGTTAGGTATGTTGCATATGACATTTCTTATAAAATATTTTTTAGAAATCATGAAGGGTCTACTTCGGCCATTACTATTTATCTGGTGCATAAAATGGTAAAGGAGAATGTATAATTTGATCCTTGTAAGATAATTTTTGAAAATCTTATCAAGAATATACAAATGAAACTAGGAGAAGGATATCCATTCCATTTTGGATCCTTGCTTACATGTTTGGTGATTTATTTTCTTAAATCTCTACCAGGAAAGAAATATGTTGAGTGGGAATCTGGGATTCTCATTGCAAAATAGATATTCAGGCACTTGGAAAGTTTGGAAGATAAGGCAAGTGCGTGCAAACAAAAATTTATCATTTCAGAATGTGATGAGCTTTGGTGAGGTCATTCTAAGTTGATTTGAGGAAGGTTCTTCCTCCGGGATGAAGGAATTGGAAATAGTCACTAGTGATTCCCCTTCGGAATCGAAGAAAATAAAGTTTGTCTCTCATGATGTCATTGCTATCTCTGAAGAAAAGAAAAAAGATGAAGAATCTTTGGCTGGATCTAAATCTTCTGATTTGCAAGGCATCCAGTCCATGATAATACAAGGAAAAATGAAGAAAGTGGACGATCTATGGAATATGGCTTTGCTCATTGATAGACTTAAAATTGATGATGTATTAGTTGATAATCTACTTCGTAAAGGTATTGATGTATGTATTGTTTTTGAATTTTTACTTCAAAATTTGGTTAAAGTAGTTGAAGAAAGAATGTTGCTTGAAGGTCTGGAAGGACGCAAATTAGAACCTTTAGCTGAAAAGAGGTGTTCAAAGGTAAAGGAGAGGTTATGTTAACTAATTACATAGACAAAGAGATGCACGAAAGAAATGACAGACATTACAAGTATTTTCACTAGTGGCTTGTTGTAGTTGACAACTTTCAAAACAAAATTGAAGCAATAGAAGCTGAAGTGAACAAAATTGGGAAGAAATTTGATATTTTTGAGGACAAAGAAGGGAAGAAAAGGCTAAAAATTGGTGAGCTTCAGGCTGAAATGATCATTGTATAGAGGAAAAGGGATGACATAGTGAAGACTTTCTAGCTTCTTAAGGAAGTGGTTGAGGTCTGGTTAGATCATCTTTTTAGAATATTCTTTGATGCAGAAGGTTGTGAGAAACAATGTTCATCCGAAGATTGAAAATCCTCCTTCACATTATTGGTTGTATTGGATAGTGTGTGTGCAAGAATGGATTCAACAATATTGGAATGGAAGGAATTTCTTCCTATGATCAAAGAAACATACAAAAAGTTGTTCCAGGTGAAACTAGTTTTCTGGTTTGAGAAATTGGATACTTGAAAGTTTTAAAGTTTTGAAATTTTGAATGAATATATTTAAATGTTGGATGTCACCATCTTTTTATATTTTTTTTGGCACCCTTTGCCATTAATTTCAAAGGGGCAGAGATTTGGAGGAGAATAAGGATAATTTTAAATCAGAATTTTTGCACATGTTTCCATCAATGACAAAGGGGGAGATTGTTAGAATTTTGTCATATATTGTCATTGATGTCACCATGTTGGTCTGGTACTGGGTATTGGTGTGAATATCATGCTTATCGCATCCGGTATTTGATCTGGTATCTCTAGTATGTTGGTCCGGATATCTCCTTCAATAATTTGTATGATATGAGGTTTTGGAAAAAGGCTTATAACAGTTGGGAGCACATATACATGATATTCTTATGATTGGGTTTGGCATTGATTCTTGAAATTGCATTTTGTATTAAGTTAATCTTGGCCGACATGATATTGCATAACACAGGAAAATTACTTTTGATATGAAGACCGACAAGTTATCATATTGGAAATATATTTTACATATATTAGGCCAACCTAATAAATGCATATGGTTACAATGGGTGTATAGAAGATGATTAGAAGATGAGGAATGGATGAGGTAGATGAGAAAAAAAGTGAAGAAGTGATAAAGAGAAGTGAATGTGAATGAAAAAGAGGGAGAAGTGTATGCATGAGTGAAGTGTTTGAATAGTGGTTGAAGATCAGTGAATACTCTAAGCATCAAAGGAACTGGACCTACACATGTGGTGTATATTTCCCAGTTCAACTCTTGGTGGTTAGCCATTTTGTGTTTAATTTTTTTGTAGGCAGTGAGCCTCCATTTTAGATAGTAAGTCCTTGTAAGGAGTGAGATTTTTCTTGTGGTAGTGGGCCTCTTATTACTGGTTTTGATATAACTTTATATACTGTGTGTAACATAGAATAAAATTTGGATATGTATCTATAACTAGAATAAATTATGTTAATCCTAATCTAAACAATATTAATCTAAATCAAACAACAAAGAATGAAACAAGTAATCATAATTAAACTAAACAAATCAATTGGAAAGCTCTCACCGAATATGCGTTCACTCCTTTGAATTATCTTGATTTCCCTTCTCCATTTTGTTGTTTCAGTATTCTTGCCCTCAAATTATCAGTATTGATGCAAGCATAATCTTGTTGAATGTCAAAGAAAAATATCGAAGATAAGTTTCTTCTCAAAAGTGTATGATTTCGGGAGGAGGAATAATGATAATGACAAGCCATTTTATAGATTTTGGGTTTTCGAAAGATTGGCTCAGATTGAAAGAGAGATCGACGAACGAGATTGATGAATTCCATGCGATGTGAGTTCTATCTCAGATAGAACATGAGTTAGAACATGAGTCAAAAAAGACTGAAAGATAAAGATTAAGTTAGAACGATAACTTAATCTTGTGTCAAGACTGTTCAAAAACAGGAAGAACAAGAGTTCAAGATCTTAACCTTCAGTTAAGATTCTTCAAAAATAGAAGAAATAGAGTTTGAATGTCAAAGAAAAACTTAGAACTCGAAGAAGAATGCATTCAAATACAAACATGAGTTAGAACTAGTTAATTGACTAGTTGTGACGGAGAGTCTTGTCGCAGAGACAATCAAATGTTAAATCTAGAGATAACTGGAGAACTAAAAATAGATCTTGAGTCAGAAGGTGAGTGAATAATTAGTCAACTGATTGATAGAAGAATGTGACATAAATAATTAATAAATGAATTAAATGTTAATTTAATTCAACATTCAAAAATGAAATGAAGTTAATTAAATAAATAAAGATATATTATTTAATTTGACTATTGTAACTTGGTGGAATTGGATAAATTAAATAATAAATATTTAATTATAGATAAAGAGGGTTAAATTGAATAATTTAATAATAAACATTTAATTATAGTTGAAATATGACAAAGGGGTAATTAAATAATAAATTATTTAATTAAGAAGGAAGAATTAATTAGTTAGCGACATAATTAAATAAATATGATTTATCTAATTAATCGAGTTGAATAAAGGGTCATAATGAATTAATGAATTAATTAAAAAAGGGATATTTAATTAATAGAGGAAATATGTGTTAGAAAGGTAATTAAATAATAAATTATTTAATCATGACCATGGATAATAGAAAATTATGTCAAAAGTGGTGCTCGTAGGCCTAGACCAATTTTCGGTGTCTACACTGTGAATTAATCCTCACCGTGGTTTATCCCTTATTGGGTTTTCCATGTAATATATGGTGTTCTTGTGTTATGAGACTTAATATTAAAATGTTACTTTAATTTTCTCTATGGTGCAATAAATTTTTAAGTGTTTTTTCAGTGAGTTTGTGTGGATACTGATTCACCGCCCCTCTGAGTATCTCGTTTATTCAATGAAACATAGATTCTAGTGATCAAGTAGCTAACATCTGTATAAAATGATTTCCAAAGGAGGTCATTGAACATGTGAGGGATAGGCTTGGTGTCCTTTCCCTTGCCTCTCTTCAATAAACATACTCTACTTATGCATGGTTTCGGGGGGAGGTTGTGCATTTATACTTTAATCTCTCTTGTGGGTATCCTAGTGAGTGATGGTCATGCATGTTTTGGGTGTAGTCTGGTCAGTACAATAATGTTCTTGCTTAATTCATGCTGAATTCAGTGTTATTTCAGATGTTTCATGTTTCATTCAAGGTATTTCATAATTTGATCAAAGATATTATATTATTAGAGGTGGAATCTTGATTGTGGAAATCTTTTCAAATGTTATTGATGGTGTCTCAAGTGATTGGTTGAGGAAGCATTATACTTTCTTGATATAAATGATCTTCATTAGAATGGTTTCCCTTTTAAAAATACTTGTATCAAGATGACTGTTCATGTTGATTCTTCATAGTCTTTCAATGGTGGCACTACATAACATATTAGAAGGAGACAGTAGAAGCGAACAGTACAAGGAGTTTTTGAATAACATAGTAGTTTGTAGGTTCTTGTATATGGATGTTGATTCTATAAAAAGTAACAGTCTACACAGTGTCATTTTCTCATGGAAGTGCAAGGTCAAAGTGGATGGTGTATTTTATTATGTATTCCTTCTCTTGACAATGAACAGTAAGTTATGCTTGTGTTTCTACAAAGATTCTTGTGTTGGTATTCTTATGCTTGGGATAGTGAATACTAACATTTCCAAGATTTTTTTTATAGTTCTCAGTCAAAATGCATCCTTAAAGACTATTTTGATTGAGAACTATAAGGATGCATTTCCTACCAAGTAATAGCATAGACAAGGAAATGAGTTGTTTGAAAAAATGCCTCAAATAAATTTGGTATCATGGTGATTTCCATCACCATGAGACCACATTTCTTTGAGGCATTTTTTCAAAAAAATAATTGCCTTGTCTATGCCATTGCTTACTATTATGCTTTGATATATTTTTTCCAAGCATCTATAGTTTTTCGGAAAGCACCTATTTTAGGATTTTAGCTATAGTAGAAAGGAAGTGAACTATTTGATAAAATGCTTTGGTAGACATGTATGGAAAATGTGATAGCATAGACAAGGTAGTGAGATCTTTGAGGAATTTTTTCCAAGAATCCATAGTTTTTTCCAAAGTGTTGTGGATTTTTCTAGTAGAACCTAACAATTCTTCAAAGAGTTTCCAACTCTTATAATGAAGAAATTGTAAGGTTAGTGGCCAACACAATGAGTCTATTATATTTTGATCCTTACTCCTTCACTTTTGCCTCTATTAAACCAGGGAAGGTAATCCCAAGTTACATCTTCATGAAATATATCAAATTAATAACAAATTGATTCTTGGTTAAATGCAAATAAAGACCATCCCACTGAAGATTTGGAAAATACCTTAAGCAAGTGACTAATTATTTGCTATGAATCGAAAATACTTCCATCCCACACAAATTTCATTGAAAAAGGATTTTAAATGAATATTGTTCTTATTTTAAGGTCAAGGTTAGGTGTGCTACTTTATCATTCATCATGCTAGATTTTCTGATAAACCGGCCAATGTTTAATGAATTGGAGCAATGGAGTCAAATATATAAGGATCTGTAATATATGAACTAATTAATTTTAGAAGTAGATGAACTACCCTCATACTACTTTGTAGACTATGAAAACACAAAATTCCTACAAGAAACATTCACTACTTATCAATCCAAGCAATTTCATACAAAGTTTATATGCTCTTCCATCATTTTAATAAACTCTTTGAGTTAAAGTTGAGAACATAATAGTATATTAAAATATAACCATTTGAAGATAAATGAAAACACCATTAGCATTTTCATTCATAACTTGTAAGAAGTATACATAAGAGAGTATTTATTTCCAGACAAAGATTTGTTTCTACATCAGTAGTTTATATAAAACTAATTTAAGTCTGTTACATACAAAACTTCATTCCTAAGACCATCTACTAGCCTATTTAACCTTATCCTATTCAAAATTCCTTTTTTGAGTTAAGCATTCACCCAAAACCCTATTAAAACTCAAAAGTCCAACCTCTGTAATAAGCCCAAAAATCCCTTTTATAGAATAAAAGAGCGATAGGAATCAAGCTTAATTACATTTACATTTCATTTAATTTTGAGATCATTTGTACCAAAATTTGAGGTGCCCCTAGTTGGTTACATGCAATCACTGAGGAAAATGGAAGAGTAAAAGACAACATTCCACATCCCTTGCACATAGACCTACTAGTTCCTTAAAAGGCAGAGTCAGTCGTAGCAAGAACATCCTCTTCCTTGTCAACCAAAATATATTCTCCACTCACAACTTCAACAAAAACTTGCAAACCACCCAACACTAGGAAGTCTCGCACCTCTCCTATACACCATCCTGAAATGTTTCCTCATCAACACTAGAAACAAGAAATCACATGAATGTTGAATAGGAAAATCCTGACAATAAGGTTATGGTGTCTTCAAAAACAAAAATGGGGCATAGTCATCACTTTGGGTCATTAGCCTTAGAGGATAGTAGCCCATTCCTTGCTCATGATGGATCTAGAGGAACCATCACCACCACATCATCAGAATCATCAAAAGGTACCAGGGAGAGAGGATAATAATTTCCCTCAAAATTAGTTTCACCCTCATTGTCTGAAGGGTTGTTAGAGAACTCACCAGAAGAATTAAGTTCTCCCAAACAATCCTTATGATAATTGCACCTTTTTTGTGTCTTCTTTTCATATTTCACCAACTCCTTGCCTTTGAACTTGACCAATTATTTTGAAACAATTTAGTTCCTTAGGTGGTAGTTTCTCTTAACACCATACTTCTTAAATTTTATGTGTCCTCTTCTATTCTTTTGTGCATCAGGGAATCCCTCCATATTAACTTCATCCTCAAGTGAGCATTCTTCTTAGATTCGAGAAAACTTAATCTCCTAAACCTCCGAAATGGCCTAACAGACTCTCCTAACTTACTCATCCTCTCGGAATACATCTGCCAATTTTGTTCTTGGACTCAAACTCAATGCAATTTTTGAATGAGAAATATGGAAATTGGTCCTTTTTATAATGAGCCATGCAAGCGTGCCAACCATTAATTCTTCAAAGAAAGCTTGTGTGCACAAGATGACAATAGTCTATCTTAATCCTTTTAATCTTAACCATTGGTCATGATTTAAAAGATGAATCAATGGGTAGATTATCATGCAACCACTTATATTTAAGTTTTAACTATTCTTTAATGCTCTTTTTAAAACAAAAAATATCTAAGTAGATAAATATCTACTTTGTACTTAGTATCAATTAAAACTTTCTTTCCATAATTAAACGCTCACCCATAGGAATTATTTCACTTGTATTTCTTCTTGTCAAAAAAAGTGGGGATTGATCCTAATCCGATCTCAAAATATTGGTTCATACACTTCCATGCTTTTTTTTTACCTTTTCCACACATATCAATGGTTGTCAGGACTAACGACCAAAATATCAAGCATGCACTTTAAAGAACTAAGATCAGAATAACATAGTTTAGAAATAGTATCTTTTCAGCCAAATTTGGAAGTATTCCATCTTCATTAGAAACCAACAAATCCCTTTAGAAAATCCACATGGCACACACCCACTTTCCTGTCAAAAGATACAGGACATAGGCGGGTCCTACATGGGATGGTGGGGAATGGCCAAGATTTAGCCACATCACTTGTCATCAACCATCAAATTCAATCCATTTGAAAAGAAAACTTCATCTTCAAAGCCTAATAGGTCCCACCACAATGACAGGTGTCACACCGGCTACTAGCCCATGTGATTATTCATTCTTACTACTGTAGACAAATGAGGGCATGGCAAAAAACCCTAATGAGAACACATGTTGTGCTATATATGACTGATCAAGCTATGAACAACACCCACTACCCTATGGAGGATCATGCCCCACCATGAAGTAGTATTACATGGCCATCGCCTGTTAGCCCATGTCCTTAAAATAATATGAAACAAAATAAGACAGACTCATGGGGAGTGGCAAATACATGGCCACATCTTCAATCCATCAATCATCAATCCTCTATGAGAAGTTCCCATCATCTTTACCAAGGGGACTAGTTCCACCATTATATGAGACATGTGGTCGAAGCTCGCCAGCCCGTGCGAATAAAATAAGAAGCAATAAACCATCATAGGCATACGAGGAATGACTGAGATTGATTCCAATGATCAAACGTCCAATATGAAGCTTAATTTTGCACATGCCATAAAATTTATTCATAAAAAGGGACCATCCCTAGGTGAACGACTGACCCATAATGATAAAGTGTTAAGGATTCATATTTTTAAGATCAAGCCTTCGACCATTAATACCAAGAAAGACATAAGGAAACTAAAAAACCTAAGATTAGGGGCCATTAAATCAATGACTATGATGGCACAAGTGACCACTTAAGTGACTAGGAATAGGGACAAGAAGTCAATATAATTTTAAAATGACTAAGGGTTTATCATTTGTAGGGAAATTTTTAAGAGTTTTATGGAGACAAAACTCTATCACAGTAATGGGAACATGACCTTAAATCAGGCACAAAGGACCAAGCCAAACTTTCAAAATTCTTAGGGTGGAACAAAAAATTTCTAAGGGGTTCCATCAGTGGCTCCTATTGGGGACACATGCCTCTCGTAGGCATGGTGAGACTCCTAGAATCATTCGATGAAGCAGACTAGGAAAAAATGAAAAAATAGAACAAACATAAACAAAGAAGAAAGAAACAAACTATTTAAAAAATCATATAGAGGCCAAAAAGGCCAAAAACAAGAGATCCAATCTCCATTTTTCCAGAAACCTTCATTTGAGATGCAAATGTTATTATGCACCCTTCAATATAATCCAGGCTTCATCTCCCTATTAGTGACACCAAGCCACTAAAACTTGGGGCCAATTCCCACCCCTATCAAAAACCAACCTATTCAAGGAATCGATTTCCTTCAATCCGTATGCACCTCTTCCATACCACTACAACAAGTACAACCTTCTTCTTACAAGTAAAAATTGTTCATCACTGAAACCTACCTGATTACCAACACTATTACTAACATCTTTCACAACTTCTCTAGGCATGCCATTGCCAGTATAATCTCTGTCACTCCTCTCTATGTAATCAAGCATAAATTGTAACCTTTCATCATTATATGACATGTGTTTGTTATATTCATCATATGAAATATGTTCATATTGAAAATAATATTTCTTGTTATTCATCTCATTGTCATGCTCCATAAAAATATCTTCAAGCTAAACTGGAAATTAAAAGTACTCATACTCCTTCAAGTAGTTGGCATCATGATACTCAACCTTATTAGAAACATCTATGTCAAAAGTAAAAATCCATATGAAATTCCCTTGAGGAGTTCATCAATGTGTTCCTTTGCTTACTCGAGACCACATTCTACCCATGTGTGAAATGCATCATTGGAACTCTCAACAAAGAGTGGATTATCTTTGCACCAATAAGTGTCATCATTTTTTACCTCTAATAAAGTTGGAGTCTCATCAAACAATGGATTTTCCATTATATTTATTTTTGACATAAGAGACTCAACCTCCTCAGCAGGAAGGTCCAAATCCTTCAAGAAATTATTGCATTCAAAATCATTGTAATCACTAGAAGAGAAGATAGACATATTTTCAATTTCATTCTCATCATCAGTAGTTAACATCTCTGACTCATACTTCGAAAACTCTTCATAGGGAGAGAATAGTTCCTTTTCAATCCAACATGTGTTCTTATTATCAACATATTCCACATTTGTAACAAAATATTCCATTTCCACTTCATGAGGATGATCATAATCAGAGGAATTAGCACACTCAATTCTATCATCATTACCGCAACAAAAGGATACATTTGTGTTGTGACTATGTTAAGAATTTTCAAGCTAAATGCTTAATCTTATGTCTTCTAGAGGACAACAAGTAGAAGAATATTCAAAAGAATTGAAAACACCTATTTCACTTGCTTTATTTAGGTGCCCATTTTCAATTTTTTCTCTAATCCCTTCTTCAAGTGATATCTCACTATTTGACTCATATGGAACAACATAGATCATTATAGTTTGAAAAAATAATATCCTTTTGATAGTCATCTCTAATCTTTTCAAAAATAGAAAAGAAGTCACATACTTGGTCAAGTCTAACTGGTTTTAATTCCTTTAGCAGAACACTTAAACTCGGTTCATAAGATTCATAAAATAAATCAATGCATTCTGCATTTTTCAAGTCTATGACATTCAAGAATCTCTGCTAAAGTATCGATAAATCTTACATAGAGATCAGATGGTGATTCCTCTTTGTGTTTTCTTATGTATGATAGAGCTTGAACAGATACTACATAATTACAACTACATTTAGCTTCTTGACAAATTTTTTGAGACTCTATATGATCAACATTATGGAGTAATGCATAGGCTGAAACAATAGGGGTGTAAGTGTTTTGGCATTCATTTTCAATTTTTGTCTTACACCTTTCATCAACATTTGGTGTTTCAGGGCAGAAAACACTTGTATTCAAATGACCATTGTGTATTCCATATTTTTGGTTGTTTTCAATTTTCATTGCTATCTCATAGGCCTGATGCAAAGTTTTAGGATCCTTGTCTCTTAGTAGGTAGCTCATATTATTATCAAAAGTTCCTAAATAAACAACCAAACATACTGCATCACTTAATCTCATGAAATCAGGAATATTCCTCAATGTTTTAGCAAATCTCTAGTTAAATGTTGGAACCATCTCATTCTCTTCTTTCTCAATTCTCATAAAATTATTTAACATTGAACTAGAATTTATTATTTCACCAAATTTCCTGATGGAAACTACTTTTAAGTCCTCCCAAGAGAAAACAAAGTATGCTGGTAAATTAGAGAACCAATCTCTTGTATCTCTTTTTAGGGGCTGAACAAATAATCTCATAATTACATCCTCATGATCCACCTCATAGTCATCCATTAAATTGTTGAATTATTTCAAATGCTTTCTTGTTGATTCACTCTTTGTACCACTGAATTTCGGTAACATATCTTTGATGTCAGATGTAATAAAATTTGGGTAACCATAATAACACTAAAAATTATGGCTCTATATCTTTTGGTGCTGATTTTTTTTCAATTACATGATAGGGGTTGATTCCAAACCATGGTTGCACTAGGAACCATACAAGGACATGTATATTGATGGACCTTTTCTTATAGCCTTACAAAAAATTTCCTATCAATATTTCAGTTATATAGGGTATTTCATATTTCTTGCAACATGACCTTAAGCCTTCACAATGCATTAGCTTATCTCAACTTTCTTAAGACCTTCTAAATGAATTTCTTCAAAAATATTTCATACTTCTCTTCATAATAGAGGTTATAAGATAATAGCATAGAAGGATGTGACCCAATTTCCACTATTCCCTTTCTTTCGTGCTTATTTTCACTTAGTAGGGAATAAAAAATAAAATTCAAGACTTGCACATATAGTTTTCATATATAGATTTATGCCTTTTGAAAACCAAAATATGGAGAATACCTAGATATGTTACAACTTCTACAAATTCTTCTTCCTGATTGGAATTCTTTATATATTTAAAATTTGCTTCACATCTTCATCAAGTTCTTGAGATAGAGTTGCCACCTCTCTTCACAGAGGATTGAACTTCCAGCATTAGGAAATTCTTTTAAGACTGAATTCCTATTTGGGTATTTTCCCACAACAAAGTCACAAAAATTCTTTGAACTTCTACTACAACAAACTCACTTCCAGGTCTAAAATTTTAATATTTGAACAAACTTGTTTAGATTCACCAAATTCTTGACTCTATGATTTGCAGTCGGCAATTGGAGATGTCAAACTTCTCCCCAATAGAGTTGCCATTTTTATTAGTGATTTTTCCAGCAAAACCTAACAATTCTCTAAAAAGTTGCTAGCTCTTATAATGAAGAAATTGTAAGGTTAGTGGCCAACACAACCAGCCTAGTATTTTATGATCCTTACTCCTTCACTTTTGGCTTTGTTAAACCAAGGAGGGTAATCCCAAATTACATCTTCAAGAAATCTATAAAATTAATAACAAATTGATTCCTAGTTAAATGCAAATAAAGCCCATCCCACTAAAGATTTGGAAAATCCCTTAAGCAAGTGACTACTTATTTGATATGAATAAAAAATACTTCCATCCCACACACATTTCATTGAAAATGGATTTTAAATGAATATTGTTCTTATTTAAGTTCAAGGCTAGGTGTGCTACTTTCTCATTCCTCATGCTATATTTTCTGATAAATCAACTAGTTTTTTATCAATTGGAGCAATTGAGTCAAATATGTAAGGATCTGTAATATATGAACTACTCAATTTTAGAAGTAGATGAACTACCCTCATACTGCTTTGCATACAATGAAAACTCAAAATTCCTAAAAGAAACATTCACTACTTATCAATCCTAAGCAATTTCATACAAAGTTTATACCCTCTTCAGGCATTTTAATCAACTCTTTGAGTTAAATCTAAGAACATAATAGTACATTCAAATATAACCTTTTGAAGATAAATGATAACAACATTAGCATTTTCATTCATAACTTGTAAGAAGTATACATAGGACAGTATTTGTTTCCATACAAAGATTCGTTTCTACATCAGTAGTTTATATAAACCTAATTTAAGATGGTTACATACAAAACTTCATTCCCAAGACCATCTAATAGCCTATTTACCCTTATCCTATTCAAAATTCCTTTTTTGAGTTAAGAATTCATGCAAAACCCTATTGAAACTCAAAATTTTGACCTTTGTAATAAGCCAATAAATCCCTTTTTTAGAATAAGGGAGCGACAAGCATCAGGATTAATTACATTTACATTTCATTTTGAGATCATCTATACCAAAATTTGAGGTACCCCTAGTTGGTTACATGCAATCATTTAGGAAAATAGAAGAGTAAAAGACAATATTCCACATCCCCTGCATGTAGACCTGCCAGCTCATCAAATGGAAGAGTCAGTTGTAGCAGCAACATCCTCGTCCTTATCGACCAAAGAAGATTCTCCACTCGTAGCTTGAGAAAAAACTTGCAAACCACCCAACACTAGGAAGTCTGGCACCTCTCCTATACACCAACACGAAAAGTTTCCACATCAAAACTAGAAACAAGAAATCACATGAATATTGAATAGGACAATCCTGACAATAAGACCATGGTGTCATCAAAAAAAAAAATGGGGCATAGTCATCATTCTGATTCATTAGCCTCAGAGGATACTAGCCCACCCCTTGCTCATGGTGAAACTGGAGGAACCATCACCACCACATCATCAGAATCATCAGATAGTACCAGGGAGAGAGGATAATAGTTCCCCATAGAATTAGTTTCACCCTCATTTTTTGAAGGGTTGTTAGAGAACTCACCAAAAGAATTAAGTTCTCTTAGACAAGCCTTACGATACTTGCACCTTTTCTTTTTCTTTTCATATTTCACCAACTCCTTGCCTTTGAACTTGACCAATTTTTCTGAAATAGTTTGGTTCCTCAAGTGGTAGTTGCTCTTAAAACCATACTTCTTAAATTTTCTATGTCCTCTTCTATTCTTTGGTGCATCAAAAGCTCCCTATGTATCAACTTGATCCTCTTGAGAATTCTTCTCAAATTCAAGCAAACTTAATCTCCTAGACCTTTGAACTGGTCTAATAGACTTTCCTAACTTACTCATCCTCTTAGAAGACATCTACCAATTTTGTTCTCAGACTAAAACTCAATGCAATTTCTGAATGAGAAATATGGCTATCGGCCATTTTTATAACGATCCATGCAAGTGTGTCGACCATAAAGCTTGTGCGTTTTAGCTAACAATAGTTTGCCATGATCCTTTTAATCTTAACCCCTAATAATGATTTAAAAGATTAATCAATGGGTAGATTATCATGCAACAACTTATAATTAAGTTTTAATTGTGCTTTAATGCTCTTTTTAAAATAGAAAATATATGAGTAGATAAACATCTACAATGTACTTAGCATCAATCAAAACTTTCTTTCCATAATTACCGGCTCACCCATAGGAATTATTCCACTTGTATTTCATCTTCTCAAAAACAACGAGGATTGATCCTGATCTGATCTCAAAATATCAATTCATGTACATTTCCATGCTTTCAACTTTTCCACACGTATCAATGGCTTCCAAGATGGATGGCCGAAATCTCAAGCATGCGCCTTAAATAACCAAGCTAAAAATAGTGCACTTTAGAAATAGTATCTTTCCAGCCAAATTTGGAAATATTCCATCTTAATTAGAAACCAACCAAGCTCTTTAGAAGGTCCACATGGCACATGCTCACTTTCCCATCAAAAGATACAGGACATAGGTGGGGCCCACACAAGATGGCAGGGAATGGCTAGGATTTATCCATATCACTTGTCATCAACTGTCAAATTCAATCCTTTTCAAAACAAAACTTCATCTTCAAAGACCACTGAGTCCCACCAAAATGACAAGTATCACACCACCCGCTAGCCCATGTGAGTACTCCTTACTGTTGTAGACATACGAGAGTACCGGGAAAAAACCTGATGAGAACATGTGTTGTGTTGTATACCATTGATCAAGTTGCAAACAACACCCACTACCCTGTGGAGGATCATGCCCCACCATGAAGTAGTATTACGTGGCCATCACCCGCTAGCCCATGTCCTTAAAATAATATGAAACAAAACAAGATGGGCTCGTAGAGAGCAATAAATATATGGCCATGTCTTGAAACCATCAGCCTTCAATCCTTTATGAGAAGCACCAACCATCTTTACCAAGGGGACTGGGTCCACCATTATATGAGACACCTTGTCAAAGCCCACCAACGTGTGTGAATAAAATAAGAATTAATAAATCAGCAGAGGGGTATAGGGAATGGTTGAGATTGATTCCCATGATCAAATGACCAATATGAAGCTTAATTCTTCACATGCCACAAAAGTTATTCATAAAAAGGGGCCATCCCTAGGTGAGCAAGATACTGACCCATAACGATAAAGTGCTAATGATTCATATTTCTAAGATCAAGCCTTCGACCATTAATACTAGGAAAGGCATAAGGAGATCAACAAACCTAAGATTATGGTCTGGTAAATCAATGACTACGATGGAACATGTGACCACTTAAGTGACTGGGAACAGGGACAATGAGTCAATATAATTTTAAAATGACCAAGGGTTTTATCATTTGCAGGCCAACTTTTAGGAGACTTATGGAGACAAAACTCTATCATAGTGATGGCAACATTACCTTAAATCAGAAACAAAGGACCAAGCTAGCCTTTCAAAATTCTTAGGGTGGAATATAAATTTTTTGAGGGGTTCCATCAGAAAGCATGTGTTTAAGGCTTTTATCCATAGAAACAAGGAATTGAACTATTTGATAAAATGCTTTGGTAAACATCTAAGGAAAATGTGGTAGCATAGACAAGGCAATGACCTATTTGAAAAAATTCCTCAAAGAAATGTGGTCTGATGGTGATGTCCATCACCATCAGACCACATTTCTTTAAGGAATTTTTTAAAAGAGCTCACTGCCTTGTCTATGCTATTGCTTAGTATTATGCTTTGATATATATATTTTCCAAGTATCAATAGTTTTTTTGAAAGCACCTATTTTAGGGTTTTAGCCATAGCAACAATGAATTGAACTATTTGATAAAATTATCTAGTAGAAATGTATGGAAAATGTGGTAGCATACATCACCATGATACCACTTTTCTTTGAGGCATTTTTCAAATAGCTCACTACCTTATCTATGTTATTTCTTACAATTATGATTTGATACTTTTTTCCCAAGCATCCATAGTTTGTTCAAAATCACCTTTTTAGGCTTTTAGCCATAGCTGCAAGGAAGTGAAATATTTGATAAAATTATTTGGTAGACATGTATGGAAAATGTGGTAGTATAGACAAGGTAGTGAGCTATTTGAAAAAATGCCTCAAAGAAATGTGTTCTCATGGTGATGGACATCACCATTAGACCAAATTTATTTGAGGATTTTATTTAAACATCTCATTACCTTGTCTATGCTATTACTTACTATTATGATTTGATAGATTTTTTCCAAGCATCCATAGTTTGTTCGAAAGCACCTATTTTAGGATTTTAGCCATAGTAGCAAGGAAGTGAACTATTTGACATAATTCTTTGGTATAAGTGTATGGAAAATATGTTAGCATAGACAAGAAAGTGAGTTGTTCGAAAAAATGCCTCAAAGAAATGTGGTCTCATGATGATGGACATCACCATGAGACCATATTTCTTTGAGGCATTTTTTCAAATATACCATTTCCTTGTCTATGCTATTGCTTACTATTATGATTTGGTATATTTTTTTTCGAGCACCCATACTTTGTTCAAAATAACAAATTTTAGGCTTTTAGCCATAGCAACAAGGAAGTAAATTGTTTGATAAAATTATTTTGTAGAAATGTATAGAAAATGTGGTAGCATAGATAAGGCAATGAGTTGTTTGAAAAAATACCTCAAATAAATGTAGTCTCATGTTCTATCAATATGAGACCACATTTATTTGAGGCATTTTTTGAAACACCTCATTGCCTTATCTATGCTAATTCTTACTATTATGCTTTGATAGATTTTTTCTAAGAATGTATAGTTTGTTTTAAAGTGCCTATTTTAGGATTTTAGCCAAAGCAGAAATGAAGTGAATTTTTTGATAAAATTATCTGGTAGATATGAATGGAAAATGTCGTAGCATAGACAAGGAAGTGAGCTTCTTGAAAAAATTCCTCATAAATGTGGTCTCATGGTGATGGAAATCCCCATGAGACCACATTTCTTTAAGGAATTTTTTCAAATAGTTGACTCTTTTTTCTATGCTATAGCTTACTATTATGCTTTGATAGATTTTTTCCAAGCATCCATTGCATAGACAAGGAAATGATTTGATTGAAAAAATGCCTCAATAAAATGTGGTCTCATTGAATTCCATGACAAGAAAATCCTATATTGTAATTAAAATTTTATCATCTATCATCTAGTTATTAGTTATGCAATATTAAGTAATGATTTGAGTTTGAGAGATGTGCAATGCAATTTAATCAAAGATATGAACATAAAATACAAAAATCAATTAAGTACAATTCATTAGTTAAATTCTTTACTTTATTACCTAAGTGAAGCTTCAAATTCAACCTGCACTAGGTTGTGTTGTCATGAAATCTCCAAGATTAACCTATTCAACATCTAAAATGATATATTAGAATATCATTCATATAAAAATGATATTCACATTTGTAGTAATGAAAAAAGTATCCCTTTTTCCTTAGTTTGGGAATAATCAAAATGAACTTAATGTTTCCTTGATTTAGTGTTGTAATGTGTTTTACACATTCACATTAAGTTTAGGGACTTTCTAAACTAAATGTACATAATTGTTCCTTATTTAGGATGTTGTAAAGTGTATCTTTACACTTTCACACAAATCTAGGGATTTATTAATTAATTGAACTTAATTGTCCCTCCTTTAATTAAAATCCAAGCCTAATTAATTGCATATTCTGAGGGATAAATCTTGACATTCTTAAATCATATTACACAACACTGAATTTTACAAATTGTGTGTCCTGGGATAGTGACCCACGATCCATTCATCACCTAGAAAATGGGCCCTCACTAGGTCCTAGGACGCTAGTTTTACATAAAATTTAACATCCCCCAAAGTGTGTCCTAGTTAATTGTGCTAGGACCCATTCACCACATGGTGAATGGGTCCTCACTTAACCCTAGAACCCACCCCCTTGGAAAATGTTTTTGGTGGTAATTTGATGATTTAAAATCCTAGATCTAGTGTCAGCTTGTGTTATTTGAATTTTTAGAGTTAATATTAAGTTATGTATAAATATAAGGCTTTTTCACTAAGCTCATCCTAGAAGATTTCAAGAAAACTATCAAATTTATGAGCAAGTCCTAATAGAAAGTTTATGAGATCAAGATTTCATATGAGCATTCCTAAGAAATTAAAAAGGAATATTTGAAGAAGTTTATTGTAGCAATTAAGATATCAATCATCATGTCAAATTCATGCATGTTCTTGAGCTGATGTGTTGATGTAGCATTGAAGATCCAATTCAAGAATTTTTTCATATCAAATTTCATGATCAAGATCTACACTCATTTAAGCTATTTCATGCTAATTTTTAGATTTGTAATCCAAGGTTCAATTGAGGATTGTTGAGTAGTGATATTTCTTTGTTCAATTATCTCTCCTTTTATGCATTGTTTCATTCCAAGGTTTAATTACAAAAATGTGGTTTGACCAATGAAAACCCCTATTCTCTAAAAAAATAACATTTTTATTCTCTCTTTATGTGAGATTGTAGGTTTAGGTTGAAGATCAATTGGAAAGAAAAAGTTTTCAAAATTTTCAAAGCTGCAAACTTGCAAAAGTTGTCATATTTCTTGCAAGATCATAGAAACTGGGCTATAGAATTTGTTTCTTCGTTTCTAACAATCTACGAAAAGGATATGGGAGTGTAGACTTTAAAGAATATAACCATTGAATACTTATATCACATGGAAATAAAATAAAAATAAAATGTTAAAAGGAGACAAGAAAAATCAACAAGAGGAAGGGGAAACACTTCAAGAGGTAGAGGCAAATTTACTTCTTCAAGACAAAGCAATGAGAGTCAAGGTGATGCTCAAAGAGGACGAGAACCAATTGCATATTTTCGAGGTGGATTCAGGGGATCAAGAGGAAGATTTAGAGGTGGTAGGAATGAAAATATATTCTTAGGAAGGTTCTACAATTTTAATGAGTATGGTCACCCTGCTTGGAAATGCCCTGAAAAATTTCGTGCTTCATCAAGTAGTGGAGAAAGAAAGAATAAAATAAGAGCTTAGATTATCCAAGGGGATGAATGAAAAATTTCAAATACTTTGCATAATGTACCTGAAGTTGGAGAAAGTCTGATAGTGAGAAGAAAATTGTTTCAAGCATCCAAGGAGAAAGAGATGACTCAAAGAAGGCAATTGTTCAAGAAATCTTGCAAGTGCAAAGGTAAGGTGTGTAATATTGTGATTGATTCAGGATCTATATATAATATTGTGTCAAGTGAAATGGTTGACAAGTTATAGCCTGAAAGGATCCCTATGGAGATACCATAAAAAGCTTCATGGGTGAGTGTTGATCAATAAATTATTGTTAAGGAGAAACCATTAGTTGACTTTCAAATTGGTGAATATAGGGATAAGGTGCTTTGTGATATCTTACCAATGAGTTGTTTCCATTTACTCCTTGTAAGACCATGGAAATTTGATAGGATATTAATTCATAATGGAAGGGATAAAAACTATAATATTTTGAAGGATGGTGTCAATTTCATACTAACCCCATTGCAAGAGATTGGAAAGGAGAAAAGTAAAGAAACCAAGGTTATTACCTTCGGTAAGAAAGAGGTTGAAAATTATGTAAGAGATAAACAAGAAAAAATTGCAACCACTTCAAGGACAAAGAATAAGAAGACAATGAAGATGCAGGCTACCACAATCATGAGAAGTAATGAAGAAGGTGAGAAAAAGGTGAAAGAGACAAAAAAAATTGAAGGAAAAGGTTGAAAAGATAGAGAGTTAATTGAAAAGAAAATATGGAATAGAGGTTGGGACAATATTATATCCTATTGTTGCTAAGCAAATGGAGAGGCAGCCAAGTACTGATGGCACAATGATGGAAAAGTCTATCAAAATAGAGGTATTTGAGAAAGGAAAAGAGAAAGTGAATCAACGACAATAGGATGGTTCAAAGTGTGAAGATAGAGGAAAGAAGGAAAAAAATGAACTCAATATGGAGAAGAGTGAAATTGGAGGTGATAATATAAGTAAAAGGATAGTTATGAGAAAAGGGAAATTTAAGAGAAGTTTGGCAGGGCAGTCAAAACAAAAGATAGCGATGTTTTTTGATGAGAA
The DNA here is from genome assembly GCA_007115665.2 of Sequoiadendron giganteum. Taxonomy (NCBI): domain Eukaryota; kingdom Viridiplantae; phylum Streptophyta; class Pinopsida; order Cupressales; family Cupressaceae; genus Sequoiadendron; species Sequoiadendron giganteum. The sequence goes on along the minus strand of CM021109.1, from coordinate 153,463,600 downwards.
GCTTGGTTTCAAAGGTGATGTTGAAATATGGAATTTTAAGGTTTAGAGGAAGAGAAAAAGAGAAAGTGAATGGGAAGGAGATGCAAGTCACAAGTTGGAGTAGACTGAAGTTCATTTTCAAGAGACTTGGAAAGATTCTAAAGGCGGTTGCATGGTGTAGGAGCACCCATCCACTTTTATTCAAATTTTATCAAGTTTTGTTTTGATTAGGTTGTATTAGGAGTTTTAGGTCATTTGGTGTGTTAATAAGGTCAATAGGACCATTAGAATGTGCCAATAAGGTCAATTTTGTAAAGGAATGCAAATATTGTCAAAGGGATGCATAAATTGCAAAATATGTAAATGAGTGTCAATGAAGGGTTTAAGTGTGTTGAGTTGTAGGTTTTGGTGGATAAGGTATAGTTTAATCATTTAATAATTTTTGGATTAATTTTAGATGGTTTTTAGGAGGTTAAGGGGTTAAAGGTCAAAAATTTCCAAAATTGAAAAAATTGTCGAAGTTGTAATTGAAAAAATGCAAAATTCAGGGAGAGCAACGGTCATGAGGGAATTTGTAAGTTGGTTAGTCAGTTTTGGAGGGAAGTTATGGAAGGAAAATATTTAAATACAAATCATTGACCATTGTACATGGTTATTAAACATATTGTGAATAAGATTCAATAAGAATAACCCTTATTTTGCATGAATTCATGTATTTCTTTGTAAATTGTGTGTTACCAGTGAATTGTATGGCCTCGTACTATAATTAATCAATATAAAAGCCTATGAATATTATGGAGGGGTGAGATACTTACCTTTTTCATCTGATTTGAGGGTTTCAAGTTGAAGATAGTGCAATTTTGGTTCAAATTATAGTGATAGGCCTGTAGGTGTAATTGTGAGTTTTTGAAGCCCTAAACATGGAATAAGCCCATTCCACATACTATAACCAATGTGTCTAAGTGTAAGGGGCATAATTTTTTATAAATAGGATGGTAGGGTTTAGATTTTGGTCGATATGAAGAATTTGGGGTGAGCAGATATGACTGTCCTAGGGAGATTAATGAATTTGTTTATGAAAATGGAGGTTGTGAGAGTGAGTATGATGAAATGTTGAGAGTAGAGTCTTTGTGAGAGTTTTGTGAGTTTTTGCAGTAAATTTGAAAAGTGTTGGAGTAAATTTATAGGTTGTAAGTGTTGGGAAACCATACATTTGAATATACCCTACCCTTTAATGGTGGGAATTGAGGGTTTTGTAGAACAGCTGGTAGATGAGTGTTTGGAGAACTAAAAATTGTTGAATAGGGATTTTTTCTTCCTGTCTAAGAGGTATGATAAGTTGTACAAGGTTGACGATGAATTTCTAGAGTACTTAGTTTGAAAATAGCCCTAATTTACCTATTAGGACAGTGTTGGCACTATATTTTGAGAGAGTTGTCAAAAGGGAGCCATAGCTGGTTTTGAAATATGTTTAAGTTGTCTTTGAAGGTGCTTGAATGTGGGAATAATTTGGGTGTTGAGTGATTATTTGAAGAGAAAAGTTGAGTAAACCCGGTCTGTAGACCTACTAGCAAAAGGATAGAGTTAGTTTGGTGAAAGGCTTTGAAGGATTTTGAGAGATAAATAGTTGTTTGTTATAACTTGTTTTGAGTTGTTATAGGTAGAAGACATATTATCCCTACATTAGTTGGTATCATAGCATAGGGAAGAGGTCTTTGGATATTGAAAGTTGCTAATAAAAGAGAATAAAGTAAGAAGCTGAATAGTCAAAGTATCAAGATGCCTCCAAAGAAAGATAATGTAGTGAGAAAGATACAAGAGATGGAAGAAAAGATGGAAAGGGAGATGAGAAAGATGCAAAAATTCCAAAAGAGATTTGCATAAATGTTGGAAAATGTTGAGACAGGACAAAAGAGAGGAATGGTTGTGAGTGAGGATAGTGAAACTAAAGATGAGGAAGATAAAATTTTGAATATGTTGAAGAAGAGTTATGTGCTGAAGAGTTGAAGATGGAAAGGATTTTGAAGGTAGTAAAAGGTAGCAAGCATAAGGAAAAACTTGAATTATTGATGTATGATGGTAATTTAGATGAAGAATCATTTTTAGATTGGATTTCTACTTTAGACAATTTCTTTGAATGTGAAGAAGTTTCTGATGATGAAAAAGTGAAGATAGCCAAGACTAAATTGAAGGGGCATGTTTTAGTTTGGTCTAATTATGAAAATGCAGAGAGGAGAAGAAGAGGTAAGTCAAATATTTCTTCATGGGATAGGATGGTAGCTAAGTTAAAGGGTAATTTATTTCCTAAAGATTATGCTATTCAAATGTCAAAGAAACTTCAATATTTAAAGCAAAGAGAGATAGAAGTGAAAGACTACACTAATGAATTTTATAAATTGAGAATAAGGGTAGGACATGTAGTAGATGATGTGGAGAAAGTGGTCAAGTACCTTAGTGGGTTGATATTTAATATCCAAGATGAGATAGGTTTGCATAATCTAAAAACCATTGAAGAATGCTATCATATGACAATAAGAGCAAAAGAAAAGTTTAAAAGGAGACAAGAAAAATCAACAAGAGTAAGGGGAAACACTTCAAGAGGTAGAGGCACATTTAATTTTTCAAGACAAAGCAATGAGAGTCGAGGTGATGCTTAAATAGGACAAGAACCAATTGCAAATTTTAAAGGTGGATTCACGGGATCAAGAGGTAGATTTGGAGGTGGTAGGAATGAAAATATATTCTCGGGAAGGTGCTACAAATATAATGAGTATGGTCACTCTGCTTGGAAATGGCTTGAAAAATTTGGTGCTTCATCAAGTGGTGGAGAAATAAATAATTAAATAAGAGCTCAAATTGTCCAAGAGGATGAATGTGAAAGTTCAAATAATCTGTGTTGTACTTGAAGTTGGAGAAAGTTTGATGGTGAGAAGAACATCGTTTCAATCATCCAAGGAGAAAGAGATGACTCAAAGAAGTAAATTGTTCAAGATAGCTTGCAAGTGAAAAGGTAAGTTGTGTAAGATTGTGATTGATTTAGGATCTATAGATAATATTATGTCTTGTGAAATGGTTGACAATTTGCAGCTTGAAAGGATCCCTATGGAGACACCATACAAAGATTCATGGGTGAGTGATGGTCAATCAATTATTGTTAAGGAGCAAGCATTAGTTGAATTTAAAATTGGTGAATATAGGGACAAGGTTATTTGTTATATCTTATCAATCAGTTGTTGCCATTTACTCCAAGGAAGACCTTGGCAACTTGATAGGCACTTAATTTTTGATGGAAGGGCTAACACTTATAAGATTTTGAAGGATGGTGTCAATTTCATACTAACCCCATTGTAGGAGAGTGGAAAGGAGAAAAGTAAAGCATCCAAGGTTATTACCTTTGGTAAGAAAGAGGTTGAAGAGTTTTTAAGAGATAAACAAGAAAGAATTGCAGCCACTTAAAGGATAGAGAATGACAAGACAATGAACATGTAGGCTACCATTCTAATGAGAAGTAATGAAGAAGCATAGAAAAATGTGAAAGAGATAGAATTTTTGAAGGAGAAGGTTAAAAATATAAAGAGTGAATTGAAAATACAAGATGTAATAGAGGTTGGGACAATATTTTTCCTATTTCTGCTAATAAAATGGAGAGGTAGCCAAGTATTGATGGCACATTGATGGAAAAGTTTGTTAGAACAGAGTTATTTGAAAAAGGAAAAGAGAAAGTGAGTTAAGAACAAGAGGATGGTTTCAAGTGTGAAGATAGAATCAAGAATAAAACACATGAACTCAATATGGAGAAGAGTGTAACTGCAGGTGATAAGATAAGTAAAGACACAGTCATGAGAAAAGGGATAGTTAAGAGAAGTTTGGTAGGGCAATCAAGACAAAATATATCAATGTTTGTTGATGAAAAGTTTGGTTTGAAAATAGGCCTAATTGACCTATTAGGACAGCATTGGCACTGGATTTTGAGAGATTTTTCAAAAGGGAGCCCTAGTTGGTTTTGACATATGTTTAAGTTGGCTTTGAAGGTGTTTGAATGTGGCAATAATTTGGGTGTTGAGTGATTCTTTGAAGAGAAAATTTGAGTAAAACCGGTCCGTAGACCTACTAGAAAAAGGGCAGAGTTAGTTTGGTCAAATTCTTTGAAGGAGTTTGAGAGATAAATAGTTTTTTATTCTAACTTGTTTTGAGTTGTTATAGGTGGAAGACATCCTATCCCTCCATCAATTGGTATTAGAGCACATGAAAGAGAACTTTGAAGATTGAAAGTTGCTAATTATAGAGAAGAAAGTAAGAAGTTGAATAGTCAAAGTATCAAGATGCCTCCAAAGAAAGATAATGTAGTGAGAAAAATGCAAGAGATGGAAGAAAAATATGGAAAGGGAGATGAGAAAGATGCAAGAGATGGAAGAAAAATATGGAAAGGGATATGAGAAAGATGCAAGAATTCCAAAAGAGATTTGCAACAAGGTTGGAAAATGTTGAGACAGGACAAAAGAGAGGAATGGTTGTGAGTGAGGATAGTGAAACTAAAGATGAGGAAAATGAAGACTTTGAAGATGTTGAAGAAGAGATAGATGTTGAAGAGTAGAAGATGAAAAGGATTTTGAAGGCAATAAAAGGTAGCAAGCATAAGGTAAAAGTTTAATTACCAATGTATGATGATACTTTAGATGAAGAAGCATAGTTAGATTGGATTTTTTCTTTAGACAATTTCTTTGAATGTGAAGAAGTTTCTGATGGTGAAAAAGTGAAGATAGCCAAGACTAAATTAAAGGGGCATCCTTTAATTTGGTGGAATTATCAACAGGTAGAGAGGAGAAGAAGAGGTAAGTCAAATATTTATTCATGGGATAGGACGGTAGCTAAGTTAAAGGGTAAATCTTTTCCTAAATATTATGCTATTCTAATGTCAAAGAAACTTCAAGATTTAAAGAAAATGGAGATGTATGTGAAAGCCTACACTAATGAATTTTATAAACTGAGCATAAGGGTAGGACATGTAGTAGATGATGTGTAGAAATTTTCCAATTACCTTAGTGGGTTGAGATTTAATATCCAAGATGAGATAAGTTTTCATAATCCAAAAACCATTGAAGAATGCTATTAGATGGAAATAAGATTAGAAGAAAAGGTTAAAAGGAGACAAGAAAAATCAACAAGAGGAAGGGGCAGAATTTCAAGAGTTAGAGGCACATTTACTTCTTCAAGACAAAGCAATGAGAGTCAACGTGATGCTCAAAGAGGACAAGAACCAATTGCAGATTTTAGAGGTGGATTCAAGGGATGAAGAGAAAGATTTGGAGGTGGTAGGAATGAAAATATATTCTTAGAAAGGTGATACAATTGTAATGAGTATGGTCGCCCTACTTGGAAATGCCCCAAAAAAATTGGCATTTCATCAAGTTGTGGATAAAGAAATAATGAAAGAAGAGCTCATATTATCCAAGAGGATGAATGTGATATTTCAAATACTCTACGTGTTGTACCCGAAGTTAGAGAAAGTTTGATGGTGAGAAGAACATTGTTTCAATCATCAAAGGGAAAAGAAATGACTCAAAGAAGGCAATTGTTCAACACAGCTTGCAAGTGAAAAGGTAAGGTGTGTAAGATTGTGATTGATTCAAAATCTATAGATAATAATGTGTCTTATTAAATGGTTGAAAATTTGTAGCTCAAAAGGATCCCTATGGAGACACCATAAAAAGCTTCATTGGTGAGTGATGATCAATCAATTCTTATTAATGAGCAAGCATTAGTTGAATTTCAAATTGGTGAATACAGGGATAAGGTGCTTTGTGATATCTTACCAATGAGTTGTTTCCAATAACTCCTTGGAAGATCATGCCAATTTTATAGGCACTCAATTTATGATGGAAGGGCTAGCACCTATAAGATTTTGAAGGATGGTGTCAATTTCATACTAACCACATTATAGGAGAGTGGGACAGAGAAAAGTAAAGCAACCAAGGTTATTACCTATGGTAAGAAAGAGGTTGAAGATTCTATAAGAGATAAACAAGAAAAAATTGTAGCCACTTCAAGTATAAAGAATGAGAAGACAGTTAACATGCAAGCTACCACAATCATGAGAAGTAATGAAGAAGGTGAGAAAAAGGCAAAAGAGATAGAATTTTTGAGGGACAAGGTTGAAATTATAGAGAGTGAATTTAAAAGACAAGATGGAATAGAGGTTGGGAAATTATTCTATCCTATTTCTGCCAAGAAAATGGAGAGACAACCAAGTATTGATGGCACAGTGATGGAAATCTCTATTAGAATAGAGGTATTTGAGAAAGGAAAAGAGAAAGTGAGTCAAGGAAAAGAGGATGGTTCCAAGTTTGAAAATAGAGGCAAGAAGAAAAAAAATTAACTCAAGATGGAGAAGAGTGTAATTGCAGGTGATAAGATAAGTAAAAATATAGTCATGTGAAAAGGGACATTTAAGAGAATCTTGGTAGGGAAATCAAGACAAAAAAAAAAAAAGTTTGTTGATGAGAAGTTTGGTTTCAAAGGTGATGTTGAAAGAAGGAAATGTAAGGTTCAAAGGAAGAGAAAAATAGAAAGTGATGGGGAAGGAGATGCAAGACACAAGCTAGAGAAGACTGAAGTTCATTTCCAAGAGATTTAGAAAGATTCTAAAGGAGGTTGCATGGTGTAGGAGAACCCATCCACTTTCATTCCAATTTGATCAAGTTTGGTTTGGACTATGGGTGATCCCACAAAGTTGGTTTACAATTTTTGAGAGGAACTGATTTTTGCTGAAATCACATATTTTTAGAAAATATAATGATTTAAGCCTTTAAAAGTTCCATTTTAAGGATTCCAATTGAAGAGGGTTTTATCAAACCACCTTAGATCAATCCCCCTTGGATAGAACCTCGCTAGTTTTAAACCATACCTATTAATGAGTCTCCTTTACACCTATCAAAATGCTGATAAAAAATCACTTTTGATTTACCTTTTGGGGAATCAAATGAATTCATTTAAAATTTATTTGAAATTATTTTGGTAGTCCCCAAAATTATCAATCCCACGAATATAATTTTAATATGTTTTGGTTTTATTATGTATGTGTTTTTTTAGTTTTATTAAACATAGGTTTTTCACCAAAAATCAAGCTCTATGTTTTGTACATGTGGAAAAATAGAAAATTATCAAAATATTTTTTTTTAAATATGTTCGTGCTAGGTATTGATGTCCTTGATCCATTAAAAAATGAAAAATTTAATTTTGATACATATAGAAAAAATTATGTTGTATACAGTCCGCCTATGTCTGAATTACAATTGGTTTGACTTCGAAACTCTATTAAGGAACAAATATTCAATAAAAAACTATGAGACCAAATGAAAGTGCTAAATATCATAGTTACAAATCTAAATTTGAAAAAATTAGAATTTTATCCTTCATACATAAAAAGTTATGTTGTATACGGTGAGCATCACTTTGTAAAATTGTTGTTTTCTGAAAAAAATAGTTTTCATGGGAGATGGAAAAAGAAGTGCAATATTATTCCAAAAAATTTGAAAAAAATATTTTTAGAATCTACATACAAAATGTGATGAGACTCTAGTTTTCATCATCTTCAAATTCCTCACGGTTTAGCTGCTATAGGTGCCCGAATGTGAAGATTTAGTTAAAAATAATAATTTCAGTGTCTAGTTTGGCCAAAAATTATAAACCACTATTGTGGGATCACCCCTACATTGTATTAGGAGTTTTAGGTCATTTGGTGTGTTAATAATATCAATAGGACCATTAGAATGTGTCAAGAAGTTCAATTTTTTAAAGGAATGCAAATACTATCAAAGGGGTGCATAAATTGCAAAATATGTAAACGAGGGTCAATGAAGGGTTTAAGTGTGTTGAGTGGTAGGTTTTGGTGGATAGTTCTAGTTGTCACATTTCATAATTTTTTGTCATTTTAGATGGTTTTTGGGAGGTTAAGGGGTTAAAGGTGAAAATTTGACAAAATTGACAAAATTGTCAAAGTTGTAATTGAAAAAATGCAAAATTCGGGGAGACCAACGGTCATGAGGGAATTTGTAAGATAGTTAGATGGTTTTGGATGGAAGTTATGGAAGGTAAATTTTAAAATAAAATTCATTCATCATTTTACATGGTTGTTAAACATATTGTGAAGAAGACTCAATAAGAATAACCCATGTTTTTCTTGAATTTATGTATTTCTTTGGAAATTGTGCATTACCAACAAATTGTATGGCCTTGTACTATAATTAATCAATCTAAAAGTTTGTTCATACTATGGAGGGGTGAGATACCTACCATTTGCATCTGATTTGAGGGGTTCAAGTTTAAAATAGTGCAAGTTTGGTTCAAATTACAATGACATACCTGTAGGTGTAATTTTGAGGTTTTGAAGCCCTAAACATGGAATATGCCCATTCCACATACTGTAACCACTGTGTATAAGTGGAAGAGGCATAACGTGTTAGAAATAAGATGGTACGGTGTATATTTTGGTTGGTATGAAGAGTTTTGGGTGAGGAGATATGACTGTCCAGGGGAAATTAATGAATTTGGGTATGAAAATGGAGGTTGTGAGAGTGAGTATGATGAAATGTTGAGCGTAGAGTATTTATGAGAGTTTTGTGAGTTTGTGGAGGAAATTTGAAAATTTTTGGAGGCAATTTAAAGGTTTAAAGTTTTTGGGAACCATAAGTTTGAATAAACCCTACCCTTTAATGGTGGGAATTGAGGGTTTTCTAGAGTAGTGGGTAGATGAGGGTTTGGAGTCCTAAAAATTATTGAAAAGGGATTTTTGTTTCCTATCTAAGGGGTCTGATAAGTTGTACAAGGTTGGCGGTGATTTTTTATAGCACTTACTTTAAAAATAGGCCTAATTGACCTATTAGGACAATGTTGGCAATGGATTTTGAAAGAGTTGTCAAAAGGGAGCCCTAGTTGGTTTTGACATATGTTTAAGTTGGCTTTGAAGGTATTTGAATGTGGCAAGAGTTTGGGTGTTGAGTGATTCTTTGAAGAGAAAATTTGAGTAAACCTAGTTTGCAGACCTACTCGAAATAGGGTAGAGTTAGTTTGGTGAAAGGCTTTGAAGGAGTTTGAGAGAAATAATTTTTTGTTCTAATTTTTTTGAGTTGTTATAGGTGGAAAACATCCTATCTTTGCATTAGTTGGTATCAGAGCATAGGGAAGAGATCCTTGAAGATTGAAAGTTGTTGATTATAGAGAAGAAAGTAAGAAGCTGAATAGTGAAAGTATCAAGATGCCTCCAAATAAAGATAATGTAGTGATAAAGATGCAAGACATGGAAGAAAAAAATAGAGAGGGAGATGAGAAAGATTCAAGAATTCCAAAAGAGATTTGCAACAAGGTTGGAAAATGTTGAGATGAGACAAACAAAGAGGAATGGTTGTGAGTGAGGATAGTGAAACTAAAGACGAGTAAGATGAAGACTTTGAAGATGTTGAAAAAGAGTTATATGTTGAAGAGAAAGAGATGAAAATGATTTTGAAGGTAGTAAAAGGTAGAAAGCATAAGCTAAAATTGGAATTACTAATGTATGATGGTACTTTAGATGAAGAAGCATAGTTAGATTGGATTTCTTCTTTAGACAATTTCTTTTAATGTGAACAAGTTTTTGATGATGAAAAAGTGAAGATAGCCAAGACTAAATTGAAGGGGAATGCTTTAGTTTGGTGGAATTCTGAATAGGCATAGATGAGAAGAAGAGGTAAGTCAAAAATTTATTCATGGGATAGGATGGTAGCTAAGTTAAAGGGTAAATTTTTGCCTAAACATTATGCTATTCAAATGTCAAAGAAATTTCAAGATTTAATGCAAAGAGAGATGGATGTGAAATCCTACACTAATGAATTTTATAAACTCAGCATAAGGGTAGGACATGTAGTAGATGATGTGGAGAAAGTTTCCAAGTACCTTAGTGGGTTGATATTTAATATCCAAGATGAGATAAGTTTGAATAATCCAAAAAACATTGAAGAATGCTATTAGATGGAAATAAGAGTAGAAGAAAAGCTTAAAAGGAGACAAGAAAAATCGACAAGAGGAAGGGGCAGCACTTCAAGAGGTAGAGGTACATTTAATTTTTCAAGACAAAGCAATGAGATTCAAGGTGATTCTCAAAGAGTGTAAGAACCAATTGCAATTTTTAGAGGTGGATTCAGTGTTGGGGATACGGAGTCGGTCTATCATCATAGATAAGGTATCTAAGACAATAGTGCCTTAGTGATTTTCATTCAAATCAAAACAAAGACACAAACAACTATGCCATAAAGTGGAAGTAGGAACAATTGATCCCCCGTTGATCCTCTGAGAAAAGTAAATGCTTAACATCAAAATAGATTCAACACAAGCATAGATTCAAGAACATGAATCATACAACATGAAAGACAAACATGAGGACACAAATATTTACATAGGGAAAACCCTTTTGGGTAAAAAAAACCCCACCCTCCAAAACACTGAACTCACTTGTCTTATTTAGTAACAAAATAGTTACAATACAAATATCAGAGCTATGCTCTTTAGGAGATTATATCTTGTTCATTTGTAGAATACAGGAAGCAACAAAAGAAAATCATCACAAGGTTACATTGTCTCCAAAGACATACCATGTAGATTCCCTTCAACTCCTCAAAAGAATCTCTCAGCTAGCCTCTCGGATAGCAAAGCCTCAAGGAAAACTAGGTTCACTTCTCATATGATCTATGACACCAAGTCTTAATCGTTTCAATGCCATCGCATATGGCTCTAACACTTTGCCACCTTTATGTGTCTCTATACAATGTATTCTACTATTACAAGTCATACATCACTACACAAACCAATCGGGTGCCAGTTACTATACACCTTACCTCTGACAATCAAATTCAATCGCCTCTAACCAAGTCACCCTGCAAGCACGCATCAAGCCGTCAAGGCATTGAATTATTTGCCATAATTAAAGCCTATCAACCATTCAAATCTAAGCCTTGCAGTTAATGCATTCACTGCTCAAGACTTCGGCCAATCAATCATTGATAATCTGCCAAATGTATTTTCTTCATTCGCTCCCTACTTTGTCTTCTGGTCCATCTCGATCAAACTTGGTTGACCAAGCTCTGACCTCACCTGAGCTCTCCTCTTTTTTCTACCATCCTACCGCTGACCTGTTCAAATCACCTCGTGGTATGGCAGTGAGCTCGCTTGAGCTCACCCTTGACTTCCCCGTGCTACTGCTTCGAGCTCCAGATCCTACCGTAGTATGGTGGTAAGCCAGTGCCAAGCCAACCTCATCCTCCAACCGTGCTACCACTGGGCTTGACTTTTCCCATCGCGGTATGGTGGTAACCTTCAGAGCCTACCACCGTTGTCAACCACTCCACTGCGGCTTACCAGATAACCCTACACGGTAAAGTGGTAAGCATTTCCATCGATTGCCATGGCTCCACTATGCCACCACACACCAACCTACAGATAGCCATGGTATGGTAGTAGCCACCAAACCTAACCATCACCATCAACCGTACTACCACGGAGGCTGCCAGGCCACCCCGCGGTAAGGCGGTGACCACTAGGTAGATCGCTAATGGTCTCACCTCTTCCACCATAGTCTCACCAAGGACTACCCACAGTAGGGAAATAAAAGACACTAGACCACTACCTTCCAACCACCAGTAGCTTACCATGCCCACTGTGGCTTAGAGAATAAGCCACGCGGTAGGGCGGTAACTGCTTCCTCTGCCAACTCGACACCAGTGTGTCATTCACTGCACTATCGCCAAGCATAACGAAGACCACCACAATAGAGTGGTAACACCATTCAACCACCAAAAAAAGTGGCCTGTGGTAGAGAATTAAATTTCTCAACCATGCCACCAAGTAAAACATCTAGCGGTATGGCGATAAAAGCCATAAACATGGAGAAATCAGCCAAGTCTTCAAGGGAAACTAAAATGTTGAGGCATAAATTTCCCAACAATCTCCCACTTGATGAAGAAATTTAGGCTTCCTCCAAACTTGAACAAGGACAAACACAATACCACCATGCTCCAACCAAGACACTTGCAATGACATCCAGAAATGTCCACCATCTCAGGCAACAACTCCAAACACAGGAACACTCCAAGGTGAAAATGCACCAGTCTCAGGAATGCAAACATCTGATCCTTCAGGGGGAAAAAGGAAAAATAGCAACAACAACAACAAAGCACTCAACGCAAACACAGAGTGAGAAACCACTTCTCAAGAACATGACAAACCATCAGCTCAAATTGCAACTAGGAAACTAACTGTCCTCCATCCAACTGATCAAAAACCCATGCAACTAAAAAGTAGCACACACAGCTCATGCTAAACCATCCAATCACCCATACCTCAAATGTATGACCATCAATAAACTCGCACCATCACATAACCACCCATCATTAGAAAACACAAGCACCATGTGTCAACCAGTCGAAAGACTAAACACATCTAGGTACTGTCTAGATGAATGCAAACAAAGCACCATCACAAGTGATCCAGGCATAACAATTCCACCAATCCCTGCACATATAAATGATTAACCATGTAGTAATGAGGAACATCCACACTGATATGCACAACATGCAACATCCTGTTGTAGGAAACATTTCTCTTAACAATCTTCCAAACCTCTTCCAAGAAAACCTCCATATTTGACTGAAGAAAGAGGCACATGAACCTTCTTTTTATCACCCAAGTGACAACACATGACCAAAAACTATGGCCAACTTGGCTCCACAAAGGCATATCACATCTAAAGTCATATGAAAACAAACATATAGGAAGAAAAGAGAAGATTAGAGAGAAAATGCAAATCAAAACATGTAGCATCATCCTACATACATTTCTAAATGCCAGTTGTGTCAAGAATGATCTTCTTTACATCCCAAAGGGAAAATCCATAAACAACACCCAATAGTTCCATGGATGTAAGCACCTCAAAGAAGATTAGACTAACCCATATAACCATATCCTATCAGTCCTCAAAAGAATAAGGAGATCCACTTTGTTTTCCACCTTTCATTATGAATCCTCTAGAATCTTAAAACAACTCAAGATTCATAACATGAAAGCAAGCATAACACAAGACATCTAAAAGATGTAATGGGTGAACACCTTTCAAATAAAGTTCACTACTGAGTAGACCAAGAAGTAAAGAAAAGATGCTCCTCCAAGATATACAAGCCACCGTGACTTACCCAAGAACATTCTCCTTCATGGTCTCTATTAAACCTGCATTCAACCAAGGTGTAGGCTACTCGGAATTTCAGCTGTAACAACAATATTCTCAAAATAATTCCAGCCTCACCTTATTCTCCATGCATCCATGAGCACCAACATCCTATCATCTCATGCTAACTCCTATCTACATTACTACATTAAACATGAAGTCCTCTAGCATATGACTAATGTACTCAAAACATAGACAAAACCAGACCACTGTCAAAGCTCCAAACCAGCTGAACTAGGAACTTATCATGACACCATGATCTAACCATCCCCATTATGAGATACCACACTTCAAGTGAACAGTCTATGGTCTCAAGAGAAATTCAACATAACAAAACTCTAATGCACAAGCAAGAGTATACATGACATCAAGAAAAAAAACTCTAAACCAACATCACCTATCAAGCACCACCAACATCTCAACCAAAAAACTAACAATGTCCTCCATGGCCCCAAGATGTTACACATATTCAGATAGTGACCATGTAGATACAAAAGAACTCTTCTGTAGCAATAGGATCTAAGAGTCCCACTAGAAGCATCTACAACACCAAAGAATATCATTCATCACCAAGTGATGAATCCACAGTCACTGCTAAAGCTCCCACTGAACCGGGACATCAAGCCTTCCAAGCATCATGACTGACCACACCATCACTATCAAAATATTACGCTAGCTAGTGTAACAAGCTCTCCATGACATTGAGATTCTTATGTTATAGGTCCCCATAACTGATTATTCAAGTACTCAAAATGCCATTCACCTTCTCATCTCAAAAAAACCATGCCAATGCACAAGTGACCATAGAGAAGGCCAACTAATAGATTTGCAACATCACAGAAGCAACCTCATGGATATTGATAGTCCACATCTGAGTTTTCTCACTACACCCAATGGGTAGCTAATCCATCAGCCGCACAACTCGAGGATCCACTTCAAAAAACCTACAAAACTATCATTGCACTAGAAACTACAAAACTAAGATCATCAAAGAGAACAACCATGTACAACATGACTCAAGCACCAGACTAGCGACAAATCCAATTTGCCAATAATGTCCACAACTCTAGCTTCATAGTCAAAGAAACTAGTAAGCACACACCATAGGAATGTTGAATGAGTAAAAAACATACCCAACACTCCCATGTAGAGAAGACAACACAACTCCTCAAAACCATGTTGAATTGCAGCTATCCCATCCAATAACACCCCAAAATCCAAGGTCTAGAAAATAGCAGAACAACAGCTCCACACAAAACACAAGTTTTCCTTGACCATGCAAAACCTGCAAAACCACAGTGTTTATAAAACACCCATGCACCTCCATATTCACTACTCATCTAGATGACCCAAGATTCTGCACATAACCAGCATGGTTAACCAGAAAAATGAAAAGAAAATATGAAAATGCATCATAGAATTTTTAGGAAAATCTATGGAAAACCTCCAGAGCCAAAGACAAGAAACTGAACCATATGAGTGCAAGAAATAGGTAAACAGGAACAACAGGTCCATTTTAGACCAGTTCCAAAACCTCAGTCATGCACAAGCATACGAGAGATCCAGGCTATACAGAAGTCACAGACCATCGAGATCAACTTCATAACCTCCATGCAATTAGAGCAGCGAAGAAACTACCTTCAGTGCTAAGTCAGAACACCCAGCACAAGAACAAAACTTCATGGCTGAACAACAACATAAGCAACTCCATACCACCAGGGAGCCTCTCACATAGACACCCAGTATGAAACCATGCTTCTGTTGCAACACAACCATAAGCATACCTCACGCCCCTTGCATCAGGAACAATTTGTTACCAGCCTAGAGCCTCAAACCATACTGCCACAATATGATCAACTCTAGGAAACTCGAGTTTCTTTTAGAACTACGTGTTGAATCAAAGAAGCAAGAACTTCCACTCATCGAAGGATCAAACACCAGCCAATTTCTCCAGATTTCCTCAAGCTTTCCAGGTGAAGAAATCATCATAGGAGAAATACCTAGAACATTAGTAACCAAGAGAGGGCTTTGACACCACTCGTTGGTATCATCAAGCCTTGACCTCCTTTAACTAGCTCTGATACCACTTGTTGGGGATACGGAGTCTGTCTGACATCATAGATAAGGTATCTAAGAAAGCAGTGCCTTAGTGATTTTCATTCAAATCACAACAAAGACACAAACAACTATGCCATAAAGTGGAAGCAGGCATAGTTGATCCCCCATTGATCCTTTGAGAAAAGTAAATCCTTAACATCTAAATAGATTCAACACAAGCATAGATTCAAGAACATGAATCAGAAAACATGCAATAAAAACATGAGGACACAAAGATTTACGTGGGGAAAACCTACCCTCCAAAACACTCAGCTCACTTGTATTATTCAGTAAACAAATAGTTACAATACAAATATAAGAGCTATGCTCTTTAGGAGATTATATCTTGTTCATCTACAGAATACAGGCAGCAACAAAAAAAAATCATCACAAGGTTACAATGTCTCCAAAGACATACCATGTAGATTCCCTTCAGCTCCTCAAAAGACTCCCTTAGCCAGCCTCTCAGCCAACATAGCCTCAAGTAAAACCAGGTTCACTTCTCATTTGATCTATGACACCAAGTGTTAACTGTTTCAATTCCATCGCATACGGCTCTAACACTTCACCACCTTTATGTGTCTCTATACATTGTATTTGACTGTTACAAGTCATACACCACTCCACCAACCAATTAGGTGCTAGTTAATATGCACCTTACCTCTGAAAGAAAAATTGGATCGCCTCTAATCAAGTCACCCTACAAGCATGCATCAAGCTATCTAGGCATTAAATTCTTTCCCACAATTGGATCATATCAATCGTTCAAATCTGAGCCTTGTAGTTAATGCATTCACCACTCAAGACTTTGGCCAATCAATCGTTGATAATCTACCACATGTCTTTTCTTCATTTGCTCCTTGCTTTGTCTTCCGATCTAACTTGGTCAAACATGGTTGACCAAGCTCTGAGCTCACTTGAGCTCTCTGTGTTCCACCGTGCTACCGTCGACCTATCCAAGTCACCTCGTGGTATGGCAGTGAGATCGCCCGAGCTCACCCTTGACTTCCCTGCGCTACTGCCTCAAGCTCAGGATCCTACCACAGTATGGTGGTAAGCCAGTGCTGACTTGACTTCGGCCTCCA
Source organism: Sequoiadendron giganteum (assembly GCA_007115665.2). NCBI lineage: Eukaryota > Viridiplantae > Streptophyta > Pinopsida > Cupressales > Cupressaceae > Sequoiadendron > Sequoiadendron giganteum. Next base: position 153,447,193 of record CM021109.1, on the reverse strand, counting down.
ACCATGCTACTGCTAGGCTTGACTTTTCCCATCCCAATATGGCGGTAACTACTAGAGCCTACCACCACTATCAACTGCTTCACCACGGCTTACTAGATAAGCCTATGTGATAAAGTGCTAAGCATTTATGTCGACGATCATGGCTCCACTGTGCCACCAGACCACTGTGATATGGTGGGAGCTTCCAAACCTGACCATCGTCATCAACTACACTACTGCGAAGAGTGTCAAGCCACCTTGCCATAGGGCGATGATCGCCAGGTAGACCGTCAATGGTCTCATCGCGGTCTCACTGACCACCGCTCATAGTAGGGTGGTAATAGACACCAGACCGCTACCTTCCAATCACCAGAAGCTTACCTTACCCACCATGGCTTAGAGAATAAGCCACGCGGTAGGACGGTAGCCGCTTCCTTTTCCAGCTTGCCACCACTTCGTCGTTCACTACGCCACTGCCAAGCAAAACGAAGATCACCGTGGTTGAGCGGTAACACTTCTCCATTGCTGAACAGAGTGGCCCATGGTAGAGCGGTAAACCACTCAACTGTGCCACCAAGTAAAACTTGCAGCGGTATGGTGGTAAAAGCCATAAACATGGAGAAATCAGCCAAGTCTTCAAGGGAAACTAGAATGTTAAGGCATAAATTTCCCAACATTCAGGGGATCAAGAGGCAAATTTGGAGGAATGAAAATATATTATTAGGAAGGTGCTACAACTATAATGAGTATGGTCACCTTGCTTGGAAATGCCCTGAAAAATTTGGTGCTTCATCAAGTGGTGGAGAAATAAAGAATGAAAGAAGAGCTCAACTTGTGCAAGAGGATGAATGTGAAAGTTCAAAAACTCTATGTGTTGTCCTTGAATTTGGAGAAATTATAATGGTGAGAAGAACATTGTTTCAAGAATCCAAGGTGAAAGAGATGACTCAAAGAAGGCAATTTTTCAAGACATCTTGCAAGTGCAAAGGTAAGGTGTGTAATATTGTGATTGATTCAGGATCTATAGATAATATTGTGTCTTGTGAAATGGTTGAAAAGTTGTAGCTTGAAAGAATCCCTATGGAGACACCATACAAAGCTTCATGGGTGAGTGATGATCAATAAATTCTTGTTAAGGAGCAAGCATTAATTGACTTTTAAATTGGTGAATATAGGGATAAGGTGATTTTTGATATCTTACCAATGAGTTGTTGCCATTTACTCCTTGGAAGACCATGGCAATTTTTTAGGCACTCAATTTATGATGGAAGGGCTAACACCTATAATATTTTGAAGGATGGTGTAAATTTCATACTAACCCCATTGCAGGAGAGTGGAAAGGAGCAATGTAAAGAATCCAGGGTTATTACCTTTGGTAAGAAAGAGGTTGAAGAGTCTGTAAGAGATAAACAAGAAACAATTGCAGCCACTTCAAGGACAAATAATGATAAGATAGTGAACATGCAGGCTACCATAGTCATGAGAAGTAGTGAAGAAGGTGAGAAAAAGGTGAAAGAGATAGAATTTATGAAGTAAAAGGTTGAAATGATAGAGAGTGAATTGAAAATACAAGATGGAATAGAGGTTGGGACAGTATTATTTCTTATTTCTGTGAAGAAAACGGAGAGGCAACCAAGTACTGATGGCACAGTGATAGAAAAGCCTATCAGAATAGAGGTATTTGAGAAAGGAAAATACAAAGTGAGTCAAGGACAAGAGGATGGTTGAAAGTGTGAAGATAGAGGAAAGAAGGAAACAAATTAACTCAAGATGGAGAAGAGACTAATTGCAAGTGATAAGATAAGTAAAAGGACAATCATGAGAAAAGGGACAATTAAGAGAAGTTTGGTAGGGAAGTCAAGACAAAAGAAAGAAAATTTTGTTGATGAGAAGTTTGGTTTCAGAGGTGATGTTAAAAGAAGGTAGTGTAAGGTTCAGAGGAAGATAAAAAGAGAAATTGAATGGAAAGGAGATGCAGTACACAAGCTCAAGGAGACTGAAGCTCATTTCCAAGAGACTTGGAAAGATTCTAAAGGAGTTTGCATGGTGCAGGAGTACCCATCCACTTTCATTCAAATTTTATCAAGTTTGGTTTGGACTAGGTTGTATTAGGATTTTTAGGTAATTTTGTGTGTTAATAAGGTAAATAGGACCATTAGAATGTGTTAGAAGTTCAATTTTGTAAAGGAATGCAAATATTGTCAAAGGGATGCATAAATTATAAAATATGTAAATGAGGGTCAATGAAGGGTTTAAGTGTGTTGAGTGGTAGGTTTTGGTGGATAAGGTATAGTTCAATCATTTCATAATTTTTTGAGTTATTTTAGATGTTTTTTAGGAGGTTAAGGGGTTAAAGGTGCAAAATTGCCAAAATTGTCAAAGTTGCAATTGAAAAAATGCAAAATTCAGGTAGACCAATGGTCATGAGTGAATTTGTAAGTTGGTTAGTTAGTTTTGGAGGTAAGTTATGGAAGGGAAATTTTAAATACAATTCATTAATCATTGTATGTGGTTGTTAAACATAGTGTGAAGAAGATTCAATAAGAATAACCCTTGTTTTGCTTGAATTTATGTATTTCTATGTAAATTGTGCATTTCTAGCAAATTGTACGGTGATGTACTATAATTAATCAATCTAAAATATTTTACATACTATGGAGGGGTGAGATACCTACCTTTTTCATCTGATTTGAGGGGTTCAAGTTGAAAATAGTGCAAGTTTGGTTCAAATTATAGTGGCAGGCCTACAAGTGTAGTTTTGAGGTTTTGAAGCCCTAAACATGGAATAAGCCCATTCCACGTACTGTAACCACTATTTCTAAGTTGAAGGGGCATAACTTGTTAGAAATAGGATGGTAGGGTGTAGATTTTTGGGTGAGGAGATATGATTGTCTTGGCTAAATTAATGAATTTGGGCTTGAAAATGGAGGTTGTGAGAGTGAGCATTGTATACACCTAAAAATGATCTAGATAAACCTGATTAATTAAATACAACTATATGATTAAATAATCTTTATTTCATCTACTTATAAATAAATATAAATATTTATTTATATAGTTCACATTCTATACTTCTTCTATCTTAATTAAATAAACAAATTCAATAATTTGTTTTAATTTGATTATCCAATTCTTCTATCCTGTTTAAATAAAATAAAATCACATAGTTTGTTTAAATATCATCTCCTTTTTTATTAAATAAAAAAATTTCAAAATGTTTTATTTAATAATATTTCTTTCCCCCAAAAATTTTTTATAAATGAAATATTCAATTGAGCACATGTCTATATCTTTATACTCAACAAATTTGAAAGCTTCAAGTTGTATCCAATTGTGTTTTTCCAATTAAACACATGTTTACAACTTTTCTTTGAATAATGTTGGAAGCTTTAACTTGCATTCAATTTTACTTGATCTTTCCAAACAAACTTTTTGCAGTTGAAAATGGTTGGCTTCATGGATCCACAATTTCTTCCTAATCATTTTCCACAATGTTTTGCTTAGGGAAATCATTTTCGCTTCTTCCTCACCAAATTCTACATATTCTACCATTGATTCATCTAAACCAAATTTGATCCATTGCTTGTTGCCACATCAAGAATTGTCTTTGGAAATATATAAGAGAAACCTCTTGCTACAAGAAAAGGATCCCACTTGCATACAATTTTACTCTGCATGAATCATACTAGAGAATTTACCATACAACATTTAGAAATTATCAAATTAAAAGCATTTTAGAAATCATATTAGTTTCATTTTAGTTTATCACAACATATCACATCAGTATCATAGCATCATAGATTTTATTATCATTATCATAGCTTTCATTATCAATCACATCATCATAGAATTTCATTTAAATCATCATTCTCATTCTCTAAGTTGTCATTTTAACAATCACAATGTACACAATCTAAGAACAAGTTTGATTTAATAAAGCCTTGGAGTTAGAGAGCAATGGAACAGTTTTAGAGATTTTATTATGTTTTGAATAGATTAAATGTATTGTTTGAATTATTTAATAACATTGCATTAAGGTGTTTTGTTAGTGATTTCACTTACACATATTTCCCACACACATAAATTAGCGCCCACCATGGGGAAAAATCCCCATGCTTAATATTTTCTGGAAAGTGACTGTAGGTTTCACGTGATTTTGTTTTAGCATGATCAGAAGTTTTTACAATGCATTCGTCAGATCTTTCAATGCATCAAAATACTATTCCACCACATCTGAATGTTGTTTTGGTGCTTTGAATCACTGTTATATGGAATTGGATAATTATTGGAGAATTTTCATTTATTATTTTAGTGCATTCGAGTTTTGGCACATAGGCTTAATGCTTTAGTGCATATGACTGTTTTTCCAAAAAATTAAATCATTTTCGATATTAATCTCTATTTTATGTGTTATAGGTACGAGGTATGCTGGTCAAAGATGATTGTTGGAAACATTTATGCCAGTGAAAGACAAAAATGACAAAATTACTAATGGTGTTTTGTAGGGTTTCAAACTTTTGTTATTGCTTTCCTTTATTAAGTTAGGCATCTAGCTTAAGTAAAAGGATAACTAAACCCCTATTTACTATGGTTTAAGTGATAGGATTATGATCTCCCCTTCACTAGGTGATCAGAATGCTAGACTTACTTTTCATGCTTTATTAAAACCTTTAGAGGGCCTGCTGTAGTGGGAAAGAGTACTTACCCTATAGGAACGACCTAAGTGGGAACAACAAAAGCCAAGTTTTCCAACCCACTATAATCAAAAGCGAATTTAGGGAAGGCTTGATATTCAACGGAAGTGTGGAAGATAACTATCCCTAGCGCCTTTGTTATAAAGGTTGGGAGGTCTCCTGAGGGAGTTTATCTATTTTCCGCTCCAAACATAAACCTTATCTATAAACTTTAACTTAGAATTCAACCATGTCAGTTTCTGAATGTTTTCTATATCACAGTGCAAGGGGAGGGAAGAATCTACCCCCAAGATACTCACCATATAACTATCAGAGACCCTGATCAAAATTGAAGGATTCAAATTTTGGTTAAGACTCAGAAAAGGAAAAAACACAGGCGCCCTCCAGGGGGTGACACGGTTGTGTGAGATGACATAGTTCCAAGTGTGGGCTATGATATTTTTAGTGACCTTTTGAGATAGAAAAGTCCTTGAACTATTTTTATTGTGTCATACTAGTGAAAATTGAAAGAATTAGACTTGATTCTAGAACACACACTATTTGTTTAATACGTAGATTTGAAACAAATGTTTGAAAACTTACTGTTGCATGTGTAATTATTTTCAAAAGAAGTCATCCAAATAAAGGAAATCACTATTCATAGTCCCCAACAAGAAAACCAATCAGAAACAAGGTCATCATATTAGAAGTTATACCTAGAGTGAAACAAATTCATTGTTAAAAAATAATCAAAATTGAGAATAGACTGTCAAAAATCCTAAATACTCCCAGAATAGTACATTCGCTCTCTATTATAGCACATCCGACCTATTTAACAATGCATTGAACCAAATTTTAGTGCATCAGATTAATAGTCTAGCGCATAGGAGAAATAGTCAAGCACATTGAAAGAAAATTCTAGTGCATAGGAGTAACAGTACAACACATGCAACCAGTTTAAAAGTGCATTCGACTAGTTTGTTAGCGCATATGCTAATTATTTTAGTTCATCCAAGGATTGTAATAGCGCATCTACCAAATTAAAAACTTGAGTTGTTTTTACTATTTTTTAGACTTTTTACACCAAAATTTGAATCTTTACTAGAACAAAAGCCTTTCTTAAAATAAAACAGAGTCAAAATTTCAAAACTGAACCATACAAGTGGAATTTTTCAAATTAAACTTAGATCTACCATCCCAAAAGTGTCCAAATCAAGAAAATTTGATTAAAATCGTAGTTTCTTAATCAGGATCAGTCATCCTACTCCAAGAAATGAAGTTGTATAATATCACTTGTCTACTTAGTCTAATAAATAGAATCTATCATTCTATTTGACTCAAGTTAACATCCTTGACACTATTTCAAACCTAGATCAAAGTTTAGTGGACAAATTATAACATATGTATGCCATTTGTTACAAGGTCACAATGACTCAAACTTCAACAAAACGAAATTGAAATTCAAAATAGCATGTATGAGATTGAGGAAAACCTATTCAACAGATCCAACCAAAATGACAATGATGAAATATCTGAAGAAGAAATACAAACTATGAAACAAGACCCCAAGTTCCATAAGTTTATGGAGAATATTTTGGAAAAGGATGGGGAAAATTATTTGTTAATTTTAGTTGATCTGGGTGTGAAAATTCCAAAATACTTTGATATCAACAGACTAACAGGAACACCCGAAAGAGTTGAGACTGAACCATAAAATATAGCTGAAGTGGAAGCAATGAAATATCAATTACAAACCTTACAACAACAATTCCAAGATATGCAAATTGGAACTACTAAAATATATTTTCTATAGGATATTTTTCCATATCCTTTTTCTCAAAACATGAATTTGATTCCATTTCTAAAACACCGTGTTTCCCAAATACGATAAATACAATGGGAAAACAAATCCCCTTGACCATGTAACAGAGTTTTGAGCTATGAGCTTGGAATTTTTCCATGAAGAGACATACTTGATGAGGCTATTTCCAAGAAGCTTAGGTGGAAAATGTATGGAGTGGTTTTCTAAATTAACTCCAAGAATTAGATCCTTTGAAGATTTGGTTAACAAGTTCATAACTCAATACTCCTACAATATACAACATGATATCACAATGAAAGATCTTTGCAATGCTAAACAAAAGAAAGGTGAAACATTTATCTTATTTTTATAAAGATGGAGAAGGTTGTTTGCAATATATCCACATTCCATACCTAAAAAGGAAAATATGGAACTATTCATTGATAATTTAAATGATGAAATGTATAATAGACTTGAACTACAGTGTCCACCTACATTCGAGAAATGATTGAAAATGGTCTCAAGATAGAAGAAGCTTTGGTCAATAGAGGAGTTATAAAAAAATACAACAAAGGATCAAACAATGCTAATTCCTCTAATCATAACAACAATCAATGATAAACCCAAGTTTTGACAAAAATATAGAAATAATGAAAATAATGAAGTTATGACCAAAACACAGAATGAAAAACCAATATTCAATCTAGTAGTAGCTGCAATAAAGACAACTCAAGACAACAACCAAGGAAAAAATCTAAATGCAAATCAAAAAAAAAATTAAAACAATGTTGGATCTAAATCAAAACCATTCCAAAATCCATCGAATCAAAGGAAATTCACACCTTTAGGACAATCAGTGGAATCAACATTCAAAGAAATTATTAAAGCCAAACTTGTAACATCACAAGAACCACAAAATTGGGATCCACAAGTCAAACTATTTTGGTGGAATAACACAAATTATTGTGACTGTCATAAAAAAAAGGTCAAAAAATGAATGATTGTTGGCAATTGAAACATTTGATGCAAGATCTAATTGAAATCAAGAAAACGTTTGTTGATGTACATCAAACAAACAATGATCATGGAGCTTTCAAAAATCCTTTACCCAATTACCCAATTATGAAAAAGGTTAATCATCCTCTTCAAATGGTAAAGGAAAAAGTATAAATTATGTTTATGAAACCACTATTCTCAATGTTGAGGTAGTTGAAGATAAAACAAAAAATGATGAACCTGACCATGTTGTGGTTGGAAATCAAAAAAATGCATTTGTCATTGCTGGAAATTGTATTGATGATGTGATTGCAGCTGATTATCAAACTCATAATGTAGAAATTTATGATAGAAATAGCATCATTACAACTAACCATCAACCCATAAACATCACTGAAAGTGAAAATAAGATCAATGTCAAAAAATTTAGAGAGAATCAAACATATCAACCAGTCAATGTAACAACAAGGGGACAAGCGAAGGTAATATTGAAAGGAGCTGCAAATAAATCATCTAAGGCTCCTTCTATAATCAAACCATCTGTGGCCCCTACAAATCAGTACAACATAATCGATCAGTTGAAGAAAATACCAGCACAAATCTCAATATTGGAACTATTGAAAATATCACTAGCACACAAGGAGATCCTAGAACAAGCTCTTGTTGCAACAATAGTAACCAATAATCTATAAATTGACCAATTCCAAGCTATGGTGGGACACTTAACCGCTCCTCACTACCTATCCTTTTCTTAGCATAATGATGTATCACTAAACCATCCCCACAATTCTACCCTCCACATTGAGGTTCTCATTCACAAACACTGAGTCAAGCATGTTCTTGTAGATGGTAGAGCTAGTTGAATATCTCTACCATAAAAAATGATCTGTGCATGAGGATATTCTGATAATGCTATTGACCCAATAAGGAAAATAATAATAAAAGCATATGATGATGAAGAGAGATCCTCCAAGGGATTGATACTTCTACCTATCCAAGTGGAACCAATTGTGAAAGACATAATCTGCCAAGTGTTGGATAAAGATCTAACCTATAACACACTGTTGGGACATCCATGGATTCATGAGATGCAACTAGTGTTGTCCACCTATCATTGGTGTTTTAAGTTTCTAGTCAATGGACAAGAAATAACCATATTATCTGATTCAAATAATCCCCAACAATATAACATTCGTAAGGAAACTCAAGATGCTTTTATTCCTCATAATAGGGAAGCTAACACTCTGAATTCTTCAAAAAATGAAAAGAAATCAACTATTGTATCAAAATGGTTTGAAAATAAGGACCAAACAAAGGAAAAAGGTATTGTTGATTCTACTATAGCCAACAATGAAGACTCTTTATAAAAGAAATTCAACGAAAATATCTAGTTAAAAGAAAAAGGTATGGGAGATTATTCCATTCAACAAATCTTTATGTCTTTCAAAATTGTTGTCTTCACCAAGAACTTATGGACAACCATCAACATCAATGCAATAATCATCACAACCTACTATAGTTCTTGATGGTATATTTTTCAAGGCTGGAACATTGATTGAAGAATCAAAAGATAAGGCTATTCTAAATTGGCTCTACAAAGATGAGGAAGCATCTACATCAACAAACCCTAACATACAAATGGATAAATATGGAAAAGGAAAGACAATCCTAGAGAAGATAGGGTGTGAAGGAAAAGGACCTATCGGTAAAAGGAAGGAAGACATTGTAGAACCTATTCAACCTATCACACTTCAAGCCAAATAAAAAACTAGAATAGGATATAAGGAAGAATCAAAAGAAGCAACCCAAAAAGTTGTTGAATGAATCCTACAATTGCAAGCAAGTAATTCCTTTGAGAAAGAGTCTAATGAGTATGAGTGGGATTCACTATCTGAGGTATTCTTTGAAGAAAAAAAAATGGATGTAATATAAAGGTATACACCTACTTGTGAGGAGGGACAAATCTCAAAGACTAGACCCCTTGTGTTTGGATCATAAAATATTGATGACTCAAGTGACGACGAACATAATTTGAGTGGGATAGACATAGAAGAGAGTACCATCATAAACCTTGAAACCCCTACTAATAACTTTGATGATATTGCTATTCGGAATTTCACTGTTGTTGACCTTCATCAATCTAATGATATATTACGCTTACTACACCCTCAACTTATTGACTAGGACCAAACTGATCCTATTGACATTCCCACCTTTATGAATGATGATGTCATTGTTAAGTTTCTTTGTTTCAATGACGTTGACACAAGTTCTATTCATAAAACTTATAACGAAGCTTCAAGTCAGGGGGGTGTCAAATCTTCTAGCTACAAAAATGAAAATAACAACAAAGGATCTAATGTTGAAAACCATTTAATGGTAGTATTAGATCTATAAAAAGTAAAAATAATGAGTGCATCTGACAGTGAAAACCTCACTAACGCTCTAAAAGATGGGGGATTTGACACTCTTCTCTAACATTATCACAAGAGACCATCAGTGTTGGTTGAACCAAATCAGTCTATCAATGTGTGCATGGAAGACAAAGTAAAGACATTGCATCTGGTAGCATCAATGACTGAACTAGAAAAGTCAGCATTCACTAAGTTCTTTGAAGAACGACAAATAAAATTTTCTTTGTCTTACTCTGATATGCCAAGCTTAGATCCAGAACTCTTAATGCATCACCTATCTCTACCTATTGGGGTGAAACCTTTCAAGCAAAAGCTAAGAAAAATGCATCCACATATTTCCTTGTTGGTAAAGAAAGAACTCAAGAAATTATTAGATGTTTGTTTCATTCTTCCAATTGATTATGCTGAGTGGATATCAAATATTGTACCTTTTTCTAAACTAGATGGTAGTATCAAAATATGCATCGACATCAGGGATCTCAACAAGCCATGTCCGAAGGATGACTTTCCTTTACGTAACATTGACATAATTGTAGACTTGACAGCTAGGCACACCATGTTATCACTTATGGATGGCTTTTCGAGTTATAATCAAATCAAGATAGCACCAGAGGATCAAGAGAAGACATCATTTACCTATCCACGGGGAACATTTTGTTGGAATGTAATGCCTTTTGGGTTGAAAAATGCAAGGGCTACATATCACAGAGCAATGACCACCATCTTCCATGACATGATGCATACATTTATGGAGGATTATGTGGATGATCTATTGGAAAAATCATATACTAGAGAATTATATCTTGAAATCCTAGACAAAATATTCACTCATCTAGAAGGTTAAACATCAAATTAAATCCCAATAAATGTGTGTTTTGCGTAACATTAGTGAAACTTCTAGGGTATATTGTTTCAGAGAAAGGTATTGAAGTAGATCCCACAAATTCAAAACTATTATGGAGATGTCACCACCTAGAAACATTAGTCAGCTACGATCTCTACAAGGAAGGATTCAATCAATCCAAAGGTTCATTTCTCAATTAGAAGACAAGAGTAATCCATTCAATCACTTGTTACATAAGAATGTCTCTTTAAACTGGGATGACAAATGCAACTCTACGTTCAATCAGCTAAAGAAATATTTAATGTCTCCACCAATACTGGTACCACCTACAAAATGAAAGCCATTACTACTTTATAAAGCAACAACAAAGATTTCATTGGGCATTCTATTGGCACAAGAGGATCCTGAAGGAAAGGAACAAGATATTTACTATATCAATAGGACTTTGTATGGTTATGAGATCAATTATACCTTTATTGAAAAATAATGTTTGGTAGTAGTATTTTTTACTCAAAAGCTACACCATTATATGTCAACTCACATAGCTAAACTCAGAAAATATCTATCCACTAAAATACTTGCTCAACAAGGATTCTTTAACAGAAAGACTAGCCAAATGGGTCATGATCTTAAGTGAGTTTGATATACAATATGTAGATTGCAAAGCCATCAAGGGAAAAGTAATAACTAATCAGTTAGCAGAAGCACCTCTACAGGATGAGCAACCAATGAGCATTGAATTTCTTTATGCAGATGTTCTCGCCATCACACCACAACAATGGATTCTACATTTGATGGTTCATACACACAACATGGATTAGGTGTTGGGATCTTATTTTTGACACCTCAAGGAAACACCATTCCAAAGTCTTACAGACTCAGTTTTCCTTGTACCAATAATGTAGCTGAATATGAGGCACTAATCATTGGCATCAAAGTAGTAGTAGAATGGAATATCATAGAACTATAGGTATATGGAGATTCACAACTAGTCATCAATCAATTCAATGATGAATATCAAACAAGGGATGAAAATTTTTTGCCATATAAGAAAATGATGGATGATCTGAAAAATTACATTTTCTAGATTAGATTCAAACAAATACCAAGGGAAGATAATAAAGTTGGTGATGTAATGGCTACAATTGCTTCTCTCTTACAAATACTAGAAATTCAAAGATGTTATGAGTTTATGGTGGAACAAGTGTCTAATCCTGCCCATGACAATCCTGAATCCCAAGTAATATGCAATATTGTTGACCCCAAAACCTCCATCTATGGGAAGAATTATATTTACTAAAAAGACAGTACCCTCCCTCACGATCTTTCCTAAAACCTAAAAAAAAAAAAAAAATCACAAAGTTGCATGGCATGCCTTGATTGCTAACATACTTTACCATCGAATTCTTGATGGTACTCTCCTACAATGTCTAGAATGTAAAAAATCTGAATTAGCCTTGCATAAGATTCATGAAGGTATATGTGGGACTCACTCGAGTGGTTTAAATCTAGCGAAGAAACTCCTCCATTTAGGATATTACTAGCCGAACATGGAGGAGTCTTATCAATATGTAAAGAAATGCCAAAAATTTCAAATCCATGGAAACTTTATACATGCACCGGGATAGGAACTACAACCTTTCACAACAACATGGCCTTTTTGTCAATGGGTTCTAGATCTGGTGGGTAAAATCCACCCTTCTTCATTAAACAGACATAATTTTATCATTATAGCCACAAAGTACTTTACTAAGTGGATTGAAGCTCTACCCCTAACCATAGTCATAGGAAAGAAAATCTCATCTTTTATCTTAAATTACCTTATTTTTCGGTATGGTATTCCTCAGTCGATCATCACCGACAATGGTAGACCTTTTAAGAATCAATATGTCCAAGAACTATGTGAGCGGTTCCATATCCAACATTGCTTTTCAAAACTGTACTATCCTTAGGGAAATGGCCAAGCAGAGGCTTCAAAAAAATCTATTTTAAAAATCTTGAAGAAAATGGTCAATGATGTTGGATGAGATTGGAATGTTCAATTCAATCCTACTTTATGGGCATACCGAACTAGCATCAGAACACCTATAGGAGTGTAGATACCTAAATATGACCTAGGCCTGCGAACACTATTTTACCACTTTCCATCCTAGCATAATTGTAACATTTGAATTATGTCCCTAACCCACATTCAACTAATAATTAAATAATTCATAATCTCTCATTCTTCATGATTATTAAATAAATAAATCTTATTTATTTATTTTAATATGTCACTAATTGTCAAAGTCTTCTAATAATTAAATAAAGTCATCAATTTATTTAATTAATCCTTACCATAAATATCTTCTTGATTATTAAATTAATATATTTAAATATATCTATTTAATATGTCACTAATTCCTAAATCCTCTTAATTAAATAGATTTGCTAATTTATTTAATTAATAAACCACTTCTTCTAAATTAAATAATTATTTGTAATTATTTAATTATTTTATGTGACACTTCTATATTTTTAAATAAAAAAAATCATTTAAAAATATCTCACATACTTAACTGATTCTTCATTTAGTAATTAATTTCAAAAATCAATTACTAATTAACTCATAAAATCTTCTATTTTGAATTAATTTAATTCAAAAGGAAAATATTTTTCTACAAATCAAGTAATTTCTAAAATTACTAATTTTCTAAAATCTCATCCTCTTGTCTTCTGATTTTTACTAATTTCATCTCAACTGTCACATTCAGTCTTGATTTAATTCATTTAATTAAATCTTATTCACACATATGGGTATTTTTCCCTAACCCTAATTGAGAGTTTCCTTATTGAATCTTGACCTTTGATTCTAGGGTATCTCTCAATCTCTCATCTCGTCCGTCCATTCAAGATTGCATTTTCTATAAAATGACAATCTTGATCTCATTTTCAGGGTCGATCAATCTTATCTCTTGAATAATTCATTTTCATAGGCATTATCACACATTAGGCATATTTATTTAGTACTTTGCATAATAGATTCTACTTTCTAGTTTGCATAGTTTAATAATTTAAAATACTTCAAAGGCATTGTTAAGGCTAGGCATTAGAAAATTTTGCTCACACACAATCTGAGGGCAATCTATCATTGCAGCAAAGCTTGAGAAGGTACAATGAAAATCAGTCATGGAGTCAAAGGATAGGTGAGATCCTTCCAATTTCTTGCATTACTTTGTGTTTTCAACTTCTTTGCATTTCATTGTTGATTTATATTAACTTGCAGGTACAGCTAATAAGTGTTGATGTTTGCAAGAATATTTTAGGTCATTACATTGGTGAACCCAACTTTCCAACACAACCTTTTTTTTTTTGCAGGTTTTGGCTTCAAACTTTTTTTTGTAGGTCCAGTATGGAACAACGCATTTGAAGACCCAAATGACATATTCGCCCTATCGATTCGTATTTGTGATCACGAGCGACGCAACCGCTCTGTCGAGCCGCATACGCACCTTCTAGTGATGCATTTGATCTTCTGCGATGCATTTGACAGAAATCGAGCCGCATCCGCTCTGCCAAGCCACAGGTAACTAGTAATCTTTGTTGTTCTTTTTTATCATCATTGTAATCTGGATCCAACGCATCTGTGGCCAAAATTTCATGTTTTCTTTCATTTTTGGTGTTTAAAAAGAACCAACCCTAGGATAGTCACATAAATTTGAATTTACCAATCCTAGGATAGGCAATTTAATTAGAATTTATGAATCTAGGGTAGCCACCACATGTTTTAAATTTGGTTAAAAATGAACACCATGTCTGTGTGAAGCAACATCTTCACTTAGATTAGAAAATCTATTTATTTTGGGTTTAAAATTGAACAATTGTTTAGTGTGCTTGTTCAGATAATAGGTATATGCTCTCCCCTTTACTGGGTGATCAAAAAGCCAGACCTATCCATTTTATTTCATGCATTTACTGCTTTATTACAACCTTTAGAAGGCCTGCCGTAGTGGAAAAAAGTACTCACCCTACGGGAACGACCTAAGTGGGAACACCTAAAGCCAAGGTTTCCAACCCACTATAATCAAACAAAAGTTGTTGATGAAAATCCAACTTGACAGTAGTTGACAAGATAACCATCCCCAAAGCCTTTGTTCTAAAGGTTGGGAGGTCTCTCGAGGGAGTATATCCATTGTCACACTGAACGGAAAGACTTACTAAGAACCTAGTGTAGTAGCCAGCCGTGTCAGTAACCAAACATCCTTTCAATCACGGTGCAAGGGGAGGGAAGAATCTGCCCCCAAGACACTCACCATATAATCACCACGGATTTTTTGCTTAGGGGATTTGGTATCCACTTCCGTCACCTTGAGTACGCACCTGGAAAAGACAAAAACATGGGTGCCCTCTAGGGGGTGACAAGGCTGTGTGAGTCGACGTGATTTTAAGATGTGGGATGTGATTGCGAGGATGACCCACTTGAATTTTAAGAGTGAGTCTGTTTGAACAAACATTTCATATTTTTGATTTCTATGTTTGCCAAGAATTCTTAAAAATCTTCAAACACATTACAAAATCACAAATTTGGATCACAAAAATTGTTCAAAAACTACAAACTGTATTCAGGTTTTTTCCCTAAAACTGCATATTGCAATGCAAGCCCTCTGCTGCACCGCATTTGACATCTGAAAAACCATATTCGCTCTGA
Organism: Sequoiadendron giganteum; assembly: GCA_007115665.2. Classification (NCBI taxonomy): domain Eukaryota; kingdom Viridiplantae; phylum Streptophyta; class Pinopsida; order Cupressales; family Cupressaceae; genus Sequoiadendron; species Sequoiadendron giganteum. Next base: position 153,431,799 of record CM021109.1, on the reverse strand, counting down.
TGAGCCGCATTTGAGCCATCAGGAGCTGCATTCGCTCTGTCAAAACGTAATCGACAATTACAGAGCCACATTTGCAATCAGTGAGCCACATTCAGTTAATTGAGCCGCATTTGCCATTTTGTAAAAAAGTCAAAATCTTGCAATGCATCTGCTTTAGTGCACTGCATATGAGACCTTAAAAAACGCATTTTCCTATCAATTGGGAAAACATTATTTCTGTCAAAAACTAGCAAGGCACTTGTCCAAGTCATCCATCTTTGCATTTTAGTCTTCATCTAGCTTGCAATCCGTCATCCTCATCTTCATAGGAAAAGCCTTAAGTCCTCAAATTGCACAACTTTGGGATAGGAAAAAATTCCTTTCTTTGTCAAACCATTTGTCTCAAAAATACATTGTCATTGGACCAAATCAGCAAATCGATCCTAAGTCATTGTCCTTTTGGTGAGCCATTTCCAACTCATAAGTCTATTGTGAAAATCTCACCTTGTCATTTTATCATGTTATCCATCAAATCAGTCCTTTGACAATCCAAATTGAGACATTTGGCCAAACTTTGAGTGGTTAGAAAACCTTTCCTAAAAATCATTCGACATAAACCATCCCCTTTTATCACTTTGCATTATCCCTTTCCATAGTCTTAGTCTCATTTCATCCACCATCATGTCTTCAAGTCACGATGGCATGCTTGCTAGTCAAATTGAATGCCAATTCAATAGTCAGGGTCACACACAACTTGCTAGGGACTTCAAAATGATATACCTACAATTCAAGTCCAAACGCACCTCACCCTCTAGTCCTTCATCCATCTATCCCTCTTACCAACAATCCAATAGACCTGGTCCGCTATCCATCTACTATCAAGGGTCCCATAACACCATCCATGGCACTGAGTCACAACAAGCTTCCAATAGTCATACCCACCCTAACTTTGACAAGGGAAACCAACCATCCATCAATCCATTCCAAGCCTCCACGTCATATCAGAATCTTCCATTCATGCCATATCCTAATCCGTCATCATCTTCTAGTCCTCCATCCACATCATATCAGAATCTTCCATTCATGTCATATCCTTGTCCATCATCATCTTCTAGTCCTCCATTCATGATAACTCCTTGTCATGCATCCATGTCATATTCTAGTCCAACATGCACCAATCCATTTCAAGACAATCCATTTTGTCATGAAAACATATCTAGTCATGGTCTCCAAAGTCCCATCCCATCTCCTAAACTTGAGGATACATGTCAAGATGCAAGTCCAAATCACAACATTATAACATCATTGTCATGTCAAGATCAAAGTAATCCATTTCATGACTCCATCTTTGTGTCCATTCAAGAAGTCCTCCTAGACAATAATGGCATACCAAATACACCTATCCTTGGTCAAAAATCCATCCAAAACCATGTCATTAAAGATGAACTTATCCTTGGTCAAGAGTCCATCCAAAACCATGTCATTCAAGATGAACCTATCTTTGGTCAAGATTCCATCCAAAACCATGTCATTCAAGATGAACCTATCCTTGGTCAAGACCCTATTTTTGATCATGTCATTTCAACGGAGCCCATATTTGATCAAGACACTACTTTTGAAGAAGTCCAAAATGATCCACTCCTTGACCTATATGTCATTCATGATGACACACTTGAAGATAATTCCATCCAAACTTCAAGTATTGACACTTCCAAAAATGAGACACTTGCCTCCATGGGACACATAGATGATCTACCACTACAACAAGAGTCACCTAGCATGGACATATTTGCAAATGATCAAGCTATAAATGAATTCAGTGGGCTCTATGACCATGACCATGAAGACAGTTTTGATATCAACTTCGAAGCATGAATAGAATCATCAAAATCTGATATGTCAAAAAATCAAACCAAAGATGTCAATCAAAAATCTGTCCAACATGTCAGTGAAGCTACAACATCCTATGAATTAGGATCATCTATCTTTTTCAGAGTAGGCTTTCTTACAGATGAGAAGATTTCAAGCATTAATTTCCCAAATAATGATGGGTTAGCATCTTGCTTCCAAAGTAACAAGTATCCCATCGCAAACAAAATCTGTGAAAACATGCATTATTAGGGAAAAGGATTAGGCCTACATGAGCAAGGAATTCTAGAACCCGTACAAGTTCAAGCACATTATACACATCAAGGTCTTATCTATCCATCAGTCAGAAAATCAAACGATGTTAGTGGTGCCTCCTCGATATTGGGGGCAACTTTATCTAATACAAACATCAAAATGGGTATCATGAGTAGTCCTTGTCATAAGATTGTTGCCACTACCCCTTCCCTCCACACCCCAAACCATCATTCCATCATGCATAAACCTTCTAAAATACAAAATCAAATGTCAAAGGCCATCAAATCAGACAAAAATTCAAGTGGACAAATGAAGCTAAAATGGATCCCAAAACAAAATGGATCAAGTCAAGAATCAGGCAAAGAAAAGATGCAAAATTCAAAAGTCAATCAAAATGTGGAGCCACAGCACACGAGGATTCCCACATACAATACATGTCCACCTCCATCAAAATGGCCATCAAGAAAGACATATGAAAATTTTGGTTCCAACCAACATCCTAACCCAACACCCAAAGTTTGGAGAGTAAAAATAGCTACATCCAAACGTCCAACCAGCCCATCCATGTCCACCATCATCCATCATAATCCTACATCATCCTTAAAGTCCAAACATCCCATGTCAAAAATCCGTCACATCTTGGCAACAACTCTCTATCATAAGGACTCTCATGGCACTCTATCGCGATGTGTGTATTCTGATAAAGCCAACTCTAGTATCAACAAATATCACAATGACATCAATCAGGTGTATGCAAGCGCTATCATCCTGACAAGGCAACTACTTCAAAAAGGTCACTATTGGCATGTCATGGCACCAGTCTCTACATCGGCATCGTCAAAGGCTTCAGCATAGTCAGTGGTCATATAAAGCATCAAGGCTATCCGACAAAAATGCAAAAATACAAAAAATAAAAAAAATAAAAAAAATCATCCCTTGATGAAAACCTGGCAAACAGGCATCTTGGTGACACCAAAAAATCAGAAAATATCAAAAAAAAGTCCAACGGTGAAAACCTGGCAAACAGGTGCTTTGGACAAGTACCATGATGAAAACCTGGCAAACGGGCATCATGTGTAGAATGAATCATCTATGTGGACCATTACACTTGGGGGCAAGTTGTCTCATCTCCCATGCATTTCCCATGACATCTTTCCATTCATCCATCTTGGCTCTATCATGTTCATCCATTCTTCTACCTACTTTGATATTGACAAAGACTAAGGCGCAAACACAAATCAGACTTTGGAAAACTTTTGACATGTCCATCCTTTGGTCATACACTAATCAAAAAAATACCATGTCATTATAGCCTCCTTTTCACTATGAAACATCATCCTTGGAGACCATATGATAGTTCCCCTAGTCCAAGTCATCAATCTTTCTTGCCTTATACCTGTCACCCATCTTGGTTTCCCTTGTCAATGGTTTACAAATCCTCCGTCATCCCATTTAGTCCTCACCAATTCATTTCAAATGCAACAATATGGCACCCTAGCACATTATCCAAAACATTCCTTGGCTTTGTCCCTAGACTTGCTGCAGACTTTTATACTCTTGTCATAACATTGTCATCTTCATGTTGTTTTGGGATGTGTCCTTCCCACGTGAAACAACATTGTCATTTCATGTTGTTTTGGGATGTGTCCTTCCCACATCAAACAATGTTGTCATCATCATCATCATCACCTGTCCGTCGGTATTCAGCTTGACTAGCAGCAAAATCATGGTTGTCCTTGGATTCATGTGCATTGACATCATTCACATGCATTTGTCATTGTTTTTCATAAAACATCAAAAAGTCATAAAATTAGAAAAAGTCCTAAAAAAGACCTAAAAATTTGAAAATTGTCCTGAGAAAACACAAAAAACATTCAAAAAAGTGTCAAAGTCCCAAAAATAGAGTCAAAGTCAATCATATCAAGTCAGTCCAATTAGTCTCGTTAGTCAATTTTCATCTTTGTTTGAACTACATTGTCTCTGCGCCTTTGCTACGTAGGCAAGATTCATCTTTGAATCCCCGAGACATTAGGTTAGTCCTTTAGGTTTGTCAAAATAAAATTGTTAGTCAAACTTGGTCACGTCTTTTAAAATAGTCATTTGAAATGTCAAATGTCAAAATCAAGTCCAAATCAGACAACATAGTCCAATCAATTATGCAGTCAGCATTTGTCAGCTTGCCAAAACATTGGTCAAAATGTCAATCTCATCACCTTTTGGTCCTCTTCAAGATGTGTCCTTCTTGGATTTGGATCTCGTCAAAGTGTCATTTTCCTTTTCAGGATGTGTCCTTCCTGACCTCAGGCACTGTCAAACCATCAAAACCATCAAAACTATCAAGCTTTCAAACAATTAATCTTCGGCAAACAAACATTGGCAATACAAAGTAAATGACTGTGAATATTTGGCTATTTTGTCTTATCTTTTTATTGACTTGTCTTTCGGTCATGTTACTAGCTACTTCAAGGATGTCCCCTAAAGGATTTAGAGGTGCGATGACGTCTCATGACCTATTTTATTTTTCTTTGGCTGCTGTCTATGGATTGTCTTGACAAAAATACTATGGAAAATGGGCCTCTAGTATGAGTTAGGACATTCCTTGTCTGCGATTGTTTGTCTTGCAATTGAATGACCTTACACACCTTGGTTTGTGTCATACCCTAGTGTTTGTTGTCCATTTGTGTCATTTTTACTGCCCAATGATGATTCGAGCAACACATATTAGTACCTTGGCAAATATTGAAGGATTTTAACATGCATTTCATTTTCCGCACTAACTTACATTTCCTTCTATCCTAGCATTCATCTTTTTCTCTCTACCATTTCTTTGTCTCGTCATATTCTAGTCTTCTCATCAATTTTGAGAGCACACCCGTGTTCTTGGAACCCAACTGTCCTCTCGAGGGGGCATACCACTACCTCCTCATCATTCTTCCTCAACTTATTTTGCACTGGGGCATATTCTAGAATTGTTTTTCTTTGCCATAACATGACAAGCTGCATTATGACAAAGAGGGGCAAATGTAGATACCTGAAAATGACCTAGGCATGCGAACACTATTTTACCACTTTCCATCCTAGCATAATTGTAACATTTGAATTATGTCCCTAACCCACATTCAACTATTAATTAAATAATTCATAATTATTTAATTAATTCATAATCTCTCATTCTTCATGATTATTAAATAAATAAATCTTATTTATTTATTTTAATATGTCACTAATTGTCAAAGTCTTCTAATAATTAAATAAAGTCATCAATTTATTTAATTAATCCTTATCATAAATATCTTCTTGATTATTAAATTAATATATTTAAATATATCTATATAATATGTCACTAATTCCTAAATCCTCTTAATTAAATAGATTTGCTAATTTATTTAATTAATAAACCACTTATTCTAAATTAAATAATTATTTGTAATTATTTAATTATTGTATGTGACACTTCTATATTTTTAAATAAAGAAAATCATTTAAAAATATCTTACATACTTAACTGATTCTTCATTTAGTAATTAATTTCAAAAATCAATTACTAATTACCTCACAAAATCTTCTATTTCGAATTAATTTAATTCAAAAGGGAAATATTCTTCTACAAATCAAGTAATTTCTAGAATTACTGATTTTCTAAAATCTCATCCTCTTGTCTTCTGATTTTTACTAATTTCATCTCAACTGTCACATTCAATCTTGATTTAATTCATTTAATTAAATCTTATTCACACATATGGGTATTTTGCCCTAACCCTAATTGAGAGTTTCCTTATTGAATCTTGACCTTTGATTCTAGGGTATCTCTCAATCTCTCATCTCGTTCGTCCATTCAAGATTGCATTTTCTATAAAATGACAATCTTGATCTCATTTTCAGGGTCGATCAATCTTATCTCTTGAATAATTCATTTTCATAGGCATTATCACACATTAGGCATATTTATTTAATACTTTGCATAATAGATTCTACTTTCTAGTTTGCATAGTTTAATAATTTAAAATCCTTCAAAGGCATTGTTAAGGCTAGGCATTAGAAAAGTTTGCTCACACACAATCTGAGGGCAATCTATCATTGTAGCAAAGCTTGAGAAGGTACAATGAAAATCAGTCATGGAGTCAAAGGATAGGTGAGATCTTTCCAATTTCTTGCATTACTTTGTGTTTTCAACTTCTTTGCATTTCATTGTTGATTTATATTAACTTGCAGGTACAGCTAATAAGTGTTGATGTTTGTAGGAGGATTTTAGGTCATTACAAGGAGCAACACATATGCTTTGATATATGGATCAGAGGCTATTCTACCTATTGAGGTTGAAATACCATCACTTTGTGTGTCGCTCAAAGGGATCATATCAGATGAGGATTATCGAGTGTCTAGACTTCAGGAGTTGGAACTGTTAGATGAGCATTGTCAGCAAGTAGTGGATCATTTGAAAGCATACCAATAAAGGATACCTAGAAGCTACAATAATAGGGTCAAACCAAGGGCATTTCAGGTGGGTGACTTGGTCTTAAAAGAAAACCCTCACAATCAACAAGATCATGAGAAGATGGGTAAATTTAAACCAAACTGGCTAGGTCCCTTTGTCATCATAACGGTCTATGGATCAAGAGCTTAAAAATTATCTACACTTGAAGGGGATCTATTTGATGAACCCATCAATAGTATCCACCTCAGAAATTTCTATGCTTGAATTATCTAGTGCATGGTGAAGGTTCTAAAAAATACAAAAAGATTTAAAAATTAAGAAAAATATAAATAAATAAATAGAAATCATTGCCTTGATGAAAACTTGGAAAACAGGCATCTTGGTAACAACAAAAAAGTCATAAAAATTGAAAATGTGCAATAAAAACAAGTAGTGAAAACATAGCAACAGGTGCTACTTGTGATAGACTAGTGTGGACATGAAAATCTGCAAATGGTTAGTAGAATGACAAAACATCAACATAAATTTATGTCCCTATAAAATAATACTCCATGATTCAAATGCAACCAAATAACAAAGATAAGCAAAGCATTTAAAACATGAAATATATCTATCCCATATTGGATTGGTGCTCTTTGAATATGTGAAAGAACCCTTTCCCAATCCTTGATTAAGCTTAGTGAGATAGACAATGAGTTGTTATGAGCTCAAGTTGCCTATAGTGTAGATGCATTCAAATGTGGATAGATTGTAGATGATGAAGAGAAAGATTGATTCTCAAATGAAGAGAGTAACCTTGCATGAAGTGTGTTGTGTTGTTTTGGAGAAATGCTTTGCATTTTATAGATTCAAGGGTGGGAGATTGAAAGATTTTGATGAATGTGGGATAATTCACAAACCAATGACAAGGTGCCACTTGTCAAGTTGTGAGAGGGTGAGGAATGTTCAAGTCTTGGCCAATGTGCCAATTTGAAATTAAAATTTGGATGAAATGACATGTTTAGGGGGGATGAAAGGTGCAATAAATGCCATGTTTGACTTGTGCAAATAGCATTTAAAACCTTGTTGGAAGGGACAAGTCCCTTTTGGGGGGAAGATTCAAATTGGAAGAATATTCCATTTTGATTCCATTTTGAATGTAATTAGAGGAAATAATATATCAAATAAATGATTTATTGGTGCAAGTGGGTGGGTTAGTTAAGAGTTTGGATTTGACTCTTGTTGAGTCAAAAGCTAGAGAAACATAATCATGATTAGAAGTTAATTAATGTAGATGATATTAGGAGGTGACATTTGATTAAATCGGTTTCATTTATTACATCAAATGAGAAGAACATAAGGATTAAATAATTTGATTTATTTAATGAACCTTAGGAAATTAATCAATAAATTGTCTTAATTGATTAATAGGAGAATTCGATGCACGATGTTAGTTTTGCATGTCTACAACTAGTTGTACCATCTATTTGATCATGTATGAGTTGTTCACTTTTGCAATCATTCCAAAATCTATATACATATCATGGCAATGCAGTCGTGTCTCACCCTAGTTTGGGGGAAAAATCTTGAACTCACTGGGGGCAATAAACTATGACCTAAAACAAATAGGAAAACATCAGTATGACAATGTAGCAAAAACATTGATCATAGGAATCTCAACATGGAACAATCAACAATCATCAGACGATCAACTATCAAATCAAACAATTTGAACAATTAACCGCATCATATCTAAATGGATGATATTATTTTGAATCATTATTTTATTGCTTTAGCTGGAGTGTTCACTTGTTCTTTTATTTTTGTGGTCATATCTTTGGAGCAACTCGATGAAGTATTGAACTAGAGAAGAAAAGAAGGAGTATGAGTTTTCTTTGTCTATTGTCTGTGAATTGATCTTTATTCTTATGTGAATTATCGTGTGACGTTCTCTACCAAGTATCATTGATGAAATTTCAGATTCACATAGCAAATGGATTTACTCTTGTGTATTTTATGCAAGAAATGCTTAGGTCATCTCAGTTTAATTATACCTAGATGCTTGTGTTAACTTGCAATATCAAAAAAATCATGAAAGAAGTACTTAGGTCATGATGGTCTATCTTATACCATCGATGCTTGTACTCACTTTCAACATTTTAAAGGATCAAAGATGATAAAAAGCATGCTATATAGATTATTAAGATGACAAGTTTTGCATAGATAGCTTTGCATACTTAAATTAGATTTTATTCATATTAGTTTTGAATCTGGAGAATAAATTATTTCAAGATAGGAAAATATTTTCAAAGACAATGTAATCTATCATGTGAAGGACTGAGTATACCAGACATAAACAAAAACATTATCATTCTCATGTAGTTGCATTATCATTTGCATAACACATCAATTTGCATTATTACATCACATCATATACTTGCATTAGAAAATATCAAAACAAGTTGCATCACATTAGCATTATCACATTCATCTCATGGCATTTCAAATTAACATCATTTTAATATTGCATCCATACACCATAGATTCATTAGTGCATACTCATAACATCATCATAACATAAAATTTACATATAGAACAAAAATTAAATGCATATCTCATAAGGAATTCATCATAAAATAAAATAGAACACATATAGATCATGAATCTGCTGCATATCATATAAAAATCAAAAATCATAATGTCAGGTATATAATGAAGTCTAAATACATGTCAAGAAATACAATAATAAAATGGTAGTAGGTCAAAATCAATGTGTACATCATCAAAATACATTAAGATCATGGAGCTATGAGGTGCTCCCCCCAAGATTCGCTAATCTTGCAAGACATCCTACACTTGAAGTACTTGCACTGGGTGCACCTATACCTAGGTCTAGGCCATGATCTCTATGAGGAGGCTATACCATGCACAAGCTAGTGGTACAAAAATGGTTGCAGCCTGATTTCGATGCGGCATAAATGACTCTTTGATATGTTGGAACTACCTCATGATATTGGTCATGATAATACTTGGCCTCTCGAGCAACTCTGGTAACCTCTACCATCATCACACCCATGGTGGTCCCCTTCACCACTCTCTACAACCTGTTAGATAGAACCACTTCTTGCTCACCAACCTATCTAGCCGCATATCTCTCAGCTATCAATATGGCCACCTGTGCCTATGCCTGGGCTAATAATGTATGTACCTGTGCTAGCTACCCTTGAAAATTCTATACCTGTACCTACAAAGCAACAATATTTGTTTGATGTTGTTGCGAGGGTACCCCAATCTACACACACTACTAAGAGGTAGCCACTAAAGACCTTTTCCAAGTCACCATGACATCACTACTGGAGAAAGATACTCTGACAATACCTCTTCCACCACCTCTACCACCACCCCCACTTCCATCATCACTATCATCATCATCATCATCATCATCATCCTCACTACTCTCCATCTCCTCCTCTACCATCTCCCCCTCTGCCATCTCCCCCTTTGCCATCTCCTCATCTCCTCCATCTCTCCTCATCCACCTATGACCATGAACAACTACTCTCTCATGATCATCCAACAAAGGCACTACCTCATCTGGGCTAGATATCTATGGGAACAAATGTAGAAATAGATACTAAGCATACTCCTCTTATATCACTGCCTCAACTACCTCTAGATGATAATCACAAATGATCAGCTACATCCCCTAATACTCCTCAACTATTGCATCATAGGATAGGGTAGGGCCCCACTTTGAAGAATCCATTTGACGCAAAGCATAGTGAGAAACACCTTGTGGTATACCCTACAATTTTCCATACTACCGCATAACCCTCCTAAAAAATAATCTCTTAATGATGAACTAGGTCCTCTCGATTAGATACATAGATTGGAAAAGATATGTCATCTTAGTATCATCCTCTACCCAAGCCTCGCAACTAATGTAAGGATGCCATATAACTTCCTCAAGATCATCTAAGATCCTCCTCCAGTACTCCAATTTTCCCAACCTATGCTAGACAACTAGATGTTTATAATCGTGAACATAAGGTCTCCTGACTGGTCATTGTCTATCAGAAATGGGGCATGTGATGGCAATATGCTCCCATGCCCAGACTTGTAACAATGTCACTCAAACTGACAAATTGCACCATCTTAGGTACATAACCTGGTGTAAATCATGGTATAGGTGGGCTAACATACACATGCCCCAAGCATATCGATTACCCTATTGGATCATCTGCTCCATGATCTAACCCCATCTGATTGAAAGTCCTTCAACCTATGGTTGGGACATAAGAAACCTCCAATAAAACCTACAATCATGGATGGAAGTGTAGCATATGTATCTACCATCTCCCTCCAAGGAATCTTGTAACCACAAATCCTCTCATCCTCAAACACTCTATGCAAGGCATCAGTACCTCCCTACTTGGTATGATCATACAAAACAAGCTCTCTAACCACCAGAATCCTTAATATATTGTATAAATCCTCCAGGGTCACTATCATCTCACCAATAGGAAAGTGAAAGGTGTTATGTTCACTATGCCACCTCTCAGCAAGGGCTATAAAGAGTCCTTGATTAATCCTAGTCTGGGGCATATATAATAAGGAAGATAGACCACAACGGGAAATCACACCTATCTTAGCTTGTGTCAGCTAAGGTATCAGATCAAATTTCCTCAAAAACCACTCGTGAATCTAAAGATTCACTAAAGGCTCCTATAATAAAAAATATTCAGTTAACCATTCAAAACAATCGAAATTAGTCAGCCTATCAATCTAATCAGCTCTACTAAGAATTTGATCATTTCTTGTAAGAATAAATCTATCAATCAACCTTGCCTATCATGAGGTTAATCAATCAAGTTATTAGTCAACCTTGCCTATCACGAGGTTTATCAATCAATTTATCAATTGACCTCACCTATCATGAGATTAATAAATTGATTTATAATTGTTCCTCGCTTATCATGAGGTCAATTATCATGAATCAATCCTTGAATCTCACCTATCGTGAGATCAATAATCATTTAAATCTATCAAAATCAAAAATCAAAATCACATCAAAGGCATACAAGATCCAAAAACATCAAAACTAGGGAGTTAACTGACAATTTCATCATTTTGACTTGCACGCGCTAAAACAGTTTGACAAAGTGCTAAAAATATTAATGTGCCATTTCAATCTATTAATGTGCCAAAACTGATATTCAATGCACCAAAATGGATATTCAATGTGCCAAAATAGTCTATGTGCCATTTAAATCTATCAATGTGCCAGAACAGATATTCAATGCACTAAAATAGTCTATGCGCCATTTTAATCTATCAATGTGCCATTTAAGTCTATGTGCTACTACATTATTTCTATGTGCTAAACAAGAAAATGCGCTAAAAAAACTATCTAATGCACTACATCAGAATGTTAATGCACTAAAACAAGAAAAACCGAATTCAAACATAAAAATGGAGGGAAAAAAAATTGCATGAATTATGAAGAGGTTTCTTGGGGTACGTACTAGAGGTCCATATGTTGTTGAGTGGTTGTGACGTCGCACACACTTGAATTGGTGTGTGTGGTAAGGAATCACCATTTTTCTCAAATTGCAAGATTTTCTCAATCACTATCAATTTCCAAATTCAAAATGCACAAATGAAACTTCTAAATCAACTTTTTAACCTTTTAAAGGTTAATTAAGTGGAATTTTATGGCATGATTTATTTTATTTTCCAAGAGGGCTTAATTCATTATTTCATCAATGGGGCAACTTCATCAACATTTGTCGAGAGATTAATCACTTCATTATCAAATCCTCGTTGACTCATCAAAAACTCATAAAAATTTCAAAAATTTCAAAAATTTAAAAATTCATCGATCTATCTCCCGAGGGGGAAAGCATCCATTATCATTTCAAAACCAATGTCTCAGACATGTCAGAATTTTTTTCTCAAAAATAGCAACAAAATCGAGTCTTTGAAGCAATATATAAACATGCCACTTCAAAGAGGGGAAAAATGTATACACCTAAAAATGGTCTAGATAAAACTGATTAATTAAATACAATTATTTGATTAATTAACCTTTATTTCATCTACTTATTTTTAAATAGAAATATTTATTTATATAGCTCACATTCTATATTTCTTCTTATAGACATGAAAAATATACATATTGATCTTACACATCTGATCTTGATCTTACTAACATAACTTCTTCCCAAATCATCCCCTTTACTAATCAGTTCAACTGAATAATCTTTATTTGATTAAATTCATCATATTTCCTCTATTAATTAAATAAATCAAATTTATCTAAATAAGTCACCTGCTTCTATTAATTAAATAAATTATTTTATTTAATTAATCTAATAATCCCTTTTTTAATTAAATAATCCACTTTATTTAATTAATCTCTAAAGTCCTCTCCCTTAAATTAAATAAATTAATCTTTATTTGATTTAATCTAACATCACCCTCTTTAATTAAATAAATCAAACTTTATTTAATTAAATCTAAATCCATTATTCCTCTCAACTTTGATTTATTTAGATCCAAAAATCTAAGTCAAAATCGTCAAATCAACTAATCTTCACCTAAATTAATCAAATCATGATTAATCATAATCCTAATCACTTCAATCCTCTAGATTTTGCATCTTGCACCAATAAATCAATTTAATTGATTTATTAATTCATCTATTTTCCCTCAACTTGACATCAAAAGGGAATATTCTTGAAATTTGAAAATCCCTCCAAAAGGGATGAGTACATCCAACAAGGCATTAAAGGCCTCTTGCATGTCCTTTTCCTTGAGCCAAGTGGCATTTACTCCATTTCTCCTCTCCCTCAAAATTGTCATTTCAAAATTTCAAATTCCACCTAATTGCATTTATTTGTGCATTCATCAAAATGTGCTCATTCCTCCTCCAATAACATGTGGACAAGTGGCCTTCTCTCATTGGTTGGTCTTTTATCCCACATTCATCAATTTTGTCTCTGCTTCCATTATTTTCTTCTATAAATAGAGGGCTTCTCCTATTGAATTGATCATCCACAATCCAAGAAAGTCTACTATACTCAATTTCACTGACAATTTCATCCATGGCATTTGAATTTCATAGTTCTATATCAAATTTATCAAGGTTATCGTGACATTGCATCAAGGAGCTTCCAATCTTCAACACATTGTATAAAGGAATTGGGAAAGGGCCATTTTCCACATCAAAATGGCACCAATTCCCCCATGGGATTGAGGGTTTGATTATTTTCGTTTGATTACTTTAATTCATTTCTTGTTCTTGAAATTTGAATGAATTTCATGGGGAATGTGTAATTTAGATGTGTTTTTTTGTCACTTTGGTGCAGGTCTAAGATATCCATTCACATTTTAGCGCTAGAAGGAGGGCAGTTCTTGAGAAATTCACTACTTTTTTCAAATAATTCTATGGTTTTTTTACTTTTTTTTTTGTGTCTACAGGAAACTCCACCGCTATTAGTCTGATAGCACAATATAGCGCTGCTACAAACTCCAAACTATGCCACTAGAGTCTTCCCACATAAAAATTTTGAATTTCAAACTGCATCGCTAGTCTTCCAAAACTCAAACTATGTCGCTTGACCAAATAGTGTCGCAATCATGCTCACTGTTTATGTACAAAGCGTCGCAGTCAGTCCCATGCAGAATTATATTGTGCTACTAACCTTCTCAAACTACGGTGCACCCATAGATTGCGTCGTTGGAGTAGGGTAAAATGAATATTTTCTTTTTCTTTTTTGACATGTGCTCTATCATTTTGGCTATTTTTTACTTCTAACTAGTTTTTTTAATCTTTGTTTTTCATTATTAACTAGTTTTTGTAGGTTGACTTGATCAAAGTGAAGGAAGAAAAGGCCAAGAGTTCTCCACATTATCATTAGCTCATTGTATCAAGTGTTATTAAACACTTTGTGGAGAAATTATAATCCTTCTAAGGATTTTCTATATTCTTTCTCTTAGGATTTACTAAATTTTTCTTGGGCTTGAAAAGAAAAAAAAAAAGGGTTAAAAATAATCATAGGCAAACTCACTAGATTTTGTTTTGGGCTTAATAAATGAACAAACAAATCTCACACTTCAAAATTGGTGCTTAAAAAATAATTTATATCATTACTTTGTGGTTTAAATGAACATGTGTACTTTTTTTTCTAATCCCTTATCCAAATTAATATCATTCAAAAAGGACATATGCACTTCTCTCGCACTTCATTGTGATCTTGAGAACCAAAAGTCTTTTTGTGATATTAGGTTGTATGAGTGATTACCTCCACACTTCAATTTGGATTCTTAAAATTGAACAAACTTTGTGAGTGTGAAGAAAAGGTATTGTGTGTGCTCCCACCTAAGTGTGTTAGGTGGTCGAACTAAAAATACACTCCTTCGCTATTTTTCACCCTTTAGAGAGCTTTCCTTGGTGGGAAAAATTACTCACCCCAAAGGAATGAATCAAATTGGTAACAAGCTAAACGCAAAGCTTCTCCTAACCGGTATATAAATTTGAATGTTGGAGAAATCCCATCATTCCAAAAACTCCTACAAACAAGCAGGTGATACTCTTTGAATGGGTTGATCTTGCCTCTCATGTGGCTTTTTGAATGGGTGCCTTGATTACAAAAGCCAACCTTGTGTAAAATCCAAAATCCCTATCTATTTGTTGATGCAAGATCAATTGTTTTGAAGACATCCCACATTTTTATGACTCTTTGTAGAAATGAGAAGTATGCCATGGGAGTTTCATGAGTACTGGTACTTGGTTGACCCAATAAGTGAGTGCACTATAAGGGGAAGCCTGTGTGGTCAAGCATCTAATCATCCGCTAAGAGTAGGCGTAGCTAGATTTATCCAAGTGGTAACTCAACAAATATTTCCTTTATTTCATCCATAGGGTTGTGTACATTCTTTGAGACCAAAACACTTTGCTTGGAGCTAAAACAGTTGAAAAAAAAACATTCACGAAGTCTTCAAAATTTCAAACCCTTTGGGGGGAACAAATACCTTTGACAAATCCAAGTGCTCTTGCTTTCCCTAGGGACTCCATCCTTAGATGCTTCTAAGTATTCATATTTATATCATAATTTTTTCTCACTAAAGTCAACATTAGGAAACTTTTTCCTTAATTTCCTCCATTCCTCACATAATGGACTTTGTGGGATGATAAGAAGTTAGGACATTAGACATCTAGTTTGAAAATTTAATCAAGAATTTTTTGGGCTAAAATAAAGTCATTAAGCAAAGCTAAGAAACAATTGAACCCCGCACATGTGTTCTTCCAAATGATTTCTCAAAAAATCAAAGTCCAAAAACCAAAATCCAAAGGTCATAGTCAAAAATCTCACAAGAAATGTTTGTTTAGGCTTTATGAATTTAGAGAAAGATTTAATTTCAAATTTTACAAATGTGCATCAAAGAACAATCCTAATTTGTATGAGTTTTATTGTCAACAAAATCCAAGTCTCTTTCAAAAGTTTTATTTTCTCACATAGGAAGTACAAAGCATGTTCTTCAATACTGAGGTCTTGTAGAAAGGAGTTTTATCTAGGTCTAATCGAGGATAAAATTCATCACTCTCATCCATCCCTCAAAAATCAATCAAAAACATCTCATCAACAACTCTTAGTAATCATGAAAAAATATTTCATGCTAGACTTTTGGAAAATCCAAATCATCTTGTTTGGTTAAATATGTGTAGATGAATCCTTCTCCACATCTTTGATCAAATTATAAATCCTTGTGAACAAGTTTACCTCTTGATAACATCCAACATCTTGTGGTTTATAAGTTCATTATCCAAAATCCAAGGGCAAATCAAATCCAAATCATCTTGTTTAACTAGGGATGTTTAGATGAATCCTTCTTTACACACTTATTCAATTATCATCTTGTGTACATGTCTACTCTAGGACAACATCCAACCTCTTAGAGTTTATGAGTTCACTATTCAAATCCAAATCCAATCAAGCCAAGGTAAAAATAAAATAAAATGAAGTCCTAAAGTCTAGTATCACCTTCAAGATTTCTTAAAGATTTCAATCATCCACATCACCCATCTTCCATTTGTCTCATCATCACACTTTTATCCTTAATCATCATCATTCTTCTCTTTTTGTGCCTAAGTTAGATCAATCTAAATAATTAGAGGTTCATCTCACACATTATTGAAAATTGATCCCTATTTTATTGTGCAAACTAGATCGCAACACAAGAAGAACATGGAAATCAAAAAAGAAAAATCAACATTGAGTGACCTAAGCCAAACCACTCCTGAGATGAATCTCATTGTATCAAGCAATCCCCTAAGAAATATTCCTCAATCATCACAAAATCCTAAAGAGGAAGGTCAAGTAGAGGACATCACCCACAATATCTTAGGGATGACACAAGATGAAATCCTTGAAATGGTGCAAAATCTCAAAACTCATAGAATTGTTAATGCCATGATGAGGTTAAATCCCTCCCAATACATGCTTGAGTTGGAAAAAGAAGGAGATAAGCTCCCCTTCGATTATGACATAAGCACCCTTGTGGAGAAAACTCTTGGGATCATTCATCCAATCCCACCTACACCTCCATATCAAAACATCAGCCAAAGCATCCTGCAGATCACATCATCCATTGCCCCAACTCTGCTAATTATCAACAAGGAAAGCTCATTGCTTCATGCATGTCAAGCACATCCCCTTGTGAATAACCAAGATTTGGATGCAAAAACCGTATTCGACCAATCCATCCCATTGAATCCATTGCACCCATATGTTCAACTTGCATTTCATGATCCTACCCATCCATCCTCTTTTCATGCAACACTAGTTTATCCTGTCAACAAACAAACCTCTATCCCCATGACCTCACAAGGAGAAGATGAATTTTTTGGATTAGGGGGATTCTTTGATCCCTCATCATCATTGTCATCTCTTCAAGGGAATGCACCGCAAATATTTCCACCTATCCCACCTTTTCCATTAACATCTGCATCACCCCTTGGGTTAGGCCTTCCCCCTTTACCTACCATCAATCAGCAAAATCTGAGCAACCCCCCATCATAAATCAAAAAATAATACCAAATCCTCTGATCTTTCCATCGATATCGCAACAACAAATGGAAACGATTCAAGCAACACCCGCAATCAACACATCATCCACCATGATCTCTCAAGGACCAAGTGTATCAATCACACCATCCACCACCCAAGCCCCAATCATCAATACCACAGTCCCTCCCATAAAAACAACCAACACCATTCCAAATCCACCACCACCACCGATAAAACCCATGGAAAACTCATTTATAATCATGTTGCAAGTAGCTCAACAAACCGCCTATCAAAAGGCACTTCAAAATATTTAAAATCAAAAAGTTGCTCAACAAGCACAAGCACAATTAGCAGCACAACAAGTGCAACAGGCTACCCAACCCAAGCTTTACTACAACAACAATAAGCCACCCAAGTTGTGCAAGCAGCTCAATCCGCTCAATCTATGCAGGTTGCTCAAGCTGCACAAGCAACCCAACAAGAACAAGCTCAAACTCAAGCCCAATATCAAGCTCAGCAAGTGCAAGTACAATACCAGACACAATTGCAAGTAGCCCATCGACAAGCATATCAACAAGCCCTATAACAATATCAAGCGCAATAGTAAGAAGCTCTATAGAAAGCCCAGCAACAAGCTTTGTTGGAACAACAACAAGAAGAGAAACAAAAAGCTTTGTTGGTATCACAACAGCAGGACCAACAACAAGCGTTGTTGGCATAACAACAAATGCAGGAATATCAACAAGCCTTAATTACATAGAAAATCTTGCAACAAACTCCCACCAACATACCCAATGCTCCACCCGTCAATCAAACACCTCAACCAAATCAAAACACATTCACTCCACCTCCTCATCCGCAAGACAATGTGACAACACAAATGAAGTTTCTCTCACAACAAATGCTTGATCTCCAATCAGGGAAAACAACAAGGAAATCAAGAAATTTATGTCCTTCTCCTTTCGATAGAAGCCTTGCAATGATACCATTCACAAAGGTCTTTGAAATCCCTAAATTTGAGAAATATCATAGGTTGGGAAATCTTGAGGATCACATTAGGGAATTCCATGGAGTGGTTCTCTCACTTTCCTATTAGCATCAAAACATTATGAGAGATCAACAACGCATTTGTAAAGAATTATGCATTCAACATTGGCATGGATGTTAGTCTAAAGGAACTATTTGCACTCAAACAAGGAAAAGGGGAATCATTTGCTTCCTTCCTACAATGATGGCAATCCAAGGCCAATCAAAGCAAGTGGACCATGTCGGTGGAGAAAAAAATTTGCACAGACATCTCCAATCATGAGAAAACCTTGGAATTCCATCTAAAAATGCAGTGCATCACCACTTATGACCAATTTATCCCTAAGGTGCTCAACATTGAACAATCCCTTATTATAGAAGGGGGTACACCCACCTATCCAAAACATCAAGACAACCACCCTTCCACCAACTATAACAAAAAACCTTACATGTGGGAAAACAATAGGAACATCACTAATGATGGTGTGGTCGATGCCAAGGTCATAATCAGTGCTTTGAAGTAGAACAACCAAACATATCAACAACCACAAAACAAAAATTGCAACAACACACAAACCAATACAGTAGCACAAAAACCACCCAATAATCAAATCAACAATCTAAATAATCAAGGGGGATCACCTCCATGAAACAAATATCCCCCCAAGAGGAAGTTCACAACCCTTGGAGAATTAGTTGAATCCATCATAAAGAAATTGGTAAATGAGAATCTCATCAAAATCCCCACCTATTAGAATTACCAAGAGCCCTAAGTGAAACCACCATGGTACAATGAAAATTACCTTTGTGATTATCATTAATTCAAGGGGCATACAACAACCAATTGCATGAAGCTGAAAAATGTAATACAAGACCTCATCGATGACAAGATCATAAACATGGAGCTACCAACTAGCAATCAAGATCTAAAGATATACATGAATCTAATGCCTGACCATAACCAAGGAAGTAACAAAGGGAATAAAAAGTATGGAAATTTAAACCATGTGTATGAACAAGTTGTTGCATCCCTAGATGAATTGGTCACTGTTCTTAACATCAGGGGAGCCAAAGCTGATTGTGGAGTCACCACATGCGGCAAAAAAGTCAGTATTGTTGGGTCATCACAACCACCTAGGGAATCCACTTCAAATCCAAAATCCGATCCTAATGGCTACAATGTCTTAGACCAATTGAAAAGAACCCCCACTTAGATATCCATCATAGAGTTACTGAAGATCTCATCCACCCATAGAAATATCCTTGAGGAAGCATTGGCTTCATCCACTATCTCTACCAATCTTGATATTAAATAATTCCAAGCTATGGTTGGAAACATTACCACCCCAAATCTCCTCACATTTTCTGATCAAGACTTCCCCACCCAACCATCTCACAACCGTGCACTTCACCTTGAAGTCTTGGTTCTTAAAAACAAAATTAAGAGGGTTTTGGTGGATGGGGGTGTAGGTTTAAAAATCTATTCTCTCAAGCTCATAAAGAATCTAGGATTCTCTAAAGACTCCATTGAAAAAGGAAAAGGCATCATGATAAGAGCTTATGACAATCAAGAAAGAGTATCTCAGGGCACTATCCAACTCCCTATTCAAGTAGGGCCAACCATTATGGAGACCACTTGTCAGGTTCTTGACCTTGATCTACCTTATAATATCCTCCTAGGTCATTCATGCATCCATGGGATGCAAGTAGTCACATCAACCTTCCATCAATGCATCAAGTTCTCATACCAAAATCAAGAGGTCACAATCTATAGTGATCCTAAGCAATTTGCCTATAAAAAAAGCTTAGAAGAAAAGTACTATAAAATCCCCCAAGTCCCAAAGAATGATGAAGACCCTTCAACTCCATATTTAGACCCAACCAATGTAGCCTCCACTTCTGGGACAAAGACACCCGCCATTCCTAATATATCTAAAAGCAAGCTCATAATCCAAGACAATGGGTGTGGGGAATACAAAATGAAGAAGTGAGCCTTTGTGTTAGGGAGTTAAGTCAATCTCTAGATCCCATGGACAACCACATCCCACCAATATAACATCTCAAACCTTCAGAGTAGATCCCTCTCGATTTAGGAGCTGGGGGGATCTAGGCTGAGAAGTGGTGGATGAGGGAGACATATCTAGCCTCCTTTATCAAGATGAAAGACTTGTAGCAACCCTTCCTATGGATGATGCCAATAGAGGACTTCAATTAATGTTGGGAATGGCCTATAACTGGAATGAAAGTCTTGGAAATAACAACAATGGGTGATTGAAACCTATCATTGTTGAAAATTTCATGATTTTTTTGGCCTTGGGTGTACCCCTTCGAATGTAACCATATGTGGTAGACGTCCCTCGTCAAAGCAATCAAAAATCCCCCTCAGCTATCATCAGCTACCCTTCAATTACCCGTATCCACAGGTCAAGTGATAGACAACTTTACCTTTGACATAATAGATGTGTGTGGTAGTAGTGATGATGAGCATACCACAACTAACTTACCTATGTTTTTTGAAGACTCCTCCATATGCATGATTATCACTCTATCTTTTGAGTCAGACCATCAAAACCATGAAATAAACCTATTCTATCCCCAACTCATCGATTACAACCAACGAGGACCAACAATTCTAGACACATTCAAAAATGATGAGGCACTCTTAGAATTCATGGGATTGCGGGATACAGTACCATATGGAGATCATAAATTTGGGTTTGAAATCATACTAGATACTAAATCCTATTATAGGGAAATGATTGAATCCTTCAGTCACAAAAGAAAAAAATTGAGAATAATCTGAAGGTCTTTGAGTGAAAACAACAATGTGGAACTCTCTGACCCACAAATAGTAAAAATAAAGAACATATCCCATAGTGAAAACCTCTCTGATGCGTAGGAGGATGAAGGATTCAATCTTCCTCTCAGTGTCATCCATTAGGAAAAGTTAGCAGTTCTGGCAGAATAGTGCAATCTAGTCAATCTAGGAATAGAGGAACTACCACACATAACATTCTATGCCGAGTCACTTCTCATAGAGGAACATCAATTCCTAGCTACATTCCTAAAAGAAATAAAGGTAAAATTTGCATGGACTTATGCTGATATGCCTGGGCTTGATCTAGAGGTTTTAGTTCATCACCTAGTGGTATATCCCGAAGCAAAGCTTGTGAGACAAAAGCTGAGAAAAATGCATCCCTAGATAGAATTTCTGGTCAATGGAATTACAAAAGCTCTTAGATGCAGGGTTCATACTGTTGATCAACTATCTAGAGTGGGTCTCAAACCTCGTACCTATTTCAAAACCAAATGGGGGCATCTGTATCCACACGGACTTTAGAGACTTAAACAAAGCATGTCCAAAGGATGACTTTCCACTTCCAAACATTGACATGATCATGCATATGGTGGTAGGACATAAGATGCTATCATTAATGGATGGATTCTCTGGATACAATCAAATCATGATATCCAAGGAAGACCAACACAAGAAAATGTTCACTTGTCGGTGGGGAACATATTGCTGGAATATGATGCCATTTGGGTTGAAGAATGTAGGAGCAACCTACAAGAGGGCCATGACATGATCCATAAAACTATGGAAGATTATGTGGATGAAATACTGGCTAAATCAAAGAAATGACAGGACCACATATCATCCCTAAGCTCCATTTTTGATAGACTAGAAAAGTACAAGGTTCGACTTAATCAAAAGAAGTGTGTATTTAGGGTACAATTAGGTAAGATCCTAGGGTACATTGTATCAATGAGAGGAATTTAGCTAGACCCTTCCAAGTTCAAGGTGATCCTCAAAATAGAGGTACCCAAAACATTGAAGTAGCTAATAGGGCTACAAGGAAGACTCAAGTCCATTTGTCGATTCATAGCACAACTAGAAGACAAGGAAATCCCATATTCTCATCTACTCCAAAAGGGGGTAGCATACAAATGGGATGAGAAATCTGACCAAGCATTCAATAAGATCAAGGAGTATTTGCTCACACCACTAGTCCTTATGCCACCGGTTTCAGGAAAAACCTTAATCTTATACATATCATCAACAATGGTAGCCCTTGGTGCTCTCTTAGCACAACACAATGAAAATGGGAAGGAGAGAGCTATCTAATAAATCAATAGGACCATGGTGGGACATGAGTTGAACTACACACCCATTGATAAATCCTATCTAGCAGTCATCTTTGCAGCTCATAATTTCAAACATTACATGTTAGCACATCAGATCAAGCTCATTGCAAAATAGACCCACTAAAATACCTACTTTCCAAAGAAATTCTCACAAGATGAATGGCTAAGTGGGTAATGATCCTAATAGAGCATGCAATCGATTATGTAGAACAAAAGGCTATAAAAGGACAAAAAATCATAGATCAACCGACAAAAACACCAATATATGCAGAGAATCCACTTGTTTCAGAGTTCCCTAATGAATAAATCTTCAACCTTAGTGTAGAAAATCACTGGAAGATGTATTCTGATGGATCCTACACACAACATAGGTTAGGAGTGGGAATCTTCTTCATCACTCCACAAGAGGACTGCATACCTAAATCGTACAAACTATCATTCTTGTGTACAAACAACTTTATAGAATATGAGGCTCTTGTCATAGGCCTGAGGATTATAGTGTAGTGGTAGATCATGGCTCTTAAGGTCTACGGAGACTCACAACTCATAATCAAATAGGTCAACAATTAATATCAAACAAAGAACGATAAGTTGACTCCATACAAGAAGTTGGTGGAAAGCCTTAATGAGTCCTTCATTGATATCACATTTGAATAGCTACCCGAAGAAAATAATAGAGTAGCGGATGCAATGGCTACAATCAAATCACTCCTAGAGATCCCACATAATGTCCCAAAACAAGAATTCCTTGTAGAGTAGTTTCTCGTACTAGCATTTGAGGTACCAGAGTCTGAATTCATGTGTGAAATCATTAGTTCTAGTGATCCTTGGTACCATGGTATTTATACCTACCTGAGAATAGGAGTCCTTTTTGACATAAACCTGAACCTCAAAAGAGATTTTGTCAAAAATTAATCCCATTTCATCATCCTAGGAGATACCCTGTACCATAGGAGCATTGAAGGAACCCTTTTACATTGCCTAAACACTGAGGAACCCTTGACTACTTTAACCAAGGTACTCGAGTGGTATGACCTTGGCCAAGAAATTGCTAAGGATGGGATACTATTGGCCTACAATGGAAAGAGAGGCACATGACTATGTCAAAAATTTTTTGCAGTGTTAGTAGCATGGGGACATCATCCATGCAGCAGCTCAAGAGCTCAACCCAATTACCACACCTTGGCCCTTTTCATAGTGGGGGCTTGATCTCATTGGTAAAATCACTCCACCTCATCCAATGCACATAATTTTATCATCACCACCACATAATACATCATGAAGTGGGTGGAAGCCATTCCAATGACCTACATTACAAGAAAGAAGATACCCAAGTTCATCCTGAATTATATTATTTTTCAATACGGTGTCCCTCAATCCATTATCTTAGATAATAGGACACTTTTCAAACATTAGGATGTTCACGACCTATGCCAAAACTTCAAAATCCAACATCACTTTTCCACTCCGTATTATCCCCAAGGCAATGACCAAGCAGAAGCTACCAATAAAACCATCTTGAAAATGCTTAAGAAAATAGTCAATGATGTCAGTCGTGACTAGCATCTATGGCTAAATATCACCTTGTAGGCCTACCATAGAATCATCTACACACCAACAAGTGTGACCCCCTTCTTTTTGGTCTACAGATCAGAGGCCATCCTCCCTATTGAGATCGAGCTCCCATATCTAAGAATATCAGTATAAAATATCATAATAGAAGAAGAATACTGGGTCTCATGATTAAATGAGTCGAAACTACTAGATGAGCGACATATGGATTCCTTTTACAACTTGCAAGTCTATCAAAATTTCCTCAAGTGAAGTTACAACCATAAAATAGGAGGTAAACCTTCCAAGTTAGTGAGCTAGTACTGAAGGAAAATCCGAAGAACGTGCCAAATCTAGATAGCAAGGGAAAATTTGAGCCCAACTAGTTGGGACTATTCATCATTACAACCAGCTACAAATAAGGGGCATACCAGCTATCAATGCCCAAAGGTGAGCTTCTACAAGAGTCCATGAACAACTCTCATCTCAAAAAGCTTTACGCTTGATCTTTTAATTGTAAAACCAGAAAAGAAAAAAAATAAAAAAATAGTGAAGAAAAAAATATCATCCTCTAGTGAAAACCACTTCAGTGGTGCTTTGGGAAAGTACCTTGGTGAAAGCCTAGGAAATAGGCACCTTGTGTAAATAAGTAATCTTCATCCACTAGGATCTCTACAATTGACCCCGCAACACTCATTTATCCATCACCTATCATCCCCCTCATCCTTCCATTCATCCATCAGCATTCGTATCACAACTTGATCTTGTGTTTGTATCATGTTCCACCCTAGTACTACTTGGTACATTCCTAAGGTCAATTTGTCCTACCTATACCGAATTATTCTATCGCATCACATTGGGGGCATGTTCCTTTAACTACATCAGATCAGATTCTTGTATATTCTTGCAATCCTTTTTAAAAACAAAAAATCGAGAAAACATTCAAAAAATCCAAAAACATTCATAAAATCCTTCAAAAAATAAAAAAAATAGTAGAAAATCAAAAAGCCAAAAACATTCAAAATGTATCAAAAATTTAAAAAAATCAAAAAGTGGAGTTGTCTTTTCAAACTACGTCATCTCTAAGCTTGAATGTAGGCAAGGTTGATCTTTGATCATCCCTTGAGACACATTAGGTTAGTCCTTTAGGAGTTTGGCATAATAAGCTAGCAATTCATTTGTTCATGTCCCATCAATAATCAAGTCTGCGTTAGTCAAACTACATGGTCTCTATGTGTATAATGTAGGAAAGGATAATCTATTGATGAACTCTTGAGACCCCTAGGATAGGTTTTTAGGTTAGTCTCTTGGTCAAAATCTCAAAAAATCCAAAAACATCAAAAAATTTGAAAATCAAAATATTTGTAAAACATCTCAAAATCTTCCCAAAAAAATAGCCTCAAAACATTGAAAAATACCAAAAACATTCAAAAAACCCAAAAAGGTGCATCCGTCACATTTCAACATTCACCCGCAATAAAAAAATCCATTCATAATAAATCAATCGTCATTTTCATCCTTTGGTAAACCAATCGAAAGAAATTCTAGCACGTTCAAAAGTGAAAGCTCAATCATCAAAGTCTCAAGTCTAGGTTAGTAAGTAAGAAAGTTAATCAACTCAGAGTTTCAATATCTTCTCATCCAACCAATCTCATCATCATCTCATAACAACATGTTCTAGCATTCATCCTTCCTACAATGGACATCAACATTAGGCATCATCGTAGTATAGTCTTGGCTAGTAGTATGAAGAACATTAGCTTGTTTGTTTACTTTATCCTTATTTTTTTGACTTATCTTATTTTGTGCTCATTCCAAGGACCTCTCGATGATGCCTAATCAAAAGGGTTTAGAGAGAAAGGAATGGGGAAATGATCATTTTATCTGTCATGCTTGTTGGATATTCTTGTAATATAGCTTTGTCATGCGTGCTTTGTTTGGTTTGTAGGGAGGATGTTCTAGGTATCTTCTTGACCACATAGGAAGGCTTGTTTTTCTATGTTTTGGTGTGAGATGTTTAGAATATTTGAACTGCATTATGAATGAGGTTTTGTATGTCAAGTGTGAATAGGAGTACTCCTATTTTATTGGCTTGTCAAAGTCCACCACACTGAGTATAATGCCATCCCGGTTATCTGTACCTTGATGTATCGTGCTTATGTGTATTATCAAACATAGGGTAAATGGCCCTTTTTAAAATCCCAATTCCTGATATCACTATCATCATCATCATTAATAAAGTAATCTTGTTGGATCTTCTTTCTTCTATCTTCTTTTCATACTAACATGGTACCATGATAGTTACTCAAAAACATCGCAAAAATATATCCACCCTGCATCCACCAATCAACAACATAACACATATCATTTAGGAAACATAGAGCCATTACATTTCATTATTAATATAGATTCATTACTCTCATTAGGATAGTATCACATAGGAATTATTAATGCATCCATCACATAATCACCTCACATATCACATCATCTTAAAATATTACATTTATGCCATTACATTCACATTTTTGCATTACATTCATAGGTCATCTCACATCATACATTATTATAATCATTTTGCATCAACACATTGCATTAATTATCACATAGGCATTATCAAATCATCCATTACATAAATCACATATCATATCATGACATATCACAAGTCATTACATTGGCATATCGCTATGAATCATTACTTACCATTAAACATTATTTTATAACATGTGTTGGAAACAAGCCACATTGAGAGGGGGATGAATCAGTGTTGTGCAAAAAATAGCTTTAGTAATCTTTAACTTCAAAGCATCAATAACATTCAATCATAATGCATAAACAAGAAATTAAACACAACACCATAACACCAATATTTTTACATGGAAACCCTGTTAGGGGAAAAACCACAGTGGATGGCCAATCCACAAGTATGATTCTGAGTATACTCAAAAGTGAAGATTACAAGGGAATGCACTTGCATTCAAGAAAACTACCTAGAGCTCATTGTTCAAGAAAGGAAGGGCTTCCTGCCCAACTGTTTAGATTAAAACCATCTAAAGATTTGACCTGAGATAATAGCATCTAAAATCCCTGATTATAGTTCCAGATTAAGCACAATAATAGATATGTACTTCTACAAACTAAATCTGCAATTCTACTATGCTCTTCTCTGCTCATGCACGCAACGCAAATCTTCTATGCACAAGTGAAACTATGCATTATCACAAATCTTCTCTACTCTAACTCACTATTCAGACATCAAAATAACTCTTACTACTGTGAAAATGATACGAAAGACCAAGTATATATATCCGCAACATAAGATTTATTTACATTCAATCAGCTTCAACAAAACATAAGAAAATTACAACTATCGCTTACATTATGAGAAATATACAATGCCTACCCTCAAAGGTTGTCCATAACTTGGCTAGGACCCAAACAATGACATACAAAAATAGATATACTTAACTACTTCGTTCCCATACATCAACAACTTAGTACATTCATGAATTCGGCCTCAATATAAGAAAAACTGAGAACACGTCAACCGAATCTTCTAACTTTCACAAGATCTGGTATGAGCCACTATGCTGGAGATGAAATAAAGATAATATTCCAACAAATTTTCCCTAGGGTGTGCAAAGAAAAATAAAGACCAAAAATGATCTTGCGGATCGAAGACCACTGTATTACCAGATACTTTGTTCTCGCTTGACAATCTTGAGTCTTCTTTGTTGGTAGGAGAAAATGATGTTGTGTGGACTTGATAGATTATTATAGTTTCCATCAATGAAAACACCAAGTGAACCTCATAGTGTCTCTTGCCAAAAATCTCCCCCTTTGGCATTGATGGCATCACTTTTTGAAAAATGACTAAGTGTCGGATAGGTACCAAGATAGACTGTACCGCTCAAAAATTCAAAAATGTAATTCTTCAATTCTTCCCCTGAGAAGATTAAAAAAAATTCACTCTATTCCTTCTCCCCCTTTGACATCAATGGCCAAGGTAGGTGTCGAATTCCAAAAATGTATCAATTCATAAAAACTGTTTGAGCAAAAAAATCTGCAACTTACATGAGTTGAAAAATATCAGCAAAGTCTTCCTTTAGGTGAATCCGATTTGTGTCCCAAATCCTTTTAAGACTTTCCAAAATTTTGATGTGACCACAAATTGGATAGGATTAAGTCTCCATGGACTCCAAGTTGGATGGATCTGACACTCCTAAATATTCCTCTCCTTCTTTGAGGGCACTTGACAATATGTCAAGTTTTGGATAGATGATGCTCCAGAGTTCACAACTTCTGGCAATTATTTTTTTATTTTCATGTTTCAACCCTTATATACTACTGAGCAGAGACATCACTTCTTATGTTTTCCCAACACTACTAGTTACCAGATCAAATTCTTTTTAGATAGCATTTAGCTTGAGTTCCATCTCCTTGACCTTCTTTACATTTTCTTCTATAAATTTTGAGACATATAGGCATGCTTTGTAAATCTTTATGCCTTCAGACAGAGCATCCTTTACATTCTTAATGCATGTAATCAAAAGTTTTTTATCTTGAACAATCATCTTTTTCATACCACGAAATCTTTTAGCATCAAATTCTTTCTATACTTTTGTCATGGCTGATTTTTCAAATCACTCAAAATGAGTGTCAATAGAGTTGATTAGCCTTTTTATCTCACAGGAGGATGAGCTAGCTAGATATTTCACATAAGATGGTATTAATTTCTCCAATACCCCAGATGCTAGATTTAACAATTCATTGTCCCCAATGTGAGATTTCAGTAGATCTTCTCTTGCTTGAGCTTGAGCGAATGTAGCTACTCTCATCTTCTGAACTGGGCTTAAGGTAGAAAGGTGAATGGGACCTTCAATCAATTTTGCATCCATTTCTTCCTTTCGTGCAACCAAAAATTGTTTTACAACTTCAGCAGTGTCTCTTGTAGCAATCAAAATTGCTTCCTTCTCCTTAACAAGTGTTCTCTCAGTTGAAGGTGTGGGATCGACTTTAGATATTTCTACCTTTTCAACTGAAATATTTTCAAGTGCCTCCACTGCCATAGGAATTTCAGTGTTAGCATCAACACCGACATTATCATCATCATCACCTTCTTCAAATTCATTCACCGAATTAAGTAGAACATTATCAACATGAGTTTCCTGAGTCACAATATCAATTATTTCATTTAATAATATTTCTTTTAGAATTTTCTTGGTTTCCTTTGTGACCCCTTCTATTTCACTGATGATAAATTTGTTGACCCTTGTTTTACTCTTGAACTTACTTTGTTCTTTATTCAGGAGTTCCTTCATTTCATCTAGAGACATGGTTGGACATAGTTCAGCTAGAATCCTTTCTCTCATTTTCTCTTCTTCATTTCTAGCACTTAACCTCCTAGCTTCTAGAATTTCATATAAGCTTTTTAGAAAACTATCCATTATTTCAATCAGAAAGTTATTGAAAGAATTCATGTGTTTTATAGTTTCCTCTTCTAGAATTCTTTTATTAGAAGCATTAAAGGATTCATACCATTTCAAAAGTGGTTTCAAATTTCCATCCTGAACCATAGCTTTCTCAACAGCTTGCATAGACATACCTGAATTATTTGTCTTTGCTTTCTTCTTGGCTTGATCACCTTGACCAAAAGGATTTCTTTATGTGACTATAGTTGCTTTAGTACCTTGATCTGGATCTATTTGATTTCTTCATTAGATTCTGTCTCTTCACCATCTCAGATAGCCATATATATTCTTTTTATTTTCTTCTTTCCTTCCTTTCTGGATCTTTTGGGCTCAGTTTTTAAGGGAGTAACCTTTTTTGTAGGGACTGACTAAGATACAAAGCTTCTTGTAGTTCGAGTTTGGCCGAATGGCACTGTCAGACCAGCTAAATTTTCTTTTGATGCCTCTCTAGTAGCTTTTCTTGTTGCTTCATCTTCAGCTCTTTTCTATCTAGCCTCTTTGAGCTGATCTGGAGATATTCCCAAGTTCTCTATGAGAATCTCAACTTATTTTCTCAATCGCTTAGTACCAACATGATTTCTCAACTCACTATGTACCTGTTTATCCTTTTCAACATATGTTCTGAATCTCTCTTCTATCGAATCAATTTGTTTGCTCAGGATGTGTAGAGCATAGATGTCCATGACTGCTCCATCAACTTCATAACCCATAGGAATAATCCAGATTGTTCTAGGATCAATGGCCTCCATCATGCACTAATCAATGCTCACCAAAAAACAAATAGAATATTTGTATTTTTCATAATAGAGGTAGGAATCCTCTATCTTGCTTGTATCATAGCCTAGAAATCCTTGAAATATCCCCACATATCAACATTCCTCAATTTCATGTCCTGGGTACTATACAATAGATCTTTGATTTGTTTGATTATTAGAGTGTCTTTTCTCCACTAAACTTTACCAACTCCCAGAATCTCATTCATGAAATAACAGAACAAGCATAAAAGTAGGGTACCATATTTGAATTAGTTTTTCTTATCCTTCTTTATTTTGGCCAGATTTTCCATTAGTTGAATCCTTAGCATATCACATAGATCGAACTCAGCATTTTCTTTAATCATCTGGCAGGATGTATAAATTATTGTGACAGAGATAGATTTTTCTCAGGTAGAATGGTAGATTTTGTAACCTATGACCATGGATACAAATTTTACATCTATATATATGATGTTGTCTATGGTCATATCCATTTTGTCGTAAGTTGATCCTATTGCATCTATGATAGTTTGATTTTTCATAGATTTGAGAATGGACAACCCACTAGAAGAATTCAAACCGGTTACGGTACTAATGGTTTCCTTAGTAATTTTGAATGGAATGGTAAACCACATGAACTCATCATGCACTTGACTGAGGACATATCGAACCCATTCCAATTCCATAAACACAAGGAATTTAGCCTACTATACAAATTTATTTGTTTCCAAAATTTTATGTTCTAGTTTTACATGGAATTATACAAATTCAAAAGTTGGGAGCTACCTATTTCTTCAATATTCGCATGAATATAAACCCTAATATCTTTTTTATGCAAATATCCATGTGTGATCGATGAAAAGGCTCCTAAAGGATCAACTTCAAGAGATTTCTAGGGATTCCATTTGAATTTCGATCGAGGATGATCCTTGAATTCTACTACCAAAGGAGTACTCATTTTCCCAAAATCACAAATTTACAAAGTTTTTGTAAAATACCTTTTTTGCCAGATTGCAATTGAAATGTTGAATCTCTTCCAACACTCAATTTTTGACTCAAATCGCCAAAGATCTCTTATGAGCTCTCCAAACTTCTTCTCTCTGAAATTAAGGTGAGAAATGAAGTGTGAAATGAATTTTTATCTTTTTCCACACCTAACATTTTTGTCGCAATAAATATTGTAACCCTAATACATCTAATTATACTGTATATGTACACAGTGGCAAACAGAGCATCTATAGACCTCCATTTCGACATACTGATTCCTCTAATGATTTTAATATCATTTGTTGGTCGATAATGCATATATAGAACACATTTTCATCCTGTGTCACTTTTCGGTTAGGGGTTTCATCTGATTTTCTCTGAAAAATTCCCCTAGGCCATAGGTCTGAGACTAATTACTAAAGGAATTACCAGAAGAAGGTTTTGGTGCTGACACACTTTCTTCAGTAGAGGGTTCTTTTTTTACCCATTTCTTCTAAATTTGTTGTCTCACTATATCTGTAGTGATTTTCCCTTTTCCTTTGATGTATTTCTACACATTTTTTCTTTGGTTTGCAAGACCTTTTATGTTCTAGCAATATGTTGCTATATGACCAAATTTTTTGTAGTTGTAGCATAAAACATTTATTTTTCCATACAAGTTGTTCCATTGATTTCCTCTTGATCTGCATTGGTTAGCAGTATGGCCAAGTCTATTGCATGTGTAACATCTAACACTTATATGAAATTGATTCATCATACTTCTACATTCATTTGACATATGACCTATCTTATGACAATTGAAACATTGGCCTAAAAAATGCGGACCACTTTGATTCATCCTATTTCTACATTGAGAAGACATATGTCTAAATTTATTGCATTTGAAATAGTATCCACTAAATTTATGAGCATTAGGTTGTCTTACTGGATACTGATGGGAATAGGTTGGAGGAATCACTCCATGATTCCTGCTCTAGGTCTTACTTGGAAGACCCCTATGGTGTCTCACTTTACCACCTAAACCTATAGGACCTACCTCTTGACTAGGCTCCCCTAGTTCTCCTTGCCAACCTAGCTACCAATACATATTCTTCCAACCAAGTCAACCTTGGTGCTTCCTTTGCAATTCTTCCTTAGCCCTTAATCCACCCTAAAGGCTAACCTACTCCCAATACTAGATTTCATCTTTGCAAGGGTGTGGAGATGTTCCAACAAGTTCACACCATCACTTGATGGTTCTTGAGGGTCCATCTACCTTCATTTTCCCATCGCTTCCACCAAACCCAAATCTAGGGTTTTAGTCCTCTAGTCCTAGGCATTCCAATTAGGCCTTCTTCTCTGAGGAAACAAGTTAGAACTCCAAAGTTCTCCAAAGAACATAGGATCTTTCCTTGGAGTTCCTGGTCCTTGTCTCTATCCCTCAAAGATTCTAGAGGTCTTAACCCTCAACTGTCTGTACATAGCCATAACCCTCAATTTAGCAAATTAGGCCTTTTTCTTAAGCCTTTTCCTGACCACACAGTAGAATATCATGAGTTTCTCTCACCAAATGGATTGGTGTAGCTTCCTCCTCCATGCTAATCCTTGGAAAGGCTCATACCTGCCCTCTCCACACCGTGATTTGATAGGAAATGGGCACCCCTGCAAATCAAGTGCCAAGCACTCTTTGTCTTTCCTAGCCGGACACTGTCAGGCTCGCCTAGGAGAAGACTTCCAAAGTGTTTCCTAAACTGTTAGTGACTCCTACACCTACCATATTTACAATCATGGAGTCTAGTCACAATTCCCAAGAGGCCGTA
Organism: Sequoiadendron giganteum; assembly: GCA_007115665.2. Lineage (NCBI taxonomy): Eukaryota > Viridiplantae > Streptophyta > Pinopsida > Cupressales > Cupressaceae > Sequoiadendron > Sequoiadendron giganteum. The sequence goes on along the minus strand of CM021109.1, from coordinate 153,398,478 downwards.
TGCTATGTACAGAGGGAATGTGATCTAAACCTCCATTTTCAACTACCAAACTATCAGATCAGCAATTAAGAAAGAAACAACTACCTACAAACAAAAACTCAAACCGAATTAAGAATCAAAGAAACTACCACACAATTCTTAGTTAACACTCACATTACACCCTACACAATTCATAGTATCCTATTCAATCCATTAAAGCACTCCTTCAATGCAAAAACTAGTAACTTTCACATTAACATCACTATTCTCCTTTAAATTTCAAAATTTCCAATACTCCCAATGCTTCCAACCTTGCTCTCAAGTTGAGGCACACCCTATATAGGTCAAAAAAAGAATTTATTCCTCCCCTTAGTCGTGCATTTCAGTTACAATGAGGCAAAGTTGCAAAATCCAACATTTTCAACTTTTGCCAATTTTTAGTAAACCTATGCAAATGAGTTCCAGAACTCATTAAGCCTTTCCACTCCTTATACTAATGATCACTAATGATCAAGACATTTTCCTAAGCCTCTAACTGTATCTCAATAGTCAACATGACCTTCATGGTAACATACCAAAAACAAAAATAAAAACTAGATTGCCTAATTGCCTAGTGTTTCCTAGGTGCTCCTGCACCAGATACCTTCCAGGTTTTCTCATTTGGTTCCTTGCCTGAATTTCCTTGGTCCTAGATTCCTTTTTCTAGATTTCTAGCTTTCTCCCTCTTCATATCCAAGACCTCTTTTGTCACCATGAGTCCTCTAATTATCAATTATCTCATCAAGCATAGTGAAGCTAGCTTTGAACTTTTCTTTGTATTCATTTGTAGTGGCAAGTTCGTTTATGAAATCATCCAGCTATATTTCAAGAGCTTCTCAATGATTTCTAGATACTTCTAATTCATTTTCCAATCAACTACATACCTCATATTTTTCTTTCAAGGATTGAGATAGACTTTCTTCATTCTTCTTTCTATCTTCAATCTCTTTTGTCATCTTCATCATGATGGATTCCATTTCAAGGTTGAGAACTATATTATCTTGGGTAAGTTTTTCACATTCTTTTGTCTTCTCTTTCAGGGATTTGTTGGTTTGATCATCTTTAGTGCTCTTGTTATCATTTTTTTGAATTTTATCACAAAGTTCCTTTCTCTTCTCTCTTGACTTATTGATTTTGTTTTTTAGATATTCAATAAATTTATCTACATATTTGAGATTTGTTTGTAGTTTTTGGACTTCATCTTTTGACTGATTAGGGTCATCTAGGGCCACCATAAGTTTTTGTTCAAGATTTCTTGAATCCATTGACATATTTTCCAAGATCTCCCCAAGCTAATAGACTTTTTCTTCTTTAGAGGAACTAGCTCTAATACCAATTTTTGGAAATGAGACACACTAAGAGGGGGGGAGAATCCGTGTTGTGAAAAAATTAGCTTTAGTAATCTTTAACTTCAAAGAATCAATAACATTCATTCATAATGCATAAACAAGAAAGTAAAAACAACACCATAAAACCTATATTTTTACGTGGAAACCCTGTTAGGGGAAAAACCACGGTGAATGGCCAATCCACAAGGATTATTCTAAGTATACTCAAAAGTGAAGATTACAAGGGAATGCACTTGCATTCAGGTGCACTGCCTAGAGCTCACTACTCAAGAAAGGAAGGGATTGATGCCCAAGATTTCAGATTAAAACCATTTGAAGGTTTGAACTAAGATAATAGCATCTAAAATGCCCGATTACAGTTCCAGATTAAGCACAATAATAGATATGTACTTCTACAGACTGAATCTACAATTCTAGTCTGCTTTGCTCATGCACACAACACATATCTTCTATGCCCAAGTGAAACTATTCATTATTGCGACTCTGCTCTACTCTAACTCACTATTCGTACATCAACACAGCCCTTAGTACTATCAAAATGATATGGAAGACCAAGTATATATATCTGCAACATAGGATTTATTTACATTCTATCGGCTTCAGCAAAACATAAGAAAATTACAACTGTCTTCTTACATTATGAGAAATATACAATGTGTACCCTCAAAGGCTAGACATAACTTGGCTAGGACCCAAACAATGACATAAAAACATAGATATACTTAATTACTTTGGTCCCATACATCCGTGACTTAGTAAATTCATGAGGTCAGCCTCAATACAAGAAAAAATGAGAGCACGTCAATTGAATCTTCTAACTTTCACACAATCTTTTACGAGCCATTGCACTTTAGAATAAATAAAGATAATATGCCAATAATTATTCCCTGAGATGCACAAAGAAAAATAATAACCAGAAATGGTCTTGCAAATTGAAGAACACTGTATTACCAGATACTTTGTTCTCGCTTGACAATTTTGAGTCTTCTTCGCCGGTAGGAGAAAATGATGGAATGCGGACCTGATAGATGATTATAGTTTCCATCAATGACAACACCAAGTGAACCTCACAGTGTCTCTTTCCAACAACATGACCTTTCATTCATTACAGGAATCAATACATGTCATATTACATAATATAAAGCATAATCATCTCACAAACATCATCACCGCATAATCATTAGCATTAAATATCACATCATTTAACATATTACCATTGCATATCATACATTATAAATACCATGTGTCACCTCACATCATTATATTCATATTCCATTACATAAAAGCATCACATGATTTTCATCATAACATCCATATATCATCCATGATAAAGGCATAAGGAAAAGAAACAAAAACATTACATTTGTATATCATCGCATGCATTTCATAATCATATCACATAATCCATTAAAACATAATTTAGAGAATCATTTACATATCATAACATGTTGCATTCATACATCATCATCATAAAATGCATAGAAAATATACAAAAAGAAATGCATCCATGAAAGAGTTGCATAATCACTGCATCACATCATCGCATCACATAGGAACATACATCATATTATAGAGTCATAACATATGCATATCATATCATATCATATAGGAAATTAAATACATTCATCCATCATGCATCAGTAAAGTAGGGCATCTCATAAACGAATCGAATCATATCATATATATAATGTAATTGTTATGGTACAAAGATCAGATCAAATGTGTATGGATCAAAGTATATAATACAAATCAGGGCTATAAAAAATAGAGCCCATAGATCAAAAATAATTTTCTCAAAAAATGAGAAGCTAGCCCTATTGGCTGCTTCCCTCTCGCACCTATTTCTTGGCATGCTCCTTGGGCTATCTCATCCCTATCTACTGGGAATACTTTGGCACGTGAGCCGCTATTGGTACTGCCTGCCTACCATGTATCTTGTAGTACTCTACCTCTCTAACTGCCTCATGGTATACCCACATCAGAAATTTCCTACCCTAAGAGGTGGAGGCCATACTCTCAAGCTGTCATCTTCGACCTATCTCTTGGTCCCTCTCTGATCGAGCCTGATCTGTCTCTATGCTAAGGGCCTAGACTTGTTGTCTAGCCTAGTCCCTCTCGACCGTGAGCACCTATACCTATGCCTAAAGCTAATGTATCAACACATCTCTATGATCTGGCTGTGGTGTTGGTGGTGGTGGAGGTTGTTGCTGATGATCCCTTGGGACCTCTCTCTCTCCATCTTCTGGCACTTGGGCCTCTTGTTGGGCCTATCTATCCCCATCTCTCTACTAGTCTCTAGGGGGAGTCTACCAAATGCTCTTCTATGGATAGTGTGGAGGTGGTCCACCTCCTCCTCTACCTCCATCCCTATCTCCATCACCATCCCCTTTTCCACCCCACCCTCAACCTATCGACCTACCTTTGGGGCTTCATTATATAGGTGGCACACCTGGATCTGTCAGTCGAAGGGGTGGTCTGAACCAAACTATGCACGCTTCTATAACCCCTGAATCCCTCTAACCTTGATCATATAGCCATGGTCTGGCCACTAGCTACCTAAAGGAGGTAACTGCCTCATCGACTAGGATCAGCCTACCTAATGTATCCCTCAAAGTATGTGCAAAGATGGCCATGTACTAGTCATAAGGATAGTCCTGTATATCCCCAGACTACTTTTCCACTATATCTGGTAGATATCTCTCTCTCACCGTGTGCTCTCAGCCCTACATAAGCCTATTCCATCAAGCATAGAACAAATATTGTATCTTGGCATACCATGTGAGCATATCGAGGTAGGGCCTCCATGTGAATATGGTCATCTCATCGATGACCCTCCCCCAATGTGTAATGCCACCTGCCCTTGTATGTGTGAATGTAGTAAGGGCCCCTCCATAACACCAAACAATGGGATCATCTAGCTCCAAAGAAACTACTGTAACCTATGGGTGCAAGACTGTAATACACTCTCAATCCCATACATGAAGGAGTGTGACTTCGACCCCGATGGCTCAATTGTCTAGATATGTGAACTCATGTAAATCATGATAAAGGGAGGCCAATATCACTGGTCCCCATTCAAATAACTCTCTCTTATGGAGCATCTGCTTCCATGCAAGTCCCCATCCTAGGCTAAAGTATCGGCCTCGCTGATCTAGTGGCACAAGCCATAAAATGACAGCAGCTATGATCAATCTGAAATTGGGCACTCTGCCCTATACCTCTCAAACTCTATCTAGCCCTCAAAAAAAATAGTCTCATCAAGCCCCATCACCTCATAGAAAGTGTCCCTCCCAACATCCACATCATATATCACTCTTTCCCCATGGATGGATAGTCGGACGATGCATCAGACATCCTCCAATGTGACTATAGCCTCTCTTGTAGGCAAGTGAAATGAGGACGTCTCACTGTGCCATCTCTCTGCTAGGGCAGTCATCATCCCCAAATGTGTCTGAATAGGATGCGCATAGGTGAAATACCACAACCCTATAGCCACAAGATGCTCCTAGAGAAACTCATGCATATCAAATAGTCTACTAAGAACTGGGGACCAGTGCTCCTATGAATGTAGTATCCTGAGGTCCTACTGTGCAAGAAAAGCCACGACATCGAGTTTCTCAAAAAAATTAGTATCTTGCCTTAGGTTTTGCAACTGAAATAAAAAATGCAACAGTATTTGCAAATGTGGCATAGTTTGAAATTTTCCAAACTACGTTGCCGCATCATAGTTTGACCGCTACCCTAATCCCAAATTTTTGAATCGGCTCAAGGTGGCGCAATTTCCATATGCACCTAACTTTGACACCTAAGCCCTAATTTTCTAAACTAGATTACACGGTGTCATTTGCATATGTGACACTCTTTGAGGCTGCACGCCATCGATTATGATCTTCTAGTAGTGCTAAACTACGCCGCTTGACCTAAATTTGACTTTGGACCATATTAAATGCACTTGAAAATAAAAAGGACAAGGTGGGTAAGAGCTACATACCATTGGTCCTATGTCAGTTGGACGCTAGTAGACTTTTAATCTATTAGACACATGTCCTCAAAGCACCTGTTGCACCATTTCGATCAATGCTTAGAGCTCAAAGTGCAAAATTTCTCAAAGGCTAAGTGTGAAAATGAATGGAAAGTGACCCCTTGGGGCCTATTTAAGCTTGAAAGTTAGGGTCTTTTGACCTTGTTTAGCCATCCTACTAGGGTTTTAGACCCCCAATCCTGTTTTTGCCCAACCAAGGACCGTTTTCCATCATTTTTTCATGTTTTGGCATATTTTCTAGCATCCTAGACTCGTTAGGTAGCTTGTCCTCTTTTTTCGCGAGATCACCCAAAAATCCAATTTTTTGGCCGATCTCTTGAGGGGGCAGTATACCAGCGTAATCCTTCTCACTGGGGTAGTAGTGGGGCATCTAAAATAAATTTTTTTTTTTTTATTTAGATCTTGGCAAATTATTCTTTGAACCAATGCAATAGGTGCATTGCTTCAAAGAGGGGAAAAATCTAGACATGAAAAATATACAAATTGATCTTACACATCTAATCTTGATCTTACTAACATCACTTCTTCCCCAATCATCCACTTTACTAATCAATTTAATTGAATAATCTTTATTTGATTAAATTTATCATATTTTCTCTCTTAATTAAATAAATCAAATTTATGTAATTAAGTCACCCGCTTCTATTCATTAAATAAATGATTTTATTTAATTAATCTGATAGTCCCTCTTTTAGTTAAATAATTCACTTTATTTAATTAATCTCTAAAGTCATTTCCTTTAAATTAAATAAATTAATCTTTATTTGATTTAATCTAACACCAACCTCTTTAATTAAATAAATCAAACTTTATTTAATTAAATCTAAATCCATTATTCCTCTCAACTTTGATTTATTTAAATCCAAAAATCTAAGTCAAAATTGTCAAATCAGCTAATCTTCACCTAAATTAATCAAATCATGATTAATCATAATCCTAATCACTCCAATCCTCTAGATTTTGCAACTTGCACCAATAAATCAATTTAGTTGATTGATTAACTCATCTATTTTCCCTCAACTTGGCATCAAAAGGGAATATTCTTCAAATTTGAAAATCCCTCCAAAAGGGATGAGTACATCCAACAATGCATTAAAGGCCTCTTACATGTCCCTTGCCTTGATGTTTTATTTAATAATATATTTTCCCCCCAAAAAAATTGAATAGATCAAATATTCAGTTGAGCACATGTTTATAGCTTTCCTCTCAACAAAGTTGAAAGCTTCAAGTTGTATTCAATTTTTCTTTTCCAATTAAACACATGTTTACAAATTTTCTCTCAATAAATTTGAAAGCTTTAACTTGCATTCAATTTTACTCAATCTTTCCAAATAAACTTTTTATAGTTGGAAATGGTTGGTTTCGTGGATTCACAATTTCTTCCTAATCATTTTCCACAATGTTTTGCTCAAGGAAAGCATTTACCCTTCTTCCTCACTAAATTTTGCATCTTCTACCATTGATTCATCCAAACCAAATTTGAACCATTGCTTGTTGCCACATTAGGAAATTTCCTTGGAAATCTATAAAAGCAACCTCTTGCTACAAGAAAAGGATCCCACTTGCATGCAATTTTACTCTGCACGAATCATACTAGAGAATCTAGCATACATCATTTAGCAATTATCAAATAAAAATCATTTTAGCAATCATATTAGATCATAATAATGTCACAACATATCATGTTAGTTTCATTTTAGTTTATCACAACATATCATATCAATATCATAGCATCATAGCTTTCATTATCAATCACATCTTCATAACATTTTCATTTAAATCATCATTCTCATTCTCTAAGCTGTCATTTTAACAATCACAGTGTACACAATCTGAAAGCCACTTTGATTTAATAAATCCTTGGAGTTAGAGAGCAATGGAGCAATTTTAGAGATTTTATTCTGTTTTGAATAAATTAAAGCTATTATTTTAATTCTCTAATAGCGTTGCAATAAGGTGTGTTGTTAGTTATTTCACTTACACATATTTCCCACACACAAGTATGATGAAATGTTGAGAGTAGAGTCTCTGTGAGAGTTTTGTGAGTTTGCGCAGGCAATTTGCAAAGTGTTGGAGGCAATTTCAAGGTTGTAAGTGTTGGGGAACCATAAGTTTCAATAAACCCCACCCTTTAATTGTGGGAATTGAGGGTTTTCTAAAGCAACGAGTAGATGAGGGTTTGGAGTCCTAAAAATTATTGAAAAGGGCTTTTTGTTGCTTGTCTAGGAGGTCTGATAAGTTGTGCAAGGTTGGGGGTGAGTTTCTAGAGCACTTAATTTGAAAATAGGCCTAATTGACCTATTAGGACAGCTTTGGTACTAGATTTTAAGAGAGTTGTCAAAATGGAGTCCTAGTTGGTTTTGACAAATGTTTAATTTGGATTTTAAGGTGTTTGAATGTGGAAAGAATTTGGGTGTTGAGTGACTCTTTGAAGAGAAAAATTGAGTAAACATGGTTTGTATACCTACTAGAAAAAGGGTAGAAATAGTTTGGTGAAAGGATTTGAAGGAGTTTGAGAGATAAATAGTTGTTTTTTCTAACTTGTTTTGAGTTGTTATAGGTGGAAGATATCATATTCCTGCATAAATACAATCCCCACCTCTACCCTAGAAGTCTCATATATCAAAATAGTTTGAGACTTTATTGAGGACAAACTCATAGTAGAGTTTCCTCAAAAAATATTGTGAGACCTCATTATTGTTTCATGGAGGATGGTCATAAACCATCCACAACCTCTACTAAAAATGGTTCTTTATCCCTTGGTGATTGCACCAATGGATAATGAACCTCTTTATCATAGGGTGTAGAGGTTCATTTGTTCATGGGTTTGTGAGAAGGGAACACAAATCAAATTTTATATTTTTTTCATTTTTGGCTTGTTTATAAGATAACTTATTTTCATAGAATTGTCTAAAATTTCTCCTCTTATCCAACCAAGTAGATATTTTCTTGTGAATTGAATCTACATTTGATAACATGGATTCAAGAGATTGAGCTAGCATGGCTCTATGCGAGGTTGAGCTTGCAGGATCTTTAAACCTTACAATTATGTCCTCAATTTATTTTTTGTTATTTTCTAGAGCAATGGAAAAAGTATCCCTCTTGCTTTTCCCTTTCTTTTTTGGGCCATCCTTGTTAATTAGGCTTAATGGTGCCTTGATTTAGTGTTTTAATGTATTTGATACATTCACATTAGCTCTTTGGCCCTTATGAACTAATGTGCTTAAAATGGTACCTTGCTAAAGTGTTGTGATGTGTTGTAACACACTTTTCAGACTTGTCAAAGGTTTTATTAACTAACTAAGCCAAATAAACCTTTGTTTAACCTTAATTGTGCCTTATTTAAAGTGTTTTAAAGTGTTGTAACACACTTTCAAAATTTTCTATGACTTTCATTAAGAATTGGGCTTCTTTATGCTTTAATTGGCCTTATTTTACATCCACAAGCCTCATTTAATGCATCTTTTTGAGGATGATCCCAGCACCAATCATTACCCAATAATATTTAAAGTGTTGTAGGTTGAAAGGCCCCAGATTTAGTGATCTGGGACTCATTCACCACCTTGGGAGAATGAGTCTCACCTAGATTTTTGGGCCCCAAACTTGGTTTCACACATTTCTAATCATTTTTCATTTTGTTCCCATACATTATGTCCAGTGGGTCTCATTTTCCACCTTGGGTGAGTGAGTCTCGCGTGGCCCAAAATCAAAATTAATTCAAATTCTTGGTGGGATTTTATCCTCTTAGATCTGATGTCGGCTTGTAGTGTTTTAATTTTGAGAATTCTTGCTTAATTAAGTATAAATACAAGATTCTTTCACTCATTTTCATCCTAGCACCCCAAGTATTCAAGTATTCATCCTTATAGCAAGTTTGAGTTCACAAGTGTATTCAAGTGTTTACAAGAGAATTCAAGAGAACTCAAGGGAAGATTATCAAGAATTTTAGAGCAACATTCAAGCACCAATCATCATGTCAAGGATTTCATGTTTCATTTTTTTTTGGAGCTACAATTGTGATGTAGGGTTTTTTGATTCAAGCAAGTGTTCAATTCAATATCTATCACCTTCAAGCAAGAGTCAAAGTCTACATCCATTGTAACCATCTCATACATGGTTGCAGCATCTTATTGATAGGGTTTGGTGAGTTAGAACATCTTTTTTTTTTCCATTCATCATTCTCCATTACTATTTCATTCTATTTCAAGGTTTGATTACCAAAATAGGGTTTGACCAAGCAAAAAACCCTATCCACTAACCCAATAATGTTTTTCCCTCTCCTTTGTGTGTGATTTGCATGTCTAGTTTATAGATTTTCTAAGGAGAAAGATTGGAGAAAATTTGTCAAGTGCATAAAGTTTTCAAAGTTGTCATCAAGCCTTTGAGAACATTGGAGAACACCTATAGGTTGATTTATGGAGATTCAGATATGGAAACTTACAGAGGAAGATTAAGCAGACTGAGAGGAGCAAATTCAGACTTTGAATCTTCAGAAAACCCTAATTGGACTAATTCGCCACTTCTAGCGAATGAGTCCCAGTTTCAATCAAAATTTATATTTTTGTAGAATTAGATACCCATTTAGCAAATTCTTGTCCCCACACAAAACCTAGATTTTGAAATAATTCACCCAGCTTGTAAAATGAGTCCCAATCATCACTAAAGCCATGTTTTTTAGTGTTCCAGACCTCCATCTAGCCATCTCCATATTTCTAGGTGCACATAGTCCTTTCTATAACTTTATGTGTTGTTTCATTCGCATTTCTAGGTCATACAATTCAAGTTTGGATCATATTAGACTTTCACATTTCATCTTAAATTATACTTTGCATTGCATTTTTCTTTCTAAGTTCTTACTTGGTGGTGAACTCCTTACTAGTTTACATTTAGCCTCTAGTACAATCCTATTGCAAGATCTCTTTCTCCTTTGCATTGAGATCTCTAGGGTTATCCTTGATTGGAACACCTTGATAGTGGGCATGCTCTATTTCCTAGACCATATGATAACACTTAATCCATCCATTTTTAATAGGTTCCATTTTGGTGAACCTACATTTAGAACATCATAATTCTGATTTGGAGTGCATCATCATCCTAGATTTGGTTTAGATTAACATTAAATTAGGATTTTCATTAGTTAATTAGAATTCTATTGTTTCAACTTTTGCATTAGTGAAATCTCATATAGCTTGCATTTTTGTATCTCATTTCATTAAAAATAAAAGAAAATTTTCATTTAAATTTAATTTTCAGATCATAAAACATAAAAGCATAAAAACCAAATGAAAATTTCTAAAAAAATTGAAAAAAATCCCTACCGGGACTCATTCACCACCTTCGGTGAATCACTCCCTTTGCACATTCTGAACTACATTTTTTGGCATTTAAATCTTCATTTATAAGTTTCTATATGATATTATTAGGTTTTTGTTTTAGTTTCTAGAATCTTTGTTATAAGCATTTTATTGTTCTTAGCTTGTATTGCATTTGCATGCACATTGCATTTAGTGGCCCTTGTATGAGTATTTGGTGCTCTATTGCTAATATTGTAGGGAGACGAATTTAAAAATGAATTTCATCCATTGATAGCACAATCGTTGTGGATCTTGGGTTATCTTGATCTTTCACTCCTAGTATTGATACTAGTACACTAGGTATGGACCATACCGTTAACAACTCTTTTTCTTCAAATAGTGTGATGCAAGTTGAAATAAGGAATGATAGTGTCCCACAAGTAAACATAATTAAAAATTCATGAAGACCTAGAAAACATAAAAAACCAAGTGCAAAATGACAAAATTTCAACTAAGCCCATTCTTAAAATACATAATGTTGAAACCTTCAAATTTTACAAATTTGAAGTGCCCATGCTGAAATTTTTGCCTTTGCACACTCAGAAGTGCCAAGTGACCTACTTTGGAAGGTCATAATTCAGAGTCGGTTTCTTTACATAACAAACCCCTTGGTGAGCATATTCATTTCACTTTTTTGAACATGCACGTCAATTTTTAGGTTCCCATGAGAAGTTTTGACTGGGCTTTGAAAAGAAAAGATGGACGGTTCTAGGACTATTTTGTTGTCTACAAACTCTCTGTCCTGTGAAGTAGTCTCCTATTCGAGTTGATATTTAATAGCTAGATGATTTTCAAGATGAATGGATTGATTCCTTACATTCCCCTCACATTCATATGATCCCTAGTCTAGTTTCAAAGCCATGGGATCAAGTTTGATATTTTTACCAGGTCAAAAGCAAATGTAGTTTGTTTAGTTTGTACATTTGTATTTCCAAAAATGTTTCAGGGAGGTCAACTTTGACCCTTAATATCTTGTGAAGAATTTTAATTCAAGGAAATCCCTCTTTCACATGTACTCAATGGATCTAAATGATCTAATGTTTCTAGTGGTAGCTTCCCATAAGGTAATTTGGTATTTTTTCAAAGTGCTGACTTGGTGAGCCCTAATTGGTTTTTGATTGGTGCAGTTGCAGAAAAATTGTGACTGGGCCACTTTGGATTTTAATATCTTTCACCTCAAGATCTATTTTTCCAAGTCATTTTTTCAACTGCATTCTTTGGTCAAATCTCTACATGCTTGTGCATTTTCATGGCTCTAGGAGATTGTTTGACTAGTTTCCCAAGGTGATTCTAGAGGCCATAGGGTAGTTTTGATTAGTGTGCAATTATCCTAAAAAGAATATTTAAATCGCAACTTGGTTCATTCTTTCACCTTGAGAGCATTTAGAAGCAGCCTTGAAGCAATTCAAGGTAAAACTTCTTTCAAAATGAATTTTTTTTAGTCGGGCCCACAAGGGGACCTGACACGTGTCACATAGTTTGAGGAAGTTTCTATCCAATAGGCTAGAGAGATCAAATCTTATTTCAATAGCTTGATGAAGAGGGTGATATTTCATACAAGTGAAAATGGAATAAAGTCACCATGGAATAAAGACAAAACTTTTTAATCTTGCTTGGGTCTTTGAACAGCTATATGATATTGGGAAGAAAATATTTTATATATGCTAATGCTGTCAAAAATATTTTCCTAAGGAAGAACAATTAGAATGATCTCACACAAAATAAGGCATTGTCACAGGCATTTAAAGTTAATGAAGGTGCATCAATTGCCTCATGTATACTAGCAACGTGGAAATAAAAAAATAATAAAGGTTTTTTGGTAGAAGAAATGAAATAACTTGCTACCTAATGGAGGATTGATGGAGATACTTGGATATCGGAGTTATTTACCAACTTTTAGCAATATGAGGAGTATGTTCCATTTTTTATTTAGAATTGGAAATGTTTCAAGGATTTTGCACTAAAGAGAGATCTGAAGACTGAATCAACTAATGCTGCAAGGCCACCACCATGATCACTAGAGAGGGGAAAATTTAATATTGCAATAGAATTGTGCATAGATACAAGAGTCTTGCTTCCAATTCTCTCTACTGCCATACTTCAAACAAGAATTCTTCTGATTGTGGCATTCGTTGCCACCATTTTGGAATGTTACCCAATAATTGTTGAATGCTACAATCTTGCAGATAAACAAATAATAGAGAGTCAATGTCTTAAAATTCAACTTGAAAATATTCAAAATCCTTGAGCTTAGTATAAAGGGAAGTGAAAATAGCGATGGAAGCCATCATGCTGATAAAGGGGTTCAATTTTTTCTTGTAGCCAAAAATTAATCCAAACTGTATGAGGAAATTCTATGTTGGTGAATACCCAGTCAATGTTGTTGCAAATGAGGATAGCTTGTGCATACAGGGAAAATGTGTCAAAATTGTTTGAGGAAATTCTATTTTGTCGAACCCTAATTTTATTGATTTTGGCTCAATTACCCTATGAGGAAAAATAGTGGTGTTGAGATGTTAAGGTTTACAATCTCGACACTTCATGAATGCACTAGGTATGTTCATCAAACTAACTATTGTAGCATACCCTAACTTTCCTATCGCATATATGTTCTTTCATTACCATATTCTATTCACAATGGAACGATATCACATATTCCTCTTTGCCAATCACTGATAGATACCAATTATTCCACATTTTATTAGTGATGGGCAAAATTTCTTTGCCTTCATCGTGCATCACTAATAAAATTCACCTTTTCCATAGTGTATGGGCAATGTGCGATGTGTGAATGTATCCTAGTAAAAATTTTGAGGGATTGTGGTGGGAACCACTGAGTCTCATTAAATTTTTATTGAACGATTAAACGTCGGTGAATAATGGGCACAGGAATTAAAATTGAAATTTTCAATTGCTAGAGAATAAATTGAAGGTAAATAAATGGGTAGATTATTTTATCTCCGAGTGATTTACAATTCAACCCCCATAAGTAAATGGTTTTAAATTTTAATGATGGTAAAGTAAATGGTGATGTGCATGGGTAATTATTTTATTACCCGATTGAAAAATTATAGCCTTTACAAATAAAGTTAAAAACTTTATTTATTGAGCAGTGAGATAAAGTATTTCATGAAGTTTTTCACAAACATGTAAAGTGATCTTCATTGTTGGGAAATATGAGGGTAAATTGCACAGGTGAGAGGGAGATTTTTACAGCAAAGAGTTTTTCATAGTAAATAAAATATACTTTTAGTTGCAAGGAAGGGAAAATGATGAAGAATGATGAGTCTTCCCATGGGGAATATTTTTCTATTACAAGGAAAATGCATGAAGCGGGAATCAAAGGGCAGATGGGATTCTTCAAGCGGTGGAGTAATTTACTAATCTATGGACCTTAATGTGTCAGATGTCTTTGGGAGATCTCCACTTAGGGTTTTCATTTTCCCTTAAGTGTTGTTTTTTGCTCCATTTTCGAGAGAGGCTATTTTGTAATTAATCACGTTGAACATTTTGATGAGAATATAGAAAATTTTAGAGACAATTTTTAGGGTCTGAGTTTGTCAATATCTATATAATTTTTTATTGCAATACTAGCAAAATAATGTTGAATAGTGAAATTTTAACACCATTTTACTCTCCTATGTAATCCTTTTATAGTTTATGAATAATATAATCAAGGTTATCTTATTTATCTCTATCAATTTCAGATGGATGTGTGGCTCTATTCTAGTTTATTAATTCAAATAATTATTTAGGTGCTTGAATATGGCTGCAAACATGTATTAAACTGAGTGCTAGGATGTTAGTAAGAAGTAAAAGGTTAAGACACAATGCTGAAATACTATAATGCAGCATTTTATAGCTTCATATAATGTCAAGTATGAATTTTTTTCTCAAATTATGTAGGTGTTTGAGTTGACTTCATTCCAAGGATGATGCACTAATCGAAGTGTGCTATTCATGTTACATTGTTGGTTAATTCAACAACTAATCATAATTTAATAATCAATGTACTTATCAATCTTGTTGTGGGTGTGTGTGGAATTCAATGAATCACATGTCTCATGTTTAATTTGTACACTACTATGAAGGTGAGCCATACTTTCAGGGTATTGTGTTTATTAAGTATATAAAGGAGAATTATCTATTTACTATGTGTTTGATACTTTGGTACACAAGTATCTGCAAATAAACTATTGGGATCACCCTCCTAGGTTTAATAGAGCCTGAAGTGCAAGGGAGAAAAGGTTGTATATCAATCTCTCATTCATTAGCCACTGACTTTGAAGATTCTTAAACATAAGTGTTGGCCACCCTTTAGAGGATTTTAAGGTTCTGTTGGAAAAAACACCAACATATAACATTCACTGCAAGCTTGAAGTGAAGATGGACTTGACCTTGTGAAAAAAATAGTTCAAATCTTTACAAAACATCTCACCTCAACCACTAGTTGTCCTTTACCTACAAGTAAAGTCACAAGTCAAGAAGGAACCCAAATTCCTCCTCCCACGACAATTGTCTCAATTCCCACCTATGCCAACCCTCAAGTCACAAAAACAATGCAACCAACTAGTAATGCGATTTATTCTTTCGGTATTTCCGCTAGCATCCCTAGTACCCTTGTGGCATCACACATCATATCTCCTACCACTCTACCACCTATAAGCATTCCATTCACTTGTCCCTCGAACACATACACCCCTCCACCATTTTCCCCTCCATCTTATAACACAAGAAATGACCCCCTCATAAACCAACTCTTCCAAACCATTTCATCCCTTCAAAAAAAATCCACCATCAACCAAAATCAAAATGGCCCACCTACATATTATGTCAAAAGGAGTCCATTGTCCTTGGAGATATTATGAACACCAATGTCACAAGGTGTAGAAGTGCCTAGATTTGAGAAATATGGAGAGAAAGAAGATCCTTCTAACCATGTCAATGCTTATACCACCTTATCTAGTGACTTTATCCTTGATGATAAACTTTTGGCTAGTATTTTCCCTAGGTCCTTAAAGGATACTACCTTGGAGTGTTTTTCTTCTTTACTAAAAAACTCAATTTGTTCATTCAATGAACTTGTTGAGGTATTTTTCAACCATTTCCAAATGCATATGACCCCTAATATGACCTTGGCCGATTTGATGATATGAAAATGAAAAGAAGAAGAAAGGATAATCGACTTTATCTCACACTATCAATCACTTTATTCCCAAATCGATGTCAACGTTCCCGATCCTCACCTTCAAAAGATGTTAATAGAAAATTTTCAAAGATACAAAACAAGCTTACCATAATGAAATTTCCATCCTTTATGCACTTTTGTACTACCCTTTATGATTATCAAAATTCAGTTAGTAGTCGAGATACAAAATCCACCTCTATTCGTATTGAGAAATTTGAGCCCGTAAACCAAAAAAAATATCCTTTGAGAAAACATAATAAATGTTTCCTTCAATTCAATCCACCTCAATGAACAACTCAGAATTTCAACAACCAAATAGTTGCTATTAAAGCCACGATACTCTTTAGCTATGGGAACCCAAAAGGAAAATTCACTCCCTTACTTGATACCCTTCATAACACAATGTCACAACTCAAAACTAAAGATGATTGACTTGCCTCTCGTTAAGCAACCCAATCCTAGTAAACCATTACCAACAAGATATAGATCAAATGCTTATTTCCATTATCACCAACAAAATAGACATGACTCAAAACATTATAAGTAGCTTAAACATCGTGTGCAAGACCTCATTGATTATGGTCATATTTTTTTTGGAGGTGTTAATGATAAAGGAAATGAGTCTGTTTCCCCTCCTAACCAAAATTTGAATTTTTTTACCAACCCTATGCCTAATCATAAAATTTTATTTGTCAAAGCTAACAAAACTACAAAGAATGATGTGATAAATGTTGATACAGATGATGATAACAATGATATTATTCACTATGATCCTATCGATGATGATCCTATGGATGATATGGTAGGAGTGATAGACGTCTTTCCTCATAAGGTTTGAACTAAAAATCCTATTGACATTTCTTTCTCCTCTAAAGATATACTTAAAATTTTACCCGATGGTCCTATTTACATAGCCACATAAATCTATGAATATCCCACTAATGGGATATTAATAGATCTTTCTTGTGGAGAGAATGTGATCACCAAGTAATTCTTAGTTTTGCATGAGCTCTATCACTTGACATATATGATAAATTGAAAGCATGGATCAAGAGAAACAATGGTTTTTCTTTCCCTACAATGGGATCAATCACCCTTCCTTTACAAATAGGACCAAAAATATTAGGTATCTCATTCTCCATCATCCCGCAGTCAGACCAATTTCATGTGAAGCTAGGCTATCCATGGATTCGCTCCATGAATTTTTTTCCTATGGTTGTGCATAAATGAATTTTTCACCGTCCACCACAATGGTTTTAACCCATTATCCTCCAAAGGTAACTTTTCCTAAAATTCCTTTTGACCCGAACCTATAGAGCCTGTAAAACCATGATAATACTTCTTTTTCCTATCCTATCAAAAGTTCAAGGTAAAGAAAATAGTAGAATTATCCCTTTAGAACATGTCTTTGTCTGAAACTACCATCCTAGAAAAAACATGATTGAATATAAAGAAATTCCAAATAACCAAGACCAACCTAGGACAAAACCTTCACCAACTTCCTACAAAATACCAAGAGATAACGAAACCAACCCTATCACACATCTAGAATAAAACAAGTTTACAAATTCAAAGAGAAAGTTGTTGAACAACCTCCCATGGTTCCTTTTGTTCCTCCCCTTCAGGAAGAAAATAAACCTATGGTTGTGCAACCTACTCCTACACAAACACAACTTGAAAATCAAACTAAAAGAAATAGAGGTGCTAGAGAAAATAGGAATAGACATCATTTCCTTGCTCGTAGATTACATGAGGAAATAAATAAAGAAAATAAAAATCTAAACTTGACTGAAGCAATGCATGATGAATCTTCCGCTACCCCAAAACAAAACAATCAAATACAACAACAACAACAAGAGTTGAATCCTTCCTTAGAAATTTTCATTTGACATCCTATTTTGATTAACTTAGATGATTATGATGATGAGATTGATAAAATTGATGAAGAGGTGCATATAAAATTGAACAAGATGTTTTCCTCTTCTATGAGATTAAATGACAATTCTCCTAAGAAGAGTTTTGACCCTAGTGTTGTTCCTAGTTTTACACTCACTATTTTACCTTTGGCTAGATTCCCACATTCAGTATATAATGAACATGATTGTGATGTGGATGAACTGCTCATAGGTTGAATCACATGTGCCTTACTAGTCTTTTAAATTATTTATTTTGTATTGAATGTGTGTATTTTGATCGACCTTACTATTATTTTTTATTTATTTCTCTCTCTTTGTGGCATTTCTCTATTTGTGCCTTCATTATTCTCGATGTCATAAATCCTTTCACTTTTCTCCTTTCAATTTTCTTGTGTTTTCCTTTTGGGGATGACGTAAGGTGTCGGGACATTCATGTCTCTTCCATGTTGACCCAAAAGGATTTTCCTTTTCTTTTTCCTTTATCTTTTTCATTTGTCTTGTGTTTTCCTTTTGGTGATGATGCAAGGCATCGAGACATTCATGTCTCTTTCATGTTGACCCAAAATAATTTTCCTTTTCTTTTTCTTTTTTCATTTTCATTATTTTTTTCCTTTTGGGGATGACATAAGGCATCAAGACATTCATGTATCTTCCATGTTGACTCGAAAGGTTTTTCTTTGTTTTCACTTTCTTTGTGTCATTCTTCCAATTCTATGTTTATTTGGGGAATGATGATAGTTTTGAGCTCTTTAAAAAAATTGTAGTAAGAACATACTAACCTCAAGTCCATAAATCCCTTATGTTTTTGGATTGTGGGGGTAACCCCTCTCTTTTCCTTTTTTTTACATGATGCAACTTTACTTGGAAATATATGACTTGGAATAGGGATTTCTAGGTTAGCTCTCATTTCCTTTAATTGCTAGAATTTATCATTTTCTACTTTAAAGTAATTGCTCATAAAATGATGTTTAGTAATTTCTTTAAAGTGTGGGCATACATTTTCATTTTTCTTTTCATGGTTCATAGTGTAATCTTCTTACTTTATAGGATGTGTTTTTCACTTTGTGGATGACAATGGATATGATGTCTTTCAAGAGTGTGATCTATCTTAGCATATTGCATTCCTCTTAGTGGCTTTATGTGACACACTACATCCCCTAAGTTGTGAATTTTTTATTCTTTGATTGGTTCTCTCTTGGAGACATTAGGCACAATGTTCCCTAAGATAAAGACCTCACATGAACTAAGCATGAATCCCTTGAACATTCCTTATTAATGCATTTGAATTTTCAGTTATATGGCCACCTTGCATAACAAAACTTGCATGCTTACAGAGCCATCTTGTTTGTTCATGAGCTCCAAGCATACAAATTTTTGCTTGCCTCATGAAGCTCAAAAGTCATTTTTTTGTGTGGTGCCTTATTAAAGTTATCAAGAGCTATAAATTTGGTATCGTTTGATAGGAAGCCAAATGAGGGCATGACTTTCCCTTAGCCACTCATATGTGTGTGTGAGAGAATACCTAGCAGACCACCTAAATTTTTCATGCCTCAAAGAGAGTATGCATTTTTTAGACAAATAACCTAGATCTGATCCACATCATGATGGAAAAATGGTTGAAGCATGATATACCCCTTTTACTTTTCATTTTGTTTCATTCTCTTTGTGTCTTTGATGAGTCTCTTTAATCATTTTCATTTGTGTTCTTCAATTCCTATGTTGTTTTGTATTGATATCTTGATCTTTGAGGCTTGATCACCCCTCTTGATTGTTGTATCCCATCTTTCCCATATTGGTGTACTTGGATCCCTCATATATGTTTATCTACTTTAGTGTGAGTTTGAAGAAAGTTCATCATCTCACTAAAGTGGGGGTTAAATGGAGCAATGTTTTAAGTATCCCTTCTACATTTCCCTTACTTGTTTGGGCCCTCCTTGTTAACTAGGCTTATTGCTTCCTTGATTTAGTATTGTAATGTATTTGATACATTCACATTAGGTCTTGGGCCCTTGCGAACTAATGAGCTTAAAAAGGTACCTTCCTAAAGTGTTGTGAAGTGTTGTAACACACTTTCACACTTGTCTAAGGTTTTATTAATTAATTGAGCTAAATAAACCTCTTTTTAACCTTAATTGTGCCTTATTTAAAGTGTTGTAAAGTGTTGTAACACACTTTCACACTTTTCTAGAGTTTTCATTAAGAATTGGACTCCTTTATGCTTTAACTGACCTTATTTTACATCCATAAGTCTCATTTAATGCATCTTTTTGAGGATGATCCTAACACAAATCAGTACCCAATCATAATTTAGGTGTTTTAGGTTGAATGGCCCCAGATTTAGTGATCTAGAACTCATTCACTACCTTGGGTGAATGAGTCCCACCTATATTTTTGGGTCCCAAACCTGGTTTCACACATTTCTAAGAATATTTAATTTCATTCCCATACATTATGCTTAATGGGACTAATTCACCACCGTGGGTGAATGAGTCTTATGTGGACCAAAATCAAAATTAATTCAAATTCTTGGTGGTATTTTATCCTCTTAGATCTGATGTTAGCTTCTAGTGTTATAATTTAGAGAATTCTTGCATAATTAAGTATAAATACAAGTTTCTTTCACTCATTTTCATCCTAGCACCCCAAGCATTCAAGTATTTATGCTCATAGAAAGTTTAAGTTCACAAGTGTATTCAAGTGCTTACAAGAGCATTCAAGAGTATTCAAGGGAAGATTATCAAGTATTTTAGATCAACATTCAAGAATCAATCATCATGTCAAGGATTTCATGCATCATGTTTTTCTTGGATCTAACAATTGTGATGTATGATTTATGATTCAAGTAAGTGTTCAATTCAAGATCTATCACCTTCAAGAAAGATTCAATATATACATCCATTTGAACCATCTCATACATGTTTGCAACATCTTATTGATAGGGTTTGGTGAGTTGAAACATATTATTTTGTTCATTCATCATTCTCCATTACTATTTCATCGTATTTCAAGGTTTTATTACCAAAATGGGGTTTGAGCAATGCAAACCCCTATGCACTAACCTGACAACATTTTCCCCTCTCCTTTGTGTGTGATTTGAAAGTCTAGTTTGCATATTTCCTAACGAGAAAGATTGGAGAAAAATTATCAAAGTTGTCCTCAAGTCTTGTAGAACATTGGAGAACACATACAAGTTGATTTATGAAGATTCAGATCCATAAACTTGCAAAGGAATATTAAGCAAACTGGGAGGAGTAGATTCAAACTTTGAAGCTTCAAAAATCCCTAACTGGACTAATTCACCACTTTTGGTGAATGAGTCCCAATTTTAGTCAAAATTTAGATTTTTGCAGATTCGGATACCCATTTGGTAGATTCTTATTCCCACACAAAACTATAGATTCTAGAGTGATTCACCCAAATTGATGAATTATTCCTAGTCAACATTAAAGCTAATGTTTTAGACCTCCATCTAACCATCTCCTGATCTCAAGATGCACACAATCCTTTTTGTAACTTTTTGTGTTGTTTCATTTTCATTTCTAGGTCATATAGTTAAATTTTGCATCATATTAGGGTTTCACATTTCATCTTACATTATACTTTGCATTGAATTTTTCTTTCCAAGTTCTTAATTGGTGGTGAACTGCTTATTAGTTTACATTCAGCCCTTAGGGCAACCCTATTGCAAGATCTATTTCTCCTTTGCATTGAGATCTCTAGGATTATCCTTGAGTGGAATACCTTGAAGTGGGTGTTCTCTATGTCATAAACCATATGATTGCATTTAATCCACCCATTTTTAATAGGTTCCATTTTCAATTTGCCCCGATAAATTTTCCTGTGTTCTAGGGACATATTGAGGAATTACTAGAGGTGTTTGTTGTTGGGGTTGTTCTTCAATAGGTATTTCATGTTGAGGTGAAGGAGGATTTTTTGGATTAGGAGGTTTACTATCATTTTGTGTAAATTAAATAAATTTCATAAAAAAACCTATTTAGAAACAAATTCACATAAAAAAAACAAAACTTACTCCTTTGACCTCCCCAATGTTGTGGTGGAATTTTGGCAAATATTTGGCATTGATTTCATAAATAATTTGGTCTCAAATAACATGAGTGTGCTCTTGAGGGTTTGAAGGTCACGAGTTTGGAGGAAAATGTAGAAATGAGAAATGAGAATTGTTTCTTTTTTTTTGTTATAAATAGTTGTACACATCTAAAATTGGTCACGGTTAATCGAACCTGTTAATTAATTAAATATGAATTATTTAATTAATATTCTTAAGTCATCTACATATAAATAAATTTAATTATTTATTTATATTGTTCACTTTCCAATTCTGCTAATTTAATTAAATAAATAAATTTTATTTAATTAATGCTATCTTCTTCTTAATTAATTAAATAGATTTTATAATTTATTTACATTAATTATCACAAATTTAAATTCTAAATTTAAATGATATTCTTCTCTCCACATTTAATTAAATATTTTTGATATTTAATTAAAACACATTTCCAAATTTCTCACTCTTCCTACAAAATTAAATATTCTTAATATTTAATTAAAAGGCTTTTTCTATTCTCACATAATTAAATATTTTCAATATTTAATTAAAACCTTTTCATATTTCTTGGACACATAATTGAATATTTATTTATTTAATTATGGGAGACACCTTTCAATTTGTCTATTCATTCTCCATCCGTCTCTTAGAATTCCATCTTCTTTTCAAAATCTCGATCTCTCACTATTCATTTCAATAGGTTTGAACTCAACCGTCGATCTTGGCCATTTGAATTCCTACCTTCAAAAATCTTTAAACACAGCCCTCTTATGAGTGGAAAAAGGACCTCGAATCTCAGATTTTCATGCGTAGTTACTATAGTCGCATCTTAGCATTCATAGCATTTCATTTTTCATAGCTTAATCTTATAGCATTGCATATGCATTTTTAATAATCTCATTCTCTCAAGCTGCCAATTCTACAAGCTGCTATTTTAAACAAATTGAGAGCAAACATCTTGAAATGAATCCTTGGAGATAGAGGACAATGGGATGAATTTGAAGAAACTATGGTTTAGAGTTTGCATTTACTTTCTTTAATTTGATTTCTTCAATCTAATGTTTCATTGGTGTATTAGTTTAGATTCAATTTGATTTGCACATTCTAATGTACACATTTTTGGTGCCCACCATGGGGCATCCCCCCATATTAATCTTTTTCTTGTAGAAAATGTTATGTTTTTTATAGGTGACGAACTGAAAAATTCACTTTGGCACATACGATCCTCGGTTTAGCGCATCCACAGATTGTTTCAGCGCATCCACAGACTATTTTGGTGCATCCATAGACTGTTTTCATGCATCCAGAGACTGTTTTAGCCCATTTGGCACTTGTTTTAGTGCATACGAGCCTTCTGTTAGTGCATCTAGGTTCTGTTTTAGCGCATACAAGCTCTATTTTAGCGCATAGACCTCTGTTTTGCGCTTTTACAGTAAATTTTTAAAATAGCAATATCTTGGTCATAAAGAGGTCTTTTTTGACGATTTTTTTTTTGAAATGGGGTATAATTTCATAAGCTATCCAATGGTGTAGGTGTTTATCAATTTTATTTGGGTTAAAATTATAAATTTCAAATATAAAGTCAAATCACACTATAACTTGGTCTAATTTTTAGGATTTTTATGCTGAATGATTCATGTAACCCTTATACCTTCTTGTTTCTTGGTTTAATCTAACATTTGGAGAATTTTTGCAGGTTAGAGAATCAAAAAGGGAAGAGGAAACAAAGGAAAATCTTCTTATGAAATCATCTTTCTATTGTATCAAGTGTTTTTAAACACTTTGGGAGAAATTATAATCTCATTCTTAAATTGTTGTCTGGATCTGACGCGACCGCGGCCAGAGGTTTTATTGATGTATGAGGAATAAAATGAAGCAAACCTAGGATAGACATTTAAATCTAAATTAACCAATCCTAGGATAGTCACCAAACATAAATATTCTTTTGGTTAAAATGAATCTCATGTTTTTGGTGAAGCAACATGTTCACTTAGTGTAGAGAATTGTCAATTTGGGATTTAAAATTGAACCATTATTGTTTGTTGTGATTGCGGGTAATAGGTTTATGCTTTCCCCTTAACTGGGTGATCAAAACACAAGACTTACCTTTTATTTTCTGCAATTTAATGCTTTTTTACATCTTTTAGAAGGCCTACTCTTGTGGGAAAAATTACTCACCCAAGAGGAACGACCTAAGTGGGAACACTTAAAGCCAAGGTTTCCAACCCACTTTAATCAAAAGCAAGTTGTTGATGAAAATATAACTTGACAGTAGTAGGCAGGATAACCATCCCCAAAACCTTTGTTCTAAAGGTTGGGAGGTCTCTCAAGGGAGTATATCTATTGTCACACTAAACGGTAATACTTATTAAGAACCATAGTGTAGTGGCCAGCTGTGTCAGTAACCAAACATCATTTTAATCACGGTGCAAGGGGAGGGAAGAATCTGCACCAAGACATTCACCATATAATCGCCACAGATTGTTTTCTCAAGGGATTCGGTATCCACTTCCATCACTTTGAGTACACACCTGGAAAAGACAAAAACACGGGTGCCCTCTAGGGGGTGACATGGCTGTGTGAGTCGACATGATTTTAAGTTGTGGGTTGTGATTACTATGATGACCTATTTGAAAAATTAAGAGTGCCTCTGACTGAATTGCTTATTTTGTTCAAAACCTATGAAAATCTCAAAGAGCATACACTCTTTGTTTAGATTCTAGGATTAACAAAACAATTGTCTGCTTCTCTATGTTGTGTTTTTCACATTTAAATCAAATTAAGATCATCCAAAAACTTTAAAACATGGGTGATAGGGAAGAAAATCTTGTTCATAAGCTTTATGGAAATCGTTCAAATCAAGAGATAACAGAAGAAATGCTTCTAGAAGCTAAACAAGATCCATAGTTTCTCTTCGCTATGGAAAAGAGCTGAGAGAAAAATAAAGATGGATACTTTCTTTTATTGGCAAAACAAGGTGCCAAATTGCCCTCTAACTACAATATGGAGAAAATTAAAGAGAATCCTAAAAAGAAGGAAATTCCCTTAAACGATCTTAGTACTCTTACCCAACAATTAAGAGAACTCCAAAGGCAAGTCAAGGAAATAAAAGGGGGCACAACTAAAAATTCTTTTGACGGAAATATGAACGTGACCTTTTCTCCTCCAAAAACAACATCAACCAAATTCAATGTTTCTGAATTTTTGCAAAGGCTAAAGGGGAAGCCCAAATCTAAGCCATCAAATAACATTGACCAATCCTGTCATGCCATGCATTTATCTTCATCCCCCATAATTCAAAATGAACCTCCATGGTTCTTCCAACCAATTCAATGATCTCATTCAATTACCTTCTTCTATCGTATCCTCTATATCCAATGATTCATTTCAATCTACACATCTTGATCAAAACATTCTCTCCACTTCGTCCCATGATACCAAAATTCTACAAACCCTTCCAATCTTTGATCAAGATCCCATATGCAAGAATCATATGATGATCCCCTCCTTTCATTATTCACCCATGATAATCCTCTTCCATCTCAAGAACAAGATATTCTTCCAAGTCCTTCCTCCACCCCATCTTATGAATCCATACCCTCTCATGACTCAATCGCATCCCAGGAGCATGAAAATTCTTCCATCCTATCCAAAGTTTCCCTTCCATCTAATGATCAATCTACTCCATCTCCTTCATCTAATGATTCTTTTCCAAGTCAAGATCAAAGAATCCCATCATCCTCATGTCAAGGGCTCATCACACCTCTTCAAGAAATGTCGACATCATTTGATCATATGGTTGAAAACATTGGCAATTTCTCCACCATAACTGTTGGAGACAATGATCAAAATCAATCCATCAATGAGCACTATGATGATATGTCTACCCCATCTAGTGATCAAATCAACATTCATCAAGAGCCATTTTTTAGTTATGATCAAGACCCCTCCTACAAAGATATATTTCAAGGAGTATTGATGATATTTGATCCTATTGACATAATCCAAAATCCTTCCACCAATGATCATGTTGACAATGTCTCTACATCAGCTAATGAGTTAGAGGACATATCTCAAGAATTTATTCCAAAGCATGATCAATATCTTTCACCAATGTCTAGCAATGATCATTTCCAAAATATATGGACATCCTTTGACCTCATGAAATTTGAGAAACTTCCTATGCCTAATGAAGATATCCAAGAAAGCAATCCATTCTTTGAAATTGACCCATGTCAAGAACCTGATCCAAAGCATGTCGAAAGCAATTTTGGAATCATCCGAGATCAAGAATTTGTATCTCCAAGCTACTACAATGATAGAATGGAAACTCTCCTATCCATACAAGATGACCATGTCCGTATAACACATACTCATCCATCTACCCATGAGATGATTTCTTTAGATGGACACATAGATGATCTTCATTTACAACAAGATTCTTATACTCTTACTGAGGAACAAGAGTCCCCTACTCCTAACATTTGTACACACGATCAAGAAATAGAGAAATCCAGAGACATGTCAGAAATGGGTCATGAAGAATTCTACAGAAGTGGTGAATCAGAAACATCATGTGAAAGCATATCAAGAATCAATCATGAGGAAGAATTTTATGTGGACAATGAATCATCAACACTTCTTGAGGAAATAGTAAAATCTGATATTTCACAAGATCAATCTAAGGATATCAATTAGGCATTTATCCCACAGATAAAGGATCCTATCACTTATAAATTTGGATCACTCACCTTTGTAAGGGAAAATCATCTTATCAATAAAAGAGCTATCACCTTTGAAGGTCCACCACAGAGCAGAGAAGGAGCAACACCTTGTTTCCAAGGGAAATCATATCCTTTTGCAAATAAAATGTTTCAATAGATGAATTATCAAGGAAAAGGATTAGGCCTACATGAACAGGGTATCCTGGAACCAATACAGATGATAGAAAATCCTAAGAATCAAGGCCTTGGTTACTCGACAATCAAGGGATATGAACATATCAGTAATACTTCAACAAAACTGGGGGCAACTTCGTCTCAAGCAAACGTCAACATAGGGAGCACGAAGAATCCTTATGATGAAACCGATGTCAATACTACAACCCACCACATCATGAATCTTCATCCACCCATCACCCCATCCACGAATTGGGACCAATGTCAAAAGAAAGACTTGAATCAAACCATGAAGAATGTTATCAAGGAAAAAGAAGCTAAAGAGCATACAGGACAAATCAAATACATATGGATACCAAAGAATACAAAGAAAAATTATCCCTATCAAACTCCATTAGTCAAAGAAACTATGGGGAAAAATCAAAAAGGGAAAAGTATCCATCAAAGATGTCCACAAAGGAAAAATAGGCTTCTCAAACAACATACAAAGTGTATCAAGCAGTTGGTCCAAATTCCATGCACACTTCTATATCCACCCATTATTGCTCATCTTCCCAAGTTTGGAGAGTCAAAAGTTCCAAACTATTGACCAATCCATCTTTTACTCCTAAACACTCTCCATCCACGCCTCCACACATGATATCCAATTCTCACATTGACCATGTATTGGTAGCGACCCTTCATCATAAGGATTCAGAAGGCACTCTATCGCGATGTGCACACAAAGATGAGGTTAACTCCGGTATCAGCAAAGCAGGTCAAAGATCTCAAAAGTTGCATTCAAGTGCACGTATCTTGGCAAAACAACTTCTTCAAGCAGGATATCAATGGCACATTATGATAGAAGTATCAACATCAGCACCACCAGGTGGTTCAGCATCAGCTTAAAATCTCTCAGAAAATACGGAAAAATCAGAAAAATGTCCTAAAAAAATGGTTACCTTGATGAAAACCTAGCAAACAGGCATCTTGTTGACAACAAAAAAATCCAAAAAAAAACAGAAAAAGGATTGAAAAACAATAAAGAAAAAAATTGTCCTCTAGTGAAAACCACTACGGTGGCGCTTTGGACAAGTACCATGATGAAAACCTGGCAAACAAGCGTCATGTGTAGAATCGAGCATCTATGTGAACTATTTCAAGAGAAAGCATCTCATCCATAATAAATCCATCATTCCATCCATATCATTCATTCATCCATGAACCGTTTATCTAGCTCATTACCATCTATTTACATTATCTTGATCTCGACAAAGTTTGGTAAACACTTTACACTTGTTTATGGTAAACATCTTAACATGGGTCATTTTCATTGATCCTATCCAATCCAAACATTATCTGAGCCTTAAAGCATTATCCAAATGAGCATTCCTCTGTTCAAACACCTTATCTTATTGCAAGATAATCCTTGGCATCCTTTGCATGCTTACCGTATCTATCCATCCATCCATCTATCTATCCAAGCATCCAATCCATGGTCATTCAAACATTGCTAGACACTAGGGGCAAATGTTTACATCTTGCTTCAAGAATGAATCTTGATATATATCCTCCAACTTATGTGGTGATCTAAACATTGGAAGATGTAAAATCAAATTGGTCAAGTAGTTGTGAGCCAAAAGATCCAAATCACTAGACCATGGCATATTTTGACAGGAAGACGCTCCTTATCAAGCTTTATCTTTCGTCGAACATCAATTTGAACAATTCATATCAGTCACATCTAACTTGCATGTCAGTGTCATGTCAAATCATCAAAATAATTTTGTTCCAAATCAAGCTTCATCAATCTTGATCAATCGAATCCAATCAATTATCACCTTGTTTGACTTAACACACTTAGTCAAACTATCATCTTATGAACGAGTTTACTCTAGGATAACACAACTTCCTTGGGTTTACAAGTTCATTATCATCTTTGTTTGGCTTAACACACTTAGTCAAACTATCAATCCATCAATTTAATCAATCAACCTTAGCTTGGTTTTCAACAAAATCTCAAAATAGAGCACTGGTATCGTCATGCAGTTCGCTTCTTCGAGCTTTTCTATCAAGTAGTCGGCAACATGTGTCTAGAATCAGAATATCAGAGCAGCAAACCTTGTCCAATCAATTTGAGCCTTCACAACTATTTTGACAGATGTTTAAAACAAATTGGATGATCTTAATCTGAATAAAATGAATGATAAAATTAACACAAATCAGTTGCAATTGTTGTTTTGATATTGGATGACATCATATCTTTGGAGTGGTTCAATGATGTACTAAACTAGAATCACAAGGAAGAAGTATGATTTTTCTTTGCTTGCTGTCTGTAAGCTAATCATTAGTATTGTGCAAATTTGTCGTGGGACATACTCTACAATGTATCATTGATGACATTTCAGAATTTGCATAAGAAAATGGTTAATTTCTGTCTAATTATGCAAGTAATACTCAAGTCATCATGGTTCAATTATACCTCGATGCTTGTATTAACTTGCTACATCAAACATTATGAAAGCAGTACTCAGGTCATCATTGGTGCTAACATACCCTTTGATGCTTGTACTAACTTTCAACATATCGAAAGGCTCAATGATGAAAATTAAATGCAGCATGAAATGGCGACCAGGAGAATGATTCATTATTGCATTTAGGATTGCATAATTCATTATTGCATTTTAGGACTGCATAATTCATTTACATTTCAAGGGCTATTTAAATAGATTTTTTTAGGGTTGGCCACATTATTAATATCTTTTCAAACAACAGTTGAGTATGACTGGACATTTGTCACATCTCATCTACATCATCTCAATCATTTCATCCAATCATTTCTTCCAATCTCATCTAATCAATCCATTCAATCTAGCACAAATCATTTAATCATACCTTTGGTCTTGTTCCTAGCCTTACTGCAAGCTTTAATCATCATCATCATTAGGATGTATCCTTCCCTATCCTTGTGTTGTTCCGAGATGAATCCTTCCCTCATCAACAACACTATCATCATCATCATCAATCCATCTCGGCTTGTAGTTTGACTGGGGCAACATCATACTCATTTTTGAATCTATTTGTGTTTCTTTCTTCTCATTTTCTCTTACCAATCTCCTATTGCTTATCATCCTTTCTTGTCCCTCACATCAATGTATCCAATCATTTATTTCAATTTCTTCTAATCAATCACATCACTTCTTCTAATCAAGCACATCAAGATCCAATCAATCAACAAGGATTATCAAAAGAAAAACATCAAACAAATCATGTCAAATCAACTAAATCATATCAAAATCATCAATCTATCTATCTCTTTGTTTTTTTATCGCAAGGAAAGCAAATCTATCAAGCCTTTCAATCAGGAAAGCAAATCTATCAAGCCTTTCAATCAGGAAAGCAAATCTATCAGCCTTTCAATGAGGAAAGCAAATCAATCTCATCTACTATTTGTTTTTCATATCGCATGGAAGCAAAGTTATCAATCAAATCAAATCTACTATTTGTTTTTCATATCACATGGAAGCAAATTTATCAATCAAAAAGCATCATCAATCGAAAAAAAATCAAAGTTCTTCATCTTCATATCAATCTTTCAATAGGGGTTTTCATCAAATCATCTTTATTGGTCGATGAATCAGATAGCAAACCAGTAAAAATTTCCAAAAATCATCTTTATTTGATTCATCACCTGAGGGGGCATATAGCATCATCAGTAAATTTTTCAAAGTCAAGGGCAAATTCTTTGAAGCAATGCATAAAACACATCACTTCAAAGAGGGGCAAAATGTACACATCTAAAATTGGTCACGGTTAATTGAACCTGTTAATTAATTAAATATGAATTATTTAATTAATATTCTTAATTCATCTACATATAAATAAATTTAATTATTTATTTATATTGTTCATTTTCCAATTCTGCTAATTTAGTTAAATAACTAAAGTTTATATAATTAATGCTATCTTCTTCTTAATTAATTAAATAGATTTTACAATTTATTTACATTAATTATCACAAATTTAAATTCTAAATTTAAATGATATTCTTCTCTCCACATTTAATTAAATATTTTTGATATTTAATTAAAACTCATTTCCAAATTTCTCACTCTTCCTACAAAATTAAATATTCTTAATATTTAATTAAAAGGCTTTTTCTATTCTCACATAATTGAATATTTTCCATATTTAATTAAAACCTTTTCATATTTCTTGCACACATAATTGAATATTTATTTATTTAATTATGGGAGACACCTTTCAATTTGTCTCTTCATTCTCCATCCGTCTCTTAGAATTCCATCTTCTTTTCGAATTCTTGATCTCTCACTATTCATTTCAACAGGTTTGAACTCAACTGTCGATCTTGGCCATTTTAATTCCTACCTTCAAAAATCTTTAAATATAGCCCTCTTATGAGTGGAAAAGGGACCTTGAATCTCATATTTTCATGCGTGGTTACTATAGTCGCATCTTAGCATTCATAGCATTTCATTTTTCATAGCTTAATCTTGTAGCATTGCATATGCATTTTTAATAATCTCATTCTCTCAAGCTGCCAATTCTACAAGCTGCTATTTTAAACAAATTGAGAGCAAGCATCTTGAAACAAATCCTTGGAGATAGAGGACAATGGGACGAATTTGAAGAAACTGTGGTTTAGAGTTTGCATTTACTTTCTTTAATTTGATTTCTTCAATCTAATGTTTCATTGGTGTATTAGTTCAGATTCAATTTGATTTGCACATTTTAATGTACACATTTTTGGTGCCCATTGTGGGGCATCCCCCCATATTAATCTTTTTCTTGTAGAAAATCTTATGTTTTTTCATGTTGAGGTGAAGGAGGATTTTTTGGATTAGGAGGTTTACTATCATTTTGTGTAAATTAAATAAATTTCATAAAAAAACCTATTAAATCTACCTATTTAGAAACAAATTCACATAAAAAAAACAAAACTTACTCCTTTGACCTCCCCAATGTTGTGGTGGAATTTTGGCAAATATTTGGCATTGATTTCATAAATAATTTGGTCTCAAATAACATGAGTGTGCTCTTGAGGGTTTGAAGGTCACGAGTTTGGAGGAAAATGTAGAAATGAGAAATGAGAATTGTTTCTTTTTTTTTTGTTATAAATAGTTGTACACATCTAAAATTGGTCACGGTTAATCAAACCTGTTAATTAATTAAATATGAATTATTTAATTAATATTCTTAAGTCATCTACATATAAATAAATTTAATTATTTATTTATATTGTTCATTTTCCAATTCTGCTAATTTAATTAAATAAATAAAGTTTATTTAATTAATGTTATCTTCTTCTTAATTAATTAAATATATTTTACAATTTATTTACATTAATTATCACAAATTTAAATTCTAAATTTAAATGATATTCTTCTCTCCACATTTAATTAAATATTTTTGATATTTAATTAAAACACATTTCCAAATTTCTCACTCTTCCTACAAAATTAAATATTCTTAATATTTAATTAAAAGGCTTTTTCTATTCTCACATAATTAAATATTTTCAATATTTAATTAAAACCTTTTCATATTTCTTGCACACATAATTGAATATTTATTTATTTAATTATGGGAGACACCTTTCAATTTGTCTCTTCATTCTCCATCTGTCTCTTAGAATTCCATCTTCTTTTCGAATTCTCGATCTCTCACCATTCATTTCAACAGGTTTGAACTCAACCATCGATCTTGGCCATTTGAATTCCTATCTTCAAAAATCTATAAATACAACCCTCTTATGAGTGGAAAAAGGACCTCGAATCTCAGATTTTCATGCATAGTTACTATGGTCACATCTTAGCATTCATAGCATTTCATTTTTCATAGCTTAATCTTGTAGCAATGCATATGCATTTTTAATAATCTCATTCTCTCAAGCTGCCAATTCTACAAGTTGTTGTTTTAAACAAATTGAGAGCAAGCATCTTGAAACGAATCCTTGGAGATAGAGGACAATGGGATGAATTTGAAGAAATTGTGGTTTAGAGTTTTCATTTACTTTCTTTAATTTGATTTCTTCAATCTAATGCTTCATTGGTGTATTAGTTTAGATTCAATTTGATTTGCACATTCTAACGTACATAATAGTTATAATGTTCTCAAATTATAATGTGAGAACATTATGGCCTTGGTACTATTGAGCCTTAGGCTCAGTAACACCAAGCCATAACATGAGTGCATTGTTACTTTTTAAAAGAAATTAAGAAATTTATCCACTTTTTGCCACCCCGTCTTTTTGCACCCACCCATGTGTGTACCTACAATATTATAGATAAAAATAATAGTAGTAAAGGAGGGGATAATATTACATGTTTCATGAATAATTCTAATTATGTCCTATGAATAAACAATCAATCTAACAATGGTGAATGTGGTACAAAATTCCTAGAGGGTTACGATAATCATATGTACATATAAAATACTAGTTCAATATATTATATATATGTACCCTCTAAGTGGTTTTGCACAAATTATGTAAGTTATTAAACATGTGAGTGGAGGATAAATGAATGATTAAAATATAACATATTGTAAGATAAATAATCATGTAATGTAAGGAAATTTAAGAGGTCAATAATCGCATTTCATAAAGAACATCATTTGCACAAAATAGATAAATTACTAAAATGTGATCATGTGATTCCATATACCAAAGGGAAATTAGATATAGGTAATATTTCACCAATCCAATTTATTTTTATAATGAAAAATCCATTATAGCCCAATTGATATATACTTGGACATGTAGAAATAAATAAATATAATTTATAAAATATTTAAGCATGTAAGTAAAATAACATGTAGATTTAAAATTCAATAAAATATGGATAAAGCATCAAGGTGATTACATGAGAAGAATGAGAAAGTGTTAGGCCTATGTATTATTCATCCTTACAATTTTCTCCAACTTTGAATTACAATTAAGCTACTAATTAAGCATGCTTGTCAAAGTAGTTACAAGAAGATAAAATGAACATGTAAATGGAAATAACATCTAGAATGATATGTCCATATGGATGGTCATGTGCACAAGCTCCATCTAAAGCTAGCTTCATGTCCTATTTATGTTACAATAAAAAGAATTCGAGTGGATATCATCCAATAAAAGTATTAAATAAGATCATTAACAACTACTTGCTAATTTTTCAAATTATAATATATATGTAGAAGTAAACTTATAGGTACATATTAAATTACTAGATCATTTAACTTAAATTAAATGTAATAAAGATAAGTGTGTACCTACAATATTATAGATCAATATATAATAGTAGTAAAGGAGGAGATAATATTACATGTTGCATGAATAATATTAGTTATGTCCTATGAACATATAATAAATCCAAACATGGTGAATGTGTTGCAAAATTCCTAGAGGGTTAAAATAATCATGTATGCATATATAAAATATTAGCTCAATATATTATATATATGTCCCCTCTAAGTGGTTCTGCACAAATTATGTATAAGTCATGAAACATGTGAGTGGAGAATAAATGAACAATAAAAATATAACATGTAATATAAATATTTTAGGAATTAGGTGTTGTACACCTTGCATAATGTTATAATGTTTAATTTATTATTATGTGTTTGGTGCACCTAGGGGATCTAGAAGTATGTGCATCACTAGGAGTTAATATTCTTGGGGCCACTTTGTGTTGTATGTAACATTGGGACATAAGTTATGAGCTGTGAAAATGTATCTATTTAATAATGGAGAAAGTAATTTAAATAAAGTACCAAATATTAAATGTGGGGACATGGTTTTTTAATCTCATGGTTTTAGGCACATGGCCTTATGTAAAGCCACTTGGTTGTTTTATGGGAGCTTGCTTCTATAAAAGAAAGCACATGGGTAGTTGTTTGAAGATTTTTTCAATTGGAAGGTTAGCTCAAGATGTTAGAATTTGTAAGAGTTGAAGCATTGCATGGGATGTGTGGTTACATGTGTGTTCATGGAGAGCTTTGAAGATGTATTGTAATATTTATTACTGAATAATACATGAGTGATGGATGCTTTTCGACATTGGTTTTTTTCCCCTTGAGGGTTTTCCTAGGGTATATCTTGTGTCATATTTGATGGGTATGTTGTATATTCTATCGCATGTGGATTTTGAATACTTATTTGCATATATTTCTCTTTTGTATTATGTGGAAATTGTCATAAAATGGTTGCAAGTTTCTTTTCATTTAGTATTAGAGCTATGGTTGGGATTAAATAACCCTAGGTTGAGAAAATCTTGTTTAAGTTTGAATCTAAGATTTTTCATGAGAGAATGAAAGACATGGAAAGATATGAGGGTTTTGTAGGTTCTGTGTTCTAGATTTGAAGGTTTTGGATTTGTTTTCATGATGGGTTGTTTACAAAATTGGGGTGTGAAAAATGTTGGGTAAAAAGGGTTTCTTGTTAGTGCATTCAAATGAGTTTTTTGTGGGGGAAATGTTGTATATGACCTCCTAAGATAAAATGGACCTCAAGGTTGGATCTAAGTTGGCCAAGAGAAAAAAATGATATAAAATGCCCCCTATTTTCTTCAAAGTGAAATAATGAAAATAAATTTAGCTCGACCATACAATAGTGTGGTCATCAAATTCCCCTCTACAATAAATAAAATATAAATTAATAAATATAAATCCCATTGGAAAAACTATTTCCTAACAATTCTGAAAAAAAAATATATATTTTATAAACCTACAGAGTTTTTAGAAAATTTTATTACAAAAAAATTAATCTACATGGGGGTTCATAGCCTATGTAGGTGTTGTACTTGGCAGGTCTATCGACAACCCCACATGTCATGGTGGGCACTACCTACTGCTGATGGGGGACTTTCCCCAATTTAGTAGGGTTATTCGAATTAACTAAAACTTAAATATCCACTGTAATTTTTACAAGTTTATAAAAAATAAACTACTTTTTCAAGTGGCTTCAATCTATCAAAGATTTGAACTGCCCAACATTTAATTCAAACCTAATAAATTTGAATTTCACCATTTTTTTAGAGTTTTGGAAAATTAAAATGAAATTTTTGAAATCCACAACCACGACTAATAGAGCAATGCTTGGGCACCATCGACCACCCACAACCACTGGTGGCTTCACCTAGGGACCACCAACCACTTATGTATAAGCCAAATT
This sequence comes from Sequoiadendron giganteum, assembly GCA_007115665.2. Lineage (NCBI taxonomy): Eukaryota > Viridiplantae > Streptophyta > Pinopsida > Cupressales > Cupressaceae > Sequoiadendron > Sequoiadendron giganteum. The sequence goes on along the minus strand of CM021109.1, from coordinate 153,362,490 downwards.
GGGCAACTTATCTTCAAACAATCCTAAATTTCACCTTGATGGTCAAATTTTTTACTTCTTATAGTCGATAGAAAGCTCTCTACAAGTACTACACTATGGTATAGGTTTCGTTTACAAATTTTTTTGTTTTGAATAGTTTTTAAAGCCAAAAATAAAAATGTTTTAGTTTCACAATTTTTAGCATAACTTTTGCATGCATAATCAATTTTTCAATTTCGAATAGGCATTGGAGAGAATGTTTAATTTACTATACCGTTGTGCTATTATATTCTCAATTTGATGAGCAAAGAGAGTTTTGTACTTGTTTGAACACTTGTGGGTGCCTAATATTTGGGGTATGATTTTGTGAGCATCCAGATGAGTCAAGAGGCGAAACCTTGATGAAGTAACTATTTTCAAGTTTGTTTCATGATGGTATAGTTCATTATCAATTTGGTGGTACTTGGTATAGGTTTACACTTATTTTTTTGTTTTGCACTTTGAGGGTGACAAGTACACAAGTTGTTTGCAATTTTGAGGATATGTGTTGAGATTTTTTGAGACATGGATTCTTGTGTGGGTGATAGTTGAGTGTAGGTACATTGTTGTTGTTGGCTATTTTATCATGATTATGTAGGTGTACTTTTACATTGGCATGACATAATAGGGTTTGTGGTGTTTTGGTGGTGATTTGATTTGGTGTTAGGAGGTTATTTCTTATCTCTTAGATGCTCTTTTGGTTCCTTGACTATGGTATTTAAGTGTGGAAATGTTTGTAAATTTATATTTGAGGTTTATTTGGTGTTTGAGTAATTTTGTCCATAGGATTATTCTATTGATATCTAGGTTTACAATTTATTGATGTGATGATGAGTTTGCATATTTCGGTGATTGAATCTATGAGTTATTTAGGTTGTGGATTAGCTACCCATTTAATTGTAGTGACATGAATCAATTTTGCACTATTTATATCCACCAGATTTGATTCATTATTGTAGTAGAATTTGTTAGTTGGTCATTTTTGTGGTCATTTGTACATTGGTATGTGTGCCTTGAAATGAGTTGATGGATGATGTTTATAGTACCTAGATAGTTAGTAATGGGACTTGTAGCATGTTCTTTATCATGATGTCATGGATAGCTTGGTCACACTTTTTAGTGGGATATTTTAAAAGTGATGGATTGGTAGTGTTGGATATATTCTTGATGGTTTGTTGGAAATTGTATCTTCTTGGCTTGAAGATCTTTCTTTCAATTGATGTTACTAATATTTCAGTTGTGTGTGTAGACCCGGATGATCTTCATGGAGGATATGGTATTCATGATGCCATGTGTAGGTCGGTATCACAGTTCAGTGGGAGTTGTTGGCAGTGATGTGGATTCACCATTTGATGGTGGATGATCTTCAGCAATGTTTATTGGTGTCATGGATGGGATCTTGGATTTTTTTCCATGTGGTGAGGGTTCTTTGGAATTTTGGGTTCCATTGAAAAGAGGTGGTTATTTTCATGTTGATTAGAGATGTTGTTTCTTGGTTTAGAGTGTGATTTATATTATGTCATGGTTTACTGTTGATACTAGTTTAGAGATTTGGTATGATACATGTTCTCTTGAGACCAAAAATGTATGTAGTTGTATGTGATCTCCTAAGAGGATATGGTTAGATCATTTTGTCATGTTTATGTTCCTGATTCATGATTGTATCTTTTGACATTGATATTGTGTGGTTCTCTTTGTATTGAGTACATGATCATTTTATTGATTACTTTATGATGACGCTATGCTGCATTCGGAGTTTCAAATGTATTGATCAATGATAGGTTCTCATGGATACTTGGAGACTTAGGTGAGTTTAGAGTTCTCATGTGGTTATCTAGACATTTTTTGAGATGGTTACTCTTGATGAGATTTTAGCAGGAAGTCCGAGGAGCTTACACCTTGGTTGGACATGAGTTCAACATGGACCTATGAGAAGAGTGTTCTTGGATGATTCATGATGAATTGGATATCTTAGAGGATCATTCTCACTCCAAATCTTGGTCTTCTCCATTGTTTATTTCAGAGGTATTTCCCATTGTTTCTTTCAGGTGCAGTATTCTTATGTTTTTTTATTTTTATGCATATAGATCTTGAGCTATGGATATTTGGTTTTAGAGGGTTCATTTCAGGAGTGTTAGCATTTTTATCTCCTTGTGCATTTTGATTATATTCATTGATGTTGAGTTTAGGAGATGTATTGGGATGATTTATAGATATGGGAATGGCTATCATGAGTTTAGTCTTATTGTTTTGAGAGGCTTACATCCATGTTGGTTACATGATATATATGCTATGTTTGATCTTGGTTATTGAATGATTTGGTGTTATGTATTTTCTATTGGGGTGTTGTGGAGGAGATCATACTTGACACAGTTGGCATTTACAGGTGTATGTAGGAGGACTTTCAACAATTATATGATGTGTAGTGTTTCTCTCTTTGTTCTTGGTTATCTTCTTGGATGTTTGGTTTTGCATTACATTTATTTTGATGCTTGGTTGGATCTATTGTTATCAATAGCTTGTGTTCATGTTCATTTTACATATTTTTGAGTGATGAGATGGAGGTTCCTTTATCTCTTTCCTTTGTTAGGTGTGGAGAATATGGGAAAGATATGGAGAATTGTGGTGGGAGTTGTTCTTATATTTTTTTCATACCATTATGGATGTTCCCTAGTACTACATGATGTTTTTTATACCTTCTATGTGATGCTATTGGTAGAATTGGTATGCCTTGATCATTTATAGATTTTAATTACCCATGTAGTGGGAGCTCTTGGATGTGTATGTCATTCTTTGCACATGGAGTTTTTGATTGCAATTTATGAGTGTATATTTTGATGGCATGAGTTTACTATGTTTTTAATATCTTGGAGGTATGTACAATTGGATTTGTTGGCACTTGATGTGGGTACTATTTTATCTATGGTTAGTGTATCTTGACAACTACTGGTGCATATTGATACCTTTGGATAGAGTTTTTGTGTTTCAGATATCAGTTGAGGTAGGACTTATGCTTCATTGTGATAGATTGTGCGGGTTCTCTTTAGATGGATTCTTATCTTTGGGAATTGAGCATGATGGAGGATGGGAGAATTCATGTTTGGAATGATTATCACTTTGTTTCTTCTTATATTTATTTTGATGGAGCACATAGAGTACTTTGATTCTTTGATGGTATATGTGGCTATATGGATTGTTCCATTGATTCATGATTTGAGGTTACTTGTTCCCCTTATGTAATGTATACTAGTGGGAGAATGTTAGGAATTAGGATTTTTACAATCTTGCATAATGTTATAGTGTTTAATTTATTATTCTTTGTGTGGTGCACCTAGGGGATCTAGAAGTATGTGCATCACTAGGAGTTAATATTCTTGGGGACACTTTATGTTGTATGTAACATTGGGACATAAGTTATGAGTTGTAAAAATGTATTTATTTAAGATTGGGGAAAATAATTTAAATAAAGTACCCAATATTAAATGTGGGGACATGTTTTTTTAATCTCATTGTTTTAGTCACATGGTTTTATATAATACTAGTTGGTGGTTTTGTGGGAGCTTGCTTCTATAAAAGAAACCATAGGGGTTGTTTAAGGTTTTTTTTAGTTGGTTGGTTAGATCTTGTTAGAATTTTTTAGGGTTGAAGCATGGAATGGGATGTGTGGTTACATGCTTGTTGACATGGAGTGCTAGTTTAAGGATTGATGCTTCAATAGTGTTCATGGAGAGCTTTGAAGATGTATTGTAATGTTTACTTTTGAATAATACATGAGTGATGGATGATTTTGGAGGTTAGGTTTTTCCATCTTGAGAGTTTTTCTAGGGTATATTTTGTTTCATCTTTGATGGTTATTTTTTCTATTCTCTTACGTGTGGATTTTGAGTACTTATTTGCATAGATTTATCTTTCAGGTTATGCGGAAATTGTCATTAGATGGTTGTAAGTTTATTTTCAAAATACTCAAGTAATGTAAGATGAAACAAGAGGTCAATAATCACATTTCATAAAGAACATCACATGTGCACAAAATAAATAAAAATACTAAAGTGTGATCATGTGATTCGTTATACCAAGGGGAAATGAGATATCACCAATATTGCACCAATCTAGTTCACTTGGATAATAAAAGACCCATCATAGCCCAATTGGTATATAAGGACATGTGTAAGTGAAATAATATCTAGATTTAAAGCTCAATAATATTTGTAGTGTAGGAAAATACATACCCTTGCATTTTCACACATTTTTTGGCCCACTTTTCTTTATTTATCTTTAATTATTTCTTAATTGGTCCTATTTTGCATCCACAAGCCTTATAAACTATCTTTTCTTGGAAAATATTGACAAACATCAATGGATAAATGATAATTTAATGATTATGGTTGAGTGTCCCTAATTTTTGGGTCAGAAATAGATGCCACCTAGGGCATCTTTATCCCCCTAAAGTCTTGGGACCCCTTTTCAAAAGCACCTTAAATGGGCCCCTTTTTGGATTTTGTGCCCCATGTTTTAGGACTTGGGACTAAGAAACCACCTAGGGTGTCTTAGTCACCTTAAGCTTTTTTCAGGATTTAATCTCAAATTTTGGTGGGATTTAGCCTCCTTGAATTAATGAATTCATATGTTAGGTTGTGGTATAATTTCAGGATATTAAGCATGAATAGGTATAAATACAAGGTTTTTCCATTCATTTCCCATCAAGTCTTTTGTGAGAGAATTTATATATGTTGGAAATTGTTGGAGACTGCTGATATGTGGTTATCATTGATGTCAACACTATTAGCATTAATTTCTTTAAGACTATATATGTCGAGGATATTGAGAAAATTGTAATAAAATATGTTGTAGGTTGTCTGTGAAGTAGTGAAGATCAGTATGATGGAAATTTCAGTATATTGATGATCAAAAGTTGTGGATTAAAGGGTTTTTTGTTAGGTGTATCTAGTTTATCCACCGAAAGTTTTAGAGGTTCGCATAAAGATTCAATCGAGTTATGAGTATCTATGTTCTGATAGTTATTTTGTTACTGTAGTTGGTGTTTATGGAAGAAGATAATATGATTCTAATAATCTGAGTTGATTCAAATTCTTCTATGGCAATTCATGATGCTTTTGGATGTCTCTAGATCATTCTAACTTTGTGTTGTTGGTTTGCATTGATCGGTGTGCTCACAATTGGGGATTTTCTCTTGCGTATTCATGTTTTTCTTGTCCATGGCCGACAGGGTGATTGTAGCGTGTTGTGGATCTTTGAGGAATAATATTTGAAAGTGTTTCATGTTCAACAATGTTATTTTGGGTCCCTACTATGTTGTGGATGACTTTGGTTGATTCACATTGATAATTATTTATGTTTTGGGCCAACAATTTGTATTCACTTTATATTTTGAAGCTGACATGTAGATGATGTTATTCTTGGTTGTGGATATATATGAGCAATTTTTTTATCATTTGTGAAGTGCTATGTATGAGGTAAAGTGTGTGAAGTGTGGGTGCTATGTGTGAATAAAGTTTAGATCATTTGAAGGAAAAAGTTAAGTGTGACGAAGACTGAGCAAAGTTTATGTGCTTAACTGCAACTGTAATCAGGCATTTAGTAGATGCTATTTTCTCAATTCAAAATATTTAGATGGATTTAATCTAAATGTAACTGTAATATAGTCTGTCTTACTTTGGGTAGTAATCCTTTTTGTACTTGAGCAGTGAGCTCTAGGGAGTGTGCCTGAATGCAAGTGAATTCCCCATTCTCTATACTTTTAATAAAAGTATAAACTTGTGGATTAACCTCCAACTTGGTTTTTCCCCTAACAAGGTTTCCATGCAAAAATATTGGTGTTATGTTTGATTTTTATGTGTTGATGGTTTAATGCTTTCATGTTTAATTATCAGATCCGAGAATAAATTTTTTAAGTGTAGTTTCTATGACAACTGATTCACCCCTCTCTTAGTTTTCTACCATTGTGTTTCCAATAATTGGTATCAGAGCATGTTCCTTGGAATAAGTTTAATATATTGAGGTGATCTGAGATGGCAACATACAAGAAGGATAGTCTGATATTTGATGGAACAAATCATTCTCTATGGAAGACTCGAATGGAGTGTCATCTAAGATGCATTGGTGAATCTTATTGGAGCATTACAAAGAATAGGTATATCATCCCACAAAATGGTCCTTCTACTTTTGCTGACATTAAAGATGTTGAGTACAATATCAGGGCTAAGGAAGCATTGTTGAGTGCTTGGACTGATTCCAAGATGACAAATTTAATGGATTTGAACACTGCTTATGAGATCTGGAAAATCTTAGAAACTTTGTATGAAGGTGATGCTCATCTAAAAATTGCTAAGCTGTAAAGTCTGAAAGGGAAATATGAAACATTAAAAATGGGTGAAGATGAGAACATTATTTTTTTCATGCAGAGAGTAAATGAACTTGAGTGTAACATCAAATGTACCAGTAGAATATTGGAAGAATTAAAGAATGTTGCTAAAGTGCTCAGATCCTTGCCTTCTACATAAAAACACAGAGTTGCTACTATTGAGGAGATCTGAACTATGAAAAATGTGACCAGAGAAATGTTGATCAGTAAGCTTACTGCTTTTGAGTTAAGTGAGTTTGGTGATGCTCTTCCTAAAATTGAATCTTCATTCAAATCTACTACATCTGGGAAAGATAAGCAGAGATATGATCTAGAAGAAATTTATTCTAGAAAGGTGCTCAAGTATGAGGAAGAAATGAGAGAGATTGAAGAAGAAGAGAGAAATCTAGATGAGCTTGAAGAACTTCTTGTTAAAAGAGTAGCCAGAGGAGAAGGTAATTATAAAGGGAAATTGCATCTTAATTTTTTTTCTTGCAATAAGATAGGTTATTTTGCCTCAAGGTGTCCAGAAAGAGTTCCTAAGCCGAGATCTAACAAGCCTAGATTCCAAAGAAAATGTTATTATGTTGCTGATGAAGGTGTGATAGATGATGAATCTAATAAAGGGAATGTAAGTGAAGATGATTTTTTGTTTATTGCTATCAAGGAAAGTAAGCCTATACCTATTGATTCTCCTAGTTGCATGAATGTTGAGAAAGCTCTAGCAGCCATAATTGGGAAAAAATATGCATGGATGATCGATAGTGGATGCTCTCATCACATGACAGGTGATAAAAGTATATCTGTGAGCTTAAAAAAGTATGATGGTGGTGTTGTAAGATTTGGTAATGAAAAACCTATTGTAATCCATGGCAGAGGATCCATTTCTTTTGATGGTAAGCATAATACTGATGATGTCATATATGTTGAAGATTTGAAGCATAATCTCTTAAGTGTTGGACAGATGATTTACAAGGGTTATAATCTTCAATTCAAGTATGGAAAGTGTAAAATATTGGGGAATTCTAGAAATGTGATTGCATCAGGTACAAAAACAAAAGGTAATATTTTTCACCTGAGTACTACTAGTAAAAGTTGTCTAATTGCTCAAGTTGATGAAAGTTGGTTGTCGCATAGATGATTATGTCACGCAAAAATTTGACAATATTATCAAGATAAGTTCTATCCGGGATGTGAGAGATCTTCCTAATTTGGTAAAGCCTACTAATACCATATGCAAGGAATTTTAGTTGGGGAAGCAAACTAGAGTTTTATTTCATAGAAAACAACATTGTTCAAATCGAGTATTGGACCTTGTGCACATGGACTTGTGTAGTCCTACTAGAATCAAAATTTTACAAGGAGACACATATTTAATGTTACTCATTGATGATTATTCTATATTGATGTGGGTTAACTTCTTAAGAGAAAAATCTGAAGCTCTAGAGAAATTCAAAAATTTCAAGACTATGGTTGAGATAGAGACAGATTTGAACATTAAGTGTCTGAGATCAGATAGAGGTGGTGAATTTACTTCAAGTGAGTTTAATAATTTTTTTGAAGAACATGGGATAAAGAGACAATTATCTAACCCATGGACCCCTCAACAAAATGGATTCATGGAAAGGAAGAACATAATAGTTCTAGATGCTGATAGGACTATGATGCTGGAAGGAAATTTTCCTCATATCTACTAGAGAGAAGCTGTGAGTACTTCCATTTACACTCTCAACCGGGTATATGTCAAAGGTGATACTGGTAAGACCCCTTATGAGCTATGGTTTGGTCATAATCCTACTATTAGATACTTCAAAATCTTTGGAAGCAAATGTTATATCAAAAAAAATGAAGATATAGGAAAGTTTGATGCTAGAAGTGATAAAGAAATCTTTCATGGTTATTCTACTAAAAGTAAAGCCTACCGGTGCATCAATAAGATATTGAGGAAAGTAGTTGAAAGTAGCTTTTGTAAAGGTTGATGAAGACAAAGTTAGACCATCCAAAACCTGTGGATATGATTTAGATGATCAAAATTGCAGTGTTGATTAAACTCACAATCAAGTGTAGATCAATTCGGTGAATCAGGAAAGCCAAGAGGAAGGAAGTCGTAAAAGTGTAGAAGATAGATCACAAGAGCCTAAAGTTCAAGAAAATTCTAAGACTCCAAAGTATGAAGACTAAATAATTTAGAATATCAAATTATAGGTGATAAGAACAAAAGGTGTTCAAACTAGGAGAAGAACTAGGAGAAGAATTGCATAAGAATATTGTTTTATATCAAAGACTAAGCTAAGTAATGTAAATGAAGCATACAAAGATGAAAATTGGATGGGAGCAATGAAAGAAGAGCTATTGTGAATTGAGAAGAATGAAACATGAAATCTTGTTCCTAGACCTAAGGACAAAAATGTAATTGAAACTAAATGGGTCTTTCAAAATAAACTAAATGAGCAAGGTGAAGTTATCAGAAAATAAGCAAGACTGGTATGTAAAGGATATTCTCAGATGGAAGGAATTAACTTTGAAGAAACGTTTTCCCATGTTGCTAGGATTGAAGCTGTGAGAATATTTCTTTCCTATGTTGCTTACAAAAACTTTAAGGGAGACATGGTTTTCTGACTGAAGAAAGCATTGTATGGACTTAAGCAAGCCCCAAGAGCATGGTATGCTAGATTGGAAAAGTATTTGTTGAAGCTTGGATTTAGTAAAGGTACTATTGATAGTAACTTATATTTCAAGATTGATCATGATAAATATTTGATTGTTGAATTCTTTGTTGATGATATCATTTTTGGAGGAGATGATAGTTTGTGCATGAAGTTTTCTAATGAGATGCAGAGTGAGTTTGAAATTTCTAAGATTGGAGAAATGAAATTGTTTCTGGGATTGCAAATTACTCAGTTAGATAAAATTATTTTTATATCTCAATCCAAGTATGTGAAAGAATTGCTAAAGAAAATTGGTATGGAAGATTCAAATCCAATTGGTACATCTATGGTGATTAGATGTAAGTTGACAACAGATGATGATTCTCCTAAGGAAAATTAGACTAGATACAGATCCATGATTGGAAGATTACTTTATTTGACTCAAACTAGACTTGATATAATGAATTCCATATGCATTGTTGCTAGATTTCAAGTTGATCCTAAGGAATCTCATGTGACTAATGTAAAGAGGATTTTTAGGTACTTGAAGGGGACAATTTATTTTGTCCTATGGTATCCTAAAGATGACGACCTTACTTTGAGTGATTTTACTAAGGCTGATTGGGCAAGAGATGTGAATGATAAAAAGAGTACTAGTGGTGGTGCATTTTTCTTGGGAAAGAAACTAATTTCATGGTTAAGTAAAAAGTAGAATGCCATTTCTTTATCAAGTGCAGAGGCATAATATATTGTTTTTCTAAAAATTGTACTCAAGTATTGTGGATGAAATGGATGTTGAAAGATATTAGAGTTGTGTATGATGAACCTATTTCCATATTTTGTGATAATTCGAGTGCTATAAAAATTTCTAACAATCTGGTGTTGTATTAAAAAACCAAGCATATATCTATCAAGTTTCACTTTTTGAGAGACAAGGTGAGTGAAAAGAAAGTTAGACTGGAGTATGTGCCTACTAAGGAACAAACTATAGACATATTTACTAAGCCTTTTCCTAAGAATACTCTTGAGTATCTCAAAGGGAAGCTAGGGGTGATTACCCCTCCTAATTAGAACTAAGATGTAATTCATTACATCAGTTCATGAATTTCATAGTTATATCTTGTGATTCAGATTGATGTTGTGATGGTTGCTACTTAGGCAGAGTAGTTAGATATTCATATATGTAGTTCAGATCATGTGTGTACCTTTTTCATTAATGTCAAGGGGGGAGAAGATTCATGTGAAAAATTGTGAATTATCCAAGGAGTAGACTCAAAATCTAAGGGGGAGAAAGTGTTAAGAGAAAGTTGTGTTGATGGTGCTTTCCACATCATATGTTGCCATCAATGCCAAAGGGATAGATTTTTGGGAATTTTTGGAGGTTTTTGATATCTAGTTGTCATTGATGTCAACACTGTTAGCATTAATGTCTTTAAGACTATATATGTCAAGGATATTGTAAAAATTGTAATAAAATATGTTGCAAGTTGTTTGTGAAGTAGTGAAGATCAGTATGATGGAAAGTTCAGTATATTGATGATCAAAAGTTGTGGATTAAATGGTTTTTTTAGGTGTATCTAGTTTATCAACTGAAATTTTTAGAGGTTCGCATAAAGATTTGATTGAGTTATGAGTATTTGTGTTCCAACAGTTATTTTGTTACTGTAGCTGGTGTTTCTAGAAGAAGATAATATTATTCTAGTAATCAGAGTTGATGTGAATGCTTCTATGTTGATTCATGATTCTTCTGGATGTCTCTAGATCATTCTCTATCTTTATTGCTGGTTTGGATTGATCAGTGTGCTCGTGATTGAATATTTTCTCTTGTGTATTCATGTTTTTCATGTTCATGGTTGATAGGGTGATTGTAGCGTGTTGTGGATCTTTGAGGAATAATCTTTGAAAGTGTTTCATGTTCGAGAATGTTATTTTGGGTCCTTGCTATGTTTTGGATGACTTTGGTTGATTCACATTGATAATTATTTATGTTTTGGGTCGACAGTTTGTATTCACTTTATATTTTGAAGTCGACATGTAGATGATGTTATTCTTGGTTGTGGATATATATGAGTGATTTTTTTATCATTTGTGAAGTGTGATGTATGATGTGAAGTGTGAGTGTTATGTGCGAATAAATTTTAGATCATTCGAAGGAAAAAGTTAAGTGTGAAGAAGAGTGAGCAAATTTTATGTGCTTAACCAGAACTATAATCAAGAATTTAGCAGATGCTATTTTCTTAGTTCAAAATCTTCAGATGGATTTTAACCTAAATGTAACTGTAAGATAGTTTGTCTTCCTTTGGGAAGTAAGCCTTTTTGTACTTGAGTAGTGAGCTCTAGGCAGTGTTCCTAAATGCAAGTGCATTTCCAATTCTCTATAATTTTAATAGAGTATAAACTTGTGGATTAACCTCCACTATGGTTTTCCCACTAACAAGATTTCCACACAAAAATATTGGTGTTATGTGTGTTTCTTATGTTTTGATGGTTTAATGCTTTCATCTTTAAATATCAGATCTGAGAATAAGTTTATTAAGTGCAATTTTTGTGACAAATGATTCACCCCCTCCCCCCTCTCAGTTGTTCTCCATTGTGTTGCCAACACTATAGCATAATTGAGTTCACAAGAGCATTCAAGAGTATTCCATCAATTATTTGGAGCCATCATCAAGATTCAGGCATCATACCAAGGAGATTGTTGCATCATGTGTGTTTTTGAGCTAACATTTGTGATTTAGGGTTTTGATTCAAGTAAGAAATTCAAGAGAAGATATATCAAGCATTCATTGGATTCAAGATCTATATTGAATCTATGCATTTCACACAAGTTTGCATATTTCATAGAAAGGGTTTGGTGAGTTGGAACATTGCATGTTTTTCATTCATCATTTCCCTCCATTTCATTTCATTTCAAGGTTTAATTACCAACAATGGGTTTGACCAAGGAAAATCCCCATTTACTAATAGTAAATAAGGTTTTTCCTTCTTGTGCATTTGTGTTTGTAGATTTAGGTTGAAAATTTGAAGATCATTTGAAGTGAAAAGTTGCAAAGTTGCAAAGTTGCATTGTAAAGTTGTCATTTTCATAGAAACTCGCCTACATGCTAGATCTAGGAGATTCATGACCTAATATTTGAGAAAAAGGAAGTGTAGACTATGGACCTCAAGACCACATTCAAATATTTCAAAAATTATAGATGAGACTAAGTTGCCACCTAGGGTGTCTTAGTCCTCTCAAGGGTATTTTTTAGCCATTCTTTCAGATCCATTTCTAGCCTTCGAAGATTCTATATCCACCATGAAAAATAGCAATGGGACTAAGATAATAGTAAAGTCATCTTAGTCCTCCATAGCATATTTTGACATCTTCTTTGAATTTCCAGAATCCTCATTACATTTCTATAACTCCCAAGTACACATACCCTAACTTGTTGTTGTATAATTTCATCATTTACACCCTTCATTTAGCTTGCATTACGAGGTTTTTTAGGTTTAATGTTAAATTATATTTTCCAAGATTTTGCTTGGTGGTGAACCCCTCAAAGCCTAAAAGAACCCTTCCTAGATCTTCCTTGTTGAGAATTCACTCACCTTTAAGGTTGATAGTCAATCCAATTAAGATTCATAGGACCATCCTTGAATGGCAATAGCATAAAAGTGGTGGTTTATGACCTAGGTTATAAAGAACCCATTTCCTATTGTTCATTTTAGTGAACCTGACACCTTTGACCATTGAATTTTTGTTTTGGAGTCCATTAAAATTCTAGATCTAGGTTGTATTCCTTCTTACACTGCATCTTGAATTAGTGAAATTGTAACTAGGGTTTCTCATACCTAATGAAATTGTATCTAGGGTTTCTCATACTTAATGAAATTGAATCTAGGGTTTCTCATATTTGCATTAGTGAAAGTGCATATAAGTTGCATTTTTTTCTTTCTTGCATCATCTTATGTCATTGTACATTTGAAAAGTGCATTGTTCATCATCCTAATTGCATTTAGAAACATTGTTATTTCATTCGAAATTGAAAAAATTGCATTCAAATTTATATCCAATTTCTTGTCATTAGCTACTTTTTCTTGCATTCATTGGCATAGTTTTTAGTTTCTAAACATCAGGGCCCTAGGTAGGCAACCTTGGAACACTATTATCAATTTTTTTTTTGTTGTCATTCTAAAAAAAACCTTACTAGGACTAAAATGCCCTTACTGGAGTCTTAGTCCCTCTGTGGGTTTTTGGCTTAGAAACCTATCTATCTTGATTACTTTCTATTCCAGTTTCTAGGACCTCAAAATTCCTTCAAAAGGACCAAGATGCCTCTATTGGCATTTTAGTCCCTGTTGGCCTCCTATTGTGTTTTAACAACTAAGCCTTTATAGCTATGATTTAGAGATTATACATCTAACCTGCATAGTTATCTCAATCATTATGAAGGTGAATTTAAATTGTCAATCCAGGGACATAAAATTGAAATGGGTCAAAAATGTATGTGCACTAGGAATCCAAAGTAGCCATATTCATCCTACAACTAAGAAATATATAATATTGAAAGTAAATTTCTTGGAAGGAAATAACATAAATGTTGAACATCAACCAATAACTAGGCTAAACTAAAATGCATGAAAAAAATGAAAAATTGAGTGAACAAATAATAAACTACTATGTCTACTTTGGCTACAGGAACAATCACAGAATGGAATTCTAGTGGCTATAGGAACAATCAGTTCTAGATTCATAGCTAATAACTAAACATAAAATAACAACTAAACTAAACTAAGCTAAATGACGAAATACTCACCAAGTGGCCCCCCTTGGATAAGTATTCCCTAAAACTAAGATAGACTTAGATGCATGAACTTATAATTTCATTTCATTTATTGGAAAATAAGAGTACAAATGAGCAAAAATTTTATATTACTAGAAATATCAAAAGTGCAATTACATCAATTTAAACAATCTTCTATATTTTTTCCAGAGCTCAAAAGGAACATCATAGCCTTATTTATCCAACCACCTAGCAATATGTTCAACTCCAACAAACATGGAGGATGCCACATTAGGGAAAGTGTGAAAATGAGCAGAGATGGCTACACATGCACATAACCTGTCAGGCATGATTTCCTTAACATGAATTTGGAACAGTAACACCAGTGCATGTTCAACAACATTTAAGACCATTACAAGCCAATTACAATTTGATGTGCATGAGGAATCTCCAACCACCAAGATTTTTCTCTTCATTAAATGACCACCTTGCTGATCGATATGGAACATGACTAGCTGGCATAATCTTCCTGAATTGTAGGCCTCAAATTATCTACATGACAATGTTAGCATGCACAACAACTACATACCCATAATCATCTTAAAGAGACATTCATTAATCACATGTAGAATTAACACAATCAATTCACATAGCATGTCAATATCATTTGAAAGTTATGAAAATAAGTTCATGCCCAAAGTCTATGGTTTCAAGGAAATATTACGAAAACATCAAATCCCAAGTATCAAAGTCTCATGACAACTACAATAAATAGACAACAACCCTATCAATAATTAAACCATCAACTAGACTTATCATTCCCCCCAACCTAATGTCTTGTTGGTCCTCCAGCAAAGGAAGAATTGAGCTTTTGTTTGGTCAATGCTCTGAAATTAGACACTGCAAGTTATCCCAAATCAGTTTCTGATGTATCTGAATTAGGATCCCAATAGAATCCTTGTTGTCCCTCTAGCCTATTCCATCTCTTTCTTTAATTAGCAATTTCATACCTATAAAACCTGTAGTTTGGCACTGACCACAATAGAATAGGTGGCTGAAAAATTAGTGGAAGCTAGAATTGCCCTTTTGTTCTTCCAAGCTTCATATACCTATCAAGTCTTTTGAGTGCTACAACATAGTTGTGTGTGGAATGATGCTTTTCTTGATTCAAATCATTAGATAGGCTATTCCACCTCTAAGACAAGTATCCCATTACGATGTCTTCTACGGTTATTTCCATCTCTTCATATTCTTTGTAAACTACCTTTCTCTCAGGTAGGATCCTACAACTATAGGTTGGCCGAGATAGAATTATGTTTCAATCCTTAAAAACATCTCCTAGATGTCTAGACTAAGCACTAACGGGTAGGGGAATGTTGGATTAATTTTTCCTATAAGCCCTGTACTGCTTTCCCCAACTTACTTCGTTATGTATCCAGGACATGAATGCCCGTAATTGGACATCCTCAACATATAACAGTGGATTCCAATCATTTTATTTCATGACAACATAATTATGTAAATGAAATTTGCACAATAATTTTTTTCGTCTCAGGAGGAGCAATTTGAAAAGAATTGAAAAATTCAGTAAGGGTTTCAATGGAGGGGTTCAAACCTGAAACAATATTTGCAAATTTGAAAGAAAGATGCTTCTCCTTTAAATACAGGGCATAGACCCTCGGAGGATCTCTACATTCTAGTATCTGTGGTAATATATCTTTCATGTCATCCACCTTCTTAAAACAATAATTTTTGCATTCTTATCCTCAATCTCCTCATTTTTTTGTTCAATTTCCTTCTTTAGCCTACATTTTTCTACTTTCCATTCTCCCTCCCTTCTTTGTATTTCTTCCATAAATTCAAGATTACTATGTTCATTGAAAAACCAAAGGGCATATGTACTCATACCATCATTTTACCTGGAATTTGTGCTTGCTCTTGGTAGAGTGCCATCTATAGGGCTTCTATTTTCTCAGCCAATTCTAGCTATAGGGCTTCAAGTTCTTGTTCTTTCTCATGCTACAATAATTCTTACTCTTGTTATTGCACATGTTGTAGGATCTCTTGCTACAGGAGTTCCTAATTTTCCTCGCATGCTTGGTTTTCAACATGCTCTAAAATATTGGCAAGGTCTTGCTACAGGATTTCCTAATTTTCCTTGCACATCTAGTTTTCAACATACTCTACAATATTGGTAAGATTTGTCAGTGTTAAATTTGTTGCTTCTTCGAACACATTATTTTCTTCAACATTTACCTGCTCTATTGGAGCTTCTATATCCTCCTATGGTGACTTCCCATGTTTAGGGCTTCCCTCGGGAGATACCCCAATGGTTGGCCCAACTAACTTTGATTTTCTAGGAGGGTTTCTTTATCTTTCCTTTGCTATAGGAAGAATAGTGTCAGCCTTCCATTTCCTAGAGCTTGACACTTCTTTTTCTACCATTTTATTTTCAGTTTTTCCTTCCTTTCGTTCTACCTTCCTCCTTTGCACCCTATTTTTCATTAAAAATCCAAGAGGAACATCATCATTAGAGTCAGGAGATGAACTCTCTTTATCATAATTCTCTACCTTGGAAGAACTAATCTCAATAGTTTGTGTGGTTGTAGGAGGGTTTCCACTAGGTCTTGCATCAGAAGTTGAGGCACCAAGAGTGGCCCCAACATTGCTTCTTCTCTTCCCAACCCTATGAGGTTGAGGAAAAACCCTAGGTCACAAATGTTCTGGTCTAATTTGATCAATACTCAAAAATTCTTTTGAAGAAATATCAAACACATCATACAGAGATTTTTTAACTAATAATTTAGTCAAACATTTGTGGGAAACATGATTGTCCCTACCTTTCTGGGTCTTTGCTGCCATGATCGAAAGAAGGTCGTACAACACATTGAGCACATTCATTCTCCTTTTGTGCTTCATGTGGTTCAGGAGCTTAAAATGCATAGAATGTAAATTCGACTGGTGACCTTTCCACATAATATACTTGACAACATAGAATGCAACCTACTTCCATAGCTTGGGAAGAGAATTCCTCTTTGCTCCCTATTTTTCTATACTCAATGGAGGGTCATTAGGTTCTATAAATTCAGCCCTAGCCATCTTGCATCCCTAGCGGCAAGGTAATTTTCACTTTCAATAGGTAACCCATTAACTTCTACAATTTTTTCCTCTGTATTTGTGACTTCCAGTCCTTTCACTATGGCATTACCTTTAGACAATGGCTGGGAAAATTCCAATGCAAAATTTTCATCAAAACCATCTAGCCATCCATAAATTCTAAACTCAGCCAAGCAAGGCGCATCCTGTAGTAGTACATCATGAACCATGGGTTCATTTTTTATTAACCAACCTCCCATTGTCTACAATCAAATAGTTACTCTGCAATGTTTTTTTTTCTTCCTATAATTCTCGTTTGAAAGTCAACCTTCTTCTTCCTGCAATGCTGTCAAATTTTCAATGCTTTTGTAATTTGAATTTTACCTTTTGGCTTAATATTAAGACATGAGAAATTAAATCAATGAAGGAGTAATAAATGCAGGCTATGATTAAGGAAAATGGCAGCAGAGGATTTTCATTTTGCACTTACGAGCCGTCATCTCATAATTCAAATTAGCTCAATGACTAAAATCTTGCTGATGTGAACCAATATAGACAGACATGCAAACATGGCATTGACATGTCCTCCCCAACCTAAATTTTCACATGTGTCCTCACATGTGAGGTGGAATGTTGATTTGATAGGGGAAGGGAATAATTGTATGCTATGGCAAACATCCCATATTAATTCATAGTAATTAAATAAATCCACTAAAAGATAATTAAGATATAACAATTGATGCACATGTACTTGAATTCATGGAAGATTTATTGCAGTTATCATGGAGAAAGTATCGGTCACTTTTCATGAAATCAATTGGGCAATTAATGAAAGCAATATGGAATGCGGTGGAGTGGAATGAAGTGAAGTGAAATGATGGTGGCAAAGTGGAAGAGAGAGAAAGGTGGAATGAATGGGCAGATGGGTGAAGAAGTGGACCCCCACAAGGTGGGAATCTTTATTATGAAAAGTTACATAACTTAATTAGTTAGAAGAGGGGACACAAGGTCCACTTCCTTCGGCTGCAGGAAGTTCGGGTGTTGTATGTTGAGTGAATTGCTGCAGGAACTCTTCCTTGGAAGTTGCATTGTGATAAAATCTCAGGAAATGACCATTCACCAATAGCCTAAACCTGATAGGGTCAATGGTAGTAAGCTGAACCACCTCATATGGTCCAAACCATCTTATCTATAATTTTCCAACATTATCCCTATATCTTGAATCATAGAGTAGTGCCCAATTTACAGGCTATAATTTCTTATCCTTGATGATTTTATCATGCCACTTTATTCACTAAGTCTACACTACCTATGTGTGAAGCAAAGTTGCCTTCCTCATCTAATCCAAAGCACTTAGCCACATGATTATATCTTTTCTACTACACTCTTAAGAGTCTTATGCTCATATTCAATGGGCATAATGGATATATTTCCATACAATAGCTCAAATGGAGTGAATCATGTAGTTGTTTTCTAGGTGGCTTTGTAGGCCCAAACAACTTTTGGTAGCTTGCTTGCCAAATATTTTTTATGGATAGCCATTGTTTTGGTCATAATGGCTTCAATTTCTCAGTTAGTCACCTCAACTTGGCCATTGGCCTGAGGGTGATAAGGATTAAACTTTATGTGCCTAATTTTGTACTCACTGACCAGTGTTGTAACAAGGGTTGAAGTGAATTGAGTGCCTTGATCAGTCACTATCTCTCTTGGAACCCCATACTATGTGAAACTTTCCTCATACAAAAATTTTGCAACCTTGTTATCTCTTGCATGCTTCATGGCCTTAACTTCTATCCATTTAGTTACATAATCAGTACATACCAAAATATAGGATTTACCTTTGGATGGAGGATCAATGGGTCCTAGAAAATCTAGTCCCCACTTATCAAATGGACTGATTAATACCTGGGGGTAAAGTGGTATCTCATTAGATTTGGTTTGTCGGCCCATCCTTTGGCATCTATCAGACTTCCTTGTATGTCTCCCTTCATCCTTGTGGAGTGTTCGTTAGTAATATCTAGTGTTCAAAATATTCATTATTGTCCTCTTTGTTGCAAAATGTCCTCCACAGGGTTCATTGTGACATGCATGCAAAATATCAAATGTCCCATCTTCTCTCACACATCTCCTCATGAACTAGTCAGGTCCAGTGTAGAAAAAACATCTAGCAATCCATGAGAAAGGAAAAATATTTTTCAATGAGCACTCTCCTCTCTTTTGGAGAGAAGTGAGGAGGGACTCTCCCTGTGACCCAAAAATTAGCTATGTCAGCATACCAAGGTGTTTGCACACTGATGGAAAATAAGTTCTCATCAGGGAAAGAATCATCTATGACTTGATTTTCCTCTAATGTGGTCAGCTTTGAAAGAAAATTGGTAACAACATTAGCCTTCCCTGGTTTATCCACAATGGTTATGTCAAACTCTTGCATCAACGATAACCATCTGGATAGCCTTCCTAAAATTAGAGGTTTATTCATGAGATATCTAATGGCTACATGATCGGTGTGCAAAAATATTTGGTAGCCTACTATATAATGCATGAATTTTTTGAGAGCATAGATCACTATTAACATTTCTTTTTCTGTCACTTTATAGTTGAATTCAACTCCTTGTAAATTTTTGTTGACAAAGTAAATGGTGTTTTCAATAGCTCCTTCGAATAGTCTGATGCATCTGTATGTATGTGAAAATGAAAATCTCAATTAGGTCCCTTGAGTATAGGATCATGAGTTAATGCTACTTTCAAATCAGAAAATGCCCTGTAACAACCTTCTATCCATTGGAACTCAACATATTTAGTTAGGATATTATACAATGGTGCTGCCATTTTTCTGAAGTCTTTGATGAACCTCCTATAATAACCCGCATGTCCTAAGAAACTCATAAAATATTTTTGTTTTGTAGGGATAGGTAGATTGCTAGTTACCTTATATCAATCTTTGCAGGATCTACTTGAATTCCTTTGTGAGAGATGTAGTGGCCAAGAACTACACCTTTTTGCATCATCATGAAACACTTCTCACTAATTAAAGATAGATTGTGGTCTTCACATCTTCATATGAATTTTTTAAGATTTTCCAATTTTTCATTGAAAACACCATAAGTAGTGAAATCATCCATATAAATTTCCATGCAATAATGAGAGATGCCAGAAAAGATGTGAATGACTACCCTTTGAAAAGTTTTAGGTGCATTGCATAAGCCAAAGGAAAGTATTGAATAGACATAGGCTCCCCAAGGAAAGGTAAAGGTAGTCTTCTCTTGGTCCTCTAGTGCAATTTGGATTTAGTTGTAGCCACTGAATCCATCGAGAAAAGAAAAGTTTTGCTTTCCTGCAAGTGAGTCTGAAACTTGATCTATGAACGAAAAGGGAAAATAGTCTTTTTTGGTGGTAAATTTAAGTTCCCTATAATCAATAAAAACTCACCACTTCCCTATTTTTTTGGGCACAATCACCAATGGGGACACCCACTGGCTTTCTAAAACGGGGTAGATAAATCCTACATCTAGCAATTTTTGTAGTTCCCCCTTTACTATTTCTCTCAATGCAAGGTTACTTCTTCTTTGTGGCTACCTGACTGGTGTAAAATCATCTCTTATGTATATCCTATGAGTGAAAATATTAGGATCCAATCCCTTCATATCATGATAGTCCCATGTAAATGCATTGTGGTGGGCCTTCAGTAAGTTTCCCAATGACAACTTCTATTCTTCACTTAATTTATAGTTGATATTTAGATATTTCCCTTCTGACACTTGCACTTGTGTAGTTAAATATAATATAGTTGTGTCACTAACGATTGGTACTTTGAGTTCATGTGGAAGAAATGCATGATACATACCCTTAGCTACAGGAAGTTCGATTGTAGGAAAGGTGTCTACAAGACAAGTGGTTGCAGGAAGAGCGGTTGCAAGAAGAGCAGGCGTGATTGTTTTCACTGTATCAATAAAATTAGATACATGGGAGGGTGATGCTTCCTCTACCTCATAATGGTTCTTAATTATGTTAAGACAATACTTCATCTTCATCTTGAAGCTACAAGAAAGGACTTATGTTGAACATCATAAGTTATGCCACAAAATTAACTTCATCGGCCTCTTCACCAATATGTGGTCATACTGGATTATCCTTATCATGGGATGGCTAAGCGGGAGGGTAGAGAAAAAAAATTGTGGTTCTCTTTCCATCAGAAATGGTCATGTCTCCTATTCAAAATCCAATAAAATCATTTTTTGTTGCTAACCATGGTCTCCCAAGAATAATGGGGTACCCGCCTAGTGTGGCTTTAGGAGAAAGAATCATAAAATTTGTTGGCTACTCCCAAGAGTCTAGAGTTACTACTAGATCTTCCACTATACCATCAGGCTTAACAATAGACCTATCAGTAAGCTGCAAGACAATAGGAGTAGGTCTCATGCTTGTAATATTTAGTTGTTGCAGGATTTCCTTAGTCATCACATTTATTGTTGCTCCCAAATCAATTAGAGCATTCTTTATCTACATCCTATTTATAACAACTCCTACAATAGGACTCCCTGGGTCATTATACTTGGGAACAATCACATTCCCTAGCATAATTTCAATAATTTGTCCCACCACATGAACTGTAGTGTGGTTTTTCTTCTTCTTGCCTGGCTTCTTAAGGCATGTTTCCTTGATTTCTTTTCCATATATGGAAACATCTTTTATGGCCTGAAATAGAGGTATTTTGACACATATGTGCTTCAACTAATCTAAAATGTCAAAAGTTGTGTCCTCCTTTTCTTCCTTTTATTTCACAGTTTCTAACCTCTAAGGAAATGGTGGTTTTGGCTCAGTCTGCTTGACTGGAACTGGTTAAGGATTTTTAGGTGCACATGGCTAAATGGGGATATTAAGAGTCTTCTCATTTTCCATAGGAAGCTCATTGATAATAGGTGTGGAATGGTTTTTCAAAGTAGTTCCTGAATGTAAATGGATGTCACTTACACTCATAACATATGCAGGGAATCAATTTGGATCAGGAGAGTATACTAGCTATTCTTGTGGTTTATTATTTGGGTTAGGTGTGGGTTGGGCTAGTAGCTAAGTAGTTTTAGGTGCATTTTAACTTAAATTAGTAGGACAAGGCATTGTAGAAGGTTGCTAGGGCTGAGAAGGTAGTTTCATGTAATTGGTTGACAAGTTTGGCCATTGTTGTCCTCCCCTCTATTGAGATGTTTTTTGCTAGTTTATTGGAGGTGGCTGCCAATTTCCTTGAAACTACTACCAATTCCCTTGAGGTTTCTTCCACTAGGGTGGAGAGTTTTGGTGATTGGGCCAAGCATGTGGAGGGTTACTCCAAGGTTGTAGTGGATATCCTCCATAATTAGATGGATATGGGGGTTTCCACTGATTACTAGATGAATAAGAATTAAAATATGGCCCAATAAAAGATAGTGGATTTGGTGGCATACCCTGTATTGGAGCCCATGGCCTCCTTTGTGCAACATAGTAGACTTGATAATCTTCACCCTAGATTGGCTTGAAGTCAGGTGCCATCTGCTTGTTTTCAACATTATCTATCATCTTGCATTTGTAATCCTTCTTCTTTTATCTGCAATGAGGGAAATATTCTGCCAACATTGCCTCTACCTCCTCTTGCTTCTTCTTTTCCTGAAGTGAATCTAGTTGAGTAGCTAGATTGTTTATGATGTCTTTCTTAAATTTTTCCAGTAAGTGAGTAATCTCAATCCTTGAAACTCCACTGGTGGATGACTTACCCATAGAAGATTGGTAAGCTCTCCCCTTCTTTGAAGCTTCCCTAGAATAGTGCTGACATATCTTCTTGATATATTCCCAAGGAAATTGGGTGATATCTCCTCCTCCCATCAGGTCCAAGGCATCTATGTAGCTATCATTAATTCCTCTCAAGAAAATAAACTTCTATGATTCTTCATTGAGTGTATGGTGTGGATATTTCTATAGGAAAAACATAAACCTTGAAATGTAATATTCCAAGCTCTCATACTCCTTTTACTGCATTCTAAAAATTTCATCTCTTCTCATGTCACTGCCTCTGCAATATTCTTTGTATTTCTTAAGGAACTTTGTCTTCATGTCCTCCCAAGTCTCCACAATGTCTCTGGCTAGGCTCATGAACCATCTTAATGCATCTTATTTCAAAGTGGTAGGGAATAGCTTAAGCCTATGGGTATCACTAGTATAGTCATAACTTCTATAGAGTATATCAAACTCAAATAAGAATGTATTAGGATCTTTTGTGATCAGTCCATAGAACTTAGGAAGGCCTGAAGTAGGGATATTCTTGAGGTTCTCTACTTCATTTTGATGAGCAATGGGGAAAGGAAAATTTAGTTGGTTATTTCTACTAGGTCCATTTCCATTTACATCCCCCATGCCTGCCTAATGAAGTTCTAAAGTGAAAGGGTCTTCAAACAGATTTTGATCATCAAAGGAAAATTCAGAATTGGTTAGATCTAGAAATGTATCAACAAAGAGGTGTGGCTCTTCTTCTTCTTCGTTTCTTGGTAGGTTCTGATACTCAAGTATCTGGAATAGATCAGGAGTGTTTAGAAGGAATATTCCACAAACATATTTTCTTCTTTCTCTATGCATATGGTATCAATTCACTATCAGCTAGCTCACACAAAGAATTAGTAAAAGAATAGGGGTTAATAACTCTTCTAAATGAGGGGTATACTAATAAAAAACTTCTAAAAACACTAAAACAAGGAAAATTACCAATGAATCCCAAGAAATTACTAGTTTTACACCATCCCTAGCAATGACACCAAAACTTTTGGCCTCCTATAATGTTTTAACAACTAAACCTTTACAGTTGTGATTCAGAGATTAGACATCTAACTTGAATAGCTATCTCAATCATCATGAAGGAGAATTTAAATTATCAACCCAGGGACATAAACTTGAAATAGGTCAGCACTGTATGTGTATTAGGAATCCAAAGTAGCCATATTCATCTGACAGCTAAGAAAGACATAATACTGAAAGTACATTGCTTGGAAGGAAATAAAATAAATGTTGAACATCAATCAATAACTAGGCTAAATTTAAATGCATGATAGAAATGAAAATTTGTGTGAACAAATAGGAAATTACTCTATCTGCTTTGGATGCAGGAACTATCACATAATAGAATTCTAGTGGTTACAGGAATAGTCAGTACCAGATTCTTAACTAATAACTGAACAAAAAGTAACAACTAAACTAAACTAAGCTAAATTATAGAATACTCACCAAGTGAGGCCCCTTGGATAAGTATTCCCTAAAAATAAGATAGACTTAGATGCATGAACTTATAACTTCATTTCATTTATTGGAAAAAAATAGTACAAATGATCAACATGACTGTATTATTAGAAAGCTCAAGAGTGAGATTACATCAAATTGAAAAATCTTCTATATTCTATCCCAGAGATTAGAAGGAACATCAAAGCCTTATTTATCCAACCACCTAGCAAGGCGGTCAACTCCAAAAAAAATGAAGGATGCCACATTAGGGAAAGCGCAAAAAAGAGAAGAGGCGACCACATGCAAAGAACCTTCCAGACATGATTACCTTAATGTGAATCTGGCACAACAGTAACACTAGTGCATGCTCAACAACATTTAAGACCATTACAAGGTGGTTACAATCTGATGTGCATGAGGAATCTCCAGCTGCCAAGAGTCTTCTCTTCATTAAATGACCACCTTGTTGTACGATATGACACACAACCAGCTAGTTGAATCTTCCTAAATAGTAAGCTTCAAATTATCTGCATGACAAAGTTAGCATGCACAACAACTGCATACCCATAATAATCTTAAAGCGACATTCATTAATCACCTACAAAATTAACACAGTCAGTTCACATAGCATGTCAATATCATTTGAAAGTTATGAAAATAAGTTCATGTCCAAATTCTATGGTTTCAAGGAAATATTATGAAAATATCAACTCCCAAGTATCAAAGTCTCATGAAAATTGCAAGAAATAGACAACAACCCTATCAATAATTAAACCATAAACTAGACTCAGTAGTCCCTATTGAGTTACTATAGTTTTCAAGATTTAAATTTACCATTTTATGCTTCTTAAGACTCCTAGTAACATATACTGTAAGTATAAAAGGTTTTGGGAACATCTATTTTATGTATCTAGGTCAAAAACATCAATTTAGAGCTCTCATTTTTTAAATAATTTCAATTACAAGCATCATTAGATCTAAAAAATGCTCACATTTATGAAACTTTTCATAATATGGATAAAAGTACTTTTCACTTTTGCATATACAATGTTTACATTGATTAAACTTTACATAAGTTTGATAAAAGTGCTTTTAATTTTTGGATATACATTTTTTTCATTCTTAAAGTTTTTCATACATTGGATATATGTGTTTTGCATCTTTGGATACACATAATTTACATTATTAAAGCATTGCATGAGATGGTTAAAATTTCTTTTCATTCTTGGTCAAACAACGTTAGTACCTTACCTTTCTAGGAATGCTAAGAAAAATTTCATATCCCCTCCCTATGAGAGTGTTTTAGTGAAAGAGAATTAAACCTTGTACAATCCTAATGATCATATTCATTCTTCTCCTAGTATCTCTCCTATTTGTGAAGAAGTTATTTTTGTGTTAGAAGAACCAATCAATGAGAATTTTGAGATTCCTAGTTGTTTCTCTCCTCTTAATCTCTTAGTGAACAATATATTTATGAGCATGAAGAAAAAACCATATATAATCATGACAGCCATATAAGCATTGAAACTTCAACTAGTCTACATTCATCTCCCAACATATTCAACTCTTGTGATAACATTCTAGAGGATGAAAGTGTAAGTGAAGATATGGTGGTATTGGATGATCAAAACTTTAAGATCTATGACAAAAATCTTTGTCATCCTTCCTCTACCTATCCTAATAGGGAACAAAGGAATGAAACCATAAATGATCGTGACAATCACATTTTCTCTTCTCCTAGTGTATCTCCTAGTTGTGAGGATGATACTTTGATGTATGAAGATCTAATTGATGAAATCCATGGGAATCTTGATTTCCTCTCTTTCCCTAGAGAAAAAATTCTTGAACAAGACAACAATATCATTGATAAACAAGAAAATTTAGCCATTGATGATACCCCTACTTGTGATGATGTCATCTTAGAAGAACCAACCTTTGAATGTCATGAACATCTAGTTTGTAGTTTCGCCTT
Source organism: Sequoiadendron giganteum (assembly GCA_007115665.2). Lineage (NCBI taxonomy): Eukaryota > Viridiplantae > Streptophyta > Pinopsida > Cupressales > Cupressaceae > Sequoiadendron > Sequoiadendron giganteum. The sequence continues at coordinate 153,336,393 of CM021109.1, read as the reverse complement.
AATACTCTCCTACTAGGGAAGATATAATAATGGAAGAAAATGAGAACATTGACAACAATAATTCCTTAGATGAAGATGATGAAGTGACATTATAATCCCCTTCACTAAGATATCACCAAAATAATGATAAGTCTTAACATTAGATACCCCTTGGAGTACTCTCTTGAGCCTAAACTTATTATTTATACACCTTCTCAAAAACCACAAGTTCAAAAGAAACTTGTCCTTCTCCTCGAACCACCTAAGAGAAATTTTTCACAACAAACAAGTTATAATACTATTTCTCATACATAGAACACTAGGAACAATCTACAACCAAGACAAACACCTTCAACATCCCTCCCATTGCCTAACCCTATCTTACTGGGTACTCTTCATTTACCTTTGTATAGTGCGAAGGAGTATGATTTTGTTGAACAACTAAAGAATACTCTTGCTAAGATATCCCTATCGGACCTAATTCAAAGTTCACCTAATTATCACACTATGCATCAAATAGCCTTGCAACAAGTTATGGTTCCCTCTAGTGCAAACCTGAATAACATAGCAGCCCCGATTCAAGGAACAATGCTGACATTGTTTTCCACCAAAGTGAGCTTGCTCCTTGGAAAGTGCAAAAAAAATGATGCTTTCTTTATCATAGCTTAATACAATATGATAGGGATAAAAATAACCCTTGTTGACAATGGCTCGGCCTTAAATGTGTGTAGTGAAAACCTTTTGGATAAGCTTGGTGTTCATAAATCAAAAATCCTACCCGCCTCTTTATCTATTAATGGATTTGATATTGTGCAAAAAAAACTACTTGGTGTGATCACTTTACAAATGATAGTTGGAATGGCCACATTAGAAACACCAATCCATGTTATGCCTCTTGACATTTCATATAATCCTATTTTAGGCATACAGTGGATTCATGTAATGAATCGGGTCCCTTCCACTCTTCATTGTAAAATGAAGTATGTCTACAACAAGAAAGTATACACACTTGAAGCTGAACCTACACCAAATGGTTGTTTGAACATTGATAAAAACTAAGAGAAGCATTTAAACACATTGACACCAACTACACAAGTAGAACCCATGCAAGAACAACAAAAAGACAAAGGCTCTAAACCTTTCAAAATGATATCGCTAGATGATTTTGGATCCTTGAGTTTCAAATGAACATTCATAGGAGAATAGAAGATCATAAAAAGAGAGTTTGAAAAGGGAAAAGAAAAAGCGGTAATGTCAACACAAAATTTAGAAGACCCTTTAAAAGAATCCACCTCAACCACTTTATAAGAAAAAGAAAATTACACAACAAACTTTGATGAACTTAATCATGAAAAACCACCAAATCCTAAAGAAATTAAAACAATTTATGGAAGAGCTTATGAGCTTATGAAACAACTAGGATATAGTGGAAAAGGATGTGGTGCTAGAGAACAAGGTATCTGTATCCCTATAGAGCCTAACACGCAAGAAAAAACTCATGGTCTTGGTTATTGTCCTATAATAGAAATCAAACCATCAACCAAACCTTTACTAAATATTAACACTCTTACAAAAGATTCCTCTAAGCCATATTTAACAATAGTGCATCCTAAATTTATAGACACTAGTGGTCTTGATTGTTATCATTTGCAAGAAACAAATAAATCCCCTTTCTTAACATCAATGCCATCACACAAAACACTTACAATTTGAATTCGTTAGATTTTACACCTTCATTTAAAGAAGAGAACGAAATCTCACAATCTAAAGAGTTTTGTGTAGGTATGACATCTTGTACTAAGCAAGAGATATCTTGTACATTCATTTTGCACATATCATAGATTTCATGGTCATTCTACTAATGAATGTAATGCTAAGCAGTAAAATCCAACATCTTAAGGAGCTTGGTTCTCTTCCTTATGTGGGAGCACCTAATTCCTCTAATTGATACTGATTTTCACTATAGCATGTTTCTCATCAATCATTTTGGCTCACCCTTGTCTTGCACTAAGTGGGGGAAAGGGTTAGGTAGACTTGTCCCCATATGTCACCTGTCATTGCCTCTTTTGGCTAGTTGACCACCTTTCGTGTATATGTAAAAGAAAGCTTGGGATGTGGATGGCATGCCTTAAGTTGGGTACCATGTCATGTACTGAGTTAAACATTTTAGAGACAATCACTTCTCTTCTTATGACGTAGCTTATTGGAAACATATGACTTGGCATAGGGATTTCCGAGTAAGCTCTCATGTCTTCTTCTAATTTAAAGAAATTTCTCACAACAATGGTGTTAGCAACCAATTTAAAGTGGGGGCATACATCGACACTCGTGTTTCATTGTGTGATTTTATTTCTTTTTTTAATGCAACCTTTTTTTGATGGTGTCATTGGGTTTGATTTCCTCCAAGAGCATGATATTTCTTTGACTTGTCCTCTCTTGGAGACATTAGGCACAATGTTACCTAAGAAGAGACCTTGCGTGAACTAAGAAAAATCCCTTCGATCATCCCTCTTTCTTGTTGTGTTTCATTTTTCTTTGTGTACCTTCTTAGATTCATGGAGGTATGGCTTTGATATGGTTCCCTGGGGCTCACCTAGTGAACAACTAGCTTCACTAGCCCTTCTGATCATGAATTTTTGTACCTTATTAAAGTCATGGAGATAAGGCTTTGATATGGTCCCCTAGGGCTCACCTATTGAACAACTAGATTCACAAGCCCTTTTGAGGAAGCATTTTTGTCCTTATCATAGCCATGGGGGTATGACTTTGATATGGACCTCTTGGGGCTCACCTAGTGAACAGCCAGCTTCACTAGCCCTTGTGAGCATGTGCTTTAGTTTGCATATTGGATAGGACATTCAACTTGTGAATATTTTAGGACAAACAACATAGACCCGATATACAACACGTTGGATGGCCAGTCAAAGCTTGATCTGTTGCACTTTTCCTTTTTCATTCTTTGATGGTGTATGTTTGCGACCTGGTTATGGCTTCATATATCATCTACAAGTGTGTTCCTTTGTGCCTATGTTGGTTTTCCATAAGATCTTGATCTTGGGGACTTGGACACCCTCTTGGTTACTGATATCCTATATTAATAGCATTCGTACATTTGAACCCCTCTTGACTGTGTTGTTGTCTACTTTAGTGTGAGTTTGAAGATAGTTTATCCTGTCACTAAAGTGGAGGCTAAATATAGTGTAGGAAAATGCATAGCCTTTCATTTTCAAAAAAAATTGGGCCTACCTTGCTTTATTTATCTTTATTTATTTCTTAATTGGTCCTATTTTGCATCCACAAGCCTTATAAACTATATCCTTTTCTAGAAAATCCTGAAAAACATCAATGAATAAATGATAATTTAATGATTCTAGCCGAGTGTCCTCGATTTTTGGGTTAGGACTAAGATTCCACCTAGGGCATATTTTTCCCCCTAAGGTCTTGGGACCTTCTTTTCAAAGACACCCTAAATGGGCCCCTTTTGGATTATGTGCCCCAAGTTTTTAGACTTGGGACTAAGATGCCACCTAGGGTGTCTTAGTTCGTCTTAAGTTTTTTTCAAGATTTAATTTCAAATTTTGGCAATTTTGAGCCACCTTTAATTAATGAATTCATATTTCAGCTTGTTGTGGTATAATTCCAGGATATTAAGCATGAATAGGTATAAATAAAAGGTTCTTACATTCATTTCTCATTGAGTCTTTTGTGAGAGAATTTGTAATATCATAATTGAGTTCATAAAAGCATTTAAGAGTAGTCCATCAAGAATTTGGAGCCATCATCAAGATTCAAGCATCATATCAAGGAGATTTTTGTATCATGTGTGTTGTTGAGCTAAAATTTATGATATAGGGTTTTGATTCAAGCAAGCAATTCAAGACAAGATCTACCAAGCATTTCATTGGATTCAAGATCTATATCCAAGCTAAAAATTTCACATAGGTTTGTAGATTTATTAGCAAGGGTTTGGTGAGTCATAGCATTTCATGTTGTTCATTCATCATTTACCTCCATTTCATTTCATTTCAAGAATTAATTACCAACAAGGGGTTTGACCAAGGCAAACCCCCATTTACTAACGATAAAAAAAAATCCTTTCTTGTGTGTTTGTGTTTGCAAATTTAGGTTGAAGACTTGAAGATCATTTGAAGTGTAAAGTTGCATTGTAAAGCTGTAATCTTCATGGAAATTCACCTCCAAGCTAGATCCGGAAGATTCGGGACCTGAGACTTGAGAAAAAGGAAGTGTAGACTTTGGACCTCAAGATCACATTCAGAGATTTCAAAATTTCTAGATGGGAGTAAGTAATTACCTAAGGTGTCTTAGTCCTCTCGAGGGTATTTTTCAGATATTCTTTCAAATTCGGTTCTGGCATCAAAAGATTTCATATTTTCCCCAAAAAACAGCAACAGGACTAAGACTATAGTAAGGGCATCTTATTCCTTCATAGCATATTTTGATAGCTTCTTTGCATTTTTAGAATCCTCATTACATTTCCTGAACTCCCAGGTACACATACCCTAACTTGTTGTTGTATAATTTCATCATTTACACCCTTTATCTAGCTTGCATTACTAGGTTTTGTAGGTTGAATGTTAAATTGTCTTTTCCAAGCATTTTTCTTGGTGCTGAACCCATGAAAGCCTAAAATAACCCTTCCTACATCTTCCTTGTTGATAATTGAATCACCTTTGAGGTTTATATTCAATCCAATTAGGATTCCTAGGACCATCCTTGAATGACAATAGGAGAAAAGTGGTGTTCTATGACCTAGGTTATAAAGCGCCCATTTTCCTATTATTCAATATTTAAGGTTTAAGGTTTATGGTTGAGGAGTATAGGATATATAAGAAAAACTCACAAGTCCTTAATTTTCTATAATTTATTTTGAACATAACAAATTTTATACTTAATTATTATTTATTTATGTTGCATACAATACATTCTAAATTCCCAATCTATGTGTGTATATTTAACTCAAATTATAATATTTAAGGAACTTAGGTGTCAAGGTTTAAGTTTAAGACATAGGCTTTAGTACTAGGGATGTTTCGAGGATAGTCAAATTAAATGTCTCCATTGTGAGAGGGTCCTAGATAGGACCTAGTGTTTATCATAGATGTGCTTATCAAGTAAGGTACGGAAATATAGAAGAAAGGAATTTGATTAGTTAATTTAATGGAAGAGAATTTACCTAAAACATCTAATCATAGATTTAACTCAATAATATTTAGGGTTTAGGATTTAGGGTTTTTAGTGTAAATAGGGTTTAGAGTTTAGTTAAGTAGACTTAGGGAAAATAATGGTTTTAGTAGAGGACTCATGAATGGTAATGGGATCCACAACATTTAAATAAATGAATATATTTAAAACATACTTGAATTGAAATAATTACTTCAATTAAAAAAAAACATAATTTGTTTAAAATATACATACCTTCTCTTTGAACATAATATCTTTGCATCCTTTCTTCCCACAATTTGTGTCCCCTTTCTACTACATGATATTGTGTAGCCTTATTTTTCCTTGTCCTTTTATTTCCAATATTCTTCCTTAGAAAATATGATCTTGATAATTTCTTTAGAAATTTCTTAACAGTCTAGCTATTGTAGGTCTCAGAAAGTGAAGATTTGGTTAAAAATGGTGATATCAATGTCCATCTTGGCCAAAACGTGGGACTCATTATTGTGAGATTACCTTGGTACTTGAGATGTACCATTTGGGGAAAATATTTGAACCATAGAGTTTTATGAGATCAACACATCTATAGAATTATTTTTTATCATTAATTTTAGAGGAAACTACACCTAACCTTTGCATTTAAGTTTTTAAATATTTATTATAATTATTAGAGCTGAAAATTGTAATCTAAACTATCTATGTAAACCCATCTACTCATACATAGTCACCTTAGTCTTTTTCCTTATAAATGATGGTTTTATGTTTATTTTTTATGAATGATTTATCCTAATTAAATTATATTTTATTAGATTTTGATTTTCCTTTCCTATTTTCACTTCACAATTATATTTCTTTAAGTGTTTGAGCTTGAAAGTGTCATATTGCTTTCATCCATCCTACTCAACCTTGTCGCGCCTCTAGCTTGAAATTTGTATATTTAATTATTGAGTAATATTTTGATTCACATAATCCACAACCTCGCTCATATTTCAATTATCTATTATTCATAATTTTTATCCTTTTATAGTTGATATTCATTCAACACATACCTACCAATTTTTAGATTGTGCTTCTTTGATATATCATTTACCATGGATTTTTATGATTCTCTATTTTTGGATTATCTTCATACATATTTCAATTATTATAATACATTCTCCTTCTCTATTGAATTTTTTCATTCGATTTTTTATGACATAATATCCCTTTTCCACATTGATGATATTTCCTACTCTGAGAATGAGTTGTTTTGTATACCTACCCTAACTTTCCTTATGTTTTGAGATATTTTATCTCATTTATCTTCATAATTCATCATGGTATTAATTTTGATGATCATTATTTTACATCTAATAGTACCTACTGATGATAGTATTACACTTTAAACTATATTACATAATGATGTGTTGTATTATGATATTAGTTCACTTGTTTCTCAAATATATGTTATTGATATTTCATTACCTTGTTACTAAATTGTGTTATTATTGTTGTTAATATTTCATTACCTTGTTATTAAATTCCACCTATAAAGGAGTAATATCATAATATTTAATTTATTATTTTGTACGGATACAAATCAATGTCATACAATTGAATTAACCACTACAATTCTTTCTTTAAAGCACCATATTATTTAGTAAAATGACCAAATGTTTGATGGTACACACAAAATACAAGTTTTGAATATTTAATTATAGATTAATTCATGAAGAGGTGGTAGGTGTTAGAGTAGTCATGCATTAGCTAATAATTAATTGATCTTTAATTGATTATTAGTCTGATTTATTTTCATGCACTTAAGCTAAATTTATAGGTGTTCTTATGGTTTTATAAGTTGACCTAATATTAGATCATTGTGTCTCATCTCATGTGATGTTGACACTTGTCATGATCTGTTCCATTTCTCATTTATGGTTTTTCTCTTATAAGAACTCAACCCTGATTGTAATTAATATCTCCATCTTTCATATCTTTTTGAAAGTATCTTGCTTCATTAGCCTTTTTTGTTAAGGAATATTAAATATATTGTTTGTGGATATCTTACGTGGAATGTGTATTTGTTTGTTTTTTGATCTTGTGGCTCACATTTTTGTGAATTTTTTACAAATCTAACATGGTATCAAAGCATGGATTCAACGAACCCCTTCTCGATTTATGAGGTTTTTTCTTCAATGAGGGTTACAAGCTTTAGCTCTGAATCCCCTTTACTTTTTTTGTGCATTTTGGAGGTGGGAAATTTTTGACACATTTTGGCACAAAAATAACTTCACCATTGGATTTAGAGACATTGAGAAGTTAGATTTTGTTAGACTTAAGGGAACATTGAGAGGGGGGGTGAATTAGTGTTCTGTAAATCTGAACTTTATTAATCTAATATTTAAGCTATTTCAACATTAAACCAAATAAATATGAAAACACATAAATTAATCATCCAAAACACCATAACACAAACATTTTTACATGGAAACCCTATTAGGGGAAAAACCATAGTGGAGGTTAATCCACAATTTGAGTACTCAAATATAAGTTTCACAAAAGGGAATGCACTTGCATTCAAGAACACTTCCCAGAGGTCACTGCTCAAGAAGAAGGCTCACCGCCTTACAAAATGTTTAGATTAAAACCATGTGAAAGGTTGAGCTGAAGTAGTAGCATCTACTTATGAAAAGTTATAGTTCTGATTAGGCTCATGGATCAGATTCTAGACCTTTTGTCTGATTCTTCTCTTCGCTTTGCTCTGCTCTACTCTTCTTTGCATTTTGCAACACAAATTCATGCATAGATGAATTCGAACCACTATCCTAAATTTTGCACCACACACTCATATACTTTGCATACTACACATTCGCTCTCTCAAAATGATACTACTGATCTCATATATATCGGTTATCAAGGATTTTATCATTCATATGTCAGCTTACATAAAACATAAAATACTTTTCAATTGTCGGCTAAATCCACCACTAATTATTTATGTGCACCACCCATAGTTGGTCAAAGCATAGTGAGGACCTGATTATGCATATTTGAACATAGAAACATTTAAAAAATAATGTCTTAAACATCCACCATGACTAATTTTTCCAAGTTGGCCTTCTAGCATAGATAATCAGAAAATTAGTGCACTATATCTCCTAGATCGTACACCAGTGAATGCATAGCCAAAAAACTCTAGAATAAGGTATTCTAGATACCCAACTATCTTCTCTGAGATGCACAACACAAACTGATAAGCAGATAATTCATATTGATCGACATCTTTACCTTTAATCAGATGCCCTCTTCTTCATTTTGTCTGTCAGTATGAACCAAAACAAAACTGTGGACCAGATGAATGAATTTAGCTTGCAATCAATGACAACACTAGAAGCCATATGCCAACAATATCCCCCTTTGGCATTGATGGCAACACTTAGTGAAAAATGACTAAGTGTCAAAATATGAATACAGTGCCAAACTTCAAAATTCCAAAATATAGACCCCCCTTAGATTGATGAGACATTTTTCATTGTTTTCTCTCCCTCTTTGACATCAATGACAAAGCTAGAAGCCTTATGCCAAAAATGATAAAGAAATTGACAAAAAACATGCTGCTTTCTCACCCCCTTTTTCAAATATAACTAAAACTTCAAAATTGATTCAAAACTTTGAAAAAGAACAAATGCAACCTAGAAATATCTTGTGATTCTCTTCCATCTCTAGGAGTAATTTCTTCCATGCATCTATAGAAATTCCAATGATTATGATCATACTATTATTCTTAGATGTCATGTTGACAATCTCAGTGAGGGATTCTAGAATTGTGATCACATCTTCTAACTTTTCACCTTTCCTCAGTATCTCAACCATCTGTTCCATTCTGCATTCAGTTAGGTCCTTCACTTTCCAAAAAGTTTCCACAAGTGTTTTTTTAGTGAACTGAAATTTTGTGTGCCCAAACTACAATTCTTGAATTCTTTTCTTGATTTTTCCATCCTGATCCTAAAACATATCAAAAAAAATTCCAATCCCATTCAATTTTGTTTCAATTTTCTCCAACTTGTCTTTGTATTTCCCAACTGTGTGAGGCCAACAGATGCAATAGTTGTAGATGTTATTTTCTGCACTTATGCATTGCCTTAGCTCATTCATCCCCTTTTTCAACTTGGTGAGTGATAACCTGAGATATTCCTTCAAATGAGAGATTACTTCTCCTTCTTGGTTTTGAAATTCAAAGTCCAAAGTTTCCTTAATGCATTCATGTTTTCTTCAAGTAGAGTATTATGCAAATTATCTAGTTTGATCTAATAGTGCACAATATGATTACTTAGTACACTCAAAATCATATCTTGATCATATGATGGTTTGATAGACCATAATTAAGCAATTCTCTACATTCCACCTTCCTTGTGAATAATTTGTTGTAGCTTTTATTTTGCCAATTCATCTTCTTCTTCACTTGCTTTTGTTGTTTTATTTTCTTGTTTTGATTCGGCTGAATCCTAATTTTTTCCCTATGGGTCCTCAGTTTCTTCATCAGATTCCTCATCTGGTATGTCCATAATTTCTTATTCCTTCCCTTTTCCTTCATTTTTCAGAATCTTGCCTTTCGTAGGAGTACAAACACCAATCTATTTTTCTCTTTTCTTATTTCTCTCCATCCCATTAGAAGAGGAAAGAACTTCAAGTTTTCTTACCAGAAGAGAAATACCAACTGAGCCACACTTTTCTAGCAAACTCTTACAAAAACTTTCAAACTCTTGATCACATTTAGCCAAATTTTTAGAGTGTGTGTAGATGTGTTTGCAAACTGGTTTATTTTCTTTCCACACCACATTTTTGTTCATTGGTAAACAATTCATAAAATACATTTGACCAGAGTACCAAACTTGAAGGGTAACCTGTCTACTTTGTTAATTGTATATTTTCCATTAGTTGATCCTTTAACAGACCGCACAGGTCAAAGTCCTAACCTTCCATTACCATTTTATGTGAGATGTATATTGCACCATCCGAAGTTACTCCTCTATTTTTGAAAAATATTTTATATGATACGCCATGCACAATGTACCTTGTCATAAAGTTTTTGATTATTGAGATTATTAGTGCCCTTTGATATCAAATAGCTTCAGTTAGGGTTTTGACTTCTTTATTATAGATGGATTTCTTTCTCATTATATCCCCAACTTAGCATAATCCAATTATATTTTCAATTACTTTCTTTGAAATTATGTAGGGTTTGTCCATAATCAAAATATCATCACTCAATCTTATCAAGATGAATTTAATGATTTTTCGTGTTCTCAAAATAGGGAAACTCATTCCAAATGTCCAAATTCTTGTGTTTGGCTTCTTTCACCGATTTTAATTCATCTGGCAATAATGGATTTCTTGTGGCTCTAATATTTTCACTATTGTATTCATCTAAATTGATTGAGCCTTTAATTTGTTCCATTTTTCCATTTCATACAATGGCACACCAAATTATATAAAAATTCTGAAACAATTGAAATACATGATTGATTTCGAGATTCATCGCCGAATTAACTTTACTCCTTCAATATTCTACTGCAGACCACTTTCCTCCTTTTCTTCTTCGATGCAAAGTGAAAAATGAGAGTTACAACTTATCTTTTATACTTTTGCACACTTGTAATAAATGTCTTTTACCTAGGTATTCCAGATTCTTTGTTTTCTCAAACAGCGAGAGAAAAATTCTTCTCCAGACCTATGATTTCTATAAGTTTCCTTTTGAGTGTTTGCCAAATCCTCTGTAGATCATTAATACACCTTTTTTCAATCTTCTTGTGATTCGGTACTGCCTTATAGACAAGGGAAAAAGGATTTTCTTTGAAAAAAAACTCCCCTAGGCCAATCGCCTGAGATCAATTTTCAGAGGAATTACCAGAAGCAGGTTCTGGTGTAGGACCATTTCTAGCATCAAATTCATTTTTCCTTAACCATGTCTTCTTCATCTGATCTCTTATTTCATCCACAATCATTTTTCCTTTTTCCTTATCATTTTTCTATGTATTTCTATCTTTGTATACCAAACCTTTTCTCCCCACATTTTTGTTTCTACAAAATCTTGCAATGTGATTGTATCGGTTACAATTGTAACACACAATAGTTCCTTGTATAGAACAATCACTCCATTGATTTATTCTTGTTCTACATTGATTAGCAATATTCCCAATTCTTCCACAGGTATCACATTCAACATTCCTTCTATTGACAGAGTAGTTTGACATATTTATGCGTTCAATTGATTGATGACCAAACTTTTTGCAATTGAAACATTGAACAAAGAATGGTGGATTACTTGATTTCATTTTACCTCTACACTAAGTAGACATATGGCCAAATTTATTACAATCAAAATAGTATCCATTAAACTTTTGAGCATTACGTTGTCTTAACAGATACCTTCCATCTTTGTTCATTTGATTTCCTTTTCTGAAATTTCTTTGTCCAGATCCAAAACTTTCTCCTTTCTCATATCCAATACCTCACTTGTCATTAGCATTCTTTTATCCTAGAATCAGCTCATCAAGCTTAACAAAACTAATTTTAAACTTCTCCTTGTATTCATTAGCAGTAGTAAGTTCTTCTCTAAGAATAAGAAGCCATTTTTCAAGTTCTTCTTCATTGTTTCTGGATTGTTGCAATTCACTCTCCAACTAAATGAATTTCCCATTTTCTCTTTTGCATTCATCAAATCTTTCTTTTAAGGACTAGGAAAGACTCTCCTCATTCTTCTTACTTTATTGAATCTCCTTAGTCAGCTTCATCACCATAGATTCTATCTCATGTGTTAGGATAGCATTGTTTCTGACAAGCTTTTCACATTCTTCAATTATTTACTTCAAGGTTTTATTCAGGTGAGCATCATCCATGTTTTGACTCTCTTTTTTCTTAATCTGATCATAGAGATCCTTCCTCTTTTCCCTAGATTTAACAATCTGATCCTTCAATTTCTGAATGAATTTCTCAGCATCCGTAATATTTTCTTTCAATTCTCAAACTTTTTCTTTAGACTGATCAAGGTCATCAAGTGCTACCACAAGTTGTTGGTAAAGACAACCAAAATCCATCACATTCCAAGATCCACCTCAAGCTACTAGAATTCTTCTAAGGAACAAAGCTTTGATACCAATTTTTGGACTCAAGGGAACACTGAGAAGGGGGGGGGTGAATCAGTTATTTGTAAATCTAAACTTTATTAATCTGATATTTAAGCTATTTCAACATTAAACCAAAGAAAGATGAAAACACACAAATTAATCATCCAAAACACCATAACACAAATATTTTCACCTGGAAACCCTATTAGGGGAAAAATCATGGTGGAGGTTAATCCAAAATTTGAGTACTCAAATATAAGTTTCACAAAAGTCAATTCACTTGCATTTAGGGAGATTGCCTAGAGCTCACTGCTCAAGAAGAAGGATCACTCCCTCACAAAATTTTCAGATCAAAAAAATCTAAAAGGTTGAACTAAAGTAGTAGAATCTACTTATGCCAAGTTATAGTTCCGGTTAGGCTCATGGATCAGATTTTGGACCTTTTGTTTGATTTTGCTCCACTCTACTCTTCTCTGCAATTCACAACAAAAATCCATTCATAGATGAATTCATAACACTATCCTTAATTTTGCACCACACATTCATATACTTTGCATACTACACATTCGATCTCCCAAAACGATAATACCAATCTCATATATATATCGGTTATCAAGGATTTGATCATTCATATGTCGACTTACATAAAACATAAAATAATTTTCAACTGTCAGCTAAATCCACCACTAATTCTGTATGTGCACCACCCATAGTCGGTCAAAGAATAGTGAGGACCCAAATAAACATATTCAAACATAGAAACATTTAACAAATTACTTCTTAAACATCTACAATGACTAATTTCACCAAGTTAGCCTTCTAGCACAGATAATCAGAAAAATAGTGCACTAGATCTCCTAGATCATACACCAATGAATGTGTAGCCACAAAACTCTAGAATAAGGTATTAAATATACCCAACTATCTTCCCTAATATGTGAAATAAGAAATGATAAGCAGATAATGCATATTGATCGACATCTTTACAGGTTTAATTGGTTTCTCTATACTTTACTCTGTCTATTCGTATGAAGCAAAATAAAACTATGGACCAGATGCATGACTTTAGGTTTCAATCAATGAAAATACTAGAAGCCATATGCCAAAAATCTCCCCCTTTGGCATTGATGGCAACACCTAGTGAAAAATGACTAAGTGTCAAAATATGAATACGTTGCCAAACTTTGAAATTCCAAAACATAGCTCCCCCTTAGATTGATGAGACATTTTTCACTTCTTTCTCTCCCCCTTTGACATCAATGACAAAGGTAGAAGATTTATGCCAAAAATGACAAAGCAATTTTTAAAACACATGCTTCTTTCTCACCTACTTTTTCAAATATAACCAAAACTTCATAATTTTGAAAAAGAACAACTGCAACTTAGAAGATTATCTTTTGATTCTCTTTCATCTCCGGGAGGAATTTCTTCCATGCATTTTTAGCAATTCCAATGATTATGATCATATTGTTATTCTTAGATGTCCTATTGACAATCTCAATGAGGGATTATAGAATTGTGATCACATCTTATAACTTTTCACCTTTCCTCAATATCTCAACCATTTGTTCTAGTCTACATTTAGTTAGGTTCTTCACTTTCCAAAAAGTGTCCACAAGTGTGTTTTTAGTGAAGTGAACTTTTGTGTGCTCAGACTCCAATTCTTGAATTATTTTCTTAATTTTTCCATCTTGATCCTGAAACATATCAAAATGTTTTCCAAACCCATTCAATTCTATTTCAGTTTTCTCCAACTTGTCTTTGTATTTCCCAACTGTGTGAGGCCAACATATGCAATAGTTGTAGATTTTATTTGTTGCACTTATGCATTGCCTTGACTCATTCATCCTCTTTTTCAACTTGGTGAGTGATAGCCTAAACTGTTCCTTCAAATTAGAGATTACTTCTCCTTCTTCTTGGTTTTGAAATTCAGAGTCCAAAGTTTCCTTAATGCATTCAATCATTTCTTCGGGTAGATTATTCTGCAAATTCTCTAGTTTGATCTAACTGTGCACAATATGATTACTTAGTACCCTCAAGATCATATCCTCATCATATGAGGGTCTAATAGACCATAATTGAGAATTTTTTGTATTCCACCTTCCTTGTGAATAAGCTATTGTAGCTTCTTGTTTGTCAAGTCATCTTCTTCTTCACTTTCTTTTTTTGTTTCCTTTTCTTGTTCCGATTTGGCTGAATCATGTTCTTTTCCCTATGGGTTCTCAGTTTCTTCATCGGATTCCTCATCTGGTATGTCCACAATTTCCATTCCTTTCCTTTTTCTTCAATTTTTGGAATCTTGCATTCCAGATGAGTACAAACACCAGTTTCATTTTATCTTTTCTTCTTTCTCTCCATCCCACTAGAAGAGGAACCAACTTCAAGTGCTCTTACCAGAAGAGAAATACCAACTAAGCCACATTTTTTCTAGAAAACTCTTAAAGAAACTTTCAAACTTTTGATCATAGTAGGCCAAATTCTTAGAGTGTGTTTAGATTTGTTTGCACACTAGTTAATTTTCTTTCCACACCACATTGTTGTTCATTGGTAAGAAATTCAGAAAATACATTACCAAACATATGAATAGAGTACCAAACCTGAAGGGTAGCCTATCTCCTTTGTTAATTGCATATTTTCCATTGGTTGATATTTTAACAAATCACATAGGTCAAATTCCTAACCTTCCATTATCATTTTGTGTGAGATGTAGATTATAGTAGCCAAAATTGCTCCTTCTTTGTTTTTGAAAAATATTTGATATGATATGCCATGCACAATGTACCTTGTCACAAATTTTTTGACTGGCAAGATTATTAGTGCCCTTTGATCTCCAATAACTCTGATTAGGGTTTTGACTTCTTTATTCTGAATGGATTTCTTTCTTGATATATCCCCAACTTTGTATAATCTAGTTAGATTTTCAATTACATTATTTGAAATGATGTAGGGTTTGTCTAGAATTAAAATATCATCATTCAATCTGTTTAAGATGAATTTAATGATTTTTATGTTCTCGAAATAGTGAAACTCATTCCAAATGTCTAAATTCTTGTGTTTGGCTTCTTTCACCCATTTCAATTCATCGGGTGACAACATATTTCTTATGGCTCTAATCTTTTCACTGTTGTATTCATCTAATTTGATTGACTAAATTCTATCTATTCCATTTTTCCCTTTCATACAACCACACTCCAAATTATATGCAAATTCCAAAACAATTGAAATACCCGAGTGATTTTGAGATTCATCACCAAATTAACTTTACTCCTTCAAGATTCTATTGCAAACCACTTTCCTCCTTTCATTCTTTGATGCAAAGTGACAAATGAGAGTTACAACTTATCTTTATAGTTTTGCACACTTGTAATAAATGCCTTTGCCCTAGGCATTCTGGATACTCTATTTTCTAAGACATCAAGAGAAAATTTATTCTGCGGACCTATGATTTCTTTAAGTTTCCTTGTGAGTTTTTTCCAAAGCCTTTCTAGATCATTAATACACCTTTTTTCAATCTTCACGTGATTCGGTACCACCTTATGGACAGGGGGAAAATGATTTTCTTTGAAAAAAACCTCCCCTAGGCCAATGGCCTGAGATCAATTTTCAGAGGAATTATTGAAAGCTGGTTTCGATGCAAGACCATTTCCAGCATTAGATTCATTCTTCCTTAAACATGTCTTCTTCATCTGATCTCTTATTTCATCCATAATCATTTTTTCCTTTTTCTTTATCATTTTTCTGCATATTTCTGTCTTTTATACCAGACCTTTT
Source organism: Sequoiadendron giganteum (assembly GCA_007115665.2). NCBI lineage: Eukaryota > Viridiplantae > Streptophyta > Pinopsida > Cupressales > Cupressaceae > Sequoiadendron > Sequoiadendron giganteum. Next base: position 153,320,356 of record CM021109.1, on the reverse strand, counting down.
CTGCCCACGTTTTTGTTTCTACAAAATCTTGCAATGTGTCTATATCAATTGGAAATTGTAACACGCAATAGTTCCTTGTCCATACCAATCACTCCATTGATTTCTTCTTGATCTGCATTGATTAGAATTATTCCCAATTCTTCCATAGGTATAACATTCAACATTCCTTCTATTGACAAAGTAGTTTGACACATTTTTTCATTCAATTGATTTATGACCAAACTTTTTGCAATTGAAACACTGACCAGAGAATGATGGATTACTTGATTTCGTTTTACTTCTACACTGAGTAGCCATATGGCCAAATTTATTGCAAGAGAAATAGTATCCATTAAACTTTTTAGCATTAGATTGTCTTACTGAATACCTTCCATCTTTGTTCATCTGATTTCCTTTAATAAAATTTCTTTGTCCAGATCTGAAACTTTCTCCTTTCTCATATCCAAGGCCTCACTTGTCTATAGCATTCTTCTATCCTAAATTCAACTCATCAATATTAACATAACTAATCTTAAACTTCTCCTTGTATTCATTTGCAGTAGTAAGTTCATCTCTGAGAATAATAAGTTGTTTTTCAAGCTCTTCTTCACTATTTTTGGATTGTTGTAGTTCACTATCCAACTGAATCAATTCTCCATTTTCTCTTATGCATTCATTAGATATTTATTTTAAGGATTGTCCAAGACTCTCCTCACTCTTCTTCCTTTCTTCAATCTCCTTAGTTAGCTTCATCACCATAGATTCCATCTCATATTTTAGGGTAGCATTATTTCTAGCAAGCTTTTCACATTCTTCAACTATTTCCTTCAAGGTTTGATTCAAGTGAGCATCATCCATGTTTTTGTTCTCTTTTTTATTAATCTAATCATAGAGATCCTTCCTCTTTTCCTTGGATTTAACAATCTGATCCTTCAATGTCTAAATGAATTTCTCAGCATCTATAAGATTTTCTTTCAATTCCCAAACTTCTTCTTTAGACTGATCAAGGTCATCAATTGCCACCACAAGCTACTATTGAAGACTAATAGAGTCCATCACATTCCAAGATCCACCTCAAGCTACTAGAATTCTTCCGATGAACAAAGCTTTGATACCAATTTTTGGACTCAAGGGAACACTGAGAGGGGGGGGGGCAGGGGTGAATCAATGTTCTGTAAATCTAAACTTTATTAATATGATATTTAATCCATTTCAATATTAAACCAAAGAAAGATGCAAAAACGTAAAGTAATCATCCACAACATGATAACACAAAGTTTTTTATGTAGAAACCCTCTTAGGGGAAAAACCACAGTGGAGGTTAATCCACAATTTGAGTACTCAAATATAAGTTTCACAAAAGGGAATGCACTTGCATTTAGGCACACTGCCTAGAGCTCACTGCTCAAGAAGAAGGCTCACTTCCTTATAAAATTTTCAGATTAAAACAATCTAAAAGTTTGAACTGAAGTAGTAGCATCTACTTATTCCAAGTTACTGTTCCAGTTAGGCTCATGGATCAGATTCTAGACCTTCTTTTTGATTCTCCTCTTCGCTCTGCTCTTCTTTGCTCTTCTCTACAATTCGCAACACAAATCCATGCATAGATGAATTTGGACCACTATCCTGAATTTCACACCACACACTCATATACTTTGCATACTACACATTCACTCTCTAAAAATGATACTACCGATCTCATATATATATCCGCTATCAAGGATTTGATCATTCATATGTCAGCTTACATAAAACATAAAATACTTTTAAGCTATCAGCTAAATCCACCACTAATTCTTTATGTGCACCACCCATAGTAAGTCAAAGAATAGTGATGACCCAAACAAACATATTCGAACATAGAAACATTTAACAAATTACTTCTTAAACATCTGCAATGACTAATTTTTCCAAGTTGGCCTTCCACACAGATAATCAAAAAATTAGTGCACCGGATCTCCTAGATCGTACACTGGTGAATGGGTAGCCACAAAGCTCTAGAATAAGGTATTCCAGATACCCAACTATCTTCCCTGAGATGTGCAACATGAACTGATAAGAAGATAATGCATATTTCTTGAAATCTTTACCTTTAACTGGATGTCATGTTCTTCATTCTGTTTGTCGGTATGAACCAAAAAAAAATTGTGGACCACATGCATAACTTTAGGTTTCCATCAATGACAACACTAGAAGCCATATGCCAACAATATTTGGCTTTTGTTTTTCCTGATTTGGATTCACGATGCTATCTACAAAGGTTTGAATCAATTTCTTTATTTCCATATCTAGGGGTAGTTGCATTTTTGGTGCATTTTGAGTCAAAACAGAGGTTTCCATCGTGCTTAGAAGACCTAGAAACCTTAATTTCGCCTGTCAAATCGTCAAAATATGTGTTGGGAGTTTCTGAGGCATTTTTTTACTAGAGGCCATATGGCCTCCCCAACATGCAGGGCAAGGTGAAATTTTTATTAAAAAATTATAATTTTTTAGTTTTTCCTACACAATTTTTTTTAAATCAAATAAAAAATTGTTAAAAAGCCTTGAAAGGGCATCACAAGTTTTTTCTTTAAATATATATATATATATATATATATATATATATATATATATAATGATTGAGGCACCGTCGGTACTACTCACCCCTGCCATGGCTAAGGTGACAGACTCACGGGCCCACCCCTGCAGTACCTTGGGGTACAATCATCCTACCGGCAATGACCCCTTGGGACCTGCCAGGGGTAGGGTCCACCCCAATTTTTTAATATATTTTTGAAATAAAAAATATGTAAAGTTTTTTCTTTGTCCTTTTTTTTTCTTTTAAGAACAAATAAAAAGGTAATTTTTTGCAATTATTTTTTTTGCAAAAGAAAAATAAATGCCTTGTATTGGAGGATTTTTTTTTCAACGCCACTATATTTGGCAAGCCTCCATTTCTGGAGGTTTCAAAGTTGAGCTAATATCATATCATTATGTCTCATCTCATGCGATTTTGACACTTTTCATGATCTGATCCCTTTCACAATTAGGGTTTTCCTCTTATAAGCACTCAACCCTCATTGTAATTAATATCTCAAGCTTTCATATCTTTTTGAAAGTCTCTTGCTTCTATAACTTTTTTGTTAAGGAATATTACATATATTGTTTGTAGATCTCTTATGTGGAAGATGTATTTATTTGTTGTTTGATCTCGTGGCTCATGGTTTTGTGCTTGTTTCACAAATCTAATAGTAGGTTGATTAACTCACATTGTAAAAGAATGCATAATGTTCTTTATATTTCCAAAGAGGGATGTGGAGTAGGTAAGAGACAATCTCCAATTGGACTATGTAGTGGTGGTGTTCAAGTTGGATTAAATATCTTATGCAAAGGTGGGGGCATTGATAACCAATTCCTATTATGGAGCAATGTAGTGTTTGTTCTAAGAGTGTGAATTCCATGTTAATTCTCTGTATCACAACCTTGTTTAACAAGAATCTTAAATCCATGGCCATAACACTTTTCTAAGTCAATGAGTATATCACTAACTTTATTTGCATAGGATGGACGAATGTTTTTGGGAAATTTTTTATCTTTATTTCCATTGGAAATAACAATGATACACAATGTATGAGGGATGAATTGTAAAGGAGTATCTTTGTGAGAGGATGAAAACATTTCAGGTGAAGGTATGACATATTTTTTATGGAATTTTTGCTAGGGTGAGTAGGCAAGGATGGGGAGTGATATATGGATTCTTCTTGCATGGGATTTATATTTTAAGGAGGATTTTTGTTCTAAGGGTAGGTAAGATATTATTTGGAGAGTTATCAATGATATCTTCTTCTTGCACTAAGATATCCTCACTAAAAGGAATGCATTGGGAGAAAAGGATGCATAAGCTTCCTCACTTTTCGGAGAAGAATTACCAAAGAAACAACATGAAACATCAACGAAGGGTTTCAAAAAGACATAATTTTTCTAAAGCACTCATTTTTTTTTAAATATTTGACTAAAAATTATATGAAATGAGATAATGACTATTAGACAATAGTGAAAAAAAAACTAGGAACAAAATTTTGGCAAGAGACACTACGAATATATTTTGGTGTTGTCATTGATGGAAACCCCAGTTGGTGATTGGATCTGTGCATCATCATTTGATCACACCAGCACTCAGATTGTAAATAGTTAAGGAAGAATAGAGAATCTAATAGTTTTGTGTTCATCGATTCACATGAAGATTTTCTATTAATATTTTGTGTTGTGTATCTCAAGGAAGATTGATCAATGTATGCTTTTTTGCTATCCATGAATCTCAGTGCCTCATATTGAGCCATGTGCGAGTTAGAAGATTTGGCTGGCTAATTCTCTGCTTTGTCAGTACTAGAGCTGACTTTGTGAATGTATCATGTCGTAGATGTTTGGGAAGTAATTGTTCAAGTATGTTTGTGTTCGAGCATCTTTTTTGGGTCCTAGCTAGGTTTTGGCTGACCGTTGTGGATGTGCATTAAGGTTTATTCATGATTTGAGCCGACGGTTGTAAATATTCTTTTGTTCTATTGAAGCCAACATATGGGTGACTAATTCTTAGTTGTGGATATATATGAGATCATTTATATCATTTTGGTGTGTGTTGATGTGAATTGTGAATATAATTAGAGAAGAAGAGCAATTATCCATAGTTTCACTTGTGCATTAAGGATTTGTGTTGCGAGTCTGAGCAGAACAGAGTAGAAAGTGTAGAATAAGTCTAAAGTATTGAGCCTTCCTATTTTGAGCAGTGAGCTCTAGGTAGTGTGCCTAAATGAAAGTGCATTCCCCATATTTTAAACTTCATTTGAGTATACTTAGATCATATTGTGGATTTTCCATTGACCATGGCTTTTCCCCTAATAGGCTTTCCACGTAAAAATTCTTGTGTTATGGTGTTGTGATTGTTTTCCTCTTGTTCATGCATTTTGGTTGAATGTTACAAGTGGTTTGAAGATAAAGGTTAATAAATTTAATTTTTGCGCAACACTGATTCACCCCCCTCTCAGTGTAGCTTGTTTCCAACAATTGGTATCATAGCTAGTTCCCTAGAAGAAGAAGTCTAACAACTTGGGGAGATCTTGTAAATTTTTTCAATGGATTCAAGTAGGCTTAAAAAACTTTTTGTGGCCCTAGATGATCTTGATCAGTCAAAGTCTGAAGTTCAAAAATTGCAAGCAAACCTCATGGATGTAGAGAAATTCATTGAGACTTTGAAAGACAAAATCAATAAGTCTAGAAAGAAGATAAAGGAACTCTATGATCGGATTAAACAGAATGAAAGTAAGAGCATTGAAGATGAACAACTTAGTCAAGCCCTGAAGGAAAAGGAAAAAGAATGTGAAAATATTACCAAAGATAATATAGTCCTAAAGCATGAAATGGAATATATCATGATGAGGATGACCAAGGATATTGAAGACAAAAATAAGAATGAAGAGAACCTAGCATAGTCTCAGAAAGAAAAATATGAGGTATGCAGTTGATTAGACAATGAACTGGAACAATCTAAAAACAATGAGGAAGTACTTGAAAAATAGATTGATGATCTCAGAGATGAACTTTCTATTGAAAATGAGTACAAAGAAAAGTTCAAAGTTAGCTTAGCCAAGCTTGATGAACTAATTAGCATTCAGAGGACAAATGGTGACAATTGAGGTCTTGTATATGAAGAAGGAGAAAGTTCCAGATCAGGACAAAGGAGATTCAAACAAGGAAATCAAATGAAAAAATTTGGAAGGTATCTAGTAATGCAACCTAATGCTCAGAGATTTAATCGATACTATTTTAGTTTCAATAAATTTGGACACATGGCTACTCAATGTAGAAGCAGGATGAATCAAAGTGGTCCATCATTCTCAGGTTAGTACTTTAATTGCCATAAGTTTGGTCATAAGTCAAATGAATGCAAAAATATTATGAAAATATTTCAGAGAGATGTTAGATTCTATACATGCAATAAACTTGGCCATATTGCTAACCAGTGTAGATCAAGAGAAAATCAGTGGAACAATTGGTCTATACATAAAAAATTTGTGTGCTATAACTGCAACAAATTTGGTCACATTGCTACATATTATTGGAACAGAAAAGGTCTAGTAAATCAAAGAAGGAACATGCAAAACGATATTAAGGGAAAAGGAAAAGTCACTATAGATGTGATCAAGGAGCAAATGTAGAAGAAATGGGTGAATAAAAATCCCTTTGTTGAAGGAAATGAGCCAGCACCAGAATCTGCTTCTAGTAATTCCTCCAGGAATTAGCTTCAAGCCTTTGGCCTAGAGGGAGCTATCAATAAAATCTCTTAACCCCCTAACCGGTAACCAAAACCAAATGTGGATAAGTTCAGTAAGTGGACATATACTCTACAAATGTTGTTGAACTCATTGGAGAAAGTAGTACACAGTATTGGAGGTCTACAAAAGATTTATCTATCATAGTGCATGAAAACAATGTAACTAGATGATTTAGGGTAAAAGAATTTATTGTGAGAAAAAGGGTTGAGTATGTGAGTGATAAAAGGTCATTTCTATCTTTCATTTGTCACTTTACATTTTAAAGAAAAGAAGTTTGGTGAGCTCTGAGGCAAAACTTGGAAAATTGAGGTGAAATTCAAGTGCAAATAAGCTTTCAACAATAAAACTATGATCCAATGGAAAGGTATTTATCGGAAAAACCCTGTATACTTGTGAATTAGTGAATATGGCTACTCCATTAGTAGTTGAACTTAAGGACAAACCTAGTCCCAAATTCAAATGGCATCCCTACAATTCTATTGAGACCGACCCATTAGGATCTTTTTCATTTGTTTCGTACGGTGTGTTACACATAGAAGATATTATGGCTTATATTCACAAAAATATTGAAGAGCTAGGAAGCTCATAGCTGCTGAATTTGTATAATAATCACATTATAAGAGAATATTTTTGTGTGAAGCTAGAATATAAAACCTTAGAAGAAAATAAATTTTCACAGATTGTTAAATTTCTCATCTCTGAAGAGTCTGAATGGGTCGGTTACATCTTGAGGCAAGTTCATGATGAATTCATGTGTTTAAGCATAACCTTCAAGATTATAAAGGAGGCTATCAATGTTGTAATAGGTCTAGATTATTTTGTTGGATTACCGATTCTAAAATCAGTGAAGAATCAAACGGTCATTGATGCAACAGGTTCTAAGTATGACATAAGAGCAATGATAATTGATGAAATTGTTGATATAGATGTCAAATTTGAATCTATGGTTATTGGGTACAAAGTCTATCATTACAGCCAAGACAACTCTATGTCTAGTACAACCATTTATGCAGCCTATAAGATGATAAAGATGAGTTAGGGTAAAACCATTTACTATGAGAAAAAGGGTTTTGTATGTGAGTGATAAAAGTTAATTTCTATCTTTCATCTATCACTTTGCATTGTAAAGAAAAGAAGTTTGACGAGCTCTGAGGAAAACCTTGGAAAATTAAGGTGAAATTCAAGTGTAAAGAAGCTTTCAACAATCAAACTATGATCTGATGGAAAGTTATTTATCAGAAAAGCCCTGTGTACTTGGGAATTGGTGAATATGGCTACTCCATTGGTAGTTGAAGTTAAGGACAGACCTCGTCCCAAATTCAAATGGCATCCCTACAAGTCTATTGAGACCGACCCGTTAGGATCTTTTTCATTTGTTTCGTACAATGTCTTACACATAGAATATATTAGGGCTTATATTCATACAAATATTAAAGAGCTAGGAAGCTCATAGCTACTGAATTTGTATAATAATCACATTATAGGAGAATATTTTTGTGTGAAGCTAGAATATAAAACCTTAGAAGAAAAGAAATTTTCACAGATTGTTAAATTTCTCATCTTTGAAGAGTCTGAATGGATCTATTACATATTGAGTCGAGTTCATAATGAATTCATGTGGTTAAGAATAACATTTAAGATTACAAAGGAGGCTATCAGTGTTTTAATAGGTCTAAATTTTTTTGGTGGATTACCGATTCTGAAATTAGTGAAGAATCAAACGGTCACTGATGCAACAGGTTCTAAGTGTGACAGAAGAGCAATGACAATTGATGAAATTGTTGATATAGATGTCAAATTTTCATCTATGGTTATTGGGTACAAAGTCTATCATTCAAGCCGAGACAAATCTGTGTCCGATAAACCATTTATATAGCCTGTAAGATGATAAAATAAAATACAAACTATGATCTTTGTGAATTTCTCAGGAGTCAACTGATGCAAAATCTAGGTAAGATCAAGAAGGATAAGAAAAAATATTTTTAGTATGGTAAATTTCTATTATGATTATTATTTTACTTCATGAATGAGGTTCCGGGATTCAGAAATATTCACTAGAAAAAAGATAAACCAGTAGCCACTCAGATCAGAGATCTCTTTTACAGATTTGCAGACATTAAGACAAAGAGCACCACTATCTGGGGATATTTCAAAAGTTTTCAGAGTATGATGTAGGCTATAGAGAGGATTCCTACTTCTATTGTATAGAAATATAAGGATACAATTTGTTTCATGGTAGATATTGATCAATGCACGATGGAAGTCGATGATCCCAAAACAGTCTGGATCATGCCAATGGGATATGAAGTTGAGGAGCGCATTCTAGAAATGTATGCTGAACATTTATTGAGCAAGCCTCTAGATCCATCAGAAGAGAGATTTGGTACTTATGCAGAAAAAAATATACAAGTACATAATGAACTCAAAAAGCCTATGTTAGTTAGAAGAGTTATAAAATAGGTGGAAGTCTTAGCATAAAGTATGGGCATACCAGTAGAAAATTTGAAATAAGCTAGAAGAAAAAGAGAAGAAGTTGAAGTAGAAAAGGAGGCAGTAAAAACTAAATCTCTTGGTCTGGTAGCACCATCTTCCCAAGCTAGGTCAACTAGAAACTTTAAATCCCTATCCGCCCCTGTAGTAAATCCAATCTCTGTGAAAACTCAATCTAAGGGATCCAGTAAGGAAGGAAAAAGGAAGAAGGATAAAATCAAAAGGGTCTATGTAGGAGTCGCTGGAGATGAATAAATAGAGTCTAAGAAAGGATTTAGAGAAATCAAACATCAAGGTACTAAGGAATCAATAGTTACTAAAAGAAAGCCCTCTAGTGGAGATGCCCAAGCAAAGAAGAAGGCAAAAACTAACCAACTAGGTATGTCAATGGAAGAAGTTGAAAAAGCTTTGGTTAAGGATGGGAATCTCAAGCCACTTTGAAAATGGTATGAATCTTTTGGTAAATTTGATTAGATAATTCTCGAGGAGGCAACAATAAAAAATTTGAATATTTTCAATAAATTTCTTATTGAAATAATGCCTGATTTGCCCAAAGGCTTATATGAGATTTTGGAGATGAGAAGAGTAAATGCCAAATCAGAAGAAGAGCAAATGAGAGAAATAATTCTTGTTGAATTGTGTCCAGTAGTATATATGTAAGAAATGAAGTCAATAGTGAATAAATCCAAGAAGGAATTCAAAAGAAAAACAAGAGTGAATAAGTTGATCATTTGTCAAACCAAGGAATTTGTAGAAAAAACTGAACAAATTTTGAGAAATTTTTTCTTAAGTAGCAAAAATGATGTTTTCCCTAAAGGAACTCATTATGTTTCATCAGGTCCGAGAGAAGAAGAAAAAGAGAAACAAGATGAAGTTGAGGATATTCAAATTCCTCCTAAAGTAGACAGTGCAGAAACACCTATGGAAATTGAAGTTCCGAAAAGTGTATCAGTTGAGAAAGTATTAGTTTAGAAAGTGGAGATCCCTGAAGATAAGTGAGAACTTGCAAATGAGGAAGCAACGGTTAAAGAGAAGAAAGTTGATGTGAAGGAAATTCTATTAGAAGCAAGAGACACTACAGAGGTAGTGAAGAAATTTCTGATAGAACAAAAAGAAGAGTTTGATCCTGAATTGATTGAGGGTATGATCAACCTATCTACCCTGAGTCCAATTTAGAAAATGAAGGTAGCATCATTTTCCCAAAAAAAATCTAGAGAAGAATTGTTGAAGTCCCATATTGAGGATAGTGAACTTCTAAATATTGCATCTAGAGTCCTCGAAAAGATAATGCCTAGTCATGTGAAGATCCGACTGGTTCCTCCTTCGGTGAAGTAAAGAAGCTTATCAACTATGTAAGTACTCACTTCAAGTCACTTGAGAAATCAGCTATGATTAAATTTCAAAAGGAATTTGATGCCAAAATATTAAATGGGCTGAAGGAAATGATAAAAAGGATAAAAATTTGCTAGCCACCTATGTACTAAATATCCAAAATGCTCTATCTTAAGGCGGGAAGACAAACAAATCATGGTTGTCTTTGAAAAAATTTACAGAAGTAAATGAGAAAAAGGTTAAGGATATCGAAAAATAGCTAGCCACTATTTTTGAAGAATTTTATCCTTCAACTGATGGTGTTGGAAATTTAGAAGGTGAAGTGATATCTTTTCATGAAAAAATAAAGATCTTGAAGCATGAAAATGAAAAAATTGTTGCAAGAGCATGTGAATTTAGAGGCCTAATTGGCCCAATGATATAAATTATGTCAAGTGCATTGAAAGAAGTTGAAGATGCTAAGGAAATTGGTGATCTAGCAAACTTGGAGTCTGTAGAGACAATCCTACTTGATTTGTGGACACATAAAAATCTTGGAGAGTCTCAAAAGGGTTTGGGACATGAATTTAACTCTACTGAAGAAAGATTTTCTAGATATTTTCAAGTTTATGTAAGTTGAAGCCTATTTGTACATAAGCAATTTGTTCATAACAATTTTGTTTGATTTTTTTAATGTGGATTCCCGCCTTTTCCATTGATGTCAAAAGGGGAGAGTAGTAAAGTGAAAAATGCATAATCACCTCAGGGGGAGAATTGTATTTTGGAGAAGAGTTTGGTTTTTGAAATTTTGGGTAATGTAATTGATGTTGGTACTAATCTGACACAGTCATTTTTCACTAAGTGTTTCCATTAATGCTAAAGGGGGAGATTGTTTGAAAGAGACACATAAAATATATTTTGGTGTTGTCATTGATGGAAATTGATAGGTTGTCATTAAGTCCCATTACTTTAGAATATAAAATGTCAATAATTCGATTGGGTAGTGTCCAAGGAATTTTTCAAAAGAAGATGATTTGGATAACTCATTTTAGATTTTCTGATTTTCTTTAAACTACTGAAATCAATTTTAGTCTAAATCCATTTTAACTTCTTAGCTAGAAAACAATATATTTTAAGAAAACTAGAAATACTAAACTAGAAATCATAAGATAACTAATTTAGAAAGCATCACAACTAAACTAAAAAGCATGGAAATGAGTAAGCTGAATAACTAATAAACTACAAAAGTGGAAAAATAAGTAAATAGACCATGAAACATTTTCTTAAATAGTAAAAGATTCTAACAGATACAACGAACAACTCATAATTAATTTAACACAAAGGTGCTCTAGAACTTCAGACTCAACAACTGACAGACTTTAGTGAGCTCCTACTGAACAACTATCTATGTAACAAATAAAACAACATAACAGTAAATACTTATCTATTTAAGCTAACTTCCCTTGAGTAGCCAACTCATGGGTTAACACTTCATTCTCAAATCACATAAACTATAGGTTCTAGAGTCCTTCCATTAAAACCAGTTAGCATCCATAGTTAAACAATTTAGCAATTGATAAAAGACAGTTCTTTCATTCATCAGTATTCAAAGATCATGTTTTATAGCATAACATTACTATTGAGTCTTCTTATTCTTTTTTGAAATTAAATTCTTATAGAAAAAATTATGACTAAATCCTAGATTCCAGATGGTGTGGATAGCCATTGAAAAATTCTTAAACAACTTTAACTCATAAACATAAAGAAGGCTCAAGATGAGCCATGAATTTTCTGGTAACAGTAATTAAATCATCAATTCATTAGCTTGATATTCAGGAGAATGTTCCTAGCATCTATCTTCAACCATATTTAAGGCACGTGTTGGTTCAACATTTTGTAATAGCTGCAAGATGACTGATTTATTCCCTACAAAAACACTCAAGAAAACCCATTAAACTTGTATTGGCAAATTTCCTCAATTGATCATAAGAAATAAAGTTTACATAATTTTCCTTAAAGATAAGCAATTATTCCTCCTAAATTTTAATAAATTGGCACAGACTTAGGATGGAGCTTGTAAAAATAAGCTTTCTTGATTTCATTATGATGAGATTATTTCTACCTCATCATTTCCTTCCCCTCCTAGTTCCTGGCAGGTCCTCTTACTCCATAATTATAACCCTGAGTTTTATTCCATTCCTCATATCTGGAACTAAGGTCATATTCTTCTCTTTTTGTTGCATCAAAAGCTACAAGGTCATGGATGAAACCTCTATGAAAGATAACACCCTCCCTCCATTCATTAAAAAGTCTATCATTTTGATTAGTTGAAATATTGAAAGCAAGAGGTGGATTAAGCAGCAAGGGAGGCCTATATCTCATTCCCATCCAGTTTGTTTTAAGGGTTCTTAGGATTTTGACTAAAGCATTAGCCCTTTTGAAAGACCATCTGATATTAAGAGGGGAAATGACCTCTCTTTTCTTGAGATAAGCAAGTAATGGAGTAAATCTCTCTTCACAACCGTGCCATGCCTTTCCAATAAATTTTTTCTCATGTTCCATGAAATTATTGTAACAGAGCCTGAGACTGTTGTCATACCTTTCTTTCATTCTATTATTAACCAAAAGAGATGAAAAGGTGTCTTTGAAACCTTCAGGCCTAGAATTTGGTGATCTTATTTAAAGTCCCATGGTCTTTTCTTCCTATGCATATTCTTTTTTACATTCTTGCCAATGAATCTGGTTTCTCATAGTAGACAACAGGGCTCTCAATTATACTTCACCAACAAAAAAATTGATAAAGAAATCAATGTGATTCTCTAATAAAATATCATGCAAAAAGAACTCACAAATTAAATCTTTATCCTTAGGGGTTGATTCCACAAATATTTTAATAAATTCTTTGTCATTGGGCTCATAAGGCTGATCATTGTAGATTCTGAATAATTTCCATCTTATCCATTGTTCATTTAAAAACATGGAGTACAATCTGGATGGTCTTCTACAGGATAATAGACAATCAACTAGTTGGCATGCATCTTGTTTTCCTCTATATGACCTGTGAAATAATTCTTTCAAGAGTACCAGCTCCTTTTTCAGCCTGTAGTTCTCATTTTGAACATTTCTTAAGAAATAACATTTTTCCAACCATTTTATGAGTAATGGGGAATGCAAACCTGGAACCAATCAGTTATAATCGACTCAGTTTGAATTTATTTTGATTCCATCTTTGGTTTCACAGTGCATTCCTCCAAGTCTTGTTCCAGCTCTACAACTTTGCTCATGGAAGCATTTAATTTTTTAGTTCTTGTTTTCATGTTTTCTTCAAAATCTGAGAACATAAGCTCAAAGTTTTCCTTTATCATTTCAATTTCTTTATTCTTTTGTGCAATTCCATCATTATAAGTCTTATGTTCTTGACTCAATTCTTGAATTCTCTCTTTTAACTTATAAATCAATGTGTCCTTTTCGTATAGTTGCAGTTTCAAACCCTGTATTATTTGATCTCTTTTATTTATTACAACAACATGCACTATCAACTCTTCTTTTTGCAGTTCAATCTGTTCATTATTTCTATACAATTGTTTCTTTAAATCATCAATTTCTATTCTAAATTTCTCTATCTCTGCAGTGGTATCCCTCATTTCAACTGTCTCAATAATTCTATCAACAATGGGGGACAAATGACTTGGAATACTATCATCACCCTCCTGTTCTCTTTCTTGAATTTCTTCGGTGATGATTTCCTCCACATATGCAGAGTGGGAAGGAATTTCCTTGAATAAATCTTCTCTTTCTAGAGGTATTTCCTTTTCATTGATAGGCTCAGAAATTTCAATAGGTTCTGATGGCCGTTTAGGATTCTTTTTTTTTAACTTCCTTGCATACCCTGCATTGGGGTTTTAGTGAATTATGAGGCTAGGCGCTTACTTCACCTTAGTGGAGGAAGACCTTGGAGGGTGACAGGTGTCTTATTTTTCCCTTTCCTTTTTCTTTTGGGATTACTCATATCAAAATAAATGAGCTCAACATTCTCTGGAAAATCAGGGGTTTTGAATTCATTATTCAAAGAGTTTGGTACTTCCTCACCAAGGGTGGTGGGATTCAGCCCTCAGGGGAAACTGCTTCAGAAGGTGAAGCAACTTGGTGAGATGTTTCCCCTGATTCTAATTTTCTTTTGACTGAAGACTTTTCAATTTTCCCCAAAATCGTCTCCCATTTACCCTCGGATTTCTTGTGAAAAATGGTATTTGTAAATCAATTGAATTAATCCATGGTATTTTAGTGGCTCTGACCCTGTTTTATATCTTTCTATTGAGGAATCTAGAGAGTCACATAAAAATTCAAGAAAATTAACCCTAAGAGCAGGGTTCTCTTTACCATGACGTAAATGGATCAACATACGAAAAGCAGGTCCTACCACAACAATTAGTTGACCTTCACAAGTGAAATATTTTATGATCCAATCTACAACAATTCCCCAAGGTTCTAGTATAGAGGTCCTCTAGAATCCTTTATTTTGTTCTCTGGTACTAATTACTACCATGGGGTGAGGGTCTCCCTCCTTAACAAATAATTCAGACAATTTTTGGTATGTTATCTGATAGGTTTCTTTTAAATTTATGCCTGAATTTTCTAACCTTGATAAATGAGAGATGATTTTCGAACTCACCTTAAAACACTTTCCATGGAGTACCACTTCACCATTTGAGTAGTTTTTAGCAAATATGCTCACTAGCTTTTCATTATAACCTTCAAACTTTATGATAAAGTCTAACCACCTTGCCTCTTAGAAACAGACTAGAGATATTTCTTAACCCCAACAATTTTTCTACAGAATATGGCTCAGACTTCCTTTTACCACCCCCCATTCTCTTATTTTCCACTTTGCAAAATATTTCAACCATGGCACGAAGCTTGCACACAACAACTTTTGAAAATATAGGCACTGAAATTATTTATTTGTCTTCTTTGTAGCTTACTATGCAATGATTTTTAATCTGCATAGAGGCATGCGAAAAGCTTACCGTACAAGTAGTTGATCGTCGAGTGCCACAAATTGCTAAATTGGGAGTGAAGTTCATGCCAATTAATTATTCTTTATTAAAAAATAACTACCTACTTAAAGCAAAAATTAGTACTTACTTGAATTCTGTGATTGTTTGAAGATCTTGTACCTTTATAGATTTGACAGGATGACGTGAAGGTATTGGTTGAGCTAATGGTGGATTTATTATGGCATGAATGCAGAAGTTTATGAATGACAGAGCCATCAATGAGGACTGTAGTACTTGGTGACTTTATTTATGATAAAAAAAATAGATAGGATGACATGTGTACAAGATATGATGATGGAAATATCGTGAAAGTTTGGAATTATGAAAAAGGTGGTGAAATGTGAATGAATAAGTTCTGAAGCACGCAATTGGCATCGTGCTCAAAACTAGTGCAAAATATTTGAAGCATGTGAGACGTATGCATTTGCGATGGAGAAGGTGGATAAGTTCCAGAACATTGCTAAAAGGTGCAACCAGGACGACAATGAAATGAAGGTTCCAAAGCATCGCTAAAAGATGCAGCCAGAAAATGAATGAAATGAAGGTTTTGGAGCATCGTTGAAAGATGCAGCCGGAAAAGGAATGAAATGAAGGTTCCAAAGCATCACTAAAATATGCATCTAGAAAAGGAATGAAATGAAGGTTCTAGAGCATCACTGAAAGATGCAGTCAGAAAAGGAATGAAATGAAGGTTCTAGAGCATTGCTGAAAGATGCAATTGGAGAAGCAACGAAATGAAGGTTCTGAAGCATCACTGAAAGATGCAGCCAGAGCAGCAATGGAATGAAGGTTCCAGAGCATCACTAAAAGATGCAGTTGGAGCAGCAATGAAATGAAGGTTCCTGAGCATCGCTGAAAGATGCAGCCATAGTAGCAACATAATGAAGGTGGAGTGGCAAGACTTATGAATTTTGAACTTCGAGAGCTTTGAACCTTTGTGTAGGAATGTCTTTTCGACATGATGAGTTGTTGAACAAGTTCCAGAGCATCGAGCATAAGGACCATTAAGTTTCAGAGCATTTGGCTTCAGGACCATAACATTTCAGAGTATCTTCGGAGGGTGCTCCGAAAGTTATTTTCCTCTTTAAAAAATCCTACAAAATAGAACAAAAATTAGCTAAGTCCAAAAGAATAAAAACTAATGAAAGTAAAATATCTTGGTATACATGTATTTTTATTACACATTTTTGAAATATATATATAATTTTATTTTACTTTTTTATTTTTCTATTATTTTTTATTTTTTTTAGCAACATTTTAGCATTTTTACCAAATAGACTCTGCCTTGGCAGAGTCAATACATTGGACCTCACCCTACATTTCCACCATTCTTCAGAACTCTTCTTTATTCACTAGCTTATGGTAGACATGAAAGTGATGACCATTTACTAAGAGGGTTCGTGAGTCACCATCAATTGGTTTCAACCGAACTATTCCATTCAAAAAGACCTTGGAAATCTCATAAGGTCCCAACTAATGAGTCCTAAGATTTCCCCTATGATCTTTGTACCTTGAATCAAATAGTAGGGCCCAATCTCCATTATGGAACTCCCTCTCCTTAATATGTTTTCCGTTCCACACTTTCCATTGATGTTGAATTAGTTTGGTTTGATGGATAGCGTCTAAGCAAATCTCATCCAATTCTCTTAATTGTAGAACTCATTCAACTTGGGCTTGTTTCAAATCTAGACCTAGTTCCATAGCTATTCGTAGAGTTTGTAGTTCAAACTCAATGGGAAGAAGAGGTTTCTTTCCAAAAATGAGCTCATAGGGGTTGAATCCAGTAGTGGATTTTTATGTTGTGATGTATGCCTATATAGCTTCAGGGAGTTTCCTGGCCCAATCTTTTCTTCTTGAAGAAACTATTTTTGTTAATATGTTTTCAAGCTCTCTATTAGTTACTTCCACCTGGCCGTTTTCTTGAGGGTGGTAAGGGGATGACTTTCTATGGCTTACTTGAAAGTGGTTGGTGAATTCCAAGAGCACTTTGGACATAAATTGTGGTCCTTAGTCAGTAACAATAGTTTGAGGGGCTCCAAATTTAAGGAAGATTTTATTATAAAGGAAGTCTATGACTTGCTCTTCCCTAGCTACTCGTAAGGCTTGAACTTCTGCCCATTTCGTTAGGTAATTGGTGCAAACCAGTATGTATTCTTTCCCTTGAGAGGAAGGATCTATGGGTCTGATAAATTCTAAACCCCATTTCTTGAATGGTTCAAGCACTACCTATGGCAGTAAAGGCATCTCTAAAGAAGCGGTTGGTCTTCCTACTCTCTGACATTCATCACAACGATGAACATAGTTCTTAATATCCTTATGCATTGAGGGCCAATATTATCCAACACCTAAAATTTTATGGGAAGTTCTCTTCATAGAGTAGTGCCCTCCCGAAGGATCATCATGACAGGCTCTTAGAATGTTGTAGCTTTTTCCCACTCTCACACATCTTCTCAAGACCATATCAAGTCCGCAATGAAATAACATTCTTTTAATCCATTTGAATGAGGCACTTTCCCTAATAAGTCACTTCCTTTTCTTAGTCATGAACCCTGGGGGTACCTCAGAGGTAGCTAAATAGTTAGCAATGTCTACGAACCAGGGTGATTTTTTAGAAACCGCAAATAGATTTTCATCTAGAAACTCATCCTGTACAGGCGTATTTTCACCCTTTTCTTGTTTGATTCAAGACAGGAAATCTACTACTACATTATATTCCCTGGCCTATTAAGGATTGTAGCATTAAACTCCCAAAGGAGTAATAACCACCTCATAATCCGACCATTAACTACAAGTTTGTTCTTTAGGTGTTTTATAGCTAAATGGTTTGTATAAACTGTAACCTTATATCCTGTAATATGGTGGTGGAATTTTTTAATGGCATGAACAATAGCTAGGAATTATTTTTCTGTTGTTGTATAGTTTCTCTCTGTAGATGTAATATTCTTATTGATAAAATATATGGCATATTTACCCCTATTCTCATCTTCTTATCCTAGTACTCCACCAATAGCATCTTCAGAAGCATCTACATAAATATTGAAGGGAAGACTCCAATTTGGCCCTCGTAGTATGGGAGTAGAGACAAGCTTTTCCTTAATTGTTTCGAATGATAGCTGACACTCAAGTGTCCAAATGAACTCTACTTATTTCTATAAAATGAATAACATAGGAGCCACAATTTTACTGAAGCCTTCTATGAACCTTTTGTAGTAGCCACCATGTCCAAGAAAAATTTGAACATCTATTTGTGTTTGAGGGATAGTCAACTGTTGGATGACTTCGATTTTCTTGGGATCAACTTTCATTCCTTCAAAGGAAATATGATGACCCAAGACTATTCCTTGTTCTACCATTATTAAAAAAGATTATGGCTAAGGGATAGTCTATTTTCCTCCCAAACTTGTAAAAATCGGTCTAGGTTCTGAAGAGCTTCATCATATGTTGACCCATAGACTGTAAATTCATCCATATAGACCTCTACATAGTCATTAACGAGTGCAGCAAATATAGCAAGAACAGCTCTCTGAAAAGTCGTTGGAGCATTACAAAGTCCAAAGGGAAGCACTTTGTATGAAAATGTGCCCCAAGGGTAGCTAAACATAGTCTTTTCTTGGTCTTCATGAGCAATTTAAATTTGGTTGTAACCACTAAATCCATCTAGAAAGGAGAAATATTTCCTTCTAGCCAAGTTGTCTAGAACCTGATCAACAAATGGTAGGGGAAAATAATCTCGATGAGTGGATTTGTTGATTTCTCTATAGTCTACATAGATTCTCCACTTCCCATTTTTCTTTGGCACAAACACCCACTTACTATCAAAGATAGGATAAATAAATCTTGCACAAAGCAGTTTCTCAATTTCAATTTTGACTAGATCCTTTAATGCAGGATTGAGTCTCCTCTGAAGCTGGAGAATAGGCCTTATTCTAGGATCAATATAAATGTGATGAGTGAAAACACTTGGGTGAATTCCCCTCATGTCTGTGTAATCCCAAGCAAAATATTTAGACCCTTTTACCAACACATTGAACAATTTATCCTCTTGTGTTTCTATCAGCCAGCTGTTGATGTTTAAAGTTTTTCCTGGTAATAGCATAATAGATTTTGTTCCAGGATGGGCCGAAGTGATAGTATAAATTGGTCGCAATAAGGTATTAAGAGGACAACTATGAGGTATAAGTTGGTGAAACCTTATGATATCTTCAAAGAAATGACTTGTTCTATGGATCATGCTAGCTAAGGGACAAGGAATTCCCATTGTAGCATACCTTTGCTCCATCCCACTTATATCAATTGGTTGCCCAAAAATTCTTGGAGCATCCATCATTTCTTGCTCATTTGGGGTTATAGCAAGGTGTGATACATTATTTACTAACTCCTCCTCCAATTCTTCTCTGTGTTGTCTAATTGCTACCATGGATAGAGAGGCCAAACTATCAGAACCATTGGATTCCTCTGGTTCATCAACCCAGACCCTTTTATGCTCAGTAGGCTTAGCAGGGGGATATAAGAACAAAATTTTGTTGTCTTGACCATGAAAAATGGTCATTCCCCCTTCTCTACAATCAATCTTAGTAGAAACCATGGCCAACCATGGTTTCCCAAGAATTATTGGATAGCTATCTTTGGGCGTAAGCAACTGGATTATCTAGAAGTTGGCTGGATATTCCCATCCATCAACTTTGATGAGAATATTTTTAATGACGCCCTTTAGGATGGCTATAGACTAATTTTCCATTTGTAAGACTATGGTTGTAGGATGTAAATTAGTTAGACCTAATTTTTTTATTGCATCCATAGTCATCCCATTAATAGCTGCTCTAAGATCCACTAGTCCATTTGGTATTGCTACCTCGTTAATTGTAATGGTTATAAGTGGACTCCCAGGATCATCATATTTTGGAGCAATAGTCTTTCCATATAGAAAATTAGGTAAATAACAATCAATATGAACAGTATTTATCTTTTTTGGCTTCCTACCTGGCGTTTTAATACATAGTTGTTTGATTAACTAGTTTAATTTAGGATTTTTCTTTATTGCCTGCAATAGAGGAACCTCAATTTGCAATTGCTTAATTTCCTAAATTAACATAGTTTCAGAAGCCATAGGTATTTCTGGAGTTTCTTCCGAATTCATTGACTTTAGACGTTTCGGATATGGTGCCATCATTTTCTCTTTTGGAACAGAATCCTCCCTATGTTGACTCAAGGACTGAACTTCTTCCCCCTGAGATAAATCAGTAGCTCCTACTACTAAAAAAGGCTCTTTGTCTTTGGTGGAAGAATCCTGAGTAGGTGATGCATCTTTTATTGGAATTTTAGGCTCAGGTTCCTCCACTATTTCTTCAATAGTTGGGGGTTGAAGATTTCTACCAGAGCGTAACTATACATTTCTGTAATGTATCGCATTAAGTCATGTAACATTTTCATGTTCAATAGAGTAGACTGGCGTGTTCTAGCGATTATTCTTAGGGTTGGGAAGTGGTTGCGCTGGAAGCTGAGGTTGGTTTACCTGCTCATTCTGATGAGGGTTTTGAGCTAGAGGTAAGAAATTTTGTTGTTGATTCCTCCTAGGTCTAATATAAAATTGATTTTGTCCCCAATTCCATTGGGGGGCAGCATGTTGTTGGTACCATTGTTGTTGTGGTTGGTTCAACTACTGCTGATTTCCCCATGTTTAATTTGCCCATTTGGGGGATACCCAATAAGGAGTTCCCTAGTTAGGTTGTGGTGGAGGTGACTGATCCCAAGATGGAGTCCATTGATTATGAACCCATTTATTTTGTGGTCTCCATGCAGGATTGGAATTCTATCCATAAGAGAAGTTACCTCCTTGATGTTGGTTTAATGCGTTTATCTCTTCTTCAAGCTGGATAGTTTTTTTTCTTAGTATTCTTAATATCAGACAAAATCTCACACTAATTTTTAGGATGGTTTTTCTCACAGAGTTGACAAACATTGAATTTATCTAAAGGACACTCATGTAATAGGTGTTTGTTTTGACACCTGGGACAATAGATTGACAAGGTCTCTAGGTTGTGATTTTTAGCTTGTATGTAATCTAATGTAGTCTTTAACTGAACGAGAATGTCCGTTTTCAGATTTTCTATTGCTTCACAAAGCTTACCTATCTCATTAGACCCTTTAAAAATATTAGTTTTACGGATTCCTCCCTGAGTATGGGAGAAATTCTGACATAACTCACATATTCCTTCAAGGGTCAGCTGAGATACATCATCTTTCCCCATCAGATCAAGACTTCTTCTAGTGTCATCATCAATTCCTTTAAGAAAAAATGTTTTGAGAATCTCAACACTAATGGCCTCTTCTCCACATATTTTAGAGAGGAAAATGAACCTATCGAGATAGTCCTCTAAACTCTCATCCTCATTTTGTCTCAGTTTAAACAGCTCTTCCTTACGGTCACTCACCCTAGAGTAACTCTAGTATTTTTGCAAGAAAACATTCTCCATTTCCCCCCAAGATATTATACTACCAAAACCCAATCCCATGAACCAGCACATTTTTCAATCCTTCAAAGTAGAAGGAAAGAGCTTCAACTTCTAGTTATTATTTTTGTAGTCATAAGTTTGACACGGGACTTTAAATTCAAAGAGAAATTGGTCTGGGTCTTCTGAGGACAAGCCACGAAAGGTTGGAAGGAAAGTTGGGGAAATGTTTTTCATCGCAGTATCATCATCTAAACCCAAGGTAATAGGATAGGTAAAAGTTCTAGGAGGCTGAGGTTCATTTTGGTTAGGTTCAGCCCTACGATCTCCCATGATGTTCAAAGGAGTTTGTTCCTCAAAGACAATTTCCTCTATAACTAGTTGTTCTTCCAGTTGATTTCCAAGCAAATAGTGGAAAGCCTCTGGTGGAATAGGCTCAAATAATTCTTCAAAAGTATTTTTGTTTGAGCCTTGGGCCTCCCTAGGTATGATTGGTACATATTTTGGGGGGGTCTTTGGTATAAATCATCTATGAAGGCCTCATTTCCTGACCATGCAGAAAAGGAACCTGACAGAGGAACTTTTGGTATAAAACGAGGTATTCAAACTATCTCCTAGTAACACTTAAGCACAAAGGATATTTTAATCCTTGGCAACGATGCCAAAAAGTGATAGGATTTCATTAGGTCCCATTACTTTAGAATATAAAATGTCAATAAGTTGACCGGGCAGTGTCCAAGGCAGTTTGCAAAAGAAGATGATTTGGATAACTCATTTTAGATTTTTCGATTTTCTTTAAACTACTGAAATCAATTTTAGTCTAAAGCCATTTTAACTTCTTAGCTAGAAAATAATTTATTCTAAGAAAACTGGAAATACTAAACTAGAAAACATAAGATAACTAATTTAGAAAGCATCACAACTAAACTAGAAAGCATGAAAATGAGTAAGCTAAATAACTGATAAACTACGGAAGTGGAAAAATAAGTAAATAGACCATGAAACATTTTCTTAAATAGTAAAAGATTCTAACAACTACAATGAACAACTCATAATTAATTTAACACAAAGCTGCTCCGGAACTTCAGACTCAACAACTAATAGACTTTAGCGAGTTCCTACAGAATAGTTATCTATGCAACAAATAAAACAACATAACAGTAAATACTTATCTATTTAAGCTAACTTCCCTTGAGTGGTCAGCTTT
Source organism: Sequoiadendron giganteum (assembly GCA_007115665.2). Lineage (NCBI taxonomy): Eukaryota > Viridiplantae > Streptophyta > Pinopsida > Cupressales > Cupressaceae > Sequoiadendron > Sequoiadendron giganteum. The sequence continues at coordinate 153,297,555 of CM021109.1, read as the reverse complement.
TGGGTTAACACTTCGTTCTCAAATCACATAAACTACAGGTTCTAGAGTACTTCCATTAAAACCAGTTATCATCCATAGTTCAACAATTTAGCAATTGACAGAAGATAGTTCTTTCATTCATCAGTATTTAGAGATCATGTTTTACAACATAACATTACTATTGTGTCTTCTTATTCTTTTTTGAAATTACATTCTTATATAAAAACTTATAACTAAATCCTAGATTCTAGATGGTGTGGATAGCCATTGAAAAATTATTTAACAACTTTAACTAACTTCCATGTCTTTAAAACTCATAAACATAAAGAAGGCTCGAGACGAGCCATGAAGTTTTTGGTAACAGAAATTAAATAAACAGTAATTAAATCTTCAATTCATCAGTCTGATATTCAGGAGAAGGTTCGCAACATCTATCTTCAACCATATTTATGGCACGTAGTGGTTCAACATTTTGTAACAACTGCAAGATGACCGATTTATTCCCTATATAAACACTCAAGAAAACCCATTAAACCTGTATTGGCAAATTTCCTCAATTGATCATAAGAAATAAAGTTTGCATAATTTTACTTAAAGATAAGCAATTATTCTCCTAAAGTTTAATAAATTGGCACAGACTTAGGATTGAGCTTGTAAAAATAAGCTTTTCTAATTTCATTATGATGAGGTTACTTTTACCTCATCAGCAACCCTAGTCAGTGATTGGATCCACACATCATCATTTGATCACATCGATAGTCAGATTGCAAATAGTTAAGGAAGAACAAAGCATCCAACAGTTTTGTGTTCATCGATTCACATGAAGATTTTTTGTTAATATTTTTTGTTCCATTTCTCAAGGAAGATTGATCGATGTATGCTTTGTGTTATCTGTGAATCTCAGTGCCTCGTATTGAGCTGTGTGTGAGTTAGAAGATCTGGTTGGCTAATTCTCTACTTTATCAGTACTGGAGCTGACTTCATGAATGTATCATTTTACGAATGTTTGGGAAGTCATTGTTCAAGTATTTTTTTGTTCAAGCATCTTTTTTTGGGTCCTAGATAAGTTTTGGCTGACCGTTGTGGATGTGCATTAAGGTTTACTCATGATTTGAGCCGAAAGTTGTAAATATTCTTTTGTTCTATTGAAGCTGACATATGGGTGATTAATTCTTAGTTGTGGATATATATATGAGATCATTCATATCATTTTGGTGTGTGTTCATGTGAATTGCGAATATGAGAAGAGCAAAAAAGTGATTATGGACAGTTTCACTTGTGCATAAGGGTTTGTGTTGCGAGTCTAAGCAGAACAGAGCAGAAAGTGCAGAATTGGTCTGAAGGATGAAAGATCGAGTATTGATCCTAACCGGAACTATAGTCAAGCATATTTAGATGCTATTATCGCAGCTCAAATTCTCAGATGGTTTTAATATGATTCTCTTTGTAAGCCAGTGAGCCTTCCTATTTTGAGTAGTAAGCTCTAGGCAGTGTGCCTGAATGTAAGTGCATTTCGCATATTGTAAACTTCATTTAAGTATACTCAAAGCATATTGTGGATTGACCATCCACTGTGGTTTTTCCCCTAATAGTGTTTCCATGTAAAAATTATTGTGTTATGGTGTTATGATTTTTTTCATCTTGTTCATGCATTTTGGTTAAATGTTACAAGTGGTTTGAAGATAAAGGTTAATAAAGTTATTTTTTCCACAACACTGATTCATCCCCCCCTCTCAATGTAGCTTGTTTCCAACACAAAACACTTAGGGAAATTTAGTATCACCAAAATATTGTCCAAAACAACTAGGAAAAGGACGTTAGCACCCTAGAACTAATGAGTTGAGTTTCAATGTTTTAAAATAAAAAATAAAAAATTAGTGCTAGAGGATCATCCAAATTTATAGAGGTCCATATCTAGCAGCAAAAAAAATTATGGAAATACACCAAATCCAATTTTTTTTGTGTAATACAAAAGTATGAATTCAAATTTAAATTGTTGACTTAATGATATATGTTCCAAAGGGAATTTTTGTATATTGTAGAATGCAATGATCAATTGAAACTAGTTTGACAAGTCTAGAAATTTAATTTTTTCTATCCTTTAGAATGTCAATGATAATGTAAATTCTCACCTTTTCAACAATATATGCATACAGAAATTACAAAATTGAAAATTTTCATTTGAATTGTTTGCATAACTTAGCATGATCTTTTTAAGATTTTATAGTGCAATAATTGATTGTATCTTGAAACAGCAGAAATAGGGTGCTCTACCTTTTGGGAGATGGAGCACAATGAGGGGTTCCTATTTAACTCTCTTGTTTCACTCAAGGAAACCTTAGAGATATATCTCCAAGGATGGAATGAGGGAAATAAATCTACTAAAGGTTGTCCTAGGGTATGAGTAATGACTAAATAAGGGTTCACCACCAAGCTAGGCCTTGGAAAGGAAAATTACATGCAAGACCTAATGATTAAACCTAATAATATGCAACACTTCACTAAATGACCTAGAAATGAATGTAAATTAGGATAGTAAACTAGAGAAGTACAGAGGGGTACTTGGAAACCTATAGAAACTTTAATGAAGACTTGAAATGCTAGAAATAATAAATTTAGTGCACATTGCCATTCATACACCAGGCTGGGTGATTTCATCCCATATTAGGGTCTCTAGGCATGAATAGAAATCTAGAAGAAACAAGTCTGAAACTCCTAAAATTTAAAAATTTGATTGTACTAAGACTCATATGCTAGAAGTGGTATATCGGTCTTGCTTGGCCTTTTTGGAAATTCAAAGTCTATATCTTCCCTTCAATATTTTCTCTGTCTTCTCAACCTAATTTTCAGATCTGAATTGCTAAATTTTGCTCCATAGATGTTTTTTATTGATCTTCTAAACAAGGTGAAAACTTTGATGACTTTGCACACTTGAAAACTACTTTCCAATCTTTCTCTTCAATATGTCTTAGACCTAGATTTGTACATGACCAATTTGCACTCACACACAGAAGCAAGTTTCTATGGGAAAGTCATGCCTAAGTTAGCCTTCTTGTTCAACCATCTAGAAGCTATACCTCCTAATAACTTTGATAAGGTGCCACACAAAAATGAACTTTGAGATTCATGAGGCAAGAAAAGCTTTGTATGCTTGAAACTCATGAACAAACAAGATGGCTCCACAGGAAATCAAAGTGTATTATGCAAGGTGGCCATATAACAAAAATTGTAAATGCTAAATAGTGTAAGGAATGTTCAAAGGAGTTCTACTTATTTCATGTAAGGTCTTAACTTAGGGAACATTGTGCTTAATGTCTCAAAGAGAGGACCAATCAAAGAACATGAGATTCATAACTTAGGGGATGCAACATATCACATCAAGCCACTAAGACAAATATAATAGTTTAAGAGAGATCATGCTTCTGAGGGACATCACACCCAATTTCACCACAAAGTGAAAGAAAAATTGCACATGATGTAAGAAGACTACACAATGAAACATGAAAAATGAAATAGAATAATGCCAATGTATGCCCCCACTTTAAAGAAATTTCTAAACACCATGATATGAGAAATTAATTTAAAGTAGAAAATTAAAAATGCTAACAAGAAAGAGGACATGAGAGCTTATTTGGAAATCCCTATGCCAAGTCATATTATAACGTTGAAAAAGGGTCCTTAGCCTTTTTCGCACTTGTTTAGCTCCTTCTTGCAGATTTTGGCATAGTGTGGCCTTGATTTAGAGTTTTAATGTGGATAACACATTCACATTAGGTCTTCGGCCCCTATGAACTAATGTATTTTAGTGATGCCTTATAAAGATGTTGTAAAGTGATGTAACACACTTTCACACTTTTCTAGGATTTCTAAGAATAATTAACATACTTTTAATCATAATTTATTTTAACCTAGCCTTATTTGGCATGTTGTAGAGTGTTGTAGCACACTTTCGCATTCCTCTAGGCTTTTCATTAATATTTGGGCTCTCTTATGCTTTAATTGGACCCTTTTTGCATCCACAAGCCTTATTTATGTGTATTTTTTAGGATAATCCTAACAAAAGGCATTTAAAACATCAAATCCCCAAAAACCCACCTCAAATTCCTAAGGTGGGATTCATTCACCATTCTGGGTGAATGAGTCTCCTTAGGTGTGCCTCATTCACCCAAGGTGGTGAATGAGTCCCCTTTAACTCAAAAATCAAATTTAATTTAAATCTTTGGCGGGATTTTATTTTCCAAGATCTAATGTCGGCTTTTAGTGTTGTAATTTTGATAATTCTTGCATAATTGAGTATAAATACAAGGTTATTTCACTCATTTTCATCTAAGACTTTTGTGATAACATCTTAATAGAAAATTGAGTTCACAAGAGCATCTGAGCAAGAGCATTCAAGGTTTTTAAGAGAAGATTAAGAAGCTTTCAAGAGAATTCTTAAAGCATCAATCATCATGTCAAAGATCACATTCTTCATGTTTGTTATTGTGCTCGTAATTGTGATTTAGAGTTCATGATCCAAGCATGCATTACATTCAATATCTATCTCCTTCAAGCAAGAATCAAGAACCACATCCATTGCAACCATTTCAAGCATAATTACAACACTTTATTGTTAGGGTTTGGTGAGTTGCAACATCATGTTTTTTTCATTCATCATTCTCCTTTACATTTTCTTTTCATTTCAAGGTTTAATTACCAATAAGGAGTTTGACCAAGGAAAACCATTATTCTCTATCCCCACAACCATTTTTCCCTCTCTTTGTATGTAATTTACAGGTCTAAGTTGCAGATTTATCAAGGAGTAAGATTGGAAAAGTTGTCATCAAGTTGTCAAAGTTGTGAACAAGCCTTGGAGGAGCTTGGAGAAGATCTACAAGCTGAATTTGGTAGTTTTAGACCTGGATTTGAATCAAGAACAAAAGAGTAGATTCAGAGCTACATAATCTAACTTTGAATTTCTAGAAATTTAAAATTCAACTAATTTTCCACTATTGGCGAATGAGTCCCACTGTACCTATCTGTCAAATTTTTTTGTAGATCTAAATACCCATTTGTCTTAAACTTGTTTCGACACATTTTTCCAGAAACTGGATTGATTCACCCATCTTGGCGTATGAGTCCCAATTGGCTTCAATAGTGGTTTTTTCAAGATTTCAGGCCTCCATTCTGCCTTATCCAGTTTCCCAACTGCACATCTCCAATTTTACAATTTTCTATTATTGGTTGTTTGCATTTCTAGGTCATTCTTTGAAGCATTGCATCAAACTAGGGTTTTTCATTTCATCATTCATTGCATTGTCTTTCCAAGTCTAAAATTGGTGGTGAACCCCTCATTTACATCATTCAATCCCCTAGAACACTCCCTTTGTCAGATTTCAATCTCCTTCACATTGAAATCTCAAGGATTTGTTCTTGAATGAAATGTTGAAGATTGTGGCCCTAGGTCCTAAATCCTAGTCGAACATAAAAAAAAATCCATTTCATTTTGGTGAACCAGATGTGAAATAGGAAAATTATGAAATGAAAAGTGTGTTACAACACTTCACAACAAACTAAATAATTATGAAAGTGTGTTACAAAATTTTGAAACTTGCATTTAGAGCATCATAATAATGATTTGGAGTGCATTTACATCCTAGATTTAGCTTGCATAAACATTGCATTAGATTTTTCATTGCTTAATTTGCATTCTAGGGTTTCACTTTTTGTATTATTGAAAAGCTCATTTAGCTTGCATTATTGCACTTAATTTCATTGAAAATCAATAAAATTTTGTATTTTCATCTTATATTTGCATCAAAAAACTTAAAAATCATACAATTCAATTCAAAAAAATTGATTTAAAAAAAAAAATCAATACCTAGACTCATTCACCACCTTGGGTAGATCAATCCCTTTCCATATTTTTCATTTCATTTTTTAGCATTTATAGTTCATTTTTTGAGTTTTTGTTTGTTTCTTTTGCATTTCAATTTTACTTTCTAGAATTTCAGTTATAAGCATTTCATTCTTATTAGTTTACATTGCATTTGCACCCACCTCACATTTAATAGCTTTTGCATGAGTGTTTGGTGTCCTAGTGAGAAGAATTTTGAGACTCATTTTATCTCACGATAGCACAATCATTGTGTATCTTGGGTTATCTAGAGCTTCCACTCCTAGTATTGACACTAGTACATTAGGCATGGACAACACCCTTAGTAAGTCTTTTCCTTCATGTATCATGCAAGTTGAACAGGAGAATGATAGTATTCTGCAAGAAAACCTAATGCACATTCATGAGGACCTAGTGAGCTTACAACATCAAATTATCCTTGAAAAAATTTCATCCTCTATGATCTCTAAAATTGAAAACATTCACTGTATGCTTGAAACTGAAGATGACCTTGACCTTGTGAAAAATATAGTACAAATCTTTGGCAAGCATCTTCCCTCAACCACTAGTTTTCCTTTTCCCATAGATAATGCTTCAACCAAAGGAGGAACTCAAATTCCTCCTCCAACAACAATACCTTCAATCCCTACATACACCCCTCCTCAAGTCACAACAATGCAAAAAGTTCGTAATGTGATTCCTTCCTTGGGTATTCTAGCTAGCATCTCTAATTTCTATGTGGCATCGGATGTTATAGCTCCTACTACCTTACCTCCTATAAGAATTCCATTCACTTGTTCCAAAAACACATAAAATCCATCACCACTTTCATTTCCATCTCATAACACAAGAAATGACCATCTCATACATCAAATTTTCCAAACTATGTCATCTCTTCAAAAACAATTGTCCACCATCAATCAAAATCAAAATGGCCCACCCATATATTATGTCAAAATTAGTCCATTATCCTTGGAGATACTACGGACATTGATGCCACAAGGTTTAGAGATGCCTAGATTTGAGAAATATCCAGAGGGAAAGGAGATCCTTCTAACCATGTTAATGCCTACACTGCCCTATGTAGTGACTTTTTCCTTGATAAAATTTTGGCAAATATCTTTCCTATGACCTTGAAATACACTGCCTTCGAGTGGTTCTCTTCTTTACCAAATAACTTGATTCATTCATTTGATGAACTTTTTGAGGCATTTAAAAATCATTTCCAAGTAAAGATGAATCCTAAGCTAACCTTGGCTAACTTGATGAGATGTAAGCAAAAAGAGGATGAAAAGATAACTAACTTTATCTCTCGATATCAATCAGTTTGTTACCAAGTCGATGTCGAGATCCCCAACCCACACCTTCAAAAGATGTTTATAGAAAACTTGCAAAAAAAAATCCAAGACAATTTGAAAATGATGAAATTCCCATCCTTCATGCACTTGTGCACTTCCCTCCATGATTACCAAAATTTAGTTTCTAGTCGCAATGCAAATTCCACTTCTACCCGAATTGAGCGATCTGAGCATGTGCACTAAAATAACTCCCAACACTTTAGAAAGAAAAATAAATGATTCCTTCAATTAAACCCTCCTCAAAAATAAACTCAAAATGTCCATTGCCAAGTTGTTGTCAAAGCCATAGTAACCTTTAGTTGTGGAGATCCAAAGAGACAATTCACTCCCCTACCTAACACCCTTCATAATACTATGTTCCAACTTCTAAACCAACAAATCATTACCTTACCTCCCATTAGAAAACTTGACCCTAATAATCCTTTGCCTTTGAGCTTTAAATTAAATTTTTACTGCCACTTTCATCAAAAAAATGGACATGACACGAAACATTGTAAGCATCTTAAACATCTTGTGCAAGACCTCATTGATTTCGATCATCTATCTATTCCAGGTACTAATGATCAAGGTAATAAGTTTGTTGCCCCTTCGAATGAAAACTTGTAATTTTTTACCAATCCCATGCCAAAACATGATATTTAATTTTTCAAAGCTACCAACATGCCTAAGAATAATGTGATGAATGTTGATACAATTGATGAACACACTGATTCTTTTCCAAATAATGTTGTCAATATTATAGATGAAATGATAGGGATGATATACATCATCCCTTGTAAGGGCCAAACTAAGAGTCCTCTTGATATTGATTTCTCCTCTAAGGATATACTTAAACATTTTCTCGATGGTCCACTTTACATAGCTAGATGTATCTATGATAAGCCAACTAATGGGATATTAATAGATCCCAGCTGTGGAGAGAACGTGATCACTGAGGAATTCCTACTCTTGCATGAGGTCTATATAGATGATGATTACAAACCAAAAGAATATATTAGGATAGACAATGGTTTTTCATACCCTATGATTGGATTGATCACCTTACCATTACAAATAGGACCAAAAACATTAGATGTTACATTCTCCATCATCCCCCAGTTAGACCAATTTAGTGTGAAACTAGGCCACCCATGGCTTCGCTCCATGAAAGTTGTCTCTTCGATTGTGCACAAATGCTTCAATATTCTCTTTGACAATGAGATCTTCATTGTTCACCATAGCAGCTTTAACCCCTTTTCATCTAAAGGAAACTTTTCCCTAGATGCCTTTTGGCTTGGGCCCATGGAACCTATCAAGCCAAGACAAGACTTCTTTTTCTTATCCTAACAAAAGTTCAAGGAAAAGAAGATAACAGAGGTATCTCTTTGAAACATGTCCTCGCCCACCTCTAAGACCACCATCCTTGACAAAACCATTCTTGAACATAAATAAAACCAAAACAAACAAGACCAACCTACACCTAGAACCTTACCTACCTCTTACAAGCGACCAAGAAACAATGAAACCAACCTTGCCACACCTCCAAGAATAAAACAAGTTTACAAAGTCAAAGAGAAAGAGGTTGAACAACCCCTCATGGTTCCTTTTTTTCCTCCCCTTAGGGAAGAAAAGCAACCTATGGTTGATCAACCTGCTCCTATACAACTTGAAAATAAAACTAAGAGCGTAGACATAGATGCCATGCCCTTGCTCATAGATTCCATGATGAGTTTAAAGAAAATCAAGATCCAAACTTGACAGAAGCAATACATGGTGTTCTTCCTCCCCATCCACCACAAGAAGTTTCCATGCATCCTCCACAACAACAGTTGAACTCTTCTATGGATATTATCCTTCTACCTCCTATTGTGATCAACTTAGATGATGATGACTAGGATTCCAAAATTGATGAAGAGGTGCATAATGAATTGAACACATTGTTTTCCTCTTCCATAAGCTTAAATGAAAAATCTCCTATAAAGAGTATTGAACCTGGTGCTTCTCCTAGTTCAGCACTTGCTCTTGTCCCTTTGGCTAGTAACCCACCTACAATATATATAGAACATTATTGGGAGGCGAATGACTTGCTCATAGGTTGACTCGCATTTTCCTTACTAGTATTTTGCATTATTTCTTTTTTCATTTTATTTTGTGTGATTACATGTGTGTAATGTGATCTCTCATGACATTCTATTTTCTCTCTCTTTGTGGAATTCCTCTATTTGTACCTTCATTCTTCTTTATTTCACACATAGTTTTCACTGGTGTTTTCCATTTTGGGGATGATGCAAGGCATCAAGACATTCATTTTTCCTTCATGTTGATCCAAAAGACTTTCTTTATTTTTCTTTTACCTTTTTCATTTCATCTTTATCTCCACTTGTGTTTTCCTTTTGGGGATGATGTGAGGCATTGAGATACCCTATGTCTCTTCCATGTAGACCCAAGAGGTTTTTCCTTTGTCTTTTTTCCCCTTTGTGTCATTCTTCCAGTTCTATTTGTATTTGGGGGATGATAACAGTTTTTGATCTCCTTAAAAACATTGCAGCAAAGAACATACTGACCCCAAATCCATAGATCCCTTATGTATTCAAATGGTGTTTTGATTTTGGGGGCAACCCCTCTCTTTCTCTCACATGATGTATCTCTACTCAGAGACATATGACTTGGCATAGGGCTTTCCAAGTTGGCTCTCATGTCTTTCTTCTTGTTAGCATTTTTCATTTTCTACTTTACAATAATTGCTCATAGCATGGT